>JAYXSF010000022.1:1200000-2400000 GCA_037356135.1 Talaromyces sp. F31 | reverse complement strand
ATGGAAATGGTGACAAATATCAACATCAGAGCAGCAGTAAAGATGATAGCAACAACTTGATTGTTTATACGTCGGAATGTGTAATACTTTTCATAAAGACGTAGCAAGCGTGCAATTGCCGTTGCCGACTCGGCACATGTTCTTCGGGCATGTTGATGGCCTGGTCCTTGTTTAGGGTTTTGCGGCTGAATGTAGCTTTTGGAAACCCAAGGCCGATGGAAAAATATGACGATCTGATAGTATTGCATACTATGATCGACGTTAGCGAATAGAAACAGCGAAGCAAAAAAAGACTTACTGGAGCATCAGCAGGTGCGGTAGCACAGGGCCAGTGTCCCGTTCAAGATCAACCTGCAGTGAAGGATCGAGACTCCTCTTCCAAGCAAACAAATCTTCGGTCACCTTATAGTTCATTCTTTGCAGATCATGACTCGCGATGTCACTACAACCGTAGCTGCGCGAAAGATTAGTCAAAAGCCCATCATGTAAACTGGTCGTCTTCTTACAGAATGTGTCCAACAGGTGCAATCATTTCCCATAAATTGACAAATTGTTGGGTAACAAGATCACCTGGATCCCTAAGGCCGTGTTCTAAAGCACGCGGCAAGAGCTCCCCCATGCCGTACGCATACCACGTCCCTTCCTTCGTATCCGGTGCCGATCCTGGCTTTGAGACAGATACATCTCCAGCATTCATGCGAAACGGGCGGCCTAGATAGAATCCCCAAAAGCTTTACAGGTTCTCATCAGTATATTCCTAGTTATATAGAGAGGAGTTCAAAAACTCACTGATCTGCAATGTAACTACCCCAGAAAGTGATTCGACGGACTTTCGCCTCGATAGGCGTCATGCTTCCTCTTTGAACATACGTTGCCATATCCAGATGTAGACCCAAATCATACGCAAGTCGCATAGACATGCCTGACGTTATAGTGAGCTTACTTTCGAATGTCAACATGATCGATAAATCTCACCGCTGTAGAGCCACCCCCGAGCATCGCGATTCGATGCAGCTTCGTGACTACTCAGGATAGCAAGAGCCTGCACTGTAGCCACACAGGGACAATCTAATTCAATTTCCAAAAGAGCTTTTGCTCTATCAGCAAAGAACTCTGATAGAGATTTTGGGAAGGTGATAAATGTTGGATGGTATCGCGCCTCGAACGCTGCTCCAAGTGCGCACCTGCAAATAACAAGTCAGTATATCAGAAGCTGTAATAGCAAAAATCAGACAGCATTACATTGCATTAGTCAAAACTTCCGAATAGAAAGGAGTATCGTCCAACTCATCCCGCCATTTTGCACGCGCCAAATTGAACATCTCTCGGTCAACAATGTACAGACTCGGATTCTGCCATGTAAAGTAGAGATCGATAAGATGACTCTCAAGGCTTGGCTCCACATACTGTCCAATACGCAGATGATTAAGAAGTTCTTGCCCATCATGGCGAACGGAGCGCACATCTGGACCTGGTCTCTGCTTCGAAGTGATTGCAACATCGACTAGATTGAGGTTTGACGTTGGACCATAGAAACGTAAATGGCCATCGCTGGCTAGCTTCAAAGTGCCCATTCGAGATGATAGCTGTTCGATGACCTCCCTCTCGGCTTCATCGCCTGTCTCTGAGGCGGAGTCATCGTCATGCTGCTGTCCACGCAGAGAGTTTCGTTCAGCTCCTACGTAAGCCTCTGAGTGTTCAGGGTTGGTGTTGCTTGGCGGACTTTGGAGGTTCTTATCATATAGGCCATCCAATATCTCGGCTGTCGGAAGACTAAAGTCGAAGACAGGCGGAATGTAATCATGATTGTTGATATTAGGAAACTGTGCAGATGGTAACACAGTGGTGCCCGCAGTTTCAGCTGGATACCGATTCCCAGGCGGCGTATATAGAGGATCATCTCTATTCTGGAGAGTGACACGAGGAAAATTTGCACTGTTCTGGGAAATTTTCGCTTTGACTACACTTCGCGGGACTTGGAGGGTGTCCAGCACTCTGTTCATTTCATGTTCGGCATCTGGCCGCATTTGTGGTGGTTCAAGACCATGATCGTAGATGAATTGAGTTAGTTGATCAATCCTTGCAGAAAAGAGCTCCGTGGCTGCCCGTAATGAAATTCTAAAGGGGCGCATTAGCAAAGTTTGATGAACCATGGTATTTACGCATCATTGACGAGCTTTAGTTACACTCACTTCCTCTTATCGTCTCCATGCTGGTACCTGCAGATCTTCTCCTTCTTCTGACAGTTCAAGCAATTTGGCTGAGCTCCATCACACTGGTATGACCCTATATCAGTTCAATACATTCTAGAACTCGGAACTCTCAACTCACCCTGATCTTACTCTCCCTGCATGGGACGCATGCTGTAGTGACATGCTTGCGCGGCGCTTTCTTTCCCTGCCTTGAGGGCTCTCGAGACTCGATTTGTGATGTTGGCATGGTGGTTGGATTCCTACGAGTCACGCGGATATCCAAATTTTATCGGGCCGAAATCAAGTCATCGTCGGTTTTCTGGCATTGGAGCTTCGCGCACTTCGATGTGTCGCTAGATCATTAGTCTGCTTCTGTATATTTGTCGAGTGGGCTTCAGTGAGATTCACTTGATTGAGGAAAGCAGTAAGTTCTTCATGATGGATGTTGTCTAGACTCACTCTGCCATAAAATGCAGATTTGCACTTGCGGGGAAGGAATCCACTTGCTCCAACTACCGTCATCAACTCGGCCAATAATTTGCTCCCAATCTGCAAAAACGCGTCACATGATTGGACCACAATCGATCATCCGTAACAGATAAGTTACGAATATTTTATAGATCAAAATTACTAGCGTGGGGAGACGTTCAGGCGATGCTAACATTTTTGACGGACTTATATGACCACTAATTATCAACCCATCAATGGGCTTTCGTTTTTGGATCTATGGTAATACGCAGGTCTCACACTTTCAGTCTTTCAACTGATTGATGATTGGAGTGATTACGAGAAGAACAGGCCAACAAGAGGTACTTTTTGCTCAGTTTATCAAATCATTGAGTAAGGTTTTAGATTTTGTGAGCGTCACCATACTTCTCGTTCTGGATGATCTCGACCCAGTAGTTGTCAGGATCAAGAACAAAGGCAACGTTCTTCATTCTTCCATCGGTGAGACGCTTCTTCCAATTGACATTCAAGGATTCGAATCTTTCGCAAGCAGCGTCCAAGTTATCCACAGAGACGCCTAGCATTTATTAGTACACATAACCTTTCATGTCGTGCGGCAGATGATCACTTACAAATATGTCCGAATCCCTGGGGCTGATCGTTTCCATTGTGGTACACGGGACCTTCTTCTTTCTCGGTGCCATAGTTCCAAGTGAGCTCCAACAGACCTTCCCATTCGGCAACAGGGTTCTTGACACCCTCGGCCTTGGGTGGGTTTGATGTAGGATAGCCCAAAAAGTAAAGATTGAACTTGGCATCTGGGTTTTCCGACGTACGAACCAATGTCATGCCCATCACTTCTTGGTAGAACTTGAGACTTGCTTCGGCGGATTTGACTCGGAGCATGGTGTGGTTGAAGCGATAGTTTCCGACATCTGTAGTAGCTCCAACATCCTCATCATGACGTCGGATAATCTCCACCCAGTATCCATCGGGATCCTTTGCAAATGCAATATGCTTCATGCGACCATCCTGCAATTTCTTCTGGAATGGATATCCGGCGTCTTCGATGCGTTTGCAGGCGGCTTCGATGTTGTCAACAGAAATGGCGATGTGTCCGAAGCCACGGTGCGGCTCTGTATTGCCATTCACAATACTGTATTCGGGATCGTTCTCGGTGCCCCAGTTGTGAGTGAGTTCGAGCACAGCGTTGCGGTCGGAGAAAGGGTTCTTGCCAGAGAGCGAGTTGGGGCCGTCGTAGGCGAGGAAATAAAGGGAGAACTTGGCTTCAGGGAAATCAAACTTTTGGATTTGGCTCATTCCGAGGAATTTGTAGTATTCCACTAGCGTCTAACTATCAGCAGCTGGGTGATAGATCAGACAGGATATGACTTACATGATCGCTTAGGGTCTTTGACCCGGATCATGGTATCTATAGCACTGTCAGCTAGCTCTTCATGAGATATTATGGGGCTCATACTTACGGTTAAGTTTATAAGTCGAAAGATTCGTGGTGGAGGCCATGGTGCCAAATGCTCTTGAGATTCCTAGAACAATTCCGTCAGCTTATCAGTTCGCGAGTGAGCGGATCGACTGTAGCGGACCTTGAATTCGTGAAGGGGCAAGTTGATATATCTTTGGCAGCTTGAACAATGGGGGCACAATGCGCTGAGTGAACATGAAGGCAGGATACGTCGCACAGACAGAGGGGAGAGATGGGAAGGTGGGAGGGGGCATTATTTGTTTGTCGCGGAGGCAAATGCCCCATGCGGGGCTCTGAGGGGATGACGTTTCTCATCTTTCTTTTTCTCCGATTGCCTTCCCCAATTCTCCGTTGAGTTGCCAATCCAAAATAATCAGATGAGGATCAATTGACTAGCACTCTATCATTTCCAGTTAGCTCCAGACGAATCAAAACCGATTCGCAGCTCCTAATCAGACAGGCATCCAGGGCTGCGGTGTCGGACCAGCCCACGACTCAAGTTATGTACCTACCTATCAGCACCCGCACTAATAATCAAGCACCAGTCATCGTGGAGAAAATTAAATCTATATTGACACAATAAAACGCGAGATTATTCGAGAGCAAAAGCTAGGTAAGAAGATGTCTTGTACTGGCTAGCTTGGCTACAATAGCCCTAGCCCTAACATTACCTCCATTCCGGCAGGTCCATGCAAACAACGTCTGAGAACTATAGAATATCAGGAAGAGTCCACCTAGACTGTCAGCACCCAGCTGTACGGGGCTACTGGGATGTCATAAACAAGGGTTGAGAAGGTATTACACCACGATGCCTACAGACCTTTTTGGATACGTGTACACTTGAATAAATCTACCGAGACGCAACACCATGCTTGAGCATACTCTTTGCAAGCTGCCAACAGCTCTCAGCTCTCACGCGTAAGTGTCTCTCCGTGGCGAAGCAATACACATTGATGTACCTGTCACCTGGGTATGTTCTGAGCGGCAAGTGTATATACTAGAACCTGTTAATCAAATGGCTTATCGGTACGCCCGCCCTTTCTCACTAGGAACACACTTTCTTCATGTGCATGGACTCCGCGGTAGAGAAGTTCACCAAACCGAACTCTTTGTCCCTTCAATTCTTTTGCCTCAGAACTAGTCAGGCAAACCCCTCGGAGATTTCGTCCAAAACCAGGTTTCGAGTCGTCACGAGTATCTGACTGAAACCGTCCTCTACTGACACGCATCAACAAAAACAGCGTACATCCCCAGACCAGCACACAAGACGGACAGAAAGAATACCACAAAGTATGGAACTAAGAGCTAGATGGGGGAATACTTGTATACCAACTCGTCTGTGTAGGATGTACATAAAGCACTAGACGTTGCATTATTTGTCCCCATGACTGAAAAAGTGATGTTTTCCATCAACTCCGGGATGCCGGATTTCAGATCTTTAGTCAGACTAAAAGAGCTCGAGGTTTCGTTGACTGTCATGTCAACTAGGTTGGACAGTACAAAGGACGTGTTGAATACGAATGCATTTTGCTCGTCAGTTCGCATGGAGATGTCTCCGACTATACTACCCGTACAGCAGCCATATCGAGTGCCCGACGCATTGTGGCATTAATTGTAATATCTACGTAAGCGACAGTTTCGAAATTACTGCCCCAGTCGACCGCTTCAGCCCCGGTGGGATTGCCGGTCATCGCGGAGTATGTGGGAATTCCGGATATGAAGGTCACATTGACGTAGTATGTAGTGTTCCAGGTCCTGCACAGCAGGGCCTGAGGATCAGAGTAAGGAGGTTCTTGATCTTGTATAATCCATAACATGCTCGCGTGTTGAGTGTCAGATACCGCGTTATAATAAACGACGCCGGAACCAGGGACTGCCTGAGCTAGTGCGAAAGATTCGTTGTCACAGCTCATTGCAGGGCCCAGGAACAAGGTTGAATAGGTGCAGTTCTGACCACAGGGGGATGAGAAACTCGTTGGAGAACCTCCTACCATGGTTTGCGCCGCGATCTTCGTCATCAAAGGGGGTAGACCGCCATACGGTGTTCGATCACCGCCTGATGCTTGTTCCCAGACCGTGAGGCTACTCTGGAACCCGATTCCGAATGCAGGGACCTGGCACGGTTTCTCTGATGAGAATATCTTGGTAGTCACTACGAGAGTACTGGGAACCAGGATCGAGACCAATGCCAGTGCCCACCTCAAAGCCGCCATATTCAAGATCAATGGCGCACCAACGATCAGATCTTCTGAAAGAAATGATAGTATATTAGACTGAAGGGTAAACACTTTGTCCAAGGCGCCTATCTTGAAGCTTCGCCGTCAAAAAGTGTACCACTGGAACTCAGATATAGCAATGCCCACAAATATCGCAAATGCCGTTTTGACGATGAATGCCGCACCGGTGGCAACTCGAAGTACCCAGCCTGGGGAATATCTAGCAACCGGTTTGCTGTCCAAGAAGCTGTAGCAGAGATGATGGCCAATGCCAGCTAGAATACCGAGTAAAAGAAGACCAAACATGACCTTGAGTATGCGCCATTTTTAATATTTGACGGTGCGATTTGACTTTATGGGTGTTGTTTTCTTTTCTGATTGATTGATCAAGCCAAGTTCAACACTGTTATTGACCTCGTCTGTTTGTTTGTTGTTGTGCTCGTTCGGGTCCTGGCAAGCGGTTGCGTTCCACCACATCGTCTCTAAATTGGCTTTCTTCTTTGATGGCTGGCATGGTAAATATTGGCTATTTAAAGCCTGCTGGCCTGACCCAGGTGTGAAGAGGCATGAAGTAACTCTCGTCCTATTCTCTTGCAGACACACAAGATGATGGTGGGAGGTCAACCAGCTAGACCGAAACGCATCCCCCATTTTTAACCCTACCAACTGGCCGTGTGCGTATAATAACAACCATAGATTCTGCCTCGAATATCCATCATTGTAGACCCCAGCGCCCGGGCGCTAGGGGCGTTCATTGATTTTGCCTCGCCCACAGCCTCATAATAATGCCCTGACATATAGGATTGAACGCTGAATCTGTTTCACCTTGACCTTCAAATGCCATATGCGATATGGGACCTGTTGCAAATAAACATATCAATAAGCCACGAGCGCACTACATATTAAAATGATGACATGTGTCAAGCAGCGATCTAGGATCAGAGAGCCCAGCTCAAACATTGCCGAGTCACGTTGAAAAGATTATCCTAGCGAGAAACAAGCGACGCAGGCACGAGTCGTTTTTCTTATAGAGAAGAAAAAAAACTCGATATAAGCAAAAAAACGTACAACAGTTGGGATTCGCTGGTGGTCACCCACCCAACTACTAACCAACCGGCGTGTGGCTTAAGTACGGCTGAGCGGACGGGAAGCCCTGTTTTCCACACCCTATGGTCGTACGTACTGGATATTATGAACCGATGGGTTATAAGGTAGTATGAATAGGGAATGAATGGGTTTGTTACCAATTTGGTATTGTACATTACCAACCTTGGTAATATTTCGTAAGGAAAACACATAAGGAAATGTTACAAGTTAACGCGGGTGGTAACTTCCTCCCCACCAACTCCACAAGCTTCAAGACGTCAACTCTCAAACACGATCTCTCATATGACTTGTATGCCTCAATGCTCTGGTTGCCAATCTAGAACGATCCTTTCATTCCATTCGTTCCTCGGGCCAATCTTCATCATTGCGCTCAAACCCCTTGCTTGTCTGACTACCGGTTCTTCTCCTGCGACGCTGCGCATAACTGCATTACCTTGCAAGGCTTGATCTTGCAGTGAACTCCGTTAATCCTGCACCAACCCCAGGTGATCGGCTGGGTCTGAAACAAGAAGGTATGTCAGTCAACGAGGCTTTTTTCGGGCGTTTTCCCCTCCCAAAGAGGTCACAGACAAGCTCCAATTCGAGGAATGCCCGTTAGTGTTATTTGCCTACAAGTCCATCAACCGCCCTAGCCGCGGATTCCTGCTCAGTCATCGGAGCTATTGGCACACGATGTCGCACTGGCAAACACCAACAAATTAGTTGATGAACGATGCTGCCTGCATTGACGCTGTGTACCCACATGAGTTCTTTTCCCCATCGCTTACAATGTCACTTGCATTTTCGTATTGCTTTTGCGAATCCTCCGCGTCTTTTAGTCAGACAGACTAGTGATGCCTACCCCAGCTGGCTGTCGTCTGACTATTGTCCCAAAAAGTCAACTTTGTTTTTTCTGAAGTTATATAGCGAGGCCCTTGCCCTGCGTTATGATACAAATTAACTAAATAAAAATCATGGAGTCTTCACTACAGGCCGGTCTCACTCTACCAACCCACAAGTCGACCAACGCCGACTTTGTTCCTTACTGGGCCCGGTGCCGAGTACAGTACGCGCAGAATCTTTTAGAATATTCGTCGGAGCCTATCGAATACGACTACCGCGACGACGACGGCTGGGAGAATTGTTTCTTCTTTCCCGAAGATTGCACACGTGCTCCTGTGATAGACCGTTACGAGACCGATAGCGTCCAGTCTATCGACTCAAGCGACAAGGCCTCATTTACATTGAGTGATGTTGATGTTGATTCCGCCGACAATATGACGCCAGCACTTCCCGATATTCGCATGCTCGATACCGAGGCCCTCAGCGATTTGCTGGAGGATAACCTCTCGCCTCCAGAAATCACCTCCATACTGTAGGTCTATTGATCATCGGATTGAAGAGGTGGCTGACTGGTATCTTGGATAGAATGTTTGCTACGAACGGTGCGATATTTGCGTATGCGTCGGATCTGTCAACTCGTCAACTACGAAACCTGAGTGCAACGTACGGTGCAGCCTATAATTCGTTTGCCAGAACAGCATCTTCAGGAAATTTGACTGGAGTGAAGCACGCAAGTCATCCCTCATCATACATAACCGGCCCGTCTATATCGCTAGGTGATGTCGGCTCGATTGTGTTTGAGAATGAGAACCAGGTGGCTGTCGTGACGAGAATCGCCGATAAGGTGCTCCTCGCTGCAGTGGGGCCAGAAAAACTACAAAATAAGTCTGAGATAAATGCCAATCCGGAGGGAGATGAGTCCGCCGATGCAGAAGAAGCGCCGACATCTTCTCTACAATCATCCCATGCCACAAAAACTACGTCAGCATCGTCATCGTTAAAACCGGGTGCTCAGCCGGACAGAGATGGCCTGCTCGCGACACAATACGAAATTGATCGAAATAATGATCTCGCGCGTCTTGCGGCGCTCAACTTGAATACATCGCCAGAGATACTGTTAGCGCTCGAGGCGAAATCAGCTGCATTGGGACGGTTTTTGCGACAGAAGTTGCAAGACTTGGAAAGTCCGGAGGATTTTTAAGCAACAATACGTACTTCACTACTTGTTCCAATTACTGCATCATGGAAAGCCACAAGCGCGAGTTCACATGGCATCGTTTTCTTCTTTTGTTACTATATTTTCTCGAGATACCTTATCGTTTTTTCCCGTGCCAAATCTCAGACGGAGTGAGATTGTGATATATACATCATTGCATATACTACGCATATGGATTTATTCGAGTACGTGGTCATCAGACTGAGCATATGCAAACGGATCATACAAGAACAATGTGTGTAGACTAAACCGTACATGACGCTAAACCTGACCCTGACTTTCAAAATTTGCTTCGTTTCGCTTCATGATAGCGTGAGTCATAGCTGAGATTGAGTATTGCTGACTCACGGTTACATCCTATATAACTATACCCTCGACTCCTGCCTCCAAGTTCAAAAATTAATATAGATTATACAAACGAGAATTCAACATGGTCCTCATAAACCTCAACAACAACGGGGAAAAGCCCTACATCCGCCTACCCGCACCCCATTCACATATAATCATCACCCCTCCTCGCTCCCTCCACAATGCCCAACAGCAACAAAACCAAGAGGACACACAGGCTGAAAACGAGATAAGACCACCACCCGTCGACATTGACGCCGTATTCACAGCACTGAACGATGAGCGCGTACACCCTTATCTCGAATCCCCACCATACCCATACAAACGCGAAGATGCGGTGACCTTTCATCGCATGATGTACGAAGACTGTCAACGTATCCTCCGCCATCCTTCGGAGGCCGGGTTGTACAATGGCTGTCCCTTCCGCGACATTCGCGATACCTCTTTTCCCTCCGGCTCCGGTTCTACTCCTGACGGGGATAGAGAGAGTATAGCCGCAGCGCCAAAAATAGGCGACATCTATATCAGCCGCTACCCTTTCTACGAGTTCCCGCCGGACAGCGAGCAGCGCGCAAAGGCGCAGGAGTACAACAACTCGTTAGCTGTGGGGCATGAGGATTTGGTTTGGGGGATTGGATGTACGTCACCGGTGTACAGGTGTTATCGTGTCATTACTGACTAACGTTTTTTTTTTTTGAAGTCTGGCTACTACCCTCTCACCACGGGCAGGGCATCATGAGCGCTGTCCTCAACACTCTGATCCGCGAATGGCTCATTCCCAAAATGAGTGTACACATTCTCAAAAGTAGTGCGTTTGTAGGTAACGAGGGCTCAGTGCGTGTGCATGCGAAATGCGGGTTTGTGGTTGAGCAGACTATTGAAAAGGGTACGAGGGATTTGCCTACGTCCAAGTTTGGGGGTGGTGGGAGGAGAGATATTTATGTTTTGAGGTGGGTCAGAGGGGATACGGACTAAATATATTCAGAAGTAGTAACAAAGAGTTCAAGATTATGTCCAAGATTAGGTGTCAACGTAGATAAGGCCAAACTGCTCGGAATATTATGACCTCTGCAGGGAGGTATTAACCAGAAGGTATAAGACGTATATGTAACTAAATCAAAAAGAAATCAAAAAAAGATGGCAGGCGTCACTTATACTCCAGTACCGCCTGGAGAAGTGTGGTAATGGCTAGCGCTGCGCTTCACACCTGGAGTAACATCGTCAGTCCCAGGTGCAACACCAACCTCCTTCTCGATAGGAGGCTGAGTAGCGCTAACATTGCGGCTTGCAGCCGGTGTCGTGGCGGCCGGCGTGCCAGTAACTGGGGTAGCAGTAACACTACCATTGCCAACATTGGTGTTGATAGGAGGCACAGTCTCAGTCACAGGCGCGGATACCGGCGCTACAGCCGCAGTTGCGTCCTTGATGACTCTCCACCATTTCTCGGCGTCGTTGGGAGTGTGAGCCTTGAATTGAAACTCGCTGGTAGTCGAAAAGGCGTTTCCGACTTTGCCATTAGACGTGTCTTTGCCCTTGACGTGGAACTTTGCACCGTCAATGGCGCCGATGACGCAGTCAGGGAGGTAGAGAGACAACTCTGGAGTGGGATCCTTGGTGAAATCGTCGTTATCCTTGAACTCGTGCAAGTAACGGGCGGGAGTGACTACGAAATAGCCAGTGCTGTAACCCTTGATAATTGCGCGAGATTTGCGCTCCAATGTGCCTTCGATCAGAGGCTTGGTAGAAGCGTGTTCCTGGTTGGGAAAGGAGATGTTGCTGAAGGATCGAGGAGGTGACTCAGGGTCAATCAAGATGCCGTCGTTGCGCTTGACGAAGAGATTCCATTCGTAATCAGTGGGAATCTTTTGTGCGTTTTGAATAATGTCGGCGTACAAAGCGCGTTGCTGATCCAATTGACCGCCCATGAACTGAAAGAAGGTGTTCAAAGCGAGCTGTACAGTCTCGATGACATGGGCCTCGAAGGAGGAGAACGAGTTTTGCACTGCAATGGTATCATTGCGGCTGTTATTCTCCTCAATAACCTGCTTGTTCAATCGATGGTTGATACCACGGCGCAGGACATAAGGGTCATGGTGTGGCTCGATTTTGTTGTTGGACGCGGAACTATACGCAGCAGCATGCTGGCCGAGCAATTCGATATGTTTCTGTGTGACGCTGCGAGCCTTGTCGACGGCTTTCCCTCCTTTGCTGGCGCCCGATTTGAGCTCTTTGGATTTGTTCTTGATTTCCTTGTGGAGTCTTTCGAGGATGGGAAGAACTTGGCCTTTGAGGTTCTTGTCGAGTTCGATGTACATGTTCGATGTTCCCTGACGTTGTCAATTCATATCGGAAGGAGGTGATTGAATTGTCATACCCGTGTGTTGTTGCGCATCACCTCAAACAATCCCGCAACACCTTCCAAGCCCTGATCGAAATGATGACCTTCTCGGAGAGGGTTGTTGATAGACTAGTCGTAATTAGCTTCTTTCTCGAAGAGACTCTAGAGCAGAAAGAAATACCTTGAGCACTTTCTCATAGTCCTTGGCCTGGGACTTGTGCATCTTGGCCGTGGCATCGATGTACTCTTCTAGGTATCCGCACATGTGCTTCCATGCCTGGAGACGCTCGAGTAGCAGGCGCGCTGTCTATCATACTCTTAGTATACGTTCCGTCCAGTTAGATGGTGTCGACAAACCTCGCTGGTATCCTCGCCGACAACGCCTTCATCATCGCTCGTAGAGGTGGTAGCGATGCTGTGGGTGGTCGCAGTGCGGTGCGGTAGGGACGCGGCTGGTGCGGCTGACATTTTATCTGTATCAGCTGGATCAGAACGAGGTTAATATACGGTCAGACAGTTCATCGCGGGGCTGCGGGGATGAAGCCCAACCGTGGTAAACACAAGCAACTTACTTTGATAGAAAAATTAGGTAGATCGATAGATAAAGGAACGAATATTATGTTAAGAATTATAAAATGGTTAATATAATTCGAGCGGTTTGTCCAAAATATTTAAGCAGAAAGTAAATCCAAAGTTGCAGTGATCGTGGACGATTTGATCGACAGAGCTTATGACCTCACCTGCGCCACTTTTCCCGATTGGGAATTAGGTGCCTCGACCCCTTTTGTGGCCAATCAGGCAGTGGCTTATCATTTTTACAATTTTGTTCTATGGTTTCATACAGCCTAGCTGAATACACTTCTTGTAGCCTAGTATTTGATTTAGTCAATAAAAAAGCAATTGTTCATATTTCGAACAGCCTTAGGAGTCAATTCGTACACATAAACAATCAACATCAAATTCATCTCTCAGGCACAACCAAACTTAGCTTATCCGTTTCCGGCATGCAGAAAAAGGGCACAGCCACAATCAGCCAATACCCAGGAGTTCCCACCTAAACCAATTCGGGATTTTAGCCTACAGCACATTCCAGGAACAGTCTAGCGCAATCGGGGTCTGTGGAGCAGCCACCGTCGTCACTCAAAAACTTATCTTTTACTTCGTTCTCTCTCGATCGGATGATAAGGTTGAAATTTGTGCGTACGTATTTGCGAGGTAATCAACAAGAGCTATGTACGACAAAAACCTACAATACATGCAATTGCGTCACTCATCTCGTCGTTCTCATTAGTGGGAACGTGCTATTTTCCGTATCCCGCCTGTCGAATTTGTATCTGCAGAATCAAACAGGGAAAAAAAAAAAAAAAAAAACTCAAAGCATCCAACAATTGTATGATATGACTTTGGTAGAAGACAACGCCTGTAGATTGATTATATGAACATATATCATAAACGCCCTCCCATGACAAATATGACCAAGAATTAAAGGAAAAAAAGACATCCAAACAAAGTATGGTATCTTGACGAAGAACGATATGTAAAAGAAATATGACTCCGGATATTATGCAAAATTATCCACAAGTTCGTAGAAGAGAGGAGACGAGAAATGCTGTGTGGTATGAGAAGTGTAGAAGTAGAACGTCAGAAAAATTATATATCGACACGGGCTTGCGTAAGACGTAACCGTCGCTCATCGTCATCATGCCCGTGACCGATATGTTGATGGCTGTAATACGGGCGATGAAGCGCCTCGTTGAGAGTCGGCATCCGCGTGGGCGACGAGGTCCCCGAGCTCCGGAGATGTGCCTGTTGCGGGGGAGGGAGTGGCCTCGGTGCAGAGCTCAATATAGCAGCATCATAGTCCGGGAGCTCGCTGTCGTATTGAGTACGAGCAGACGATCTGATGGCGGTGGTATAACTCGGTACGCGGCTTAGCGTTTCGACTTCCATGTATTGCGGTTGATGCGGTGTAACCATTCCTGATGGCACGGTGGAATCCGTTTGGTCACGTTCTTGTTCGTCGGAAGCTCGTCGAGAGCCGTTCTCGGGGCTGTGTGAATGCGAATTGCCGCCTGATTGGCGCCCATTAGCTTGACTAAAGTAATCGGCAGGATGGACCTGATCGTGACTGTCGCCGGTGCCGGGAGATGAAGAGTAAGTACCGCGAGTGGCATGGAGATGGCTAAGTCGGCTGTGCAACGCCGATGCGGATATGTCGCCGTTTGTGATGGCTTCTAGGGAAGGAAGATCTTCAGACGAGATATTCCTGCTCAATGCGCCAAACGGTGTAGCAGAGCCGCTCATAGGTCCAGGGGTGCGATACCCGCTCATATCGATGTCGCTGTATAGACGATCAAATGTGTGTTGTCCGTAAAGCGGCGGTGCCTGGTTCGCGAATTCGTCTGCTGCGTGCTGACGGGCGACGGCTGTATCTTCAACAAGAGTGTTGTTATCGTCGATGCGCAGATCCGGTGAGATCAAGACTGTAACAGGCAGCGTGGCGCGTAACTATTCAGAATTAGCTTGACTCTCTCGATTCGAGAGAAAATCAACTCACCTCGCTAGTGTGTCCGTCCGGATTGTGCAATTGTATTCTAAATTTGAGCTTGTGACGAATCTTGATTCCTTTGACGTCCGTGTCCTGCAAACACCGAGACAACGAATGTGGAATATCCAATGTGCGATGAAACTGGAATCCTTCCGCCGACTCGTCCAAAATTTCCAACTGCTCGTCTTCGTTCAATTCGTAATCATCAGTTTTGATCGTTCGCGTCGACTTGTAAGTATTCTGCACGGTTGTTGGATCATCCGGGTTCATCGTGAGTTCATGAGTTTCAATAAGTTGTGAGGTAATCGTTCCAATCTTCAGCCCTTTCAAGAGCGGGATAAGACGAAAATCGACTTGCACCGATGTGCCAAAAATAACGGCTTTTGTGGGGGTGCTAATAGAGTATTCGATTTTGTTTGGCCAGATGTTTTCCACCGACTGAACAAGGTTAGTATTGAATCATCTTTTCATCCGGATCAAAGTACTGACCATGGCATGTGCTAGCTCCAAAGCACTCGGATCCAACGTTCGCACAATGCGCACTGGCTTCCGGATAACGATATCACGGGCATATTTCCTACCGATCTCCGCTTTGAATCGGTACGTAACCCACGTATCGTGCAATCCTTCAACACTTTCTGGCAAGGAACCCTCCAGTACGACATCAAAGGGGAACTCGTAATTATCGGCCGGCAAAATTTCCGTTTTCCCTTTTCCAGCATCCCGGAACTTCCATTCCTTCTCGAAAAAGACCTTTTCCTTGTAGGGTTTGCGGCCACCTGCTGTAGCGCTAGAGGGGAGATGCCAGCTAACACGAGAATGAGTCAGCCATGCTCAGCCGAGGTATATCACATTCGACGCTGAGAAACGGGTCATACCATATCCGTGACATGCCGGTCAACGACAGTTTGAGATGCTTGATGGTAAGCGGTTCGGAGAGACAGAGTACCAATGTGCCTCGCAGATGGGCACTGGCAGCTTCGTGCTCGCTTCCACGGAAAACGACATACTGGTCGTCCAATCTATGAGAGGACGGATTAGTATGAATGCCATAGAAGCCGATGAAGCTATTGCACTGTCGAACCCACTCACCTGATGTCAAAGTATTTGGCACTGCTGGCGATGCCACCACCACTGAGGAAACTCAGCGCCTCCATGTCGGGCCGAGTACATGTGACGGATACCGAAGTATCCTCACAACTGCGATAAATCGATGTAGATGAGTGCGGAGTAGAGGTGGTTGAGTGCTCCTTGCGCGTCGAGAAGGGCAGAGTATCGATATGTAGGTGTTTGTGTATAGCAAATAGCAAAGCAAAATGGAGGCATAGAAAATGACGATAAAAAATCAGGCCAGCAGGAAACTCGAAAGTGACGGTACGGCACGCAATAGGGCGATTCGGGTACTTGGGTGAGTTCTCTGTGCCCCTCCATGGGCCACTGATGCAGGGCCAAAGAACGGCTAAAGGCCGGAATCGCTCTTAGCGGACGGGTCGACTCCACAGTCATCCGATACTTTGTAGTATGTATGTACGTATTGTTTCATACTGTATCCTACGTACGCACATGGTAATAGTAGTCATACATTACTAACCCCTGTATACTGGATATTTTTCCACTCACGTCAGGTGGCGTGAGGGCATCTAGGTAGCAACAATAAATCCGGCAAGTAATCCCAGGACCGATCTTATAACTCATGTATAATGCTACATTCAGCCCAGCCCAGCTCATTCTTCCGTCCTCAATAGCATCGTCTGACAAGGGAAAAAGATTTATCAGATCGGCTAATCGGACTTTCGTACGGCAGTATATAAGTAGTACCAATACGAAGCATACAATACAGCCAAGACAGACTCGTTTAGAGGAGCCTCTCTTCTTATCTTGCAGAAAGGTTATCGCGGCACAAACGTAAATAAGTTACAAACTAACTAGTCATGAGTCGTGCGATGAGGCAATCGCATTACCATCATGGAGGAGTTGGAACATATGACGGCCTCAACAGTCACCAAGTCACGCAGGTTGATTCGGCCTTATATGCGATCGGTATGTAGTCCGAAGTACATATGCATGCACACTGCGTATGTGGTCGCGAAGTATGAGTGACCCGATCGATGCATCTGATCTGAGTCGCACTCCCCGTACTAGACGACCTGAAGAGATAACGAGCAACGCTACTATTAATGGAAAATTTATCTGCAGCGCATTATGTAATCAAGTTAAGAACTGACGTGATACCCTGCTAGCACCGATCGGGCCAAGTCCAGAAGGACCGCAAACAGCCGTCAGACTCGGAGCGAGGTTTCACACTCTTACAGAGTAGACACCGCGAGTATTGGCCAATATCAATAAAGTAGTATTTACTATGTAACAATCGTCTCAGTACGACGTAGTATGTATGGCATTTTTAGCCAGAGCGTGCCTGGATACGACAAAGTCAACCCAAACCGGTGAGGACAGTTAGTTTCGTCATTACGTGATGGCAGAATAAATTACAGCTAGTAAGCGCAGATCATTCAGCTCCACCGAACAACGTGTTCTAGAATAAATAACCGAACGGGTTGTATGATATGACGCTGCGCGCGTGCGTGTAGCAGATGACGAAAGCCAATATACTATGTACGAGTACTCCGTAGTATATGAGTACTGTTGCATGTATCGCAAAAAATATCTGCCTATCTATATTGATATAATTCGATCCTGTATGGGTGTGTATAGGGCCACGCGGTACCTAGGTGCTTGTCTTTAGCGATTCTCGGCGACGGTCCGACATGCGCGGAGGTTAGACAGCCAACTGTAAAGCTGGCAGATATTATGACGGATCGCATACATAGCTACTGATACACGCAGACACACACATACTCATAATCGCAAGCCTACTCTTCAAATGTTGCCTATTGCACGATCCAGAACAGCCTCTTTCCCAGCCGTAACGTATCCATCGTCGCCAATTGGACAACATGGTCTAGATAGACATTGAGTTTGGGAGAGATTGCGCTCTGCCCTAAAACTTCCAAGCTCGACCCAGTCCGACCCACCGGGAAAAATGAAACTTGATACGTACAGACGGAGTCACGGACCTAGTCCGAATCGCAGAAAGACGATACAATTTACACACAAGAGGCGAGTCGGTGTGGCTAGCGCCTAACTTAACTACACATACTGAGTCACTGACCGATGGCGGGTCGGCGACAGATAAGAGCGATGCTTAGAGGGGTTATTCCACGGAGTATCACCGACCACCATCCCATACATGCAGACCATTTCGCAATTTGCCTAAATACATGGCCCTCGACGGATATGCACAGCCGTCCAGTACTATGTATGCGGCATGCACCGCGATCAGACTAATGCCGGTTCGACGCTTGATTGACAGGATGGCGTGCCGAAATCAACAAACAAAGGGGGTCAGACAAAAATGTCTCGCTTGGCTAAAGGCCAAAGCTAGACGGGATGCCGAAAATCCACTATCGGGCTTGTCCGATAACAGGTTGATTCTCGGCTTGGGCTGAAATTTGTGATCCTGACGGTATGCAGTGCAGTCGTAAAGGGAATTACCGTCTATAATCTCGTAGTCTAGATGTTTCAGATGAGCCACGGAGCACAGAATCGCGATGATACCGTATCATGCTCACAGCCAGGCGAGAGCAAAAGTTTATGAAAAATTTTTAACAAGAGGGAAAGGAGGAAAGATAAAGCTTGACCCACGGCCAAGCTCGCTCGGGAAGTCCCGCCGTGTTTTTTACTATCGGCCCGTCTTGACTTTTTTTTTTGGTATGGGCACCATTTGCCCTTTTCCTGTTCGTGTCGGCATGTCTGCAATTCATTGGCTGGATGCCGTCCCTTGAAAACGCCTCTGCCGAAGTATCTATAAGATACATACGTACGTACTATGTATCAGAGCTTAGTATCTACCTGGACAGATACACCGATACACCGACCAACTATGTAGTAACTAGTAGATGGAGGTGGACAAAGGGCTAGAACCTTGTTAGTCTCATATCTTGTTCGTCGATCAGATCTGCTGGGCCTTTGTCCGGTACTGCCCGAGGCGATCTAGATGTTGTCGGGAGGTGTCGGACGTGGTTAGTGAGATCACTGTGATATTGATGTTTTGAATTCGCTGTATGGAGTATCTACTTCAGAGTTTTCACGGAGGACTCTACGCCGCGAGGCGATACTGTTGTTGGTCTGGTCGGTGTCTAGCTTCAGACCACACGCTCAAAAAAGTTTACCTGAAGAATCAGTTGATGCAGAGTATCATCATCAGAAAGGATAGCCCGAAAAGGAAACTTTCCGATCTCTTTGCTAGTTTCCCTTTTGGCGTGACCGCCTCCTACGACTGACCATCACCTCGCTCTTATGTTTACATGTACATAATGACAGCGCAGAACTAGCACATTATGTAGGCTGACTTGGATAGGTCTGGTATGGCATATACGTAAACGCAATGCATACTGTCGGATCCCTGAGACTGCAATGTGCAAGAAAAAGGGATCAAACCTAGCTTGTGGATACAGGTATTTCGAGGCGTCCATTCCACAAGCACATAGCTCCTATCATGCAACCAATTCAAGCTAGATTCATGCCAAGAACGATACAATACTAATCAGTGCAAAAAAGCATGCTCAAATTCAAACCCGACATCATCCCAAATAATAACCTCCAAACGAACGAAACTCGAGAACAAACCAACAAAACGCCATACCGCAATGAAAAGACAAAAGAGACTCAAACGTCGACCCTCTCATATTTATACATCCATGTACAACCCCTCCCTCTAGCGACGCTCAAGGAAAGTAAGACTCAAAAAATCCACCCCAAAACAACCCACAGCCCAACCCCAGTACCAACACAAATACCGGCAACCTTCATGACTGCAACCTTATCACCCGCACGCGCGGCACGGGTCAATCGCGATGCGCTCCCGCGGAGACTCGTAGACATATTTGAGAATACTTCATTCTGTGGCATCCAAAATTAGTAAGCTTGAACCCATATAACGATAATGTAGTAGAGATAAAGGAAGGGAGGACGTACGGTGTTATCAATCGTCTCATGGTTCCGAGCATTATCATAAATATCGATCGTGACTGATTTCAGGGCAGAGGTCTTTTGAGCGAGGGAGTTGAGGAGGGCGTTATTTTGTCTGTTTCCCCGGGTCAGTATTCATACTATACACTTCTCGGATGGAGGAGATTGGACGCACGACTCTCGTTCGTAGGCGTCACTCATTTTGGCGGTCAATATTATTGATGATTCGTGTAGGTGATGATGTTATCCTTTGCGATGTTGCTTATAGGTTGTGTTTTCTTGTCTTTTGTCTCTTTCAAGCGCAATGGCGAGGTCAAGTCAACCGGTTCGTATCGCTCTTTCGTCCAGATATACTGAATGTGTTGTGACTTGTGCTTATCGTCTTCGCAATACTCTCGTCTTGATTATTCCGTCGTAAACAAGGTCGAAAAGGGTGGTCACTAATCTCTCAAGGGTAAGCTGTCTGGTCATCGTCACGATCGGACCCCGGACTAAGTTTCGCGTGGCTGACTTGAAGATCATGTGACCGCTCCCCAGGCCCCTGAAATCGGAAAGTCGCTAATCCTAGAGTGGATTAATTATGTCATATGAAATGGCAGCATGATCGCCGCTAATTAGCGCTTTTCCTTTTTAAGAATGCTACAACCGCATTTATCATTTTAATCAGTGTCCCAAAAGGTATCCATTCAAGACTATAATGTATCTTCAGAATACACAGCATGAAGCTATTTAATAGGGGATACAAAGCTAGCAAAGAAAGACATGCATATCGTCAGCGTACTCGACAACCCGAGTAGAGACAGGAAAATCAACAAAACAATGATTCCTTCCATCGAGACGCTATGCCCAGTTTCTGACGCCGTGTGCAAAGCAAATCCCAATGATAAATAGATAGATAGAAGATAATGAAAAAACCCATGATAAACGATAGTCAGGTTCAACCGATCCAGACGGTATAGTTTAATGGCTCCTCTTCAGCAAATGCAACCTCTTCCTCGTTCAGCAACGCCAATCCTAGCTTTACATCCAAACAACATATCGCTCAACAAATGCAGAGTGCAACTCATGTTCACCACATTTCTTCGTCACTTTCTAACTGTGCAGCGTCGCCCAGGGATCCATAAGACCCATCATAATGCTGATGGTTCGTTCCGTAAGCGTTACCGTTTTCATAACCTTGCTGGTCAGACGCATATTGGTCGCTATGTTCATCGGAACTATAGTTGTATTCTTCGTAGGTCTGCTCCGAGTATTGTTGCTACAAAGGTTAGATAACGAAAGAAAGCAAGTCCCAGGAAGTCTCACCTCTTGGTAACGTTGATACTGGGTATACTCATCCGGTTGGTCCGTTTGCTGTTGTTGCTGCTGCTGCTGCTGTTGCTGAGCTCTCTGTGCTGGCGACGTTGGTATGGACATTTGCGGGTGCATCTTCTGCACCTTGGACAAGTATGAATACATGAAATTGCTGAGAAGGACCTGAGAGTGAAGTGGTCGACGAGGATTGGCCAACTTGATATGCGCCATACGGTATATAGCTCGCTCTTCCATAATCGTAAATCGCGTCCATGGGTAATCCTGGTCCGGTATTAACTGTACATATGTCGGTTCGGGGGACAATGTTCGAGAAAGACTCTTCTTGTGATCAGATCCGCTTCTCTTCTTGCCGCCGCCGAATATCGATGATAGAAGCCCTGATTCCTTGTCCTTTTTCGAGTCTGACGACTTTCGTTGGCTCTCTTTTCTTCTCTCTTCCTCCAAACGTTGATCCATAGGACGTTCCAAGATCAGACTCTCGCGACCTCGGGGCACGCTATCAATCGAGTTTTGAAGCACGTCAAGCCGTGTGTTGTCTTGCTTTTCGTACGCTCTTTCAGCGCCGGTGTGTTGTTGTTTCTTGCTTTTCTTACCATCCTCCTTTCGTTTTTCCTTATCATCCGATCCACGAGACCAAGGCCAGCTTGACTTTCGACTTCCATCGCTGTCTTTTTTGTCTTTGTGTTTCTTGCCATCTGACCGCTTTTCTTCTACCAGAGTCGGTATTACTGACAAATTGTCTATACGTGAATTACTGTTCCCCGGTAATGGCGATGGATGCGACGCAATATCTGAAAGAGTCTGTGGTGATGCCGCTTGCCTTTGCGGCGCTTGTCGTTTGTTATATGAGGATTCGATTGAGGATGTTCGCTCGGGAATGGTCCCAGATTGCAACTGTCGGTCGGAGTCTGATAATGGTGGAGTTTCTATTATTTGAGGCACTATTTGTGCAGAAGGAGTGGTCACAGTTGAACGTCCGTTCGAGCCGATGCGCGATTGCCACTGCCGCTGAGATGAAGTTGCTGCCTTGGGGTCTAACATTGACTCGAAAGTTGAGCTCGTGGTGCTACCTGGAGGTAATGCGGTACTCTTGGGTGGTGGTGACGATGCTGTCGGGGCTGCTGGAGCCGCTGGAGCAACTGATGCCACCTGTTTGAGTCGATCTTCTATATTGCGATCCGATATACTTCGTCCGGGGTCGGTTGATGATCGCATCAAAGGTTTGATAGAGGGCGGATCTTCAAGCGTGCTAGAGAGCGCATTCCCTAGCGTCTCTGGTGTTCTTCCGATTCTTTTCGAATAAGGAAGCCGCTCGCCCTTCTTCAAACTTCCTTTCCGGTACTGAGTTCTCGTAGATCGTTTGAGACTATGACCCGGAGGCGCAGCGGGGAGGATTGGTTTATCCTCGCTTGATGATAAATCAAGCTGTTCAATACCTCCGAGTAAAGCTAGCGTCTCTTTATTTAGTTGCTTTTTATCATTCACAATCTCCTCCAATGTTTGCAAGTTCGGGCTGGCCGAATCTCCTTTTGCATTATGAGCTTCTGCTCGCTGTCTTTCAAGACGATCTGCGCCGTCAACATATTCCTGCGAATCGTCAATTTGCCGCGACAACTTCGATCGTTTCCGACGGAGGCCTCCCCTCGAATCCTCTCGTTCGACGCCTAAGCTGGATGAGTAGTCGCTCGACCTCCGATGTATCTGTTCTTTCCTGCTCTCGAGGAACGACTTGAATTCTTTGGGGGCAAGCTCTGGATGCAGACGGGCCGGGACCCAGAACAGCCGGGAGGCATCATCCTCGTCGTCGGACGCAGAAGGTGCAATGGCGGGCACCTGGAAATTGGAATAAGATGGCAGATCGGGGTCTCCAGCAACATCCATCGACATTCTTCGTATGGCAGCGAGGGTGTGATACTCTTGCTTAATGGCATCGGGATTGGATTCATAGTCAAGATCGGTCAACGGAAACGATGAGTTGGCGGTATCTGTTGGCGACAAGTGAACTGGTGAAGACGGCTCTCTTTCAAAGGACGGTTGTTTCGTCACCGTAGGCCGCGTTGCGCTTTCTGGCCTGAGTGTGTTGTCTGCGCCTACCCTCCTTCCGACATCTAAATTTGCATTGCTTGGACTCGGCGTCGCTACTGATAGGGTCTCGCCTTGCGGTGTCGGTAGAAAGCTCAATCTCCTCGCATCTCGATCGTAGCTGTCGCCGTACAAATGGCCAATTGCTTCGGTGACATGGTGATTCTCATCACTTATGGATAGTGTTGGAACATGGCCTCGTTTCGCGGCATACCCCCCGTCGGCTTCGTAGGGACTGGCGGTAGTCTGGTGCAGGTACTTCAGAAGTCAGCGGATATAAACAGGCAGGAAATATGTGCAGATGTCAAGTGTGTCAATAAGAATGAGAAAATTCTCAACTCAGTGAGAGGAGGTCAGCGCGCGCGAACGCGGCGGCACCTCCAGGTGACAGGTGGAAGACGATATTTATGACTATTATGAAATAACGCACCTGCATCGGAATAACTCGACGCACACGCCTCGGAGATAGCCCAGAATGAATATACAATTCGGCCGTTTCTTATGACGAAGAGAACAAGAAAGAGGGGCGGCGTACACGGGGTTGCTGTTGCACCGCCTGGGCCGACAGATGGAAAGGACTACCAGTAGTCATCGAAGCCAGGGGGCGTGACAGGGTAGAGCCATGCAACGTTCGCAACACATCAAACGGGGGTGTCAGTCACGGACAGTGTTGTATGTCGGACTGCGAGATTGTTGGGTCGTGAATGTCGGTCTGGAATCGAAGCGTAGGGGCGTATGATGACAGAGGACTAGGCACGGAGGAGTAAAGTTGTTTAAGTTGAGAAGAAGCGGGCAGCAGCCACCGTTTGAGTTAGCTCAGCTCTCCCGCCCACTTTTACACATCCAACTCTCTTTTGACTTGACTAGCTGCTAATATGCATTTAGCTTATCTACACGGATGGCCGTTTTCTGCATCGCATTTTCGCAGTGTGGTAGTTTATGCCCTCTGCCGATAATATTCTCTGCAAAACGAGTTACACCATCAACGGGAAACATGCGTCGCACCAGGCTTGAATAGAATCAATACAATGTAGCGGTACCTTCCTGAACGAGACTTCGTTCTCTGCCCTAACTGGACTTATGAACGTGTCGACTCCCTGGTATGACTCGATTCCAATATCAACCGGGTCGATCATCGACAGGAATGCTATAGACTACCAACCTCGCAGGAGTACCCTGCAAAGGAACGTCACTTACAGTCCAACACCATCCTGAAGACGCAGCCTTACACTTCTCGTGAAATTAACACGCGCCTATCCGGCTGAAGAAGTCATCATACTTATTCAGAGTGTTTGGCTCGGATCATTTGATTGACTTGAGTCATGGCCGAGATCTGGTAGGTTCATCGGGCCGTTGTTCACAGCACGTGCATTCTCAACAGACCATGGGTCAGCCTGATTTTATACTATACTCTGGTAGTATAGCCCTGGATGGATGATCGTGGAATGCTACCGGTCAGATCAGCCTCGGATTGAACGGCGACCCTGTGCACTTAACACATCCCAGTCGCATACATATACCCCACAAATCAAATCAAACTAACAGAGAAATCAAGATGCTGAAGAGGAGTCAGTCGAGCCAAGCCGACCAGTCACGGGCGACCTTGACAGGGCCACCCCCCGGAAAGCCTCGAATAGGCAAACAGTCACATGATCCCGTCCAATCATTCCCCTGAATTGTGAGATTCACGATCAGCTGAAAAATTCAAATAGAGATTGAACGACCAGTGACATAGTGCATTTGATCTTCAGCTCAGTTTCTCGGCTTAAAGATCGACTTCGCGGGGATTGCGGTGCAAATAGAGCACTTCAAAATGGGGCCACGATGATCATCATCAGCCCTAATCCACTCTCTAGCTGATCGTCATGACTTACATATATGTACGATAGTGAGTTGACTACGGCGGCTCGCCTCGTATTGCCTGCTAGCTTGCCTGCTTTAGGTACTTGGCTTGCCCCGCTGAATCTAAACTTCGATTTCACGGAGAATACGGAGAACGGAGTAAGCTGGAGAAAATAACCGACGACGGTCCCAAACTAACCGCAACCATCAAATCGCTTGTATAGCTGCTTGCACGAACAAAATAGCAATGACAAAACAAATACTGAAGACCAAGGCGCTTGCTTTTTCTATTCCTGCAATACAACAAGGGTGTATGTAGAGAAGGCAAACAAACATATATTCACTGGCCAGTTCAATAGGTAACAAGTGAAGAATCACTCCAAACGCAAGTCGTGTCCGCATCAGTGAGATATCATAAAAATGGAAACATTGTAGACTCCTTGGCATATTATCATCGGAGATGTACAATCTGTAAATAGAAGGGTAGGTATCAACGATTCAATCATTTCACGACAGGGTCGACATAATTGCTATTAGAACGGTCAGCAATGGGCTTATACAAAAAAAAAAAAAAAAAAAAAAAAAGAGGAAAAGCTGCGTACCTGGGAAAAATACCGGTCCGGTCGCCAATTCTTCCAGTCCACCAATCCTCAGCCTTCTCGGTGCGTTTGAGAATTGTGATGACTTCGCCCTTCTTGAAACCAAGATCTCCCTCCTGATCAGCGTCAAATGTGAATAGCGCAACTGCCTGGTCCTCCCGTAACCCAGCTGCCGCACCCGTTTTTTGACCAAAGACAGGTTTTGGTGCGGTTGGACGGGTAGGTCTATTGCGATTACTGAAAAACTCTTCATCTTCGTAACCACCGCCGCCGCCACTGCCATATCCTCCACCTCTTGTTGTGTTGGAACGGTTCATGTTTCCAGAACTCGGTCGATCATAGTAGTCATCTTGCCAAGTCGTTGCTCGTCGGGGTCTGTCTCGATACTCGTACTCGTCGTAGGTATCTGTCGCCCGTGATCCAGCACGCTCCCTCCGTTGTCCTTCTCCGTAAGCGGTGCCCCGACGACCTTCCCACAGTGAATCATCTTGTGAGTCATCGTAAATGGGAATGTCATTATACATGGAGTCCGCTCCAGCTCGGCCGCCAGAGAACACACGGGAATTGAGCACTCGCATCAGAGGCTCCGCAGCTGGAGGTGGTGGGACAGCGCCGGATAGCAGCTGGCGAGCACTGATACCGCTGCTGTATAACTTCGCATTGGCATCTTTGCGTTCCACCAATACACTTCCTTCCAAACTAACACCAGCAAACAATCCCTTGGTCTTTGAATATGAAAACACGGCTGCTACGCCTCTGGTACTAGCCGCCCCTGCTGCCTCGGCGTTTCGACCGACAGGACCAGCGGCTAATGAGACGTTTCCACCAAGTGTTATGCTTCCAGCCTGTGAGAAAGTACGCACTGCAGCGGCATCGTTGAGAATAAACACGAAATCTGTCAATTCGAATCCGATCTGTCCGCCAAATCCGGCACCTGCAGTAGCGATCGCAGACGGCGCAGACCAAGATCCGTCTGCCAGTCGAGCAACAACGACACCGGAACCGAAACGACCAGATCCCAAGAAACCAGCCTTGAGAACCGAGAGGATAGCGAGACCCTGCGTGTAAGAGCACATGATTAGTACTCTTCGGACAGACTATGAGTCACTTGTCGATGTCTTACCTTCGCACCAGCCAATATCTCTGGCGGAATGATCTTGTCGGGACCAAAAGCTTGTCTTGGATCAACGAACGAAGCAAGAATCTTTCCAGCTTTCTTACACTCGCCTAGAATAGAATGACACATTAGCCGCGCACATCGTGGTGCGGGGAAACCTCCGCAGCATGTTTAAGAGACGACAGACTCACTCCTCATGGACGAGGGTAGTGGGTTGTGAATTCCCAAAGGCATATCTGAATACCTAGTGGGTATTCGAGCAATTTTAAGCTGTTTGGAAGTCCACGAGCACTGCTTGTGGTAGTCACGGTAGTGACGGTAAGACACTGAACGGCGGTGGACCAGTCACGGATAACGCCGGGCTAGAGAGTCGTATTCGGATACAAACAACTATAGGTTAACCACAATCGCAAACAGATATCATAAAGCGAGGCTCTGCTGGCAGTGTATTGCAAAATGGGGTGTGGTCGCGAAGAGCGCTGTAAGTCTTGCTTATCGCAACGTGGTGGTGTTATGCGGAGGAGGCGGGATGATGTACGTACGTGCCTAGTGCGGCTGTGCTGCTACCTGCCATATCACCGGCCTCGGCGTAAGCGGATACTACGGGATGACTTCATTTTTCCGGCCAATAATTCATGTATCCGGTCAATTGTAGAAGATTCGCTGACCTTTCGATAGTACATATTTGTCTAGACATTAATTGTAAATCCCAGTCTTTCCTCATGGCGCTCATAGAAGGACTAAACGGGGTAGCCCCATCTCCGCTATTCTTCCGTTCCGTAAGCGTCGCGACTTGTCACAACTTGAACATCACTTTCATCAACCATTCACCTTTTTACGATTTGGTCGCAGCTCGTTCGATTACTCGTCCTACATGTTGTCACCGCCAGGACTATGATTCGCTGAGGTCCCGACCATAGCAGAGGTCTTTCAGAGATGGCTACAGGTACATTCCGTCATTTTGTGTACAAACAACATCTTCAAGAAGCCAGCTGATATCGAACAGTGCGCATCTGTGTTTGCGGTGACGAGGGCACTGGCAAATCTAGTTTAATCACTTCTCTCGTTAAAGGCGTATTTGTCACGAATAAGATCCAACCGGTCCTGCCTCAGATTACCATTCCTCCTACAATCGGCACTCCTGAAAATGTCACCACCACGACGGTCGTCGACACATCGGCGCTACCGCAAGAACGAGCCAACCTGGCCCGCGAAATCCGAAAATCGAACGTTATTCTGCTCGTATACTCCGACCATTATAGCTACGAACGAGTTGCCCTGTTCTGGCTACCTCACTTCCGATCTCTCGGTGTAAACGTCCCGGTGGTGTTATGCGCTAACAAGGCCGATCTTGCGACGGATATGACTGATGCACAAGTGATTGATGAGGAGATGTTGCCGGTTATGGCCGAGTTTAAGGAAATTGATTCATGCATTCGCTCTAGCGCCCGTCAACACCGAAACGTTAACGAAGCCTTCTTCCTTTGCCAAAAAGCTGTAACACATCCGATTGCGCCGCTCTTTGATTCCAAGGAGTCAGTACTCAAGCCTGCTGCAGTCGCTGCGCTACAACGAATTTTCTATCTTTGCGACAAAGACCGAGACGGGTTTCTCTCCGACAAAGAGATTGAGGACTTTCAGCTGAAATGCTTCGGCAAACCGCTGAGTGAGGAGGATCTTGTTCATATCAAAGAAACAATATCTAAAGCCTATCCGGACGCTGTCACCCCGGCTGGAATTACTTCCCGTGGCTTTCTCCACTTGAACAAGCTTTATGCCGAAAAGGGTCGCCACGAGACTGTGTGGATCATTCTACGAACTTTTCAATATACCGATAACCTTTCATTGCAAGAAACATATCTTCACCCCAAGTTCGATGTTCCACCCTTCTCGTCTGCCGAGTTATCCCCAGAAGGCTATCGCTTTTTGGTCGATCTATTCCTCCTCTCTGACAAGGATAATGATGGGGGACTCAACGATTCAGAGTTGGCGTCTCTATTCGCACCTACACCAGGACTGCCAAGTTCCTGGGCAGATGACTCCTTTCCATCATCTACAGTACGGAACGAGGCAGGTCATGTTACTCTTCAAGGCTGGCTGGCTCAGTGGAGTATGACAACTTTTACATCTCCAAAGACCACACTCGAATACCTCGCTTATCTCGGATTTGAGTCCTCGGATCGTAGCAATCCGTCAACAACAGCTGCTCTCAAAGTTACGAAACCACGAAAGCGACGACGGCGCCCGGGTAGGGTCGGTCGCAATGTGGTTCTTTGTCATGTCCTCGGTGCTGCCGGTGCAGGCAAGTCCTCACTTCTGGATGCTTTTCTCTCCCGAGGTTTCAGCAATACGTATCACCCTACAATTCAGCCACGCACTGCGGTTAATACCGTTGAGCTTCCCGGTGGGAAACAGTGCTATCTCATCTTGGATGAGCTCGGCGAACTAGAACCGGCATTGTTGGAAAACCAGAGCAAATTGTTGGATCAATGCGACGTGATCGCATACACTTACGACTCTTCAGACCCAGACTCCTTTGCTTATATCACCAAACTTCGAGCAAAATATCCTCACCTCGAAGAACTACCAAGCATATTCCTCGCTTTGAAAGCGGACCTAGATCGTACCACCCAACGAGCCGAATGCCAGCCTCATGAATATACGGCACGTCTTGGCTTGCCGGCGCCACCGCTTCATGTCAGCGCTACTTGGAGTTCGATCCAGGAGGTCTTTGTGCACATTGCAGAGGCGGCAATGGATCCTAGCACTACGTTCCCACGCACGGAGGAGGATTTGGAAAGCAAATGGATGTCTTGGGGTATCGCTCTTGGTGCTGTTGTATGTGCTGGAGCCGCTGCTGTTGCGATATGGCATCGCGTGCACAGCAGCAGCAGCAGTTCCTGATCTGTCTGTCTGTCTAAACTTAATAAAAGATACCCAAACTTGTTTGAATAATGCATTTGTTTCGTATGCCCTACGGTGCATTGTAATGATTGTATATAATTGGGATTCGATCGTTGATTGGCTTGACTGAGACTGCCACGCGACATTCTTGCGCCTTTCCGTGAGAGGACTAGTTCGATATCATCCAGTGCCATGATTGGCCATATTCAAGGAAATTACATTGTACTATTCCGTATCAGGACTAGCCGTTACCCCAGAAGTGCACCCGGACTCCGTGGGAAGCATGGACCCAGCCGTTGCGTTCGTCCCCTCATCCTCGCTCAATCTCTCACTCCCTCACTCGATTTCAACCTCGTGTTCCTCTCGACCATCCGCTCCTCACCGTGCCGTATCGTTGTCTTGTTGAATATTTACGCAGTGTTGATCTGTGCAACAAATTCAACAATCAATGGTCACTTCTACTTCCGACTTTCGAGCCTAGTAATTGGAACTCCGACATGAAAAACACCTGTTAGGCTTTATCCTAACCGTTTCAAACGCTATTGCACCTGTATATGGGATTTCCAGAGTCATCTCGTGCTGTCTAAGCGTCTTGCTATTCGCGACAGAAAGCGCCCTTATTCCGGCTCGGTTCATCACCAGTTCTACAATCCGGCTGAGCTAGGATCGCTCTCAATTGAGATAATTGTGCTTGGTGAAGCAAATTTTGGATAGCATCCTATCAAATTCACTTTTTCTATTGGATAGAAAAGCAGCATTAATCATGTTGTGAGTATAAGTCATTAAAGAGTGCGCCTAGGCATGCTTTTGCTAACATACTCACGTCAGTGTCCTTCCTCCTCCGCCGCCGCGATACTCGATACCCGTCGCATATGCGGCGGGTGCCGCCAATGGTATGGCCGTGCCCATCATTGAGACAAACAACGTGATCAGACATCCTGAAGGCGGCTGTCCGCTTCAAGTCGGAGAGGGTATGAACCAACCGTCGCAGATGACTCGGCACTAGACATTAACTATCAGGCAGGAACATATGAGCTTGTTGACGATTTACACCTAGCGACACCTCCACCACACCCCTCTGAAGCTCCGATTTTGAACCCCAATCCTCTCGCAACCGTTCCAAACCCTCCCACCTCCGGTGTGAAGATGTCTCTCGTTATCACAAGCAACAACAAAAGCCCTCCAAACCTGTACAGTTCAAGAGCAGCTGCGTTTGATCTAAGGAGTATCAAAGAAAACGAAAAAGAAGGAAGACGATCAGAAAGTGGAAGTTGGAGCTATATTTCCGCCCCAGCTTTCGGAGAAGGGAATCCGGCATTGATGATCGCGCCGGTAAGGGACGGATTGAAACGGAGGAAACCCAAAAACAACATTGTTAAGAGTAGCTCATCGTTCGTCTCTCGAGTCATCACGCATGAGTCTTCGGCCAAGCGTCTGGCAGATCGGAATCCGGATGGACTTTTTGCGTTCGCCAATATAAACAGAGCATTTCAGTGGCTTGATCTCAGCTCTCCGAATAAAGAGGAGCCTATTGCGAAAATCTTGTTTACTAAAGCACATATGCTGTGTCACGATGTTAACGAGCTGTCCAAGTCACCATCTCATCTCGATATTGTCATGGGATCCTCTGCTGGTGACATTATCTGGTACGAACCTATATCCGCCAAATATGCTCGCATCAACAAGAACGGTGCTGTCAACAATTCTGCTGTGACGCATATCAAATGGGTTCCGGGATCGGAGAATCTGTTTCTCGCAGCACATGCCAACGGTCAGCTAGTGGTTTATGACAAGGAGAAAGAGGATGCGCTGTTTACGCCAGAGGTTGAAGATGGCGGTGCATCGTCGAGTAAGGCACTGCAGATATTGAAGTCAGTCAATTCCAAGAATCAAAAGACCAATCCAGTTGCGGTGTGGAAATTGTCGCATCAACGCATCAATTCGTTTGCGTTCTCGCCAGATAAGCAGCATTTGGCCGTGGCCCTTGAGGATGGAACGTTGCGTGTTTTGGACTATCTCAAAGAAGAGTAAGTTGGACTCGTTTCTACATTATTAACATCACCTGCTGATTGCGTGGCTTAGAGTCACGGATATCTTCGCAAGCTACTATGGCGGCATGATCTGCGTCTGCTGGTCCCCGGACGGCAAATACATGGTGAGCGGCGGACAAGACGACTTGGTAACAATCTGGTCTCTCGCAGAGCGCAAAATCATCGCTCGATGCCAAGGGCACAACTCCTGGGTATCAGCCGTCGCATTCGATCCCTGGAGATGCGATGAGCGAAACTATCGGCTGGGCAGTGTCGGTGATGATTGCAGATTACTTCTCTGGGATTTCAATGTGGGCATGCTTCATCGACCGAAAGCAGTACGTTCCTCTTCTTCCAATCACTACTTGGTGTATTGACTCTTGATAGCTTCAAGCAAACGCCCGTCACCGCAACAGTATCACAACTGGAGCCCATCCACTAAGCCGCCGCCGAACAGACAGTCTCAGTAACCGCAAGAGATCCGATTCTGATCGAACGGAGAAACCACTCGATGACGAGGTAGATGATCTTCGTCATCCGGTCGAATCGCGAACCATGACCGCATTACTTCCGCCTATTATGGTATGCTTCATCCTGTGACTCTTCCTATTGACGGACAGAATGCTAAAGATAAAACAGTCAAAAGTAGTAGGCTCTGATCCAATCTCCTGGCTAGGGTTCCAGGAAGATTTCATCTTCACATCTTCACTCGAAGGTCAGGCCTCTTATCTCTTCCTCCTCCTGCCTATCGTATCATACTAACAGAAGAGAAAAGGCCATATCCGTACTTGGACCAGACCCCGAGAAGGGGTTACAAACGAGTCTCGCGCAGACCTCTCATCGACCATGTCCGCGACTGGTTCTGGCGCTGCTGCTGATCACTGATTGCAGACCTCAAAACTTTTGACTTTCTTCTATTTCCTCGTTCGATTTGCGAGTAAAGCATATATTTGAGCCATGATTGATGATGTAAACTTTTCCTCACTTGATGTCCTTTGGAATTATTTTACGATGCGATTTGGTTTTTGTCTTTATTCTATCTTTGTATAGGGATGGGATATTTCCGATTTGTTATGATTTGTTTAAATGATCCAATTCATCTTGTAACAAAAAAGGTGGCCAAGTAATGAGTACATCACTTTTTGCGAGTTTAGCTTATTAGCATGGAATTTGTCCTCTCGTTTGTTTTGCTTCTAACATATCTTCCTTACATTATACGGAATTCATTGCCGTGTATCTGAACATGATAATAGACGCATAAGAGACCCGTGACGGGTCAGGAGCGCATTCAAGCCGGAAAGAATTGTCGATTCGCTTTGTCGACCAAGGGTTGCTCGATATGTGAGAAGAGGCCGATGAACAAGGATTGATTTTTGCGTTCTTCACATGCAAGCGAAAGAGCGAAGGCTTGGAGATTCTAAACATGACTTTCGAACCCAGGGCCAGATGCACCAACATCACGATCCATTTCTTCGGCAGAAGAATGTACTGGGGCGTACTCTGGTAAGACGCAAGTTGTCTGGAATCTCCGCATTTCAATTTTGTAGTCTGCCATCCAAAAGATGTCCTGTACATAAAAGAATTCCAAGTCAAGTGACGCTGGGGAAATCATTTCCCATAATGCCGTGGTGGAAATGATACATACTTTGTCAGGACTCCGCTTCTATCCCTCACCCTACACACTACCCACCTAAGCACAACGTTCATGGTGCTGCTACATCCTTCTATGCTAGATCTTCTATTATATGTACAGCTTGAATGTCTCCAACATACATCGTCCAAAGATCAGCAATTAACCTACCCTAAGCATTCTATCACTACCATGAGAGGATCTAGAAATGAATCATGGCTAGAAGTGCTACAACGCATACCGTTATGAACAACTGGATCAAGATAAATTCCAGTTACCAATTACCTAAGGCCCCGCTGCTTATGGTCACCCGCCTTTTGAACCGTAGCCTTGAATGTCACCGTCACAGGCTCGTTGCTGATGCCCTTATTCCTAGCCTCATCCAAAATCGCAATAGTCGCCGTGGCCACGATACGGGTGAACACCAATGCTCATCATATGAAGCAAATTATTAAGCGTGCGAACGCCTCCAGAAGCCTTAATCTGGACCTCAGGCCCAGAGTGCTGCATCATAAGCTTGAAATCCTAAACCGTTGGGCCAAGGTTTTGTATGACCCATCGTTCTGTTTCATGAACCCATAACCCGTAGACGTCTTGACAAAGGCAACTTTCAGTCCGGTACAGATTTTGCAAAGCCGGATGATCTCCTCAAGCTAGAGGTGATCATTCTCGAAAATGACTTTGAGGGCCTGGTTGGTATCCTCGATCTTATGCGTAACGTACTCCCTGTCTCCACCGAGTACCTTGCCATATTGACTGCTTTGTCAATATCAGGTACTTCTGTCTTCAAAGATGCGGTAGCCCGGCGACCTTGCTCTCAGTCGTTGATTACCAATTCGAAAATAGAACCTGGAAACCCTACAAACCTATAATCCTTAGTGTTGATATTCAATGACAATGCACTCTATTAGCTAACTTCGGGATATAAACATGAAGTATGTCTGTGATAGAAGATTCCGTCGGGGTGTGAACTTGGAAAATTCCAATCACCATACCTCCAATCGAATCAAAACTCATCCGTCCACATGGAAATTAGGGCTCGTTCCTTTTTGGGAATCCGTTCCGCCGGATCAACTTTCCATTCTCGCTTTCGCAATCTGGCAGGGCAGGAAGTCAATGATTCCATACGTCTCAGATTGGTCCAGCGAGAATCATTCTCGTAAGAAGGCAAAAGCAGTCACAGTTATCTTCTCAATTTTAGTAAGCCCTACTGCTTGATTCGAAGGCCCAAACAAATGGGTATTAAGAGACGGCGCACATTTGAGGGGGATGCATGTGCCACAACCTGATTTCTACCATATTACAGGTTCAGAACTAAATATGTGCATGATTATCTCACAGATTCTGACTGGATACATGAAACTTGGTAACATAATTTTAGCCAACTCAATGTACTAGTTATCTACTCCCATACATTAGAAAACAAATCATCATTCGCCGCAAATCCGCCTGCAGCAGGCTTATTGCCGCTAGTACTGGTGGTGGTATTGCTAACAGGTGCAGCGCTTGTCCATCCGCCAAAGTCATCTTCAGGAGCGACTGTGGCTGCCGAGGCAGTAGTGGTGGTCGTAGTGGTGGTAGTACGGGTTGCGGGTGCACCCCAGCCTGCTCCAACGTCTCCACCAGTCAAGGTGTCAGGCATCCTCATTGAGTCCGTAATGGAGGGATGTGCTGATGTAGTTGGCTTCGCGGCTGGAGGTGCAGGGACAGGGGCAGGGTCTGGGGTACTCCAGGCGTTTCCTCCCCATGGATCAATACTGGACGAAGAGAACATGCTCGACACGTTGGATGTGGAAGTAGTAGGTGCCGCTTTTTGGGCGGGTGGATTGGAGGTGGTGCTGGATGAGAGGTTGAAGACGGATGAAGTCGGCTTAGAATAGGCTGGAGGCGATACTGGCTGTGATGGGGCTTCAAGATCGAACAAATCGTTAGAAACGCTCGGTGCTGGTGGTACCGGCTTTGCGGGCTGTGACGCTGGAGATGCGAAGTTTTGTGTAAACCCAAAATCAAGTCCGTTTGAGGCAACTGATGTGTTGCGTGTGGTGGCAGGCTTTGATGTCTGTGTGTTTGATGCTATACTATCGAACAATCCTGCTCCTCCGGTAGACGCCGGAGAACTCACTCTAGGTGCTACGGGGGGCGACTTTGGACCGCCAAATCCTGTCAAACCGGCAAAAATATCGTTGGATGGCGACTGTGACTTCTGCTGCAGCTGTGGAGACGTGACTGACGGGAATGTCAATCCGCTAAAGGCATCCGTAAGGCTGTTTACATTTGACTGTCCCGAGGCAGTTGTTCCGATTGACGATGTGCGTTCATGCTGTGCCGGCGCAGGTTGTGGCTTCGGGGCAGTGGCATATAGAGATAGAATAGATTGCTTCAAATCGGGTCTCGAAACTCCTGGTTGGGCACCAGATGTAGGCGCCGTACTGCCAGGACGACTGACTGGGGTGGACTGGCTACTACCGAAGAAATCCAAGCCTAGCAACGAGTCTGCCGGCTTTGTCTGTTTCGCAGCAGCGGGTTGCGCCGAGCTAGGAGGTGGAGGGCGAGCAACGGCCGTAGGTCCAGTTGTACTGGGTCGTGCAGGAGGGCTAATAGCGTCATCGTCCCCGAAGAAATCAATAGACGGCTGCGGTTGTCGACGAGTGGGCGGTTGGCTAGAGACGGATGCACGCTGCGATGCGGAGCGCTCGAGTTTAGCTCTTTCCTGAACAACTGCAAGTGGCTGTATAATGTTAGATCCGGGAGTTTAGAGTGGGAGTAGTACGTCCAGACGTACGGTATCGTCATCATTTCCTAGTGTGGAGGGGTCGGGCATCGGTCCGTCCATCACCCATCGCTTGGATTCATATTTGGTGCGAATGAAATTTTCAATTTTGCTAGACAGTTGTGAGCCGCTGAAAACATTCAGATCGAAGAGGACAGCATGGGCTCACGATTCAGAGGGTACATGACCAGGCGCCAGCTTAGCTTCCCAGTACCTAAACATCCGATGAGGATTAGTCGAAACTCGCACGCTTTATATCAATGCAAGGGAAGACAGAAAACTGACTTGTTGGCGCGCGAGTTTCCCCATTTCAAAACGCTCTGCAATTGTTCGTCGGTCCATGCGTCGAGGTCTACGGATTTGACTCGGCTGATATGGGTGCCCATCCCTCTGTGAATGCCTGAGCAGCGGATGCAGATGAAGATGCCGAGATTCCATGAGGCCCATCGTGGATCTAACAAAGACACAGTCAACTTTGCTGTATCTAACTCGACTGTTACGTTGAAGTAGCAGCGGGGAAAGTAGCGGAGGGGAGTCGTGGTCCATACGCTTGTTTCGCTTGCAATCCGCACAGGTCTTGTTCGATTCCAATTTCAATAAATTCTTGATGGTCTGCTGGTTCTGCGCAGCGCGAGCTGGGTCTGGACGCCGAGACATCGCGGCGATTTTGGGAACAATTAACTGGAAGTGAGGCTATTGGGTCGCCAATTGGGAGAATAGGAGGGAAGGTTAGAAAGTGTTGTGGAGGTTCAAGTTGATAACAGCGGGAAGCTGGGATCCACTCGCTCTCTTTCCGCTGTGGCAACGCTCGTCATATCCTTGTATCCCTACTCGCCATGCCGATTCACAATGATATAGTTACAAATCTCATTAACTGATAACTTTATCTAGCTAGACCTTAGATTCCTGCTTATCCCCCTTCGCGCCCGCCTTATCTTCGCTGAACTTCAAGCTGACACTATTCACACAATGTCTCTCATCCGTCGGCGTCGGGAATCCCTCTCCCTTAAACACATGGCCCAAATGCCCTCCACAGTTGCTACAGACAATCTCGGTCCGCTCCATGCCAAATGCCCGATCTACATGTCGCGTAACCGCTCCAGGCACGGAATCGAAATATGCAGGCCAGCCACAGCCGGATTTGAATTTGGTGTCTGCCGTGTAGAGCGGCGCATCGCAGGCAGCGCAATTATAGACACCTTTGGAGGGGTAGTGTGAATCGTATTCACCGGAGCCGGGGCGTTCGGTGCCTTTTTGACGAATGACTCGAAATTGTTCTATAAGAGCAAGCTTAGTATATAAATATCCTCCGTAAATCTCTGTAAATCCAGTAGACAAGCATACCTGGACTGAGCACTGCTCGCCACTCTTCATCAGTTCGTTGGTCGGGATAAGTCATGTTGTTTTCTGCGCTGGCACTAGAACTGAATAGCGATCCGAGAAACGAGAAAAAAGATGCGGACATCAGAATCTTCTTAGTCGGTGGGGGAAGTTGAGGTCTTCGAGCACCGGCGTGAAATTGGCGAGTGCGATCGATCGATAATAATGCGGGGCGTTGTTGTATGCCGGTAGCGATGGGTTGAAAGGGGTGGTAAGCAATGTTAAATAGTTTGCGAGGTGGCAGTGTAGATGTGAAGGTTGTTATCCGAGGTTTGACAAGGTGCATTGACGCCATGAAGCAGCTGTCTGGATTGTCGGTGATTTGTAAGTTTTATGTTGAAGCTTTTTGTTAGATTCTTAGTTAAAAGTCATCAATACACCGCCAAGGAATCCGAATATGGTTAAGGCTCTAGAAATGATTCCAAATCCCAATCTCCTAGCCTGTTTGTCGTGGTTGGAAGATGAGAAAACGGTTCGATCTAGGAGTCTTTGGGATCTCTAAGCGCTACGTCATCGCCACTCTCGATAAGAGAGAGATTCCATAATCACAGCTACATTTCCGGACTACGCACCGTATATGCCAAGACATTATTTGTTCATCTGTGGTTCAACAACTATCGTCTCTGACTAGAAAATTCACTTTGTCCGACGTTTGCCGGTGACAGTGAGTACGCCCTCGCTCACTTCCACCTTCCATCCTTCCCTAGCCAACATCTTGCCCACTGCAGGGCCCAAACGTGATGTCCCGTCACGACTATGGCGGCCTGCGCCAGTAATAATCTTATAAGACTTTCCAGAAATACCTCCTATGGTGTATCTTGCATCTCCCAAGCCTTCCCACCATTGGCATACGCGACTGTTCGCAATGCGCACAGCGTCCTGGACGCTAACACCATGTAAATCGAGGACGTCTGTCGTCGACTGCAAGTTGACGAATGCATCCGCCGCCGCGGATGCCTCTCTTTTCGCTCTCTCCAGATGGTCACGGCCCACAGAAGCGTAGTATGCAGCTGCGCCACCCATCAATCGATCTGACTTACTGCGCCGGTACGCATTGGATGCCTGGTTGAATGCCGTCGAGCCTGCTGCAAAGTGGGCTTCCGCCATGTTCTGCGTAACGCCGTAAGTAGACGTTAATCTAGGAGTTGTGATTGGGCTTCGCTTGGGCGTCTCATCCTCGTCAAGGACAGGGGCTGGCGCATTGATTCGAATTATATCCGACAATTGAGGCACTGGCCGGATGATCATGGCTCTAGCTAGTTCAGTTGCAGCAGATACTGACTTTCCTGTTATGACGAGCAAGCCTTCCAAGGTGGTCGCTGGAATATTAGGAAAGTCCTGGGTAAGCTCAGCAAGCTGTGAAACGATCACAGCATCTTCGCTGACCACAGTCGGAGCGTGAGACATAGCAAGGTTTTCAATAGTTTTCGCGCACGAAGCGTGGTTTTTGTGATATGTGGAAGTCACTGTTTCCTTCTTGAGCACCGATGAGGTTCGAGAATGAATAAATTCCAGGTCTTCTCTGGCAGCGTCCCATTTGTTTGTTGGAGACCTAGCTCCAGACGGTACCATTAGGTTTTCATAATTTGTGACTGTAGGCGATTTCTTAGCTCTCGCTCTCTTGTTCTTTCCTTTTCGTTTTCCATTGGTATTGGGTGACGTAAACCCTTCAATACCCTTAGGTATCGAGACGGTTGTGTCTTCATCAACATTAGGCTGACTGTCGAAAAACGATAAGTTCAACAAAACATCCATTGAGCGGTCCACGTCATAATCGCATTTAGTCAGTGTATGTTTGATGGTATGTTGAGTCACCGAAGGAAACATTTCCGATAAGTAAATCGACTTTTCTTCAACCGTCAAGCCAGTCAGATTGAGCGACCCATCGGGACTAAAAGTGTATACCCCTGTTCCGATCTTCCTGCTATCATCGCTTCCGATCCAAACTGATGATAGGTCGGATTGTAATGAATTGATATCGGTATCTTCTCTCGATCCATTTGTGTCATTTCGCGATGCGGTACCGTCGGTCTGGATCGCTTCTGCCGAAGCTAGACCGCCTGTCCCTGAAGGATCAAATGGTAGATCTTGCTGCTCTTCTGCTGAGACTTTCAAGGCATCGAGTATATCCTTCAATTGGTCCAGACTCGCGGAGTCCGTAAGATCGAAATCGGAAATGATTGCGCTGAAAAGCGCAGTATCGAGCGGTGGGCAGTAAGCATGTTGCAACTCCTGTAAGAAAAGAACGGTTAATTGGGTGTTGTGCGATCATTCTCCGAATATACGAACGTGTAACAGGTCGTTTGTTTCGTCATCCATCGTCAAAGTCGCAAAATTTGTAACCAGGTACTTGATTCAATGTCGCATGCATCACTTCAGGAAGTTGCCTTCAAAACACAAAGACGATTATTCAGTATAAAATAATAATGCAACGCCCGTGGAATGATGGTAGACTACGATGTCTACTCAAAATACCTCCAGAGACATAAAGCTGAAGAAAGTTGATGCAGCGGAGGGGCGGGGGCCTTAGTGTTTAGCGCGGCCTTATCGATAAACGCATCACCACCATCAGTGACGGCATCATCCGACAACAACGAACGGCAGTTGTTTTTGTTTTCATATGTCTAGTCTATATTCGTGCAGTTGATCAGATTTGTGGCCAAGCAGCCAGTGCAACAACCACAATATCGGACATAGCTCAGCTCGACAAGACCGTCTCAGTGACTCGTCCCTACATTGCATCAAGGGAATCATCCAAAGTCTGAACCGAGTGAAATACAGTACTATTGGCCCTTCAACTCCCTGTGTTGCCTGAGATTTCACTCCGAATTTTCAAGGAAGGAAACCGGCATGTTAATCCTCTGACATAAACAGAGCTAACGAATGGTTGCCTTTATTCTATCCAGGCAGAACCACCCCTTATCATGGCTCACGCTGCATGCACACCGATTACGAGTTCTATGTAAAATCCGCGTGGAACAAAACTACATACCATGGACTCTCCCTTCTATTCCTTACTTATTTTTGAATAGCGCTTCTTTCGATTCACTATCGGTGGAATACTTCCTTTGTCCGCGGCTATTTGCCCTCCTTGCAGATGTCCCCGTCAGGCTGCCGAAGAAGCAATTTGCATATCTGACAGGTACTTCTGCAGGTTTCTATGCTTTATCGGAGGCTCTCAATGTGGGATGTGTCAGGGGAACTAATAGATGTCTTGTCGAATACCCTCCTGACGTTTGTCCCTACTCTAGTGAAACAGAGGTTCTTTTTGGAGGGAGCGGTCAAGGGATGTCTCAAACAAGGAATTGTAATTTACTCTGACTTTCTATCTGTAGCCCTTGGCCACCCATCGCCCCTATATCCCTGATCCTTATCCAACCCTTTTGTGTGACAGATGGCCGAGGGGTTTATAAGAGGCCCAGGTTCCAGCCATCAGATCCTTTTCCACAACAATTATATCCTCCAAGTCAACCAACGTAATCATCAAGAGTTCTCCTCTGTCAGCCGACCCTTGAATAAAAAATGCAGATCAAGTTTGGTACCGCTCTTGTGCTGGCAGCTTCTGCCTCAGGTAAGTGGAAGCAATAATATACATGAGATAACAGCGCCGGAGCTTGCATTTTACTCATCATATACACCTGCTACAGCACTTCAGGTTACCTCTCCTAGCAGAGGCGACAAGTTGGATTTGACCAGCTCCAATGAGGTAACTTGGGATTCGGTTGAGTGAGTATCTCTCCTTTCCATGGCTCTTCCAAGGTATATATCGACTTCTAAACGAATACAACAGATCCGATCCCACTTCCTTTGATATTCAGCTAGTCAACGAACATGTTAATCCCCCGGTCGTCAAGACCATTGGCACCAACGTCCAGACCAGTGCCGGTTCATATACATTTAGCAACGTTGCCGCCGCCGTCGGGTATGAGCCTTGTCTCTCTCCTTTTTGAATCACATCAAATGCTTACATGGTTAATAAAGAGACGACTATCAAATCAACTTAGTCTCCACCTCATCTGAAAATAGCGGCATTCTCGCCCAATCCGCTCAATTCGACGTCTCCAACGCCGCTGACACCAGCAGTAGTAGCAGCTCTACGAGCACCGGTACATCCACATCGACACGCAGCTCATCAACCAGCACCGATACATCCACCACCACCTCTACATCAACCTCCTCTTCAAGCACTGCTACATCGAGCACGACTAGCTCAGGCGCTAGCTCCTCTGGAATTCGTACGAGCTCAAGTAAGACTGCTACTGCAACTTCCACTTCTACATCTTCCAGTGTTTCGGCTACTCATACAGGTGCTGCTGGTACAGTTGCGGTCTCGGTCGTGGGATGTGTGCTAGGAAGTGTTTTCGCGCTATTTTTGTAAGCACCGCTTTTCATCCCTCATGACAATGGAAGAGGTTTTGTACTTGTTTTAATTTGATGATGCGTTCGTATGATGGGAAAGGGGTATACTTAATTATAATTCGATGCTACAAAATTAAGGTGTCATTTCCTGTCTGTCCAGTGGTAAATATGCAACATTTCGTATCTCTGAAAGGCTCTCTTGATACACCTAGGCATCTTTGGTGATCATCTGGGGGGGCAATCTACCAGACGAATTTCCAATGGACTGTTCCTCCAGCGAGTTTTCTTGTACAATCTATGGGGCACCCAAGCTCATGTTGTTGATTCCATTCATTAGAATCTGCTATTGGATCTTCACGACTCATACAATCATTGGTATAGAAGAAAAGCTAATGTACATGACTCCATGAAAACCATTTCCTGGGAATATCCGCCTTCGGTCTAGAAAACTTTCGCTGCGCCTGTCCTTCGGATAACCCCTTGACTCCGGAGATTTTGAAGGGGGAAAAAAACATAAAGAAAATTAAAGTCGTACTCATACATGGACATGGTTGGAAGAAGAGATGAAAAAAAAAGAAAAAGAAAAAAAAGCCTGTCCAAGTTCTTCCTTTAAGTGGACTTGTCGAGATTGGACCAAAAGATATTCGTACTTTTCACCACAAATTAGGACAAGAACCGCCATGCAAAATCGTCGCAAGAAGAAAAGATACCGTCATGAGGAGAATCGCTGGCACTGCAATGAAGACCGACAGATCATCCTCAATAGGAAGGAAAACGTCGACTACCCCCAAGAATCGTCCTCATTTCACGGCAAACCACCCTCAAGAACCAAAGTAGTCATTTAGAACGTTCGCGCGTCAACTATCCACGTTGATCCTTTGACGGTGGGATGGTGTTGATGATGAAGATGATTTGATTCAAGATTACACTCAGACTGCGATTCTCACAGCATTTTTGGATGATAGTCTGGAATCGGGCGAGAAATAGCTTGTCTTTGGGCACTTCCGGGGCTCCATGGCCTAAGACGTAAACAGAATCTGGTAAATGCTCAACCAAGTTACGCAGAATCAATGCGGCCTTGTATGCGACTCCAACCGGTTCTCTGTGTTCGTTGATAGGGGTGTTGCGGAACTTTTGAGAACGATAAACGCGCGGCTGGAGGACCTTACGTTGGGGAGTAGGAGGTTGCGCATTAGGTTCACGCGGCTGAGGTAAATGGCTGCTAATGTGTCTTATAACCTTCATGACATCGGTGCTGGGAGTCTTGTGCTTGGAGCAACCGTCCCAGAGGCACGCTTTTGGCGACTGCTTAGCTCTGTCGAAGTTGTATCGATCAGGCTGTTCTACCGCCTCCCCATCAGTGTGCTCTATGAAAACGTGGTTGCGAAGCTCCTGCGGATCAGCGAACGCGCGATCACAAGGCTGATCACCCACTTTCCATTCGCAAAAGAGATAGGGCCACCCGTCAAATGTCAAGGCAGTTTCCAATGGTCGAATACCTCTGATGATGAACCTTGTGGAAGTCTGCCCATTAGGCCCTGTGGATGGAACGACTTGAGCTTGAGCATTTGTGAATGTCGCGCTCACGTTCTTGATAAACTCGGCAGCTGCCAATGCATTAGGATGGGATCCAAAACGCATCTGGTATGCCTGCCACAAGGCAATCTGGGTGATCTCGCATTCAGGATCTTCAGCGAAGCAGCAGCGAAGCCATTGAGAGCTGCGTTCTGGTTCGGCCAAAGCCATCAACTGTCTGGAAAGCTCTGGTGGCACTTTTGGAATTGTGGTAGAAGCCGGTGCGATCTGCTCTGGCAGTACCTCCACCTCTTCTATTACATCAACCGCGTCGTAGGAAAGTAGGTTGACTAATCTCGGAATCACATTGACCGTCATATTCACCACATACGGGAGATACCGGGCACTGGACGGCTCAAGCGTGTACTGGTAGAAAAAGTCCATAATGATGCTGAGCAATTCCGGGTCCGGTTCCATCAGTAGGTATGTCGCAAGGTTGGCAACAAGGTGATGCGGTACGGCTATCATTGCCTGGTTCTTAGCATCGGGGATCTCAGACGAGAAGTGGATAATTGCCCAAAGAGCGCGAATAATGTGAGCACGGTCGCGCGAGGTCGTACATTCAAATAGAGATATGCATAATGGGTCGTATCGTGCAGTATGCATGTACTTAGTCACCTCTTCAGCAATGTCAAGAGCATCGTTTTTCAGCTCGTTGAAGCGAGGCTGCTTTGGAAGGTTGGTCATAATGCAGATAAAGTCCCGTATAAGTCCCTTGCAGGCCCATGAAATGTAGTGAGCATTAACCGGGAGAAGGCACATGTTGCGCAAGACCAAAGTGGCTTCCTTGCACCGGCGAAGGCGACTGCTGAAGTTTTCATCCTCAAGAGTATCATCTGGTAAGGTAATGGGAAGCTTCTCAATGCGTTGGAGGATGTCATTCGTTCCATAGAAAGAGTTCAGGACGTTGAGGCGGTGCTTCTTTAGAGGGAATAGCTTCGGATTGTGCTCGCATTCCCACTTCACGCCAGTCAAAAGTTCGGTAACTTCGATAGCGATATACATTAAGTGCTCCGCTAACATGGGGAACCCTTCAAATCTAAATTTGTCACCGCGTGTGTTGGATATCTGGATGAGATGAAATAACGCGAAGTCATGTTCTTTAGGGTCAGGACACATTACGCCCATTAGAACGCGGCGGTAAATATCGTGACCTAAAAAATATTGTGAGCAGACATGAATAGAGCAGCTGATGTTATTATACTCACTTCTGTCAATTTCCAAGAACTGCAGTGGGTAATACGGGTCGTGATAGTCGAATTGTTTAGCCTCCTTTCCTTGTCGTCTGAATTGTTCAGGCCTGTTGCCAGGCGTGGAAACATCTCTGATTGAGACAAGCATCGTCTCTTCACCAAAAGGAGAATCGATGCGGGTGAGGCGAGAAGCCTCGCCGCTCTCGACTGTATTGGATCCTTCTGCACCCGTTGCGTGAAAGCTTGGTGTATACGACATTGGATTCTCTTGATTCGAGGTAGCTGGCTGGGTGACCGAACGTGTCTGGCGTACTGGGGCCGTGTCTGGAACGAAAGGTTGATTAATCTTAGGCGCCTGGCGAAGGCCTTCTAAACAAAGGTTAGGGTTTAAAAACAGCTTGGCCATTGTCGGAGAACACAAGTCTTACCACGATGACCAGACCGCGTCGACGCCATATCGCCTAATTGTTGCTCGTAGTACGCGAAATAAGGATCTGCTGAACGTCCAGCACGTAGTTGGTCGAGCAGTTGTTGGATTCTCGCCTTCTTTTGAAGAATTCTGTCGCGACGACTGTTGGAAGGAGGATTTTGGGAATTTGCCGTGGCAGACTCCCCAACCACTGAGGGGATCGCTTCAAGATTTAGATGAGCCCTCTCGAAAGTTGACGAGGACGCTTCAGGTGCCCACGAAGAATAAGGTGGTGTCGAGTCCTCCTCAGTCTTTATGTGAGCTGGGGGAGCTGTTTGGCTGCGGGAAGCTCCGTCAGCCTCCATCACAAAAAGAGAATGGTTCATCACGTGAGATATATGTCACGTGTAGATAAGAGAATCAATATGCGATAAGATGTGCAAAACAACAGCCAGTGTGAAGTTGATGAAGATGCTAAACTAGAACAACAAAAGCACCGGTGGAGAAGAAAGAGGATGAAATAAAGAGGAAATTGAATTACTAAGTGGTGGAATTGACGCTGAACTCAGGTTACTGAACTTAGGGTTTCGTGCAACATGTTCATGAATACTACTACCCAGGCTCACGATAGCAGCGTGCAATTTCATATGGCAAATCACTTTGTTATACCAAACAGGCACTAATTCATACTTAATTCTCATGATTTCTTCGCTTTTATTCAATCTATAAAGCTTCATGGAAGAGAACGGTAGGCTCTGTTCTCAGCCTGAGGTGTCAATGGCTCCTTCCAAAGGAGGAAATCCATCTCGGACGCGACTTCCTCAGCTGCCAAAACCAGATCTTCTCTTTCCAGCTCTCTTCCCACTCAATGCCGGATCATCTCTGAAATCCTTTATGACCAGACCAAACTTCCATGTCTGTCCTCCAGCCAAACCCACACCAGCCTACGCTGCTCGCGCAGTATCCTCTCGTGAAGTACTCCTATGCCGAAACGTCCTCCGACCAACACGGCCCCATCAGTTGGACCCATGTCCAGTCCAGTGACCTGACTGTTATTTTTGAAAGCGAGCCAGTTCTGCAAAAACTCAGGCTTCGAGTAGTCCGAGCGCGTGAGCAATTGGTAAGTCTCCGTCAGTCTTCATTATATTGCAAAGCTGATCTCATCCTAGGAAGAAATCGATTTGAACGATTTCGCTCAGGAGGCTGCACAACAAAACATCGCCAGACAGAACAGAAATGCAAAACCACTAGTGGCTCTGCTGGTGAAAGACCCATGTCTAGCCTTCCGATTCCCATCATGTAGGGATCAGGTTCGTGATCGCTCCTGTCCTCGATCTGCATATGTTCATTGAGAGATAGATGCATCGATTTCAATTGAAATTTGCGTCGAGTCGAGATTTCCGGGAAGCGCTAGATATATTCAGAAAACTCAATTGCCCTTTCAGCGAGGCATTATCAGATCAGAACATGCGCTCGGCAAGCTCCAGGCCGGAATCGTCGTCGTCACGAATCACGAACTCCACGAGCCCAACTTTCAAAGAGGGCATGGAATGGGTACAAAATCCGGGGTACTCTAATGCCCGCTCGTTCAATTCGGGGTTTATGCGGGGCCACACTACATTGGGAGCTTCTACAGATAGAATGGTAGCCAACGGTACGATCACTACCCTCTAAAGGCCAGCGTCGATTTGCTTGTTATTGCTAATATGTGAAATCCAGCATCCTCGCCAACTTCCTTTATGCCCGAATTTTTCACGCGAAACGCAACAAATACTTCAGTCCTGAATGAGTCTCAGAAAGACCACCAAGGCGCTCAACCATTTTTACACATCGCAGACACTCGAATTCAGGAGTCAGAAAGACCCATCACGTCACCGGGTTTTGATAGTCAAGCTCTTGAGCAAGCATTGCCTCCGAAAAGGAATCTGCCTTTTTCAAAACCTGGGCCTCGTCTATCGAATATCTCTTCGCGACCGGGAACTTTGTCGGAGCCAACGAACAATCTGGATACTTTGAACGCTGCCGCCACCAATGCGTCCTCGCGACCAGTCACTGCGCTATCACGAGTGACAGTTCCAACAACGAGCTCACCTGCGCGACAACTCCGTCTCGAGCTCGAAGATAGTCGACGAGGCAGTACGAATCAAGAACAGGGACAATTACCTCAAGCACTGCTCCCTGCATCGTCTCCCCTACTTGAAACGTCTGCTTTTGGATTATCGAGCCCGGATGGAGGCAACACCTTATCGCGCCACAATACAACCACGCAGTCACCGAGAATTCCTCTCAACTTGTTTCGTGTGCAAACCAAGTCACCTACTTCTTTCCGCCAAGATCAGCAACAATACTCACCTAACCTAAACAATGCCAACACAGCAACAAAATCAACAACATCTTGTATCCCAGCCATAACCTCAGCAGACTTATCTGCTTACCTCACAGCTCCCGAATCAGAACGCTCGCAGTTGGTCAACAACTGGATTTGCCAACAGCTCGAAGATGATGGCTTTCGGGTACTGTGTCAGGATGTGGAGCGCGTTTGGGAACGGATTGCATTTGGGAGCCGTAGTGGTGTGTAAGTATGGTCGAATATAGCTGGGCTGTGGTTTATATACTCAATTTCGTTGTGCTTAAAAGGCTGATTTGGTTGTAGTTCACTATGATCTTATATATAGATTTAGCACAAGATTAATTTACGGAATTAGACATTTTCTCGATTAAGGATGAGACCTATCAACCCTGACACAGTACAAGGCCGACCTGAAAACGATTCGACAAATAGTCAGAGCAAGATAAAAGAAAAATTAAAAATACGTCCATCACAGGAACAGATCCTGACGCCGCAAAAATTCGCAACCCACCAAACCAGCAATAAGATAAAACCACATTAATTCATACAAAATTAGTGCCGAGATCCAGGCGGCATGCTAAGAATATTCATAAACCCTCTCCTCAGCGCAGAGCCAAAATCGACCATGATCGCACCTCCTAACCCAGTCGTCGTTGGTGCTGCTGTTTGTCCCTGTTGAGCGGTGCCATTTCCAGGGCCAGTTCCTGATCCAGCTCCTTCAGCTTCGTTGGAGATATCCATTGCATTACTGTTTGCGGTTCCAGTGGCAGCGGCAGCGGCAGCGGATCCGGATGCTGATGTTGAAGGAGCATGAGGTGCGTTGCCGTCTTCATTTGTGGCTGAGCCTTCTGCGCCGACGGCAAGGTCAGCTAGATGTTGTAGGGATCGTTGCTCGTTCAGCCCGAGAGGTGGTTGCGATGACGATGCGGTATTATTGTTGGCGTTGTTAGTAGCGGAGGTGCCGTTATGCGTGGAGGACTGGTTCTCGGTACCTTCCGTGGTTGTATTTTCCTTGTTCAGAACATGACTAGATTTCTCAGCTGCAATCCAAGCACGAAGCTGCTGATCCCATTGAGGCGTGCTGAATAGATCCTCAAATTCGCCTGCGGTATTAGTAGCTTGCGCACGGCGGTCGAGGATCTGCTCGACGTCTCCGAGAACTTTCCAGCAGAATTCGGCGCAAAGGGGCAGTTTTGATGCTTCTAGAAGTGTAATCACGGCCAAGGATAGGGAGTAGATGTCGATCGGCGAAGGTATGCGAGTCGTAAGTACGTCTTTGTGCATTTCTTTCACGAGTGCTTCGGCTGAGTGAATGACTTCATAGGGCGCGAAAACGTAGAGGAAGCGTGTGATGTAGAGATTGACTGTCCAGTAGATTTGTGGTCCCAAAGCTTCGATATAACCGGCTGGAAGAAGAGTGGCGTCGGTGTTGGCAAGACGTTGTTCGTGGCCTAGTACAACTTTGAGGAGGTGGAATAATAAAGAGCGAGATGCTTTTTTGAATTTGGAATTGAGTGATAGTGAGTCGTGATCGATCTCAATGATGCGCAGAGCGGCGGACAGTTCACTTGAATATGCTGCAGGAAGCGTCAGCCAAGAAGAATGAACAAAAATTCAAGACTTACAGGTAAGTTGCACAGCAGCAGGGCCCATAAAAGAATAGTCCGAAGGCAGATTGATGTCCTGAATATCGTCCTCCACGAAATCACGTTCGCCCATACCAACGAGATGCCAACGACAAAGAATACTTGCAGAAAACCAATCACGGCGGGCGATATTAGCATCGGAGTCTATGTCCTGGAAATCCGGGAATAGATCACGGTTTTGGTCGAACGGTTTGGCAACTCTGTAAGCCAGCGACATCAGATGATCAGCCAAAGTCTGTTTTGGTATTCCGTTTCGTCCGTGCAGATTTTCAGGCCCACGCTTGTCGCAGTCGATGACTAGAAAGCACAAGGTTTGGATCCAGACGAGGTTGACAGGCAATATCCGCAAATTGTACGGATCACGGAGACTTGCAGAAATCAAGTCAAGAGCGTTTTCAAGAGAGCCAACGTCAGTGAACGTGCCTCGCACACGATCGGTGTTCGTATGGGTTACTGCATAAAGTGCATGTGAAAAGGCCTCCTGTAGCGTCCGACTACATTTATATAGAATAGCGTGTAATCGCTCTTTCGAGCTTGGAAGTATTGGTAGTATGGGGTGAATCTTTTCGTAGTACCTGCAAATAATAGCCGTCAGACAGATTTCATAGTTCCTAGAATATAGAGCGCATACGCTTTCAATGCACTTTCGTCAACTACAATAGGCTTGGTGTCGTCGTTGGCAGGCTGAGACAGAATTCCAACGACTGACTCAACAGGCAGCGTCAGATCGTGGTCGCGATCAAGTCCATCACTCCAATATGGCGCAGACAGCTTGGTTTGTGGTTGATGCATGCCAAATAGAGGATAGCTCTCTGGTAAATTGACGGCGGTTTCACCTTGACGAAAACAGTAAGCAATGCGCAACTTCCAAGCCAAGCACAATTTCAAACTTACCAACTGTCGCCTGGCCACGAGGCGTGAACGAAGGCTGAGTCAAAGGTAGTCCATGAATGCCTTCGCTCATAGAAAAGGTCCGTTTACGGCCCAGCAAGTTCCCATCGATCGGAGGAGAGAACTCATGGTATCCGCGCGGAGGCGATATCTCGCTCATGCCTTGATACTGCATATCTTGCTGCGGCATTGGCGGTTGCATCTGGGACTCCAGAGTGTTCAATCGCTCGGCTAACTCCTTGATATAACTGATAACCTATCAGCCATTTGTGTATGGTGTAGCGCATAAGATTCGCTCACCCTTTGCTAGGTCCTCTCTTCATAGGGACGCGACTGAATTGGCAAGCGACACCGAGACGACGACAATTCGAGCATGTTTCAACGCCGGACTCTGAAGTAGCATCACAGCGGACCTGAATTTCGCGGTGTGTTAGTTTCATTGGCATAATAGCGAAAACAACGCGCTTCTTGTAGTATAGAAGGCAATGCTTACCTTCTTCCGCCTACATTCATCGCAAGCCCGGGATACCTTGGATCGTTTGCGACGGGCACTTTGATCGCCATAGCTCAGGTCGTGATTCGGGTCGACCCCAACTTGCTGATTGGGAGGGAAAGCAAAGGCATTGTTATGTTGTTGATCTATATTTCGAGACGCGACTTTAGCCAACCGCGGTAGGTCATAACAGACGCATTACGAACGTACCATTAGTCGAACCATCCCCAAGATTATTACCAGCAGCATCGCGCGATAATTCTGCTGTCAATATCTCATCGGCAGTAAGCTGACGATTGGCAAAGTATATGGCATTTTGGTTGACTTGCGCAGAGTTCGCAGGATACGAGGGCGTCTGAGGCAAATCCGACGTTTCGCGGGAATTCATTTTGACTGCAACATCCAGGTATTTTAAATAATGAAGCTGCTTTGTATCGAGTCACCGAGCATACAATACCAATAAAATCAGCGAGGTGAGACAATGTGGTGGTGGTTATCAAGAATCGCGGCGAAGCTGTTGCGCGCGAGTTGGAAAAGAGCGAGGTTTACTCTTAAGAAAACTAGCTAGGCCTTTTCATACTGGGCGGGGAATTTGCCTTGGCACGCACAGAAGACGTGCCGCCTGATGACAAAAGAAAGAACCATCGCGCGACGATTTTACGAAGCTCTTGTTGTGGTGTATCTTAACAGCTTCAGAGTAGATACTTTGAAGCTCTTTGGCCAGTTACGTCGATAGACTACTGGATCATCGCGTAGAAAAGAAAAGCCGTCTCCGTGCCGGATGGACGGCGGATTAATACTATTATCCGGCATCACCATCGCCAACAGCACAGCAGACCACTTGGTAGATAATACTCTGGGCTGTATGAGTCTGATTTGGGTATCATTCTTGCATTTGTAATTTATCCTACAAAGAAATACGGGTTACTGCCCTTACATCGTCCGACCTTTCAGCGGCAAAGTGGCGATGCTCACAAATTGCTTCAGATCCGAGGTCGGAATGCCTACCGATAGCTACAATGTGGACGTCTATCTATACAGAACTATCTCACATTTCTCACCTGGCCTCATAGGATAGATACATCGTGACTTTTGGTTTATGTATTGCTTCTGCAGAGAACAGGATTGAACGTTGGGCAAACCACTAGCGTCAAATAGAGATAATTATTGACGATACTCCGTAGTTTTCGCGAAAACCAACATATTCTAAACCGACCTCGCAATGAGATTCGAAAAATCAGTACTGCGTGTATGTACATATGCTTAACTGCACTTGGTGAGCACTGTAATTGAGAGGAAGAAGCAGTCTACACCGGCGCAGTACTTGTACAGGAAAGTCTCAGCACGATGTAACCGAATAGCAATCCTCGAAAACCCAGTCGTGACTTGCATGTAGATCACAGCAGGACCATCGATCAGCCCGTGATCACTGATCATATACAGGGTGCCATCCTAAGCGCAATTATATTCTGTGGCTCGGGCCTCTACATGATGAGCAGCGCTGCAGGACTGCATCTCTCCGGTATAGCCCGCGTAAACATACGGGTACGTGGGTACGTTCGTCATGCCTGGGATGAACAGCGTAGCACGCTTAGCACGGATGAACGGAGTGCCTACCCAACCGTGTAGAGAGAGGAACTGGACAGAGTGCAGTGGACTGCTAGCCCTGCGACGCCATCCCGCACTGTACCCATGCTAATCATTTAGTTGCCGTTTTCACCCGCGGGAGGACGATCCACTTTTGCGCGCTATGATTTGGTTGTTCGTCGTAGGGGCCGATGTTGAACGTACGTAGGAGGTGATGAATGTATATTTGAAGGAAGTTAGGGGTGGCAAAATGCGTTGTGTCGAGGAATTTGGGTTGAATCAATAGGATGAAGAGCAGTGTCTCGTACTGCAAGGCTGAAGTAATATACGGCGTAGCCGCACTAGTACGTCACTAATTCCAAGTTTTTGTATTACACTTGCATGCGAGGGAGAACATATACTACTACGTAGTAGTCACATAGTGTATTTTTGTACTCGTTACAGTAAAATACAGTGGAAACAAGAGAGCATAGGCTGTGATTGGCTTATTACCGTTGCACTAGCCATGCATAGAAGGCACTAAGTGGTCCTTCTGGAAACCTGCCCGATCGAGCCACCGCCCCGTGGCCCTAGTGAGCTTAGCCCCGATTTCTTGGTGTCCACTGTTCGGTGTCCACTGCCTGTGCGTTGCTTAATCACGACCCGGATGTGTTCATCGTGAAGTTCAAAGTAGTTCCTTGATGAGTTGGTGAGAAGTTGCAACAGAAGACGTGTTCAATGTATAATGCATGTGTGTCAGACCCATGGATGATGGACGGGTCTAGTTCGCATCGACCGGCCAAGACGGGATTGTACGACGAGGGAGAGTACTTTCTGCGTACACTGCCACTATCTGTCTGTTAGACTTGGTTAGACTTGGTTAGACTTACAGCAAGCACGTACTCTTTCGCAGTAGTACTAGTAAATAAAAATGCTTCGTATTCTGGGAAGTACGTCCTCCTACGTATCTCAGGACTACACGGCAGACGTCATGCGCCAGACACGCAGCATTCGGCTCGGTGCCTTGCCAAGACACACTAGGCCCCTTTCAGCGGACTGCGCCTGATTGCCTCAGGCACGCTCCCGCACTTTCTGGTTAGCTGACTTTTGCTCTTACTTAATACTTTTCCCCTCCGTTTTTCCCCCGTACTTTCTCTTCTTCCCTTAAAATCCTCTCCCCCCCTTCTCACCACCTGTGGATGAACACCTTCAAAAAGTGCCACAGATCTCCCCATCTTTTGGCCGCCACTACCGATATTTGGTGTCCTGTCTAACGACCGGCGCCAAACGGTGCGTAGGCATTTGGCCCTGTGCGTTCTCGTCGCGATTGAATCTTTCTTCTCTTCTTCATCCTCTTTTATTCTTCTCGATTTGCTGTAGTAGCGCTTTGACTGCAGTTTCGCGCTCTGCTCTACTATTTCGATCTACTGCCAATTGCCCTTTTTTCAATTGGACTGTCCTTTTACTTCACTTTCTGTTTACATGTTTCAAGATATCCCTGTCCACGGCTTCCTTAGTGTCTTTTCTTGACTTTCCGTCTGTTGTCCCCTCGGCAATACTCCGTACCCACTCGTGAGGAAGATCTCACCTCACCACCACTGATTTACTTTGATTACTATATTTTCTCTCTGTCTGGGGGCTTTTTCTGTTCTTTTTCACTTCATTCACATACTTATACCCTCGCGCAGAGTCGCATGTGTGCTTTATAGTACCCGCGGCAATGCTGATTGATGGCGAGAAGTGGGCTTGTGAAGCTTGCGTTCGGGGTCACCGAGTCAGCAGCTGTCACCACAGCGGTATGTCTGCACATTTCATATGTTTCCTTATTTTTACTAATGTGTATAGACCGAACTCTGATCCATGTCAACAAAAAAGGCCGTCCAGTCTCCCAGTGTCCTCACTGCCGTGGCCTGCGCAAGTCGAGGACAACCCATGCGAAATGCGACTGTGGTGACAAGAAAAAGGACCACAATGGTGTCGATGGAACTCTCAGCGCTGGCGAGCATAGTGAAGCAAAGTGCCGTTGCATGCATGGCCAACGCTGCAGCTGCGCGTTGAAGAAAGATCACCTTGATCCTGTTCCCGAGACCGGACTCCCTCCACTACCTCATCCTGCTGCCGCCGATCTGCGCAAACCACGTCTTACGTCTACGAAATCTGAGAGTACCTTGACTATATTCCGCGACGGTCACCACAAGCCAGCACATAAACACAATGACATGGCTCACAAGTGCGGTCTCCCTTACACTATCCCGCGATCTCATACGATTCACGGAACATCCGAACTTGCTCAACGCTCTGCCGATCATCTTCCACTAGCTCTCAATAATGGCGCGGTTGACACGTCGTACTTCAGCTATCCGACTGAGTTCGATTCTTTGCCTGCGCGCCGACGGGTTAAGTCAGAACACGGGTCTCCTGAAATCCTAGCCATGCCGGCACCGGACCAGAACTCGGTCCCACCTCTTGACTTGACGTTCGACGCGGGGATCACTGCTGAGCCTTTGAATCAGTTCATGATCCCGGATCAGTTTCAGGAGGGTCCATTCGCAGACGGATTGTTTGCATCGCCTGATGCGGAATATCCCATTTCTGCTGGTGCTTTCAACGCTCCAGCCGTTGACTGGTCAAGTTTCCCGCTACCTACTGCCGGATTGTCTACCAGTGTCAGCCAGGCGCCATCGTACGCCAGCTTTGATTTAAACAACGTCAGCAACCCGAGCTACCCTGGTCTCACCGGTTCCTCGTCGGGAGATGCTTCGGAAGTGGATGACTTTGGAACGAAGCCTAGTGTGGGAGGCTCTGGTCATGATATCTACGATTTGCACAGTCTCAGTGATGGGTCGGATGTTGACCAATATCGTATCAGTTCCGCCTCGTCATTTGCAGGAATGCCTCAAGCTCGGCTGCTATCTTCCAACAATTTGGAGTCCATCGACATCGATGAGTATATCAGATCGGCAAATGCGTCCACAGCTGCGCTCGAGCAACAACTTCAGGCGACCATGGCTATGGAAACGAAAGCGATTGCTACATCGCCACAGGGGTATGCCATTTCCCACTCGCAAACTTGTTATCCGTCCCCGGAATCCACACAAACCGTGTCGTTGGACGCAAGCCAGGCTGGCATGACCGACATGCTGTGGGCTTCCAGCCTCTTTGACACTCCTCTGCCTCCTTCGATACCCTCGGCCACGTCTGCCGCTGCCGAAGATCCCTTCACGCAGCCACCCTGGGCAGAATAAACCATGTAGTGTGTTTCTGACATACCGATCATGGATACCTTACCACCACCTCCCGCACCGTCTGATGACCCTGATGAGAGATGATGATATGTGTTTTCTACGATACCATAAAACGCAGTCTATTTGTTTTGTTTGCTTATTTTCTCTTCTATTACTAGATAAGTCTCGATGTCTTGTCTATTTCTTCTCAGCCCAGTCACCCCCAAGTCTGGCCTGGGATACACATTTTATCTTCCGCCTCTGCTACAGTAACATGCGGATTTGCTATATTTGAGTCTCTATAAAAAATAGATTTCTTCTTCTTTGCTCCTTTTCTTCCTTTCTTTTCCAGATACCCTCATCATCTAGCTGTCTATTCCTTGACGTAATTGTACAGTAATATAACTATCCTAATCCTGATTTGAAGAACTCCCTTGCATCAACGTGGTCCACCCCAATAACGCGCGTTCACACACTACACACATGCGGAAGACAATCATGATCCTAATCCCTTACCTACACCACTCAGTGGCACAGAGCGGCAAATCTAGAAAACATGCTACCCGCACATTCCACAAACATGGTGATACACTCTACTCCGTACATGGTACATAATACAAGCTCACTATGCATGCACCCTGCAGAACCCCAAAAAGCTTAGCTATCACTTCTGCATGGAGTGCAGGGAATTAGTCGGTGTACAACCGATCGATCGATCGATTTTAATCTACCTGCTCCCTGCAAACATGTGAGAAATAGCGGTGAGGAAAGATGAGTGCATGAGCGAGATCACGAGGTCGATCTGTTATATAATCCGTAATATGATCGAGTGTAGTTACGTAAATATATACCTAGAAAGCTAAACTGGGCATCCTTATCTGACTTTGAAGTTCAAATGCTGATGCTGGGTTGTTTTCAAGTGGGTAACTGTAAACCATTTCAAGTATGCATCAACCAAGCTAGGGCTACGGCGACTGTATATTTCTGTATGGAGAATTTACCAGTGTATCTAGTTATTCCAGTTTCATTCCATCTACTCTTTTTTGTACATGTCCCCGGCATATACCTGACCTATCAATAGATATCACAAATCCAACTGTATATTATCATATGGCCTTTCTAATATCAACGCGAACACGTCAGTTACCTATACTTCTCCATGAACTCTGCATGAAATTTTGTAATCCGCTGCACCCAATCTGTACCGGGGGCAAGGAACGTTGTCCTGAAATGCAGGGTGCCTTCCTTTTGGCCAAATCCTGATCCGGGAACGACGCAGATACCAGTTGCGTCTAGGAGGGCGAGGCAGTAGAATTCGTCTGGCTTTTTGCCTGCGCTGCCGGCGGCAAGGATGGCTTTTGGTGGGAGTGTGATGGTGGGGAAGAGGTACATTGCTCCCTGTGAAAGACTTAGAATCAAATACCCAATAGCGAGGAGAGGGAAGAGAGGGGGGGAAGGGGACAAACCTGTGGTTCTTGACATTCGACGCCAGCCATAGTCTTGAATGCATCATACAAAGCATTGGCTCGTGACTTCAAGCCATCTTTGATACCGTTGTATTCTTGCGAGTACAATTCATAGCTAGGCTCCCCCTTCTTAGGCGGGTTGACCATCAATTCAACCAAGCATTGTCCGATAACCGACGGGCAGAGCATAATGCTAACATATTTGTAGATCTGCGCCTGAACCTCAGGGTCAAAATTGACCAACTCAAAGTATCCACCACGGTGACCGCACTCGCCAACCATTCCCTTGGAAACACTGTGTAACGAGGCCAGCTCGACTTTGTCGTATTTACCGGGGAATTCCTGCTGTAATTGTCCCAATCGCTTCTTGAAGGATGTGAATTCGCCGATGAATACGTTGGTTTGGTAGACTTCGTCTGCCATGATAACCAGATTTTCCTCTACCGCAAGGTCGATCACGTCTTTGATGTCATCTGGACTCAAACTTGCGCCTGTAGGGTTACCGGGGTTGATGACAACGATGGCGCGGACATCGATGCCGTTGCGTTTGGCAACTGTGACCGAGTTTCGAATTTCATTGACATCTGTACCCCAAGCCTTGTTTTCTTCGAGATAGTAAGGCACGCAGTGAGCATTTAACAGTGATAGCGTGGCAGTGTATAGCGGGTATTGTGGGATAGGCACGAGGACACCGGACGATTTGTTTGCACAGATGACATTCAACAATGTACTCACACCGGAAGAAGCACCTCCAGTCAAGAACAGATTCTTAGGATCGGTAGCGAACCCATCTCGATCTTGGATGAACCGGGCAACGCTATCACGAATGTGAGGAGCACCCTGACTGTGACTGTATGCGCCAACAGTCTGCACGGCCTTCAACAAGGTCCTTGCCCGATCAATGACATCCTGCTTGTACCCAAACGCGGACTGAAGCACATCCTCCTTCTCCAACAAGGCGGGATACTCCAGCAAACTCAGAACCTGTCTGAAGAATGTGATGGGCTTCTGGTCGAGTTGTTGCGGGTTGCCGATGTTGGCGAATATGATCTTGTCAAAGGGCAAGGACTTGTCGCCCTGTTCGAGACGTTCTCTGTATGCTTCAGCCTTGGTGGCTAGTTCTCCGCGAACGGCGTACTGTGCATCCCGAACTTCGGGGCGGATGTTGTCGATGGTGAGTCGTTGTGTTGCCATACTGCGACTGTTGACGGAGAGATACGGGGATCGTCGGTGGTATAGTTGTTGTGCTATTAGTATTTCATGTGAACATTAGCCTTTCCAAGTCTAAGCAGTGAATAGTAATGATCGATATGCTGAATCAGCGACATATATACAGCAGAAAATAATATGGACTTTGACTCATATGCAAAACAGATTGTGAGTAACAAAAAACACATCATCGACAACATCCCTGCCAAGTTGCACTCCAGCCGCGGGCAGTTCCCCGATCCATCAACATGCGACGAATATTTCTCGGGCGAATTGTCTCGAGCATGCGCCTGACACTCGACAGGGCTTAGTGTGGGGAATGGAGAAGAGCAACACGAGTGGATCACAAGGGTAACATTGACAACAGGAGCAAATCGAATATATGACTCATTTCGTAGGCTCAAATAGAGCACGGAGGTAGAGCATACACGCAGGAACAAGCAGTAATCGAGTCAGAGCTTTGTTTTGACATACCAGGACATCTTGTCGTCGCCTGCAATTGAGCAGTGGCAGGCAAGCACTGCGGCCGCCTACCGGCGATTCGCCGAAGCGCAGAGAGAGTTTTGAAGGACATTGTGTCAAATGCCTCAACTGTACACTCTTGTGAGTATGCTTTGACTCCGACTCTCCTCTTCAGATGGTGGAAAAGAAGACGATAGCCCCGTCGGTGAGCGCAGGAGAAGAAATTCTGCTGATTTAGCCGCCTGTGGCTCTTTCCGCGGAGATCTGGCCTCTCCGATTGGCCGATTGTGCTATCTTGACCCACTGGACAATATCATCCTGCGAAATCTTTTAATATTTGAAAATGAAAATGAAAATGGATCTTATGCTACAACCGCGTCAGGCGCGGTTTCTGTTCACCGGTTTGATGTCAAGTTCCTTGTCTACAATGCAATCATGTCATATTTCTAGTAGCGTACATCCAACCCATCGCTACACAGCTAACTGCGCTCGCTTCCCCGTAGTCGCACCGCCTGCCCATACTTTTGCAGCTTGGTAATCAACGAATCGCCCTGTTTCACCAAATCCGCATACTGCTTGTTCTTATCATCCGGTCGATTGGTCTCGATGACTCCGTTAACGCGGTCCATGGTGCAGGATATCCGCTCGGCGGCGATAAATTTGGCAAGATCCCTGTAACTGTCAGTATCTACAAACATTCGAGAACAAACCGGGGAAATATACCTGTCCAAGAAATCGACAGTCACACCAAAATCATTAGCCATGCTGGTTAAACCGACAACTCGGTAACTCTGTAACAGTTGTTGGTATCCCCGTAACCGCATCTCACGAACAAACCACGCACGATGCTCGTACAGGTAGCGATCCTGACTGAGGAAGGTATCCTCGACCGAAGCAAGAGCAATAAAGAACGACCGATAGTTTCCAGTGTACAAGCTGCTCACGAGGCTAGCTAGACCTGAAAAATCAATTGGTCGTTCGGCGTCGGCTTGCGCGCCGGATCCGGTGCCCAAGGTGGCCAGATTGATAGCAGTCGAGGCAGTCCCGGGGGTAGCGCTAGATGCATCCTTCATTTCCTCGTCACCAGCACCAGGTCCCGAAGAAATAGCGCCACTCAGCGCTGATACCATATCCTCACCCTCTCCAAGAATAGCTTTGATCTCCGGAGCATCGACAACCTTAGCCTTAAAATCAACCCGCTTGAGAGAGAGGGAGCCCGCGAGTACGGCGTAGACGACAAGAGAAGAGTAACTGCATAGCTCGTAGCTCGTAAACGTGGATAAACTGTCGAGGAGGAGAGGTGCAGCCAGGCTATAGGAACGAGTGGTGAGAAGGTGGAGACCCTTGTAAGCCTTCAAGCGATTCCTGCGGTCCCAATCACCGCCGCCTTCGACTAATGCACTCGCTCGCTCTATTGTATTTCTCACAAAGACTTTGTCGCCAAAGAACAGACCGACGCGAATCATAGCAAGAACGAGGTCGATTTTGGTGCCCAAGATGCTTGTTTTTTCCAACACTTCTTCATAGGTTTGAATCGCTTTGTCCTGATGCTGTGATTAGCAAGTGTGCAACAACACTTCCGTCATCCTTACCTTATCGCCAACTCGCGCCCAGAACTCGGCACGCTTGCCTTGAGCAGCCAACACCTCTGTATCGCCAGCAGCCTCAGCAGCCTCCTCCTCTTCCTTTTGATAAGACTCGAGCTCCTTTTTATTGTCCTCCTTTAAAGTATCATATAGCTTCTCGTCCCAGGAGAGGTTGATCTTTGCTGATAGTTTTCGTCCTGGAAGCAGGTTCGATGTGATGACCGGGCGCGTGGCAGCTCCATTAGTCGATGGTTGCTGTGGAACACCTTCACCCGAGGCGTTCAGGATTCCTTCCGTAGGATGTGCGAGATGTCGATAGAGAGGGGCCATTTTATGTTCGGAGATGGCATCTTGGAGTCTCTTGAAAGAAGTTTGTTGCACTGTAGAGGCACACGATGGGTTCGAGAGGTTGAAAATGTCCTGCGCGAGCGACAGGTCGGGGTACTTGGCGAACTGTGGATCAGCCATGGTGGGAGGTGACTCGGCAAGGCTGGTGAAATGAGGAGGGTGATGTATGAGCTCCCCGAGATAGAGTAAGGGTGATTGTGAGGGGGAAGGGTGGATTGTAGATGTGTTGATGGTTGATGATGTTTGGACCTGGAGCTTGGATGACGGAGCAGCAGTGCTGAGCTGTCCGGGAGATTGTTGTCCCGTTCCGGGAGGTATAACAACGATGGCAGTAACTTTGTTGACGATTCTGTTTAATCATTACACCACATTGCGCTTTGTTATTTATTTTTCTATCTACGGGATTTCACCAGCAATATCGGTCTACTACTGTAAGTCTCGCCGAAAAAATACTCGACCAAACCCTTCTTCGTTCTTCGTTGTGTCTTCCAACCTCCAAAAATCCCATCTTGGTATATAGACCTATGTTTTCGAACATCTTGACATTCGTACATACTGTCAGACACGAGATTACTTGTTGCCAAGCCTCTTTCTCTGCATGAGCCATCAACTTGCGCCTATAGCCCCGTCCTTGTGCCGAAGCATCTACCACGAGAATATCGACATTGACGGAGACCGTCTTCGGATTTTTTATTTCTTTGAGCACCAAGTAACCTGCCAAAAAGGCTAACTAATATATGAATAGTTAATTATAAAAAAACACTGGGTTAGGATTAGTAGCACATGTCGCCACTGTTACAGAAGGTGCCCACACCCAGCGAGGTCTATATGCACCGCGATTGCGTCCCTCAACGACCATCGTCACTTCCACGTCCAATTTTCTTTCCTTCGCCCCCCTAGAGTCATGCAGCGGTCCAAAATTTGCTCAGTCAACCTGGTGAGAAGGACAGAAATCGCCGATCTTAGATAACTCTACCTTTTCTCATGGATCAACCCTCATGCCTGCGCCGCTATCCCCTGACCCCTAGCACCATCATGACATTTTTGAGAATCGAGCCAAAAAATGGGATGCGGAATTTACGCAGTTTCTGGTAGGCCAGGTCAAATCGTTGTTTCGGATTCGACAGGACCCAAAGATGATGTGCACTGGAGATGAGCCCTTCATCCTGTCCTCGCTCCTTTTCTCTTGTGCCTGGCCTCGCAGGTCTAGCACCAGTGCTTGTCTCATGTGCAATGAGTTGACCAGTGGATACCGTACCAGCAAATATAACTAATAGAAAAAAGTCCAGGCACAGAACGGTTTAGTTCCTGAACAAGAATGGTCTAACTGGCGTTGGAGAGCGCCACCTCGTCACTCCATTGTCCCATGGAAGACCCGGACCGCTCCAGGAAGTACGAGCAGATTCCGATCGCGGGGTGTGACCAATGGCAAAAATCCCACAATATTTGAGCGAACGTCCCTAGTAGCAGAGCTAGAATGAATGACGCCGTTATCGAAGCCAGACCTGTGAGGATGTGGATCCAGCAGCTGTCGAACTCCCAATAGGATCGTGGCTTGGTGAACGCACACGACAAAGAGATATCAATTAGGGATATGAAGCAGCAAGACCGCTGATTTAGTCCACAGCATCGACTCCATTGTGGGGCGTGAGGATAAAAAGTATACCACCAGGCCATTTCTGAACTGCGAGCTTGGGATGTTTTTCGGTCGATTGGAAGTTGACTTTTATTGATGTCATAGTCACTGGAGGACAAGAGAGGATAGTGATCCAGTAGCTGTCTGAATACCAATGGGATGGCTTGATTGACACACGGCAGCGACTAGAAAATTGGTCTGGAGAAGTTGATACAACAGAAGTAGTCATCAGCATGGATTCCTAGCAATTCCTTTCAACTAGGGTCAGCCAATATCCAATAAGAGCCCGCGAGTGGTTTGCGCTATACTCATTACATTTAGGATATTTGTAAAAATTTCCATGTGCTAACAAATGTTCGAGGACCAACATTAGTGGCTTGATATAGTAGAGATGACAGGACGGAAACATTATTCTCTGTGTTGGCTGCATTGTATAGTGCGGTGTAATATTCTTTTCAACTACCAAACTATGTATAGATTATAATTTATGACATAGGCCTGGAGTATCAGTAAGATATTGGTTAAGTAGATAGTGAGTACAGAGTACTACCCAAATCTTTATTTTCGAGTATAGAAATACTCAATACTGGTACCAGGGAACTAATGTGTACCTACTACTTGTAAACTAATCGTGCGCTGCGCCGCAGAAAGAGAGCTATACGCCTACAATACTACTCTGAGATACTTCATTTCTCTTTTCATCTGATCTGCAGGCGCTTACGCATTACTTACCAGAAATGGCAAGAGATGTCTTACGATCTTCGAGCACCACGAAAGGGTGGAAATGCATAAATATGTCCTTGAAGCCCCTTTATCAAATCTGTTTCCATATACGCTTTGTCTATATGTTATAAAGAAAACCTCTTATTTCGTGCACGCTCAGACAAAAGTCTGACATTCAAACATCACTGTTCTGACTGCCAGCATGCAACTCCTGAAGCTACTTTGCTTCCCTGTATTGCTAGGAATTGGCTCTGCAACCCATGCCGCCAGTATTTCGTCCAAAGTGGCTGAACATGGACTCTCTCATTTTGGCAGAGTGACGAGTATTAGTATTGACAAATACAACTCGACAATCACGCTTCGCAATGAAGCTGGCGAAGAGACCAACGCACCTTGGGCGCTCGCCGAAGACATCGAGCATATACAGGAGGAGAGAAAGAGACAAGCGTCTAGCATTGCTCATTTGAAAGGCCGTAGCATCTTCGAAAGAGACGCGATGTCCGATTGTGGAAGAAAGAACTGCGGGGGAGGTGGCCTTTGTCCAAATGTCGGAACGGAATGCCTTTGCCTCTTCTCGTGCGGGCCTAACGTTTGCCCACCACCAGCCTGCATTCCAAATGGCTCTTAAATCACAGTTTACCTATATCTCCATGTTACAAACCAGCATTACATCGCGTGTTGGAAGTAATATTGTTAGATAAAGGATTACACAAGCTTATCATCGATGCTATCCGTGACGGTGTAGGGCTTTGTTGGAAAATTTCCGTCATGTCAAAGTGGAGATCTTTGACATGAATGAATGTGCCTTTTATCTTTATATCTAGTTATTGATCTTGCAAGGAAGGTGATGTGGGAAATATTCCAACCAAGGCTTACGTATGGCCATTCTTTATAAGAAGCCAGATCCCCGGTTTCGTTCCTGGTCTCTCTCTATCCCTTCCTCAAGCTTAGTTTGCTCGATTATAGCTACCAATATGATTATTGTTTGAGCCCTGATATTACACCAAGCAATACTCTTTTCTTTTTCCATTTCTAGCGCGCCGTACGATAAGTTCGTCGATTTTTAGTAGCAAGACGGGACTGCTAACAGCAACCAGACAATTCTTCTTTGCATATATTTCTTTACACACACCGAACCCTGAGAACAGAATCGAAGCGAGCCATGGCACAACTAAAGAAGATGATAGAGAGCCTCAAGGCTTTAGAAACTAATCATCAACTCTCTTACCTAGACTCCTAGGATCAGTATGATGAGGACGATGATATTAGTGCTACAGAAGGTACTTACACTAAAGACAATTCCTTAGAAGCAAAGCACAATCTAAACTAATGATGTAAAGGACAAAGAGCGCTCACGGTGAAAAAAGACTGGGAAAGCTCTGTAGATCAACTTCGGCGATAAGGAGTTCGAGGAATTAACTTGACAGAGGGAAACCAATATAATAATTGAAGTATCTATATCATTGCTCAATCGTGTCGTCTTGTCGGTGATTCACTCCGTGAAGTGGCATTGCGATGTTGATAAGAAAATATGGCGGTCGAGAGCGATAGGTACACGCTGTCGAGTCTCACTCGGAAGTACATCCGAAGTATATTACTTGGCAAAGGGTGATCAGATGAATGTATTCGACGACAACCAGATGAGTCAGGTCAAGGACTGATTATGGGTTGAAGACGGCGATGGTATGTCGTCGCTTTTTCTGCTCTGGGCTTTCTTATACTAGGTGTTCAGTCTGAAGTCGCAAACGATTCCATCTGCTCCATCCTGCCCACATCTTCGGCGCCCTGGACCTTTACAGGAAAATGCTCAAACATAGCTCATGTAGCTGGAGCTACTTACTTAGAACGTCGTACGTACATGCTAGCCATGTACACCATTGGGGCGCGAGAGTGCCTACATAGATGGCGTCAAGGGTTCCTAGGTACACTGTCTGTCTCGCAGACCAGTTAGAAGAATCCGGACGCTTACTGCACGTGTTTTCTAGGGCCTCATGATTGGAATGTTCCATAGACTGTGCTACACAGGAGTCCATTCACTTGGGAATGGTAGCACCTGGTTCAGTCGAGACAGCCCGAGAAAGTGAATCCATCTTACGCGGCAGATCCACCGATGTCAGCATGTCCCTGGTAGTACATTGCATGTACTTTGGTTCGTATTAGAAGTTTGCAAGATGCTATGCGATAACACCCACGGTGAATTCCTGAACGTGCACGAGTTCACAGCAGCCATTGGCTCGATCACTTGGAAGGCCTTCGGTTTGCGGGCCGGCCCTAAAAAGCTTAGCATCACAGCTTGCCCGATGCGGTATATCGTTTGTTTCTGTTCATGGATGAAGAATATTTAAATACTAAAGAAGCGAAAAAAAGTTTGATCTTTAACGACGTCGCGCTTGGCCATGCGTGCCAGTCTTCTAGCTTGGATGGTGGGCACAGCGGCAAGAACCCTGCAGTGAGATGAAGATCTCTGTAAGGATCGATCCAACTACTATGGTACAGTGACAGAAAATGCGGTCTCCAATGGCATCTCTCATCGGACAGCGATTCCATACGTAGTACGGCGCAGACACTGGACAGCATCCTGACTCGAACAGCGGAGCAAGATAAAAAAATTTCCATTGGACCAGAGATTTAGTCGACTTTGGCAATCTTACTATGTACTACGTACTACGTAGTAGTCCTTGTTGTCTTTGCCTCGGAGTGGCCGCTGCGCCAAAACTCTTAAGTGACGCCCATTTTAGCGCCACACTCGACAACACTAAACTCGCACTGGGCTTAGTTTTCGCCCCAGTCCAATGGCGGATTGCGACCTAACTTATCGCGTGTTAGTGGGGTTGCAATCATAAACCATTTGGGGTTTTTGCTTTTTTTTTTTTGCGCCGCGTCGTTGCCCTTCTTGATATAGGTCTCGTGCCGCTATACATCACAGTGTATCGACCACCAGGTCTGTTTCTGTCCACATCCATGAATGCCCTGATGTTAGAGTATATATTGCAGAGTCTGTGCTATTTGTTTTACGAGGAAGATTCCAGGGTAGGAGTACGAGGAGCGTGGAGTTTCCACTCATCATGCTCCAGTCATTGGCTTCTCCATATCAATCTAGCCAGGAAACAATTTCTACGGACCCATCGTATAACCGTGTCTGGCATAGTCTAGCAGCGCACTAAAACGGCAAAGATAACTGTTTACTTAGTGACGACGTTAGTGAACCCTACACAACTACTGTACATTACTCCGCAGCATGCTAGCTAGCCCTGCAGCTTATAAGAAGCGATCCTCCCCCCACCCCGTCCTGCCGTTCGTTTTTGCTCGGCTTTAGGTTCGTCGTGTCGTTATACCTCGATACGTCCTGTCAAGCATTGGTATTTTGTATTGAGTGTACTTTTTCCTTTATATAGACAACGACCTCTTTGTTCTCCTTTTGTTTGTCTTTCAGCTTCCAAATTGTGCTCAAGCCGGCGATAGCTAGCTACCATGTCGGACGCAATCGACAACAAAGCTGTCATGGAACAGCAGCCCGTGGACGAGAAATATGCAGTGAGCCCCCACAACATGGAGGACATCCCCATTGACGCTTTGCCCAAGTCGCGTTGGGAGCGATCCTGGCCTGTCATTGCTTGTGGTGCTGGTCTATTTTCTGACGGTTACTTGAACGGCGTAAGCTTTTCCTCTACACAGTACCGAAAAAAAAAAAAAAAATGTACACTAAAAGAGATCAGATCATCGGCTCGGTCAACACCATGCTCAGCAAGATCTACCCCGAGACATATGCAAATTCCGCTGCCAGTCGCAACGTCAGTTCTATTGCCTTCGTTGGAACCGTCGTCGGTCAACTAGCCTTTGGTATCACGAGTGACTACTGGTCGCGAAAGTGGTCTCTCTTCATTGCCACCGTCATGCTCATCGTCTTCAGTGCTCTGTGTGCCGGCTCATATGGCGCCGGGGATAGTCAAGAAGGTCTTTTCGCCGCCCTGACTGCCTGGCGTTTCTTCCTCGGTATTGGTATTGGTGGAGAATACCCTGCTGGATCTGTCGCTGCATCTGAGAGTACCGGCGAGCTCAAGTCTGGTCATCGAAACCGCTGGTTCATTTTTTTCACTGATTTCATGATTGATTCTGGATATGTGGTTGCGTCCATTGTGGCTACTGTTGTGGTTGTCATTACCTCTGAGAATCACCTCCGTGCTGCCTGGCGTATTTGTCTTGGACTGGGTGTTATTCCACCTCTGAGCTTGTTGTGGTTGCGATACAAGTTGAAGGAGCCCGAGGAATTCAACCGGGAGCGTATGCACAAGTACCCGTATGGTCTGATTATCAAGTATGTCCCGCCCTTTTAGCGATAGAACAGTACTAACTTTCGCAGATATTACTGGAAGCGATTGGTTTGTGTTGTCTTCTGTCTTGAAAATTAAAGTACTAACGTATACAGTTCATTGTCAGCTTGATCTGGTTCATCTACGACTTTTCCAGTTTCTCCTTCAGCATCTACTCAACCAAATGGCTGGACATCATCATTGGCGACTCCGCTCCTCTCTGGCAGAGTTTCGCTTGGTCTATTCTTACCAACGCCTTCTACCTCCCCGGATCCATAGCAGGTGCCTTTTTGAGTGACTGGATTGGTCCCAAGCAGACCCTCGCATGGGGCGTGTTTGCGCAAGGTGTTGTTGGATTTATTATGACTGCTGCGTACAAGCAACTCGGAACACCGGAATATGTCGCTGCTTTCGTTGTCGTTTTTGGGTGAGTTTTCCCTTTCTACGTTACACCTATAAGTCACTGACATCCATGGATGTACAGCATCTTCTCAGCCCTCGGCGAACTCGGTCCTGGCGACAACATCGGTCTTCTGGCATCTAAGAGCTGCGCTACCTCTATTCGAGGCCAGTACTATGGTATCGCCGCCGCCATCGGCAAGATCGGTGCTTTTGTCGGTACCTACGTCCTTCCCATCGCCCAGAACCATGCTCCCAACGCAATCCGCGCTGGCCAGGATCCTTTCATCATCTCCAGTTCGCTCTGCATTTTCAGTGCGGTGCTCTGCTGGGTGTTTGTTCCTCATATTGGACAAGTATGTTTTGCCTACATTCAGTGATAATGATAGCTGCTGATTTCTTTACAGGATACTATCCAAGAGGAGGACCGTCGTTTCCGTGAGTATCTTGAGGCCAATGGATACGATACCTCGGACCTGGGTGCTAAGTCATCCCAGTAAGGTGTAGGAAATGGAGATTAGTGAAGACGATGTGTGTACGTAGTGTATGGCTGAGATAGATGAGAATAATGTTGTAATACGTCCAGTGTATTTTCCCCACGAATTCATAACGTGGATGATGTCCAGAGTTTGTCTGTTTTCACTGGCAAGAGACGTACATGTAAGCAGTTGTAATTACAGGGTTAAAACACAATACGGCGACACCCGTGTTACGTACGTATTTACCTCGGCTCAATCCGCAGCTGCCGTATCTTTTATCCACTTTGCACCCCAGACTCCTCGGTCTCTTCCCCGACATCGCGAGACCATTGACTGATGACCGTACCTGTCAATTCGCATCTTAAACTTTCCTCTTCATTGATATCATTTTATCAACTCTCTCAATAGATCATCATCTGATCAAATAATCAACCTCACAAAATGGTCGCCGACGCTCTGGTCTACCACCCCTCGGTGGCTCACTATCTACGCTTTGTCGCAACGACCCGTAAGTCATCACTCCACCATTGTTCAACAGATACAAAAATCTAACAACGACAAGTCGGCAGAGACAAAGCCCTCCGCACAATCCAATACTTCGCCCGCTTCTACTCCTGGTACCTCTTCCGCACCAACAACCCAACATCCGCGATCGCGCCTTGGGACGCCCTGAAAAAACAATTCGGCACCACCCGCAAAATCTTGCGGTTTGGCAAATTCGTCGAACACATCAAAGCCGCCTCCGTGGCCTTTGACAACAAGGCCCCCGCAGATGCCGTGTTGAAGAATCTGACTGTTGGTCGTCAGTTGGGTTATGCCGGTTATTTGACGCTAGACTCGATCACGTTGATCGATGCGTTGGGGTTCAAGAAGTTTGATTCGGCGAAGAAGTTGCAGGAGTATTCGTATCGGGCTTGGTTGTCTGGATTGGTGTGCAGTGTAGTCGCGGGTGTATACACCTTGTACCGATTGCAGGAGCGGGAGAAGGCGGTTGACAGGAAGGAGGGTGAAGGTGTTGTCGAGGCTAAGAAGATTGAGCGGTAAGTACTTTTTTTTTTTTTATAAGTCGGCTGATACCATGCTAATATGCGATAGTGAACGTGTTGCCGCTCGCATCCAACTCGTCTCTGACCTCTGCGATTTGAGCATCCCCCTCTCGACGTTGGGCTATGTCAACCTAGACGATGGTCTGGTCGGTATTGCCGGAACCATCAGTTCATTGATCGGCGTGTGGTCGGCCTGGAAAAAGACTGCTTAATTTATCTACAGGACAGGTACGAAGAAGTGGGAATGAGTTGGTTCGGCAATCAATGTCTTCGTTTGTTCCTCTGGCGATTATAATCCTTTTAGTTTATATGTATATCCTTGTTCTTCTCCCTCTATTCGTCGAGATTTGATTTTTTCTGTCGAGAATCTTACAGAAAATTAGATAACAAACTCTAACTATTTCAAAGTTCTTTTTTTTTTTTTTTGCTGTGTGGGTATGGATGCACCTTACGGCAACAGTCTTTCACAAGCTCCGACATGTGACAGCTGTCCGAGAAGGGAAACCCGAGCTGTGTACGTAACAACTATACACTTAGCTCTCGACTCAGGATGTCGGATGTTCCTGGCTAAGTATTGCTTATCTCCGTCTACATTCCTCATGCCGACTGCTGCGGAAGCGGCGGTACAGAAGTACTATTACGTGCTTGCCACTGCAAACTCCCCGACAGGTATGTAAACAAAACACGATCTACATATTCCATCGAACCATACATAGACTACGTACATAGCACGGACTCGACAAATGGACTTTGAAGATCGGAATCAGTGATTCATGTCAAAGACAAGCTTTCTCTTGGCGATGCGTGTGACGCGAATGCAGTTGGTATTTTGCGTGTGCTTTTTGTAGATTCTAGATACTTCCGTGGATGTACCTGTTTATTACCTCTATATGTTTTAACTTCCCATGCTGCTAGAGTTGTCAGAATTTATATGGCTGACTAGGCACGTTTCTTATATGTCCGCAGAGCTCGGCAATAAATCTGATCTGATCCCAATAGCAAGCTGGGGTCGCAAAAGCCCTAAATAATCCAAGGACCGATACTATGATATGAAAACCTTCATGAGATTATTTCAGTCAATTATCAAGTCAATAGTGTCTAGACAAGAGGCCACCATAGCATATATTAGAAGTGATCTCATATGCAAGACACGAGTAGCCGATCTCCCAAATAGGAAAACTCGAGCTTCGCAAGCTCCTGCAAGGGCGACGGTAGGGCACGAGCGACCCACTGATCTGAACGACCTACTTACCTTCTCCTATCTACTTCACTGATTAAAAGCTGCGTACGTACTACGTACGGCTTATCATCATTACGATAGGCACCCAGGGCGTGTTCCCTTGCTTAGCATTCCGTTACCATTCCCTGTGGCACACTGGCATGCCACCACAGCTCCCGTCCAAGGATGCCTCAAAAGCTTGTATATCTTGAAGGCGCCTTTTTGCTTTTTTCTCGAGGGTGCCCTTGCTGTGTCGGACGGTATGTACTACTCCCAGCGTCGATACTTGGGCAGACAGTTGGCATTGACGTCTTTCGTGACACACATGCTTTTGGGGCTACCTCCATGCTATCATTCTAGAATCAGTGACTTCGAGATCATTGATATCATCCATATTCGGTATTAGAATATGTTAAGGGACCTGAAATTGTTCTCATTACCGATCAGTCGACTGATTGTATGAGTGCTTATTCCGTGACCTCACTCCCGAGGAGGAGAGCTCATTCTCTCTTTTGAACCCAAAGAAGTACCTGGCCAGCAGGAAACAAAAAATGTTGAAGCCGATACTCGAAGTCACGAATGTAAATGTGGCTTTGAGTGTTTTTGGTATGTGTGTCTGATTACCAGCAAAAGAGAAAATCAAGCTAATAGAGCCATCTACAAGGCGTCTTTATACTCACATATGGCTATGTATCAGCCAAGTTACAGCAGGTATGGTATCTAGGCGAAGCTTGTGAGTTCACCTACTTCTGTTTGTGCCGCGTTCAACTCAAATTAATGCTTTCATGCAGTACCGGCCTTCGTGCTCGGAATCATCGTCGGCCCTGCTGCTGCAAACCTGATCGATGTCGCAGACTGGGATCACGATGGCGTCTATCACGAAATCCATGAAATGGCATACGTACGTCCTCCGGACAGTCATCGTATTTGTCTTCAAGTCTCATACTGACCAAAAGTACACTGCAGAATCTTACACGCGTCATCATCGCTATTCAGCTAGTCAAAGTCGGCTACGAACTCCCCAAACAATACCAGAAACAGCGTGCGGTCGAAATGACCATTTGCCTCCTACCAGTCATGACTATAATGTGGCTCTGCACGACGGGGTGTATCATGCTGGTCGTACCCAAGATTACATGGGTAAGTTATCATCCTACTAACCAAAGACGGGTGCTTATTGATTTCCATGGGTAAATAGGTATCAGCACTCATAATCGGCTCATGTGTAACCTGTACCGACCCCGTCCTCTCTCAAGCCATCGCCAAAGGCCCCTTTGCCGAAAATTACGTCCGTCGTAATCTGCGCGAATTCATCTCCTCAGAAGCCGGCGGCAACGACGGCTTCGGCTTCCCCTTTTTGTTGTTTGCGGTTGCTCTGCTGCGGTACGATGGTACAAGAGCCAATGCCATTTCGTTAAGTGACATGGATCATGCAGAGGGAATACCAGATCAGCTCGGTGCGGAGGAGCAGGGGAACCGTGGTGGCGGGCTGGAAACAGCGTTGAAGCATTGGGCGGTTGAGGGAGTGTTGTTGATGGTGTTTCTGGGGTTTGCGTATGGTGCAATTGTTGGGACGTTGTGTAGGGCTGTTTTGAATTGGGCCATGAAGAAGTTGGTCTTTGTCTCTGTCTATAACTGCGGTATTATACTGATATGGGATGTTAGGAAATGGATTGATAATGAGAGTTATATGCTTGTCCCTCTCGCCATGGGAGTGAGTTCCCCCCTCCCCCCCCTCCTTCTCATTTGAGAGTACACTAATGGAGTCTATAGATCTTCATAGTCGGTACATGCGGCTGCTTCGGCGCGGACGAGACTCTTGCCTGCTTTGCAGCCGGCAATGCCCTAAACTGGGACGGCCGGTTCCTGACCGAAGTTCATCTGCGCCACGACTCATTCAACAACATCCTTGAACGCTTCCTCAACTTCGTCGCTTTTGCGTTCGTGGGGCTGATAATGCCTTGGAACTCTTGGACACAAGTGGCAAAGATTGCTGAACATGGACTTACGCCCGGAAGGTTGTTTGCGTTGGGGTTTCTGGTTCTGGCGTTTAGACGTATTCCGGCCATATTGATTTCGTATCGATTTATGTCTGATATTTGTCATGACTGGAAGGAAGCTTTATTTATGGGGTATTTTGGACCGATCGGTAGGTTTCCATCTCTCCTACATCATTGACAGGGGACTGAAACGGAGTTGATAGGAATTGGAGCCATATCCTCCGTTGAATATGCAAGGCAACTCTTCCCCGACCCAGGAGATAGCGACGAGGAAATCAACAGCCTGACCAGCACCATGATCCCGGGTACGTCCATATCTATGCTTCAAATTCAAGTACTGAACTGACGTAAAAAGTGGTATACTGGCTCGTCTTCTTCTCAATCATTGTCCACGGCCTCTCCGTCCCTATCCTGCACCTCATCTACAGACTCCGCAAAGTGCCCAAAGTGCATGACGAGCACCCCATCGAGATTGTGTTGTTATCGACTAATGAGCCATTGCCGGCTAATAGTACGGCGAATGTAAACCGGCATTCGGCAATACTCAACAATCGGTTTTCGAGACAGGATGAAAATGGTAATGACGATGAAGAAGGGCCCGGCGATGCGGAGTGTACCAGCAATAGCGGTGCCAACACTGCTATGCAAGGAATCAGGCGAGCCTTGACAGTACACAACCCCCTACAACATCATAACACCCACAGTCATTCATCTAGCGGGTCTCATCACCGCAACATCTTCCAACGCGCAAGGTCATCATTTGACCGCTACCAATCTCATATCCATCACAACCACACAAATTCGCGCCACGACCGCGCTTCTCTGCATGGATCAGACGTAATTGAAATCCTTTCCCACCAACTACACCAAAACGGACAAAGTCCGGTTATCAAACCTCAGTCTTTATCGGAAAACAGTAGCCGAACATCCACTGACATGGGTCCATCGCTGTCGCGGCGAGAGGTGCCTCATGACATGATTTGATGTGACCAAATACTTTTAGATTTTTTTGTTATATATATATCCAGATTTCATGGTACGGTGAAGGCGTTCCTGTTATTTAATGGTCTTTATTGGGTGTGTTTATATACGTATGTATCTACTAGAATCAAGATAGACCCTAATCCAGCCCTAATCGATACCGAGTGTTCCCCTCACTTGTAAACTCGAGCTATTTTGATCTATCATAGACCAGTCTCACAGCGAGATTTATACGGGGCAGGTCTGTCATGAACACAGTTATTAGTAGGTCTCGTTGACTGAAAGATAAGTAGAAAATCGTACAGCGCCGCAGGAGCCGCAGGCCTTGTTCTCGCCTTGGACGGCGGCACCGCACTTGGGGCACGAGGAGTGAGACATTTTGTTCTTTTGCAAGAAAATCTGTTCTGCTGATGGTCTTGTGTGGAGTAACTCGTCAGCTCATTATATGCGGAAGTACGCATCTATACATACTTTGTTTGAATAGTATGGTTGATGGATGTGCTGGATGAAGAAGTTGGAGTTTATGTACTGGTCAAAAGAGAAAAAAAGGCTTACCCCGCCGCTATTTATCTATCTAGATTTGACAGCCTGAAACTTATCGAACGCCTCTCTGGCATACACATGATTGGGCAAGACCCCACCTCGCTCACCCTCGGAGTCTTTAAGAAGAATTAATGGGATGATCGTGATAGGATAGAATATACGTGGTCGGATCTATGCATAGAATGAAGATACGAGGTAGTGCAAAAGTGATCAACTGACCACGAGAAACCATCACATGAGTATCGTCTATCATTTTGTTTGGGTCGTAACGATCTTATCAGTTTGCTGAATCATTCCCATGTCAAATAGAAAATAAGATCAACCAGGCGTGGCTGTCGGCGTGGGCGTGCCGGTAGCTGATCCATTCAAACGTGCTTTCTTTTTCTTCTTCTTCTTCCCCAGCACAGCAGGCCTCGCGCCGTAATCCCCAATCTCTAGATGCGTTCCGCACGTCAAACAGTCGCCGTTCTCCGGCGGCTCGCAAAATATGCTGAGACAAATCGAACACACGAAGCCGATATTGACCACGCGCCGATGACAGAAACATGCAGCGCGGAAATCAACGTCGACTCGTGAAGGTACGATGAGGTGTTTACGGGATCGCTGGTCGGGAAGGAATGCCATCATAAGGTATTGCAGTAGTCCCCGGGGTTCCGTCAGAGACATGTAGACTCCTCGAGTCGCATCTGAGGCTTGTTGTAGAAATACAGCATCACCGCTCAGCTTGCAGACGTCAATGGGAATGTGTAATCGTTGGCAAGCAAATATGCTATTCATAATCGGGATATACTGGTGTGCAGAATCCGTAGAACTGCTGACGGAAACGATCAAAATCCGGCTTTGTAGTCCCAGATTGATGTTACCACCCGAGACAGCTGCAGTCGATGACAAACCGCCAGGCCCACCGGCAGTTTCAACGTTACTGTTACCGTGAGTCTCTGTCCAGGTCATAGTGCGTCGGTTGATATGACTGAGTGCTAATGTCAAGGCACCAGCAATCATGGTCGAAGTAGCGGTCACGTCAGATGCATCCGTTGAAGCCAATAGTTCTCTAACATTCTCCATCACCTGTTCCTCGACTAATCGAAACGGACGGTACATGTTGTTTTGGGCAGAAGAATGCGAGGCATGGGTGTCGTGTGGCTCCTGTCCATTCATTTCAATATCTCCATCGGCGTCCAGTCGGGTCTTTGGCTTTTGGCTATGGGTAGGATACAGCCACGCAGCGCGCTGGCTGTGCGAGGCAATCACTGCGACTTCATTTGTGTAATTGCACGCAAGGTGTGCATTTATGAACACTAGTAAATTGGCCAGTGCCTTGGAGAAAGGCAATTGGTCTTCAAGCAATGCCCAGGCATGGGGATTGATGTCGAGAACGATTGCAAGGAGCGAAGGCGCTGGTTCTAAAACGAGGAAAAGTAGTAAGTGATGAGTAATGAGAGTGCTGTTTGAGCTCTAAGCTACTCACCAGTAGCAACACTTTCGTAATGCTCCGAAGCATCAACGGCGTTCATCGTAAAAGGATGGCAAGTGTGACGAGGGTAGAGCGCATCATGAGCAGAGAGATGAAGGTTCGGACGAACCAGCACCGGTCTGTCTTTGTGTGGGCTCGATATGTAGATCGAGTTTCCTTTGATCAGACTAACTTAAGTTAAAGCTTGAATGAACAAACTGAAAGTTGAAGATCTATGAGGCCGAGCTAGTTCATTCGAGTCGAGGTCAAACTGACCGCCTTCCAGATACAGTTAGTAATACGACAAAACCTTTGATAGGCTGTACAACTATTTCAATCATACTCAGCCACCCTCATTCTCCGAATGATGTATTCTCAAAATTGAGAAATATCGTCCAGATCGATCTTCAATATCCAATATCCAATAGCCAAAACATGCTGAAGATCAGCGTGTAGCACAAACCGCGTCTTCCACCTTGGCAGGTCATGTGACCGGCATAACGCCGAGGCTTGGCGGTCCTTAGCTGGAGTTTGGTCTTAACCTGATTCGTATAGCTCTGCTGCAGAGGTACTAGAGTACGTACAGCTCTTCATGCACATACGTAGTAGTAATCCCTAGCCCTGCACTGCTTGGGCGGTAGGTGATTGCTCAGTCCTCACCTTTGAACTTGGAGTATTGATTCGTAGCGACCCAGCAGATCGATATCGTATCGCCGGCATATATCCGTCTTAACCTGGAAAGGGCTAAGAAATGGCGGAGGAACGTGTCTGAGCGGCTCACTCAGATTCGACCTTTGGGTCTTGCACAATCTCAAGCATACCACCCACCACGACATACTATAGTATGCTGGCAATGCCACAAACGCCCCTTTTCCCCCCCTCCCCAACTTCCCATTGCTCTGTCTGAAATATTGGTGTCTCCGCGACTGGTGGACTCAGCGCTGAGCTAGCCAGCCAAGATCAGGATAGTCCTCGGCGTCCGATGATCCGATAAGGAGGGGCAGCTGCAGATAACGACATGATTACCACTAGTAATCTGCCTTGTTTTGCGAAACACGCAGATACCGTGGGTGCCTGCCACTATACACTCTGATTGGCCCACGCGCGTATCGACAAACGCCTAATACATTACTAATTAATGATACGCATCTAAAATATTATTTCTTTTGCTGGTGTTACGCTCTGTCCAAGCGTTAAGTGTCATCAATATCCTGTCCATGACTGAATATCACCAATTCCTATCGCACCGATTAACACCATGTCGTGACGGCCTTGCATTATCTCCATCCATCTGACTACCCCGACTTTTCGCCATCACTCAGCTCAGCTCCTGGGTAGTTAATAGTCATCGGCAGGAGTAACTAACTCCGTTACCATCGGCCAAACCCACTTACCCTTTGGCCGCGCCTTCCCGGCACCGCACCTCTAAATTATTTCTCCTTTCAACCAACGCCACGGATTGACTTCTCTTTCCAGTACTCACCTGCTCCGGTGCTACGCTCAGGAGGAGGCGCTTATCAGAAACAGAAAAAAAAAACCCTTCTTGCGACTCACCGGTGGTGTCTGAAATGGTCGACTCAAAGATCGAAGACCGCGCCGTGAAATTATCCCGTGAAGCTGTTGAGTTGATCGATGCTGGTCACAAAGAGGTACGTTCTCTACAAAATTCCAAAAAATCTACCACAGCCAAGTAGATGCGGCTGCTAAATGCAATATCTTCAAGGCCGCATCGAGAAACCTACGTGAAGCCCTTTCCCTCGCACCAGAGAACGATGAAGTAAAAGCAGCTTTTCTCAAAATTCGCGGGGAGGAGGAGAGCGGCCACCCCCTATTGGATCTATGCCGACAATATGTTACTGGGAAGAATGAGAATTCCGGGAAAGATGCTGCACGCTATTTGCATGCAGACGGGACACATCTCCCCGGAGACGTTTCTTTAGAGTGTCTAAATCTCATCCTGGCCAAGGATGCGAGCTCTCTTTCTGCCACTCAAGACGACATTATTTCTGGCTTGGTTCGACAGACTGTCAACGTTCGGCGATTTTTCTCCTCGCGACTGCAGGTCTCAGTGACGACTTTCTTCGACGAAATATATGATCGGGGTGATAATGCCGTGGTATGCTTGGATACGGTGGTGCTTGATCCGACTTTGTGGCCATCGGAAAATGTCCGCTCGCACTGCGAAAGTGAGCTGTTTCAATTATTCATCGCGAAGTTGATGGAGTCCGGTCACGATCAGGATGGTCGGTCATTGAAGGGGATAACCAGGCTGCTGGCCGTTGACGCGGAGAAGTTGCAACACCTGATTGACGATGAAGGCTTCGACGTCATTCTATCATCGCTTGATTACAGACTGCCCCTTGATGTCAGAGGTCAAGCTACTGTGGCAACCGCAAAATACCTCGAAGTATCCAAAGAAGTTGGACAGAAGCGCTTCTCTGACCTGATCACCGCAAAAGTTGCCAAAGCGCGGAACGAAGATTTGATTGTCGCATTTTCTGCGGCAGCCGCTGTGTTCCCGGTTGTTCCAGCACTCACCTCGTCTTTGTTCCTAACCGAGGGTTTCCTACCATCTATCGTACCACTCCTTCACCGCGAAGCAAAGTCACCAAAAGTTGAATTAGCTCTGCTAGAGCTATTCAACGCTGCATGTATGGACAAACTGTGTCGCGAAGCAATAAGCAAGAACTGTGGTGAATGGCTTTCTCACATCCTTTCCAATGGCAGTGATGCAAGCTCAGAGTTGGCTGCTGTAGTGCTGGCGAAAGTCAGAACGTCCGAAAAGCAAGGAAATTCTGGATCGGCCGACAAGATTCAAGGTGAAAATGACCACAGTGTTCAAGACCTAGTCAATCGGTTCAAAGGGCAAATGTCGGACCACAAAGTCACCAACGTCCACAACCCTATAGAGGGTTTGGCATTTTCGTCTGTAAAACCGGATATCAAAGAGCAGCTGGCATACGATCCCGTCTTTTTGAAAGGCCTCTTTGACGTTCTCGGCGAAAACTTGGAGGATACAACTCTATTATATGGAGGACTCATGATTATTGCCAACATCACGCGCTATCTGCCCAGTCTATCAGAGGAACAAAAGAAGATTTCGGAGTTGAAAGCGTATGCCGAAGCCAATAAGGCCCCCTCTACGCCCAACGAGCTTGATGATGATCAGCATGTCACGAAACGCTGCACAGCACTCATCGACGCCGATATTATGCCACTCCTTGCAGACTGCGGAAAGTCAAGTCTAAAATCGATTCATGATCTTACAAGCAAGATCCTCCTATCCTTGTCGAAGAATTCCAAAACCAGAGGCAAGCTAGCCCAGCAAGGCGCAGTCAAGCTTCTGCTTTCCATCTTGGGCCCCAAGACCGGTAGCCCTGTTCCCACATTCAACGAAACCACACACAATGCATCACATGCGCTGGCTCGCATTTTGATATCCGTCAACCCGTCCCATGTCTTCCCTTACTCAGGCTTTCCACAAATTACATCCGCTATTAGGCCTCTGGTTGCACTTCTCAAGCCAGCAGAGGTTTCATTTACCGCAGATCAGCCCCGAAACCTGCTTCCAGTATTTGAGTCTCTGTTGGCGCTGACCAATTTGGCTTCTTCTCCGGACAGCACGGCATCCGAGACTATTGTACGCCAAGCATGGGATACATTGGAAGATTTGCTATTGTCAAACAACACTTTCATTCAGCGTGCGGCATGTGAGCTCATCTGCAATCTCATGACGTGCGAATCTGGTATTGTCAAGTTCGCAGATGGGTCAAAACGTGCGGCTCAGCGGCTACACGTGCTTCTTGCTTTGACAGACGTTGAAGATGTTGCGACACGGCGGGCGGCTGGAGGAGCTTTGGCAATGCTAACAGAATATGATGCTGCAATCTCTGCCGTGTTGGAGCGACCACGGGGTGTAAATCTTCTGCTTGGTTTATGTCAGGAGAACAACGATGACCTCGTTCATCGAGGAATAGTGTCCGTTCGCAACCTGACATGCATTCCATCTGGTGACATCGGCAAGCGTGCTCTGGATGCTGTCAAGCAAGGAAACGGCGTCGACATTCTGAAGGGCTGTCTCCAACGTTCTTCTAATCCAGCGATTCTACAGGCCGGAGTCGAAGCTTTGAAGCCGCTAGTTGAGCAAGGCCAGGCTTAGATGTTCTCTTGCGTACACGATATACCCGATGTGGTCAGAGGAAGCACTCCTTGTGATGCTCGTCTCTTCCATCTTAACTTCTTTCCACTTTCTTGCTCTTAGATCTTATGACGGGGCGTTTTGGGTGTTCAATTACCGGCATGGGCGCTTGTTTTCTTACATGATGATGGAGCTGTGAGATGATTGTGCATTTATACTCTTAGATATGTTTCGGCAAGCTTTTTACTATCGGACAGTCAGCTTATGACAAGCCGACGGCTGCTCCATAGAATGATACATGAATTAATGATTGATATACATGCACATGCACATGCCATATGCCCTGATCGCGACAACTCATTGATATCCATTCAAAGCACAGTATGCTCTGTAGTAAAATGAGATCATACACTATCTGATCTGTTTAGTGTTAATAACCACGAGAGACAGCATTGACTACTGACATCCACTCTTCGTAACACGTGCGTATGTAGGATAAACGGCAAAGCAAGGAGGCAAGCATGGGTGATTCTCGCAGTTTATGGCCTCAGGTTTGAAGCATGTGACTGAGGGCTGCTCGTCATTGGCTTTCCGGCTTTTGGGTCAGAAAATTCCGGCGACTTTCTTTCGTAAGTGGAATACAGCATTTGCGTTCAGACATGAATGGTTTTTTTTGTAATATGTGTATTTGCAATACGTACCGTTTAGTCCCCGCCATGGTGGGGCACATCAAAGCTTTGGCTTCAATCACCGCCTGCCCGGAGATCCGTCAGCTCCATCTTATCTCTCTACGAGCTCTCTGTCTGGGCTCTGTATCAAGATCCCCGTCATTATTCTGGATCCCCTGGAGGTGACCATCAATCAATCAGCTCACCATGCCTGCCCGTAAAAGCGTGACGAGGTAGCCCCTGCCGAGTCATTGTCCTTTTCCTACTCCCGCTACTCCTTCACTAATTTTCCTAACATTCAAAAGCTTCGCCAACCACCGATTACTTGCTTCACTTCGCGCGACCGGTGCCGGATCAGTACCGAATCTCAAATCGCTCTGAATCACGAGACTCACTCACGAGATCTACTTTTTATTTCTCATATGTGCCTCGCTCGTACTCTGAACCGTGCACTGCTCAACCTGGTGGACCAAAGACAGGTGAGGTTGGCTCGAGCTATTGATTGCCTAGCTTGTTGCACCTAATTTTAGTATGTCAGCTACGTACCCTCAAAGCTACACACATTCTTTCTCAAAGTTCTAATTAGAAAGTACACGTGATTGACTGACTTTTTACCTCCCAGTTCCTTCCCCCAAAGCTACCGCTTTACCGCAATTTCCTTCAGAAGCCTATTAGTCATTTGACGAAATTTGATCTCTTCTTTCCTCCTTTCATTTTTCCGTCTTAAACCTCTTCAAACTCGACGATCGAAAAAGAGAAAAATGCAGGTCATTTAGCTCAAATGGATCATTCTCTCCCCTCAAACGATATTTCCTTTTTCCTTTGTGCCGATTTTTCGATCTTTTGAGAATCCCCGGAGCTTTTTGTGACTCGTGCGCCCCCCGCTTCCTTCCGCGAAGCCCTAATCAGAGGACTTTATCCCCGCATACGATTCGATTCGAGATCTTTTTTTTTCTCGAAGTTGAACTGAGTTGCGCCCTGAACAAAAGTATACAACGGTCATTGGAATCAAAGAGGTTCAATTGGGCCTTCGTGTGCACAGCATGAAGTTCGGTCGCAATCTTCCTCGAAACGTTGTCCCGGAGTGGAGCTCCTCATACATCAACTACAAAGCTTTGAAAAAGCTCATCAAATCTGCTGCTGATAGTCAAGAAGCACAGGGTGATGTTGACCTTGTCGGTAAGTTGTTGCATCCTATTTTCCATGGACATTGAATACTGATATCTTTGTCCTAGGCTTCTTCTACTCGCTCGATCGAAATCTCGAGGATGTAGACCACTTTTATAACAAAAAGTTGGCCGACTTCACGCGACGCCTCAAAATCTTGGAAGATCGGTTTGGAAACTCCCTGGCTGCCGGACAAGCTCTCGATGCAGAAGACATTGGAGACCTTGTCACTGCTCTTCTAGAGCTTCGAGGACAGCTCCGTAAGCTGCAATGGTACGGGGAGGTCAATCGCCGCGGCTTCATCAAAATCACCAAGAAGCTCGACAAGAAGATCCCTGGAGCTGAAGCACAGAAGCGATACCTCGCGGCGAAGGTGGACCCTGCGCCGTTCGCGTCTAATGCTCAACTCACTCAAGCAACCACCAAGATCAATGAGTGGCTTTCCATCTTTGGGGACCGGAAGGTTTCAGATGACTCTGACTCTGTCAAGTCTTTGACTCTATCAAAGGTTCCCTCTCGGCCAAGCCTGACCGTGCCTCCCAGTCTGCTCTCAGCTGTCGACGCAGCGCTCCGAAAGGACGATACTTCAGCATTGTCAGAACAACTCGAAAGCTTGAAAGTCTTTGCCAAAGAGCAGGGAGATCTTGTCTATCCAATGTTGCAAAAGAATCTTCTCCAACGTGCAATTGCTTGTCGGGCTAGATCCTCCATCGACCTCTTGCTAGGGGAGATTGATTCACTAGAAGAGGAGGATGACATCAACAAGCGGAACTGCATTCATCGACTTGTGATCTCTATTGGCAGAGCTCAGACTACGTCGGACTCAGATCTCGCTGGAACGATTTCCTTGGATTATCCAGAGGAATCCACCTATATTACCCCTGCGGCCGCACCTAGCTTATTGCCACCACGGAATGTTGTAAAGGAAGCTCATCAGAAGCAGCTCTTGACTAGAGATGATGAGGTAGTCTCTCTGTTGCAGTATTTGCTGGACCATCTACGCCCAAACCAAAGATCCGGGCTGCTGGCCCAGGATCTTTCCGGCAGAACTCCTCTTCATTATGGGGCCCAGTACGGATTCAGGGTTGTTTGCGAAATAATCATTGAACACCTCAAGCAATGGGATATGTTTGATGTATCCGAAGGTATAGACGGCCCTACTTGGCAAGATTCGGAAGGCTGGGCTCCTTTACATCTTAGTGTTGTTGGTGGGCACCCCTTGACAACCAAAGCTCTCCTACAAGCGGAGGAGGAATCCAAGGGAGCACCCAAAGACGGAGAGAGAAGCGCTATCAGAAAGCATATCTCAAAATCCAGTGCTGTATTGGCAATGGCGGTCAAGGCAAACTTTGTGGATATTGTCCAGTTGCTTGTTGAAGCAGGCGTCGACATCAATTACCAAGATGAGCAGGGTGAAACAGCTCTACATGTTGCTGCTCGGTTCAATCATAGTCAATGCGCAAAGTTGCTATTAGATGGAACTGCAAACCAGAAAGCCAATACGGAATTGGCAGAATCCACTTACTCATGGACACCACTGTTCATTGCATGCGTGGATGGTGCCTTGGCTGTCGCGGAACTGCTTATCAAGGCGGGTGCTGATCTGGAACGGCCGGACTCGTCAGGATGGACTGCAAAGGAACATGCAGCCCTTCGAGGTCATCTAGATATTGCTAAACGCTTGGCTGAAGTTACCAAGCCTCCCTCTGTTGAAGAAACTGAAGTTGCCATAACAGTGCCGTCACGCACATCATCGCCTCCTTTGGGATCGTTGACCGATCGCAGATCCAACGTCAATGCTACTTCTTCGCCAAATTATAGTTCTCGATCTGTGGAACCCCTCAAGACTTTCGGACATAGGTATCTTACCGACGAAAGCATGATTTTGGTCAGTCTGGGTACTATGGACATGCGAAAGACTTCTCCTCCTGTGAGTTTAGATCGTATACCTATTACTAGTGCGCATACTACTCAGCTGGACACTGCGCTATCTGTCGTCGTATCTGCTAGCGGCGCCCACGGTGAACCAGAGATAATCGATCTCCCGGTTCAAGATAGCATCGTGACGGAGCCAATCACTTTTTACTCGAAGGATTTCACCCGCGTCAGGCTCTTGTTTGACTTGGTTCCTACGTACGCAGGGTCTACAAACCAGATCGTGGGACGAGCTGTAGCCTTGCTCTCTAGTATCAGGCCATCAGTTGGGTCTAATCGCATTAGTCTGCAAGGCGATATAACTGTGCCTATCATAGCTGCCAACACTCTTGAAGTGATTGGAACTTTGACCTTCAATTTCCTTGTCGTCACCCCATTCAGCCATCCTAAGATGTCCCTCAACCATGATCAGACATACTGGAAGACAGTCACCGCACCTATGGTGATTGGTCACCGAGGTAGGCTTCCTGTATCGCCTGTGAGAATGACATTCTAATTCCGTGTTTAGGTCTCGGTAAAAACTTTGCGAGCCGAAGGTCTCTTCAGCTGGGAGAAAACACTGTTCAGGTATGAAAATTATCAGCTTGCTCGGATGAAATCCTTATTCATTTGGCCTAGTCATTTATTGCTGCTGCAAATCTGGGTGCATCATATGTTGAGGTAAGCACACAGTCTCCTTTTTGACATTTTGTTGGAAATAGTACTAATCCTCGCGCAGTTTGGTACGCTTATAATCTGATTAAAATTTGATATCTATCCATACTAATCAAAATGAAAGACGTCCAACTAACTAAAGATCACGTCCCTGTCATTTACCATGATTTCCTGGTCAGTGAGACCGGAATTGATGCCCCGGTTCACACTCTTACCTTAGAACAAGTGAGTCTCCTTATGAATCACATTTGAGTGGCAAGCTGACAGATATAAAGTTCCTCCATCTCAACGATGCACGATCACCACGACTGGAAGCCGTCGGCGTAGATGCATCCCAGCGTCCACGTGCAATGTCTGTTGGTGAAGCACTGATTGATCCTGCGGCCCTTAGTGAAAAGATGAAACACACTCGTGACTTCAAGGCGAAAGGTTTCAAGGGAAACACTCGTGGTAACCACATTCAAGCGCCCTTCGCTACTCTGGAAGAATTATTCAAGAAACTCCCTAAGTCTGTTGGATTCAATATTGAGATGAGTGAGTTTTACTTCGTCTTCTGGGGAAAATATGGGTGACCTAACGTTATCTCTCAGAGTATCCTTCGTTATACGAAAGTGAGGCAGAGGAAATGGACACTTATGCAGTCGAAGTCAACTCATTCGTCGACACCGTCCTCGAAAAAGTCTACGACTTGGGCGAAGGCCGCAATATGATTTTCTCCAGCTTCAACCCTGATATTTGCCTGCTTTTGTCTTTCAAGCAGCCTTCGATACCAGTTCTCTTCTTGACCGATGCTGGTAGCAGTGAGGTTGGCGATATCCGTGCAAGCAGTCTCCAGGAAGCCATTCGTTTTGCATCTCGCTGGAATCTACTGGGTATTGTCTCCACCGCGGAACCTTTTGTTCTCTGCCCACGACTTGTACGCGTCGTCAAAGAATCAGGACTCGTCTGTGTTTCATATGGAACACAAAACAACGATCCGGAAAATGCCAAGGTATGTCCTTTCTGATGATAAGTTTACCTCTACTTGTTGGACACATCACTAAACCTTCTTCTGTGCAGCTTCAAGTTACGAACGGCATTGATGCGGTCATTGTGGATTCAGTTCTCGCTATCCGAAAAGGATTGACGACATCTCCGCCGTCGAGTTCCGTTTCACCATTGACTTTTGCGCAAGCGTCATCCAGCCAGACATTGCAACCACCTGCTGATATCAGCACACTCGATAAACCAAGTTCATAGATTTTACTTGCGCTTGTATCACGGTGGTATACATGGGATATTAGAAATGTATTGAGTGTAAAGATAGATACTTTGCTTATCGATATTGGGATTGCTCGGCGATATTCTTTTTCTCATGCTGAGATGCTATGTAGAATTCCAACGATAATTATTCTAGCGTGACTGGTTGATAACTGTCAGTATATACAGATTCGGCACCAACACTAGTAATGCGTCACGCAATCACTATCGTTTGGCGCTAATCATCAGAGGTGTTTCCCGGGATCATCATCCTTCTAGAATTTCCAAACTCCACCGTTATACACGTCAATCGATCAAAGATATGCGATGGCCAGCACAACAAATACAGAGAATGATTCCACGACAAGCAGGCCGGCAACCACCTTCGATGGAATAACCGACTCACAATCCGTCCACTCGGCCAGAGAAGCCGACTACCCAACCGGCATCAAACTATGGCTTCTAATCATCAACCTCGGGGCAGTCCTGATCCTGGGCAGCATAGACCAGAACATCGTCGCCACAGCGGTTCCCAGTATAACAGACTACTTCAACACCGTCGCCGATGTGGGCTGGTACTCATCCGTCTTCAGACTGTGCCAGTGCGCATCCCAATTCATGTTCGGTCGGGCATATAAACTTTTCTCTATCAAGCGTGTATTCTTGTTATCGAACCTTATCTCTATAATCGGCTCTGTCCTCTGTGGTGCAGCTGCTACATCGCCCATGCTCATCGTCGGCCGGGCGGTGGCCGGACTGGGTTTTGCCGGTCTTCTCTCAGGCTGTTGGGTGATCCTCGTGCTATCATTACCGCTACGCAAACGGCCCTTGTTCATGGGCATCCTCGCCGCCGTTGAAGGTATAGCTACACTCTCCGCGCCGCTGCTGGCCGGCGTCATAGTGGAATCATTGGGCTGGCGGTGGTGCTTCTATGTCAACGCGCCCATGGGTGTGGCTACGCTGTTGTTGACTATGTACTCCTTCCCCGATACGCAAAAACCCAGCGATATTGCACAGATGAAACTCACTCAGAAAATTGCCCAACTCGACTTGCTAAGTAACACGCTTTTCATCCCGGCGCTGACATGTCTCTTCCTCGCTTTCTCCTGGGCTGGGACGAAATATTCCTGGGACAGCGGCGCGGTGATAGGTCCTTTTGTAGCTTTTGCGGTACTCATAACAGCATTCATCTACAATCAAAGCCGTCGAGGGGACGCGGCTGCTATCCCCCTACGCATTCTCAAACGCCGCAGTATTGTCGCCGGGTGTATCTTTATTACATGCGTCAACAGCACGGGCACTGTGCTCGAATACTATCTTCCTACATACTATCAAGTTGTCCGAGGATACTCACCCGCAAAAAGCGGATACATGATGCTTCCCATCATCATCGCAGGGACCATTGGCGCGCTCGTGCATGGCATCGGGACCAGCTCTATGGGGTATTATGCACCCTTCATGCTCTTTGCGTCCATCACAATGCCCATTGCCGCGGGGCTCATAACCACATTCAGAATCAATACTAGTTTCACGCAATTGATTATCTATACTGGGTTTTCCGGCCTGGCGTACGGCATCGGCTTCCAGGGCCCGCAAAACGCGGTGCAGACGGTGCTAGATACAGATGACATTCCGCTGGGAACATCAATTATGCTTTTTTCGCAGTCCTTTGGCCCTTCTGTAGCCATTGCTGTTGCGCAGGTGCTCTTTGTGAATCAGCTCGAGACGAATTTGAAGGGTCTGGTGCCGGGGGTTAGTGGAGCAAATATTGAGCAGATGGGACTGACGCAGATTGTGTCGGGCTTGTCGCCGACAAACTCAAAGGAGGTTCTTGTGGCGATTGATGGGAGCCTTGTTCAGACCTGGTATTTTGTTGTGGGATTGGCGTGTACGACGATGATTGGGAGTTTGATGATTGAATGGCGGTCGGTAAAGACGAGGCGTGACTGAGTTATGAATGGCGTCTATCTACTTAGGTGATCACTGCCCAGTGAGGACCTAGATTGGAATGAAGATCAGATATATTCAAAAGTTGAGAAAAATCACGATATAACAATATTTATCATTTGACTTTTCGTCCTCCTGGTACAACTCAATTGAATGAATCACATAAGACAACCCTCCTTGATACTCGAATGCATCTCACTCATGCCTACACGAATCCGTTTATAACCACTTTGGGTTTTGTTGGCGGCCATAGGAACATTTCTTAGTCCTCCACTCATCATTATCGGCGTGGTACTTCGTTGTGGACTTGCAGCAGCTGGTGTGGGTGATGTGCGCTCAAGACGGAATACTTCGACCATCCATTCATACCAAACTTTGCGGTTGTCGGTTTGTCGGTACATTGTTACAACGACCTCGCCGTTGTCAGGGACATAGAGGGGGGTCTATGTAGCACAAAATTAGCAAGACAAATCTCAAGTCACTACAACCTTTTGAGGGAAGTTACCTTGAGTGGAAAGTATATAGGGAACCAACTAATCATCCCAGAACTTTTGGCTTCCATCGTCACTGGATTAGTGGATAATTCAATATCACCATAAAGCACAGTCTCAAAGTACCCTGCCAACCCGTGACAGACACCGCGGTTCTGGCATGGGAATGCAAGACGGGTTTGACGGACGTTATGTTCGTTAGCAATCATAGATGAAGTCGTTGACTGAGTAGGGATATTGGGGTTGTGGTGCGAAAAGGACCACGTTGGGAGTACAATAGGAGTCGGGGCCTCAAAGATTGGAGGTGGAGTTGATGTTGAGTTTCTGGCTCCGACTGCGCTGTGTGTACTACCAACGCTGCTGCTGAGTTGAGCCGTGTGGCCAGTCGCGGATCCCCCAGGTGGTGTTGTCGTAGACAAGTAATCAATGGCGTGGAGCATGACTACATAAGGCGTTTCCGGTGCGGCAGGGTTGGATATCCGCTGGCCACATATGTCAGCGTATAGCTTTGGTGCGGCAATAGGAGTCAAATGTGCCGAATATGATGCGGGGATAGATATGCCATGGCCTGGATTGAGTAGATGCGTCACTCCATCTAAACATTCTGGCGATAGCTCATTGTCTCCAAAAGAGCCCAGCAGCTCGGATATAAGGATGTCAATGGGTGTATACTTGACCGATGCTGCTGAACCCGAATTTGGTGGGTTTTCGATAGGTCTATGAGGTCCCTTCCAGCTTCGCATATCCGATTTGACCAAATTGCAAGCACCGCCCCATATATTCTCGTTATGACGTTGAAGTAGAACAAAAGCGTTTGGGTTCTTCTCTACAACCCACATCTCGATCTTCACACCGGTTTCTGCACTTGCACTCAAAGCGCGTGTTACTAGAGGACCACGCCCTGCGCCCACAACAGCAACAACGACTTTGCCATCTGGGCCTGATGTGGGTTTCTTCTGCTCCATCCAGTCATTCAGAGCTTTGGCGACAGCTCGCTCATACCATGCATACTTGATAGGGTCTTTTTCAAATACCTCGTAGGTAATACTCTCCAAGTTCACTGTCAAGGGTTGCAGGGGTGCTTGCAAATAATCCTGGTACCCAGTGCCGAAGCGTTCAATGGAAGTGCGAGGGGGTTGGCGCTGTTGCAGGTTTCTCATGTAGGATAGATGAGGTGTAGGATCTTGATGCTTTTTGACTTGAGACATAGTCTGCGCTATAGTAGGGAAATCGACTTTATCTGCCGGAGAAGCTCCCGACTGGGGCTCATCATCCATCTCAAGGCCAGGAATGGGGCCTACATCACAAAGCAGAATCCATGGGGGCGTACGAAGTCGCATGAACTTGGCTATCAAGGCCTGATGAGCCTTGGACAAGACAGGATATCCTTTTTGATTCTTGATGAAAGTCGTTCCATCGATTGTCAATAGGTGGACAGGTTCGGAATACCATCTTGTTTGGACTTGCAGGATTGGAAGACTTTTTGGAAGTGCAAGAGCTGAACATACGCATTAGACGTTGGGCACTCAAAGATTCAATTATTTTTTCTTACCGACGAGTAGCCTGGAGTGATGTTTGCACGTCGTTCGAATAATTTCCCATGCATCCCAGGTCCCAAAAAGATCGATTTTTGCCGTCCGGTCTTCGCTTGGATCAAGAAACTCAGTTCGTGCAAAAGGAGACAAATCACCAATTTGAGTAGTTTCAAAATCCGAGCTCTCGATCATTCCCAGCCAAATATGAAACTGAATATATGGTGCAATGTTCAGAGCCTCTTGTATAGCTCTAGCGTAATATATCAGCCCCTCGGAATGAAGATTTCCATGCTGAAGTTTAGGACCTGGAATCATGAGGAAGCTGATGCCACAGAACGCTGCGTACGCAACTTCTAACATCAGTACCTGACGAGAAATCTCCGCAATTAAAGGGTCCGGTGAACATAGATCGATCCATGAAGAAGTGATTCCAACCACCTGGCTGATTGCTTCATTTGGTGTCAAATGTGTATCTGCCGGTGCTAAAGGAGGAACAGTGATGGGTCTTGTATTGAAAGAGGTTCCTCGCGTGCCAACTGCATCAAAAGATGGCGGTTCCACTGACGACAAATGCGAGGACAGCAGAGATAAGACGCGCGAATGGAAATGTGAAGTCGTTATGGGCGTAGTAAGCATGTCATACTGGATGTGTCAGTCTTCTGTAATTATTCTGTCAATAAGACTGCCAGAGCTTACATTACTTGCGTGAGCAAACTGTATAGCTCGTGTATTCAAGGGTACTTGGCGGTTGGACTCATGCTGCCCTATACAGAACGAATGGACTATGTCCTCAGTTTCTGGAACCGTCTCCATGATGCCTGTAATTATATAATATGAGAAATATAATCTGGGAAATGCTGTTCTTTCCAACCACGGAGAAGACAAGAATATTCAGTCTACCGGGAGGGGCAGCGCAGAGTCTCTGCCGAAGTAAATGCTTTCAACGAGCAGAGCGAGATTGTTATGCGATATTTCAATCGCTCAGTATGCGGCCTGAAGAATTCCTCGAGAACAGAATGGAATGAATGCTAGATCCAAACAAAATTGAGACTATTCTGTTGACATAGTGAAGAATCCTTTCGATAGGGTGCCCAAGGGATTTCAAGGTTCTGGAAATAGACAGAATTCGGGTAGGGATGAAAGGGGTCGAAGATTAGCTAGCTGGGCGACTGCAGACTGGGATGCAAGAGATGTCACTCCCTTGACCAGGACAGACAGACAGCACTCCTTGTTGTGTGAAGGAGGGGGTCAATATTTTTGTTTCTTTTGTTTCTGGGGATGTCCCGCGGTGCCTGGCCGATTGCCCGATACGGCAGGCGGTGAATCCGATAAGGATGCAGCCTTATCCGGCAACAAACTCAACTTTTTTTTCTTGCCTTCTTTTCTTCATCGAAGAAGTGATCTCACACCCTCATCTCTTGTGCGGTTGTGGTGCGTGATTTGTATTCTCTACGTCAGACTACTGCGACTTTCATTATGGGTGATAGACGTCCTGATTTGGCAGACAGTTCGCGTGCTAAGCGGCAGAAGAAGGATACCGCTGAAATGGATCCCCGCAACAATCCCTACCTCGCTCATATGTACCCAGAGAAGAATGGGGACGAAAGCTCATATGGCGGTGCTTTCGCAAAGTTCAAAAGACATCAGACTACCGCCGCGCTCGCCCAGGAAGCCGAAGATGCAGATTGCAATCCTTTCAATGACCGTCCGTTTTCAAGCACCTACTTTTCCATCCTGAAAACCCGACGAAACCTGCCTGTCCACCAGCAGAGAGACGAATTCCTGCAGCTTTATCAGAAGTCGCAAATCCTTGTTTTCGTGGGTGAGACCGGTTCCGGTAAGACCACGCAGATCCCCCAATTCGTCCTCTTTGACGACCTTCCACAGACCCAACGCAAGATGGTCGCATGTACCCAACCACGTCGAGTCGCCGCAATGTCTGTTGCGCAACGTGTCGCGGCTGAAATGGACGTCAAGTTGGGCGAAGAGGTCGGTTATAGCATTCGTTTTGAGGATATGACTAGTCCGAAGACAATCCTCAAGTACATGACCGATGGTATGCTTCTCCGAGAAGCAATGAACGATCACAACCTTCAGCGTTACAGTACAATCATACTTGACGAGGCTCACGAACGTACCATGGCGACCGATATATTGATGGGTTTGCTTAAGGAGGTAGTGGTACGGAGACCGGACTTGAAAATCATCATCATGTCCGCTACTTTGGATGCCCAAAAGTTTCAGCGGTATTTTAATGATGCTCCGTTGCTTGCAGTCCCGGGAAGAACTCACCCAGTCGAAATTTTCTACACACCTGAGCCGGAACAAGATTATGTTGAAGCAGCCATTCGCACAGTGCTGCAAATTCACGCTACTGAACCGGAAGGCGATATTTTGTTGTTTTTGACGGGTGAAGAAGAAATCGAAGATGCGGTTAGGAAGATCTCCCTCGAAGCAGACGAAATGACGAGAGAAGCGGATGCAGGTCCCATGAAGGTTTATGCGCTGTATGGTAGTTTACCGCCGCACATGCAACAGCGTATATTCGATCCGGCCCCTGGCCCTCGCAGACCTGGCGGACGTCCTGGTCGTAAGGTTATTGTTTCAACCAACATTGCTGAAACCTCTCTTACTATCGACGGTATCGTCTACGTTGTCGATCCGGGATTTTCCAAACAAAAAGTCTACAACCCCCGTATCCGAGTTGAGTCTCTTCTGGTATCGCCCATCTCCAAAGCGTCCGCGCAACAAAGAGCCGGTCGTGCCGGTCGTACACGTCCTGGAAAATGTTTCCGTTTGTATACGGAGGCTGCGTTCAAGAAGGAGCTTATTGACCAGACATACCCGGAAATTCTTAGGTCCAATCTTTCTTCCACTGTTCTTGAGCTTAAAAAGCTCGGTATCGATGACTTGGTGCATTTCGATCTAATGGACCCTCCTGCACCGGAGACACTGATGAGAGCTTTGGAAGAGCTCAATTACTTAGCGTGTCTCGATGACGATGGTAATTTGACCCAATTGGGTCGTCTGGCATCCGAGTTCCCTCTTGACCCAGCACTTGCCGTGATGTTGGTCACATCCCCAGAGTTCTACTGCTCCAACGAAATACTATCTATAACCGCCCTGCTATCCGTGCCTCAAGTATTTGTACGTCCACACGCACAAAGAAAACGCGCCGACGAAATGAAGAACCTCTTCGCACATCCAGACGGTGACCATCTCACACTCCTGAACGTGTACCACGCTTTCAAGAGCGCAGATGCCCAAAGAGACCCGAAACAATGGTGTCACGACCACTTCCTCTCTCTTCGCGCCCTCCAGTCTGCAGATAACGTGCGAATGCAATTGCAACGTATCATGGAACGCGAAGAAATCGATCTCGTATCTACGCCGTTTGAGGATAAGAAATACTACGAAAATATCCGCCGTGCCCTCGTGGCTGGATTCTTCATGCAGATCGCCAAGAAGGAAAGTACGGGCAAGAGCATGTACACCACTGTCAAGGACAATCAACATGTTCTTTTGCATCCCAGCACGGTTCTCAGCCATGATGCTGAATGGGTGCTGTATAATGAGTTTGTACTCACGACGAAGAATTATATCCGTACTATTACAGCCGTGAAAGCTGAGTGGCTTCTGGTAGGTGTCTTTCCCCTCTTCTTCAAGAAATAGCTCTAACCATCTTTCTAGGAAATCTCACCTATGTACTATGACATCTCCAGTTTCCCCAAGGGAGATATCCGCTCGGCTCTCTTACGGGCCAGTGAGAGACTTGCGCGCAAGGAGAGGATGCGAGGCGGTCGGTAGACAAGCCAGGGTTGGAAGGAGAATAATTATACTTATTCCTTGTTCGAATATTATAGAATAGAAGCGTGCTGTTTACGACTCTCTGGTAATTCAGAGATTTGAAAAGTTGAAATAACAAGCAGCCGCTTGAAAACATGGATATACTTCCTTTCAAGATTCTAATACATGCCACGCGAATTGGCTGGATAAATGGAGTCATCATTATGAATACAGTATAAATATACACAGGCGTGATCAATCATCAACCAGAAAAGAGTCGCCCTTCAACGCCTATGACGAATATCACTCGTCTTCCCTAGAACCATCCCGGCCCCCGGCCAAACTCAATTTGTCTATTCGTTGATGCAAAAAGTCCAGTTGTGCGCGAAGTTTCCTGATTTTGGCGGGATCTTCAATAGGATGCCGGGTTGTAGAGGTTCGCGTAGGGATTCTTTCATTGATGTAAGTCTCTGATTTGACCCATCGTAATGGCAATGGCTGAGAATTTGGTGTTTCTTCGGGTAGATTTGAGACGGGATTAGGTGTGATGTCTTCTTTAGTTTGTGTCACTTTATGCTGGTCATATATGACCTTCGCTGCGGTAAGATCCACGAATTTGGTGCATTTCTCGTGCAGAGTAAGATCTTGTTGTGAGAATTCTGCTGCAGAATTTATCTGCGCTCTCCTCCATTTCTTAAGAGTCCCGAGTAAGTAATTGGTCTCTGATCTCGAGTGTTCCGATACGTGAGCTAAACGGCAGTCGAACCCACTGCGAACCGCAGCATCAAGAAACATCTCACACAGGTAATGTCGGCCACAGCGAGCACTGAAGTCGGCCATGCACAGAATAAGTCTTGAGACACGATCTTCTTCATGTTCTGAAGTTGATGACAAGAAATTCAAGGCGTTGACAAGAGTAGACGATCCACTTTCAAAGTCATTGCGGATACCGTAGAATCTCAGAAACGCAGTCAGGGTAGACATGTTATCGACAAATCCATGAACTCGGGCTACGTGCAGATAGGCTTCCGCTTTCTCGGGTTGATCGAAACGAAGTGTCGCAGTAATGACACTAGTAATAAGAAGGGGGCTAAAGCTTCCTGTGGGAGGCACTGTGACTGTAATACCATTCACATTCTTCTTCACCCATAATGTCTTGAGGTTGACAGGATAGCCGCCTTCACCTCTCAACATCTGAAGAAATAGGTCAAAGTCCTTCAAATTTTTGGTCTTTCGAAAGTGTGTGACGATAGCGACGATCAAAGGTGTGCTGAGTTTGAACAGATTTGGTACCAAGCATTTAATCACCATATCGGATAAGTCATTCTGGTGTAATCTGTTGAAAAAAGTGATCAGGAGCGAAAACGCCTCGGGACGGTCTGGGTCCTCGCAAATTGACAGGTTTTCGGATATCAGTGACAACAACTGTGGGAGGCGTATTTTGTTTTTCATGAACTGGTCAATGTCCTGTTTGAGAAGTAGATCGTATCGCTCTCGTTCAGTGCGTAACTCATCTAGTTCTTCGAGATCCACATTTGACATAAGATCATCGTAAGCTGAGTTCCTGATATATTTTAAAGAGTATAAACGCTGTCGAATACCTCGAAGCCGACTTAATAATACGCTGGTATGCGCGCCAGATGAATCGTCCAATCGATATTCTACCGGCAGACCTGAATAGTCGTGCGCGACGGAGGGTCGCAACAGAAACCTATAAGTAAGTTGTTGAATAGCTAATTTTTGTATAGCTTTGATGCGGAGTATGCTGGATTGTTCCCATATAAAGTCCGGCTCGGGTCGCGGAACTACAGTGTTCATAGTTGAGAAACCATCGTCAAAGTCTCCATAGTCATCTTCGTCGGCCTTTTCGACAGCCTCCTCGTCGATACGGTCTTTCCGATTTGTTTCATTGAATGGTGTTTTCTCGGCGGAAGCTGCCTTGTCGAGGTGTGCCTCCTGGGCGATAGCCCAATTATCTTCGTCCATATTTTCATTTGTAGCATTTTCCTCAGCTGGCGCCTTTTCCGTAGCCAGTGTCTTGGTACTAAAAGCCCTATTTGCCAGTAATTGTGCATTTCTTGACTCAATTGACACCATGGAATTTCCGGCGCGGTATGATCGCGACTGAACGGTGGTGGTAGAAAGCTGTCGAGGTTTTCGAGCTGACAGAGATTCCAATAATCGGCGCTCCTCATCCATCAAATCATCAATTTCTTCCTGAACCGCCGCAATCCTATCGTCCCATTCTTGCCGACGTTTTCGTTTTGCCATGGCGTCGGCGATGGCTGCACCAGCAAAGATGCTTCCGTATAGAGCTGTGACTGCATTTGCTGTTTTGAGTCCTCGACGACTAGCCGCCGAAGGCTGCGTAGCGACCCCATTTACATACGTCCTCAAGCAAGTTCTGCATCGACAGCTTGAGGACGGTAGCCGAGCCACTCGCGAGAGGAAGCCCTGCATTATCTCATTGTTCTGGGGCTGCCGGATATATCGATTATTTGTTTCCCAGTCAGTGCTGAGACATCAGCAAATTCATCAATTGGACCGACTAGGCACTGCAGATGTATGGATGGAGGTGTATCTTGATGTGATGAGGTCTGAAGTCATGCAACTGAAAGATTTAGCGGCCGGAATTGGGTGACTTTCCGACGATGTGCAAACAGTGCAAACATAGCTCGGACAAGCATCTCGACAACTAGATTGACCATTGAACTTGGAAAAAGGAACAAAACATGCCGGATGGAGTCAATTCCCGAATGATACCTGTATTTGCTTGAAATATATTTTATCTACTGTCCGGTACTTTCTATTCATCATGCGCGGCATTTTCGTCGCAGTTCTGGCACTAGCTACGATTGCATACGGCCACGGACACCACGATGATGATAACACAGAGGTAGAGAAAGACTGGGCAACGAGGCACATGCGAGGTACATTGACTATCTTTTTTGTTACATTGAGCTAATGTGATTTGAACCTAGAGGAACACCACATTGACAACTTCGACGCCGGCTCATTCTTCGCCCTCCACGATTATGACAATTCAGGAGACTGGACGGTCGATGAAATCATGAAGACCTACGGTCTCCTCGACTCATCGAACGCCCACCTCACCACTGACCAAAAAGAGAACGTTGTCCGCGAAGTATTGAAACTATTCAATCCATCCGGCTACGGATCCGTTAAGCGCGATGAATGGATGAGCCAAACCCAGGCTGGGTTTCGACTGCCCGACTTCGGATACGGTCCGGGTCACCACGGCGATATTGAATATGAATATGAGATTCACCATTTTGAAAAATTCCATGGCGAAGATGCGAAGGAGGAGGACTTGACGCATCCGGAGGATATTGAGCATTTCAGGTTGCATGATGAGATGGAGTTGGCGCAAGAGAGACTGGAGCAGCTGGAAAGCATGCAGATTGTGGAGGGAAATATTCCTAGGAAATTCCTGCGGGCTCCGTGATCTAGCTGAGTTGATCATATCACGATTTATATACGATATTTGGATGGCCGTATTGGATGTGTACATGTATGATGAATAGATGTCGCTGTTTGATTGTTCCACTGGCGTACCATTTCCATGGCCGACGTATCTGGGTCTCAAAATACCGAGATCATGTCGCTCATCTCTTTTCAAAGTCGACCTGGATATCAAAAACACAATGCATGACGCCAGGCGCATATGTCTTGACCTCTTCCACATGGTCACAGCTGATCGATAACTCTTCCTTGTCAACGCCATCCAATTGTCTGGCTAGATTGGTATACTCGGCCACAATATTATCTCTCATGCTCCCAATTTCAGTAACATCCACATTCTCATGCACATGAACCCAACCGCCGTATTTTCTATCCAGAATTTTGAGCGAAGTATCCCATGTAGGCCGAGCGGAAGGCAATAAGCCCAAATTGACATGTCGCACAGCAGCCCACTGCCCCCGTTTCTCTAGCTCAGGCTGTATTCTCCCCATGATCCCGGTTGCGGATTGATTGTCGCCTTGGAATATGACGACACGAACCTCATCCGTAAGCTCGTTCAATAAATTCGCAAGGCTATCATCATCCAGCACAGAAGGCAAGCCTCCATCTTCCCCTTGCTGAAGAGAAACAACCTCACACCCCCATCCATTCTCGATACACCCTCTCCTCAACCCCTCAACAGACCACGCATTAAGCTCCCAGCCCCATACCCTTTTAACTCCTCTCTTCAAATACGAAAACACAAAATACCCAATCCCAGCATAGAGGTCAACGACGCTGACATCCTCTATCCTCTGCCCTTTGAGAGAAGACTCATCCAGACCCGTGAAGTGTCCCTGAAGACCCAATATACGAGCCTTTTCTGTAATATTGCCTCTTGAAAACATCGTATAAAGTGGAGCCCAGTACTGGACTATGCCTCCGTTCTGAGCTGTGTGAACCCAAAACGCATTCTCAAGGTCTTGCCGGATTGGGCTGTAGTCGTAATCGAGCAATTCTCCAAAATCGCCGTATAATGGCACCAGGCCATTCGGACTACGCATCAGATTCTCATTGCCCTGAGAATTTGTTAGTTGGATAGGCGCATTCATGGCGATGTGTTTTATTGTTTGGCCCTTGGCTTTGAAGGCGTTGACGATTGAAGCGTATAGTGTCTGGCGCTCTGCCTCTGATAGAGACGCATAGCACTCTGCCCATTCCGGGGGCACTTTGAATGCGTTGCCAGAGAGTAGCAGCATTGGTTGATAGACTGTATATCGTTTTGGGAGCCCGGATATGTCGGGGTCATTGGGTCTGTGGTCGTGCAGGAATTGCTGGATGCCTTGTTGAAGTGGGTTCATAATAGCTTCTTTCTTAAACTTCTTCCTTTTCCCCTCTTTTTTATTATGGCTGACCGGTATTCCTGGGCTTTCCTCGGTTGTCTGGGAACGGCCTTGGTGCGACATCTTTGTTGAAGTCGAGGAGGATGGGCGACAGCGACCATCTCAAAATTCGCATGAAATACATTTTTCCACACTTTACCGAGTCGCTGGTGCCACAACTCAATTTTTTTTCACTCTAACGATACGTCAAACTGGTATTCTGATTTGGACTTTACTATGTAAGCATACCTTTCAGCTAATATATAGATAATTAATTTTTCTTTTATAAATGTATTTCATGCGAATTACGAATTTTATCGTCAAGTCCACTTTTGCTCACGCTATATACACATATTGAAACCCCAACTGCAACTCTTCATGTGGCAAGGCGTACAAGCTTAGAAGCTCGATGGACAAGAGTAGCTGTCTGGGCCCGGAGGCTGCATCATACTTGCATTATAGCCAGAGGTATAATTCACTCGCTCCTGTTGAACAGTTTGTCGACTTGGGTCACTAGGGAGGAAATTCGATGGAACAAACTGCACTCCACTGCGCGCTTGCGTGAATACAGTGTTGGGCAAGTCACCTGTCTCTGGAAGATGGTGCATGCCCAAATTGAACCAAACCACTAGATCGGTCTGAGTGAGATCCTCCCCGTCGAAGAAGTCGTCGAAGTTGATCGGCGGGTTATGTACATCTTCGAGATTATATGGGTGTGCAGATCGAGGCTCGGTATCATGCTGTTTGGTGACTTGAAGATCGTAGCCGGCCCACGTCGCCGAGTTTACAAGATTAGTCGACTTTTGTACCGTGAGACGCGATGTCCCGCCTGTATAAGGCATAATTCGGTAGCCGGGGTATTCACCGAATTCGTTGGGTTGATCTTTGTTAACGACAATAACTTGCTTCGCCTCGTCTGGGCCCCAGTTGAAGCGGGCTGAGTCCTCATTCTCCAAAAAGCTGCGTTCAAGCTTCATTGTATTAACCTCCTTGTTTCCAGACCAGACAAAAGACTGAGTCACTGGGACTGTGCGAACGAACTGCACGGTATTGTCCTGTCCACGGATATCAAAATCGGCTTTGAAGTTGATGACATGATCATGCATAGCACCAGATAGGAAGTCGTGGATATGATAGCCGAATTCCTCGTGGCCTGTGTAATATGCTGAATGGATATACCCTGATGCTCGAACCTCCACAGTGATCGATCCATCTAGGTAAAAGGAGTAGCTGGCATATTTGTCAGCAGAAATACGGGGTAAAGCTGAGCATTCTTACCTGAATAGATAGTCATAATTTCCAACGGTCGATATAGAACGCACTGTAAAGTAGATATTTTTGGTGCTGCTTGCAAATATCGTGTTCGTGTGTCGTTGGATGGGGAACCCTGCGTCGAACTCGAACATACAAATGTTGTCCAGATATGTGGTGGTTGTTTCTTCGTTATAAAGTGACGAGTTGAGATAGGTCGCGTAGTCTGGACAATCATAGCCTTTGAGTAATTCAAATGCGTTCGCGCCCATTCCCGAGAAACTATCCAAATATGCCGTCCCAGAAGTGACCGGGTCAATGCCTATATGGGTTACCATAATGATCAGTGGACCGCTCGGATAGTCGTTGGAGTGTCTGTCTTACCTGCGTAGTGAGCTAAAGCTTCCTGGAGGCCTAATTCGTAGATGATTCTTTCGCCTTTGAACCGTATGTCGTATAGAGTCAAGCCCAAATCTCTGGAAAATCCTATGTAAAAGCTGAAATCCATCCAGGTTACATACTTCTGTACCGCATCGAGAGAATAGCGTGCACCACCAACAGCAGTAGGAATTGGGGGTGAGGAAGTATCATAGGGCATAATTGGTCCTTGCTGACCATAACTCGTCCAACTTCCATCGACATTGGCACCAAGCCTCACAAAACCGGGGGATTTAAAGGCAGCTCTAAAGTCGTGGATGTTGTTGTAGAAGATATTGTTGTACCACCAGCCTCCAAGCTTCCACTTCGAAGGATCTCTACCTGTAAGATCGGCTCCGAAACAAAGCCCCAGAGGCAGCAGCGTGGCACTATCATATTCTCCGGTGGGCAGGTTGACCAATGTGAACCAACTCACGACACGGCCATCATCCTGCCAATATGGGCTGATGCCACTGAGACTAATGGTGTCATTCGGGAGACCAAGCGCCGACCCATTCCATAGAGCAAGGGTGATGTCTTGGATAGATGCAGTGATGTTGTACAGCCATGCCTCCAGCGCAAGTTCGTCAGCATCTAGATTCCGCACTTGACCACTTGTTTTTCGGGTGTAGGGGTATTCGAGGTAGTTCCATCGTGTGGTTTCATTTTGCACTGGCAAAGGTCCGACAATCAAATCGCCATAATATGGATCAGGAGAAGAACGATGCGCAATAACAACATGCGCAAATCTGACAGGCTCTGTTTCATTTTGGTCTATGTATCTCAGTACATCTGTCTTGTTGGGAACCATCAATTCGACCAAGAGCCTACATAAATTTAGCCTCAAAGACAAACGGAACTCCTGAATAAAGTTGGAGCCACAAACACTGTATTGTCCCAATCACCAGCCTCGCTGGCTTTTGTGAGGTTCAGGTCTTGCTGATCAAAGAGCCATTGGGTTATGGATGCGGATTCGTCATCTGTTAGACTATCCCAGACGTTTTGCTTCGGAGCAACGACGGATGTCGCACACGTAGTTTTCGACGATGAGCCTGCTCGTTCATGTATATACTGGGAAGATCTAGGTTTGGCAGCTCGTTTCTGCGAGGATACAGCTAGCACTGCGCAGATGACAAGACTCAGCGCAAGCAGGCGCAATACGCGAGTCGCTGTCGCGGTCATGTCGTCGTGTTGATGTCTTAGGTTAGTTCCATAGCAAAGTAGATTCGGGGAAGCCTTCTTCTTATGAACCCCCTAGATTGGCTTCAATTCAGCAGGAGGCGTAGTTCGTCTGTCGATCGCGTGGTTTTGCTTGAACACGTCGCGAGCCGCTACTCTCTAGCTGGATGCCTAAGCGTGCATGATCTGTCATGTTTTGTAGTTGTCAACTTGTTAATCCGATTCGAATACGAATTCTCTTGAGTAATCAGAAGTCCACATGGTTTTCATAGTTTCTCCAGGAACAGTAGCCCGCATTGAAAATTTATAATCATTGGCTATGTTCTGGCCTGAATTAGAAGAGCCACATGTTCTACCAGTCCATATTAGTCAGTGTTCCTAGGCAAGATGCAGATGATATTTGTTTTTCGTTCTTTGTTCCATCCCTTTCTTTGTTCCCCCTTTTTTGTCATATTGTCTTACCGTATCGAAGACCTATCACATTCTGTCCCACTAAGACTCCGGTCCAGACTACGAAATGTTCACCGCAGCAACAATGCCGCACTCAGATCTTCTGACTTGGTTGTTAAGACTTGGGAGATTAGTAGATGAACATGAATTTTTGACATCAGCCTGCTACGATGACAAACGATCAGTTCAACTGTAACCTTGGAAGGCTATGATTGCTGAACGTGTACCATGTCGCCGAGACATCTCCTAGATTCGGATGACTTGTCTTCTGGCGAGTCATCTTAGGGTTTATAAACGCCCTGAAAGATGTGACAAAGAATGGAAGTGAGATAAGAGCAAACACAGAGTACGCAAGGTGGAATCCTGTCATATCGGGTGAAGTCTGAAGATTTAAGCTTATCGACATATCACTAGACTTAGTCTCTCTCACCTGACAAAACAAGAAAGGTTGAATGTATTTTCTTATCTAGACACGTTGAGCATGCAAGAAAGATGAAGAAACAGTAGCTCTTGAGCAGAGCAAATTGTGTACATTGGGGCACGGCAGGTCTTGCTGAGCCCCTATCCATGAAAGAGTAGTTCAGGGCGTACAGACTTGCAGCACAAATCATTTCCGAGATTTGGATACTACCCAACACCTGCTCCCTACCCTTCCTAGCAGCAAGAATCAAGCACAAAGAACGATGGTCTTCCTTTCCATGATCTAGATGTCCCTCCGGCAATGACTCTGCAGAGGTATGTATTCCGCGATATCCCCAAAAATAGTTTTTTTCACCAAGAGCAACGAGATGTATGTTTCCATCTTGTAGTGATACACACGAATCGGGTGACTCCAAATGTCGTTTGTACGAGCGGCTTCAAAGCCGTAGGTCTCAAGTTCCCAGAATGGCGTCAAAGCATCACTTCGCGCCCGGCCCAATTTGGAATACGCAGAGTCCAGTAGCTAGGATGTCACACCAAGAGGACGAACCGACCCTCCTGACTTGAGAGCTTTGTCGATAGCCGCAAAGGTTACCTAAAGAACTTCAGTATAATGAAATTGCCAAAGGGCTGTGGACAAGATCAGATGCATACTCTTCAAAGGTTTCAAAGCGGTCAAGTTTGCGTGTGACCAGGGCATGTCTACACTCTTTATTCCCTGAAGTTGTCGGTGATATTGGCTGTATTGTGATACTCCGGCGTCATTTTTAGCCTATTCGCTGGGTCAGTACTTCTAATAGAAGCAGCACTATTTTCTGAGGCCCCATCATTGTTTTGCGTAGAATCAAAGGATACGTTACAAGGAATATGTATGGTCCTGTTCGAGAGGGATTACTGAGAATAAACTGGAAGTACACAAGGCAAGGAGTGTCATTGCACTGAAACCTCCTCCTGCCATGCAGCTTCTCCTTTCTGTACGCTTAAGTAATATAAAGCTGGCAGTGGTCACCACCAAGTTCGATTGCATAACTCTGGTTTCTTACCATAATCCGGTGACTTACTCCAGCTTGTCAGCATGTACTGTCAAAGTACCCCGAGAATTCCATGGATACGTCAAAGGACTTTGGGCAGCACTAGACTGCTTGGCCATTAAAGCACCGCTTACCTTGTTCTACAAAAGAGGCCCTATTTATACAAGAAAATATACAATTACGCACATTTTGGCCATCGTACTTGAAGTACCCGAACTGCGTTATGCTATTGACTTTCCAAGTCAACCCCAAATGTCTATAGTCTTCTACAATACATAGTGTAATCAACCAAACCAAGCTTCTATAGGTCTTCACGCTTTCTATAACCGCCCTCGAGGGTATTAGAAGTCCACTGGTAACTGCCCAGGAATATTGCACCACCGAGCGCAATGGCTGTCGTCCGGGGACCGATTCCCCTCCACAGAACACCAGGCCCTTCTTCCTTCAGTATCCGACGCACAACCTCCGATACGCGGACATGATTCGAAGTACCTTCTTCGCGTCGAGCAAGCATAACCCTCGTCTTGACCACGTCCAAAGGCGTGGTCAACCCAGCAGCAATTCCACCAGCAATACTTCCAAACACCGCGCTCGGCGCAGCTGGTATGTGACCCGACGCCGTTCGCTCTGACGCATGGCCGTCCTCGCTGTCAATGGCTGCTTCGCTAGTCCATCGTGCATAGCGGTTCTTCATAGCCTCCCACATCGTGAACTGCAAAATCGTAAAGGGAATTTCCCGCGCAATCGTAATCCCCGTGCCTCTATACAATTCGCGAATCATCTGCAAATATCCAGCGCTGCCGCCATGTCTCACGGCCAAAATGTCCGTCAATGCCCTTAACGAAGATCCCCCGAATAGACCTGCCTGCGCACGCTGCTTGATGACTTCGGTCGGCACGCGAATGATACAAGCCGCAATCTCACCAAACGTCGATGCCGTAGAATGCGCAATGAATCTCTGCGCCCTGGTCGCCTGCTGCATATCCACCGGAAGTAAATACCGCTTTATGCCATCGTAGGTAATGAAAAAGAATGCGGCGGAGGGCGCGGAACCGAAGAGTACGGAGGGCAGACCGGCGTAGATGCCTCGAACTATCTGGCGGAGTGCGGGTGGCTTTGTGCTCGAGGGGCTGATCTTATGAGGTGTATCTTTGGCGGCGGAGGAGACGCTCTGGCGCGCTTTTTGGAGGCGGGTTTTGATGGTGTCGAGAGGGTAGAGGGAGAGATCAACGGTGAAGCCTGCAACGGCGCCGGCCTAGTTCAGTGTGGTCTCATTAGCATTCAGAGGAAAAAATATGTAATTGGATTTGACCATACATAGAGGGATCTCCTCCATGGTGAGGAGACCAATGGCGCTGGTGTGCTCTTATTGTCCGCCATGCATTTGTCTATCTGCGGGACGAAGAAAAAAGTGAAGCGCAACGACTACCGCGGAGTCATGTCCAACTATTGTTTTCTGCTGGTGAAAGAGTGTAGTGACCTTTTTATAAACTGCACTGCTCGTCAGTTAATTAATGAAGAGGGCGATCGACAATTGAGTAGTGTTCAGGTCGTGTGAGTAATTGTGGGCAGGTCCGAAGCTCGGAAGTAAAGAATGACGATGCGGAAGATCAAGCTCCATCGGCTAAGCTCCGATCCATCTCATATAATTGATATTTACGGTCCTTAATCACGGTCTTAACAGTGAGGCAATTTCGTAAGTTGATATTTCATTAGCAATCTGTCTGTCGTTTAGTCTTTAGTGTACATGCGTAATTCATGTATTCTCTAAGTCAAGAAGCTCAAGTCATACCACCCGCCAATCGAATTATGTAATGAGTAGAGGTTTCTGCTCTTTTCCCACCATCCAGCTGACTCGCAGCTGTCAATCTCAATTGCATAAAAAATAATGAATCACAATGAAGCACATAGAAATATAAAACCGTAGATGACACAAGTATAGGAAACAAGAAGGGAATAAGGTAGGGGCCAGTCTTCAGAGTCCGAAATAGGAAGCGAACGAGTAATGACATTATCTTGGTCACATTAACAAGAAACGAATTAGATTGATTTCATCATGATCTATTATTCACAGGGTAAGGTGTCATGCAAAGGGGCTTCAAGGGTGGATGCGACGCACTGGCGCATAAGGATATCAAAAAAATAGGATGCCAACCCGATAGGAGATAGCATTCTAGAAGGAATAATCTATAAGAAGGAAAGAGTCAAATGAAGAGAAAGAAATGCATCCCACTGAGAGAATATATCATCACGTAGAACGCCGTGCTGCACCACAGCCTCAGACGACAATGGCTGAGCATATTGTCGAGGAGGAAAGTAAACGCCAAGACCGAGTACATGGAGGAGGGTATAGGGAGCATTCCCGAGTAGTAGTTGACTACTTTCCCTTGCTGGCCACTGCGACATTGGATGATGGTGGCTCCAACACATGCGTATGATTTTTTGCCTTGATAACAGCGCCAAAATCATCCTGTCGGCAGGTTTGGATGAGTTGGATCCAATCATCGGTGAGGACTTCCTCGAGTGTGGCTCGCTCCCTGGGATTTACTTTCAGCATACGACCAATGATGTGACGAGATTCTCGAGGTAGTATTCGCAACAACCGCCATGGCCCCTTGATGACCTCTTGCCGCTGTCCAGTACTTGAGCCCGCCGGCAATGGTGGTGCCTCCTTGCTGGTGGTCTCGCGAGATTTCGGCTTCTCGACAACATCACTCGTAGCCTGTGCATGGGAAGGAGCTTGTGTGGAGGAGGCTTCATGTGCTCCCTGCGGTTGAGATTGCTGTGTCTGGGTCGGGCTTGTCTTGGTGGAGCTGGTTGCTGGCGGCTCATCGCGTGTGACAGGTTCTGATTTCGTGAATTGGGTATGGTGGCTTCCATGACGGTGGTGATTTCGGTGATGGTCAGATTGAGGGGCAACAGCGCCAACCTCAGTTGCCATAGATGGGAGATCGGCGGTTGATTTAGGACGCTCGGTGCGACGTGGGTGTGAGTCAGGAACAGGAGTACCAGGAGTTGGTGGTGAAACAAATAGCTTGTACGAGTTGTCTGTCACACGAGGTTGCTTCCAAGGAAAGCGTCGAAGAGTCATACAACAGAAAATTATGGCTAGAGACCAGATGTCTGTAGGTCTGGGATCGTACTTTTTCTCGTCATATACCTCTGGTGCAAGGTATGGATCAGAACCAACGATGCCTAAATTCTGCTTAGTCTGTAGTCAAAATGGTTATTGAGGAAAGATCATCTTACCTGAAGCTAGAACAATATCGTTTTCGAATGGATACCGGAAAACAACGGCACTTCCAAAATCAATCAGCTTCATAATACCGTGCTCGTTGACAACGACATTGTCCAGTTTCAGATCTCGATGAGCCAGTCCCATTGCATGCAAGTAGGATACGCCGCTCACGATCTGCTTGAAAGAACAGGCAATTTCCTCCTTGCTCATTTTGCCTGTCATGACAATTGCGAACAAGTCATATGGAGCGTACTCCATAACTTCGTACCAATGACCTCCTTCTTGAATGATATCGAGTGTTTCGATGATATTTCCGTGGTGTAACGTAGACCCGATACAGAACTCGGCAGTAACTTTCTTTGAGTATTCCTTCTCCGTCTCCCAAGTATGGCGATCTCGAAACTGCTTTACTGCAAATGTTACACCATCGCTGCTCCTCTTCAAAAGCCGCACAGAGCCCCCAGCACCCGAACCGAGAACCCGACCCAGTTTTCCATACCTGGACTGGAGGCCGTGATCGTCAGCGAAAGGAACGCTTGTCGGTGCCATCTGATGAGTGTTGCTCTTCTCGCTGGATGAAGGCTTGGCAGATTTCTTGGAAGCGCCGGACGGCGACTCTCCACGTTTGCTTTTGTGCCCCATGCGGAAAAATCTCTTCAACTCAACCATTGACCCATGACTTTTCCCATCCAGACTATCTTGGTGGCGGTGACCGTGATCTTTTTTGTTCCCGCCAAAGAAAGAAGACCGCTTTTCGCCCGCCGACTTCAAATCATTGTTGCTACCGGAGCTTTGTCCACTAGTCGTACCGTACGAGGTTGTAGAATGATGGGACCGGCGTTTTGAATCAAGTCCATTGAAGATGAACCGTTGGTCCAATTGTGAAAGGTTTCTGTTCGGAAGAGGCCGCTTATTTCGGGCATACGGGTCATTCGGTTCACCGATGGGAGTCATTGTTCCAGAGGCCCCGCCTGGAGGTGTAGTCCAGCCGTACTCGTGTCTCGGGGTCATTGGCGGACTTTCATCTTGTGGACTACCGTCTACAGAAGAAGCAAGGAAGAATTGCGCTCGTCCTTTCTCTCGTGCGGAAGCTCCTGGCTGAGCGGTTCGATCGGCAGGTGCCTCGGAGGAAGTTGGACGTGACGACGGTGCGCTTGTTGGAGCAATAGACGGCACAGGAGGATTGCCCGAATTCGAGTTTGACACGGGTTCTGACGACGGGGGAGTGATTGCGGAGGCTTCATTTTTCTTCGAGTGACTGTTTGTCTGACTAGCGCTGTTGTCGCTAGATCTGCTTTCCCGCGAGTGCGTGGCAGCAGGCGTCAACGGAGGCGACTGCATGAGAGACGCGGCAGGGGTTATACGCGGTGAATTGTTGCCAGAGACAGTATTATCCTGAGAAGCACTGAGACTAGAGGTGTCCCGAGAATTGACCTATTCATATGACATGTCAGCAAACGAGAAAGTCAAACAAGCACGAGGGATCTGTTTGAAGATCGAAACCAATGCGACATAATTACGGCAGTTGAGCACCACGACGTGGTTGGACTCCCCAATGTTTCAAACAAGGCCAGCATGTGGGGGGGGGAGATGGGAGTGGTACATACTCTTGATGCAGGTAAAGAGACAGGCTCGAAAGCGAAATGACGTAGCCGCGACTCTTGCAGACGAGTATCTTGTAGATTGAGGGCTAACGAGCGAATGTCGTCTTTGGCATTGGCATCCCCATTGGCAGCACCGAGGGCATTCGGTGCCTCTTTCTCTGAAGTTGGGGACTGGAGCGACCGATCCGGTTCTATTTCTTGGTTGACCGACGCAAAGCGGACAGCATGTGGCTGCCCCGCTTCGAGGTTTGGTTGTTCGCTTAGGCCATGCGTGGAGGAGGAGGATTGTTGCTGCTGGCCTGGTTGAGATTCTGACGCGGTCGTTTCTAGACATAAATTCCCCATTAGTCCACATACTGTTTGCCGCTAGCATAAAACTTTTTTTTGTTTTTCGGGGGTTGGCGTAGAGCCAAGTTTTGTTGATTTTTTTTTCCCTTTTCTTTTCTTTTTCTTTACTTGAAAAGTTCTCGGGCTGGATGCAGACATTGACACATACCTGAAGTTGCTGTCATGATCTCTCGGCGGGGAACGGAAACGGCAGGCTCAGTACTCGCCATGAGCCTTGATTTCGCTTGTCGACCAGAGCCTTATTTCGGAGCGATCACAAATTATGTGCGGGTGCTGTGCGTGTTGCTGTGGTATGCGATACACATGCAGCTCCCCGCCTTTTGTCTGGTGCTTCTGTCGAATGGAATGTTCGCCTGCACTTATCCGGGGAGGGCTATCTATTCGATAACTCAGACTTTCGAGTAATACTCCGAAATACCAATGACGATCGATCAGTGTGCGTATGGGTATAGAGCGAGAGAGATTAGTTATGTACTCCTATTCGAGCGAGACCTCAGTGTGGTGAGTGATTTTCGTCTGTGGTTACTACCTGATCGTCCCTCGTTCTCTTGTTGGCTCAGACCTATCCTCGTACCAAGATGTTCTCGGACGAGAAACGGTAGCAGTTGTTGGCTCGTCTGTCGGTAAGCCACAAGGGAACAGTCGTGGCGTGGGTGTGATCACGGAATGTGGTGAAGCCCGAAGACGACCATGAAGATATTTGCAGAAGACACAGAACGAGGAAGAGGCAAGAGATTCTTTCCTTGGAGGTGGGGAGGGAAGGTGACCCGCTTCCAGCAGCTTTTGCGTTGGAAGAAGTATGGATTGGTCGTAGTGTATCCATCCGTACGGTAGGTATCGTCACGTTACCAGGCAGGGTCTGACGCTGCCGTTGCCGGCACGCCGAGTGCGGCGCTATGTATATCCATACTGGTATCGCCGCGGTATTGGCATCCGCAATACACTCAACCTACTGCGTACGGACATAGTATAACTATACGGTCATTACGTATGTGGAAGGTCTATCAATGGCCACATATGATGAACGACTATGAATATCATCATGGGCTTAATGTACTGAAGACCATCGTTTTTCAAAAGTGTCTCTAGGTTTTCACCGGAGATACACAAGCAATGCATCTTCCATCTATGACGACTGTACTTTTCTCCGCCAAAACTGCAGCTTCACAAGGAACATTACTCATCAATACTACGTAGTAATTGACGATTTGGCGGGACAACTCGGCAACTGAGAGCTGATCAGCGCTAGCTGTTTTCACAATGCTCACGAGTTCAATATTACTTGGTGCTACATACAGTAGTAGTATCGTACCAACGAGTAGTCGTACATTAATCACTGACTGCCGGTTTGCCGATTGCTCTGTCCTGATTGATTGAGCACATGCGGAATGAGTGAATCCTCGATCTGTCAGTCAATGGCCGTTTGTTAGACACGATCTCGGAATAGCAGACTCGACTTCTCCCTGCATACGCATTGCATGGACAGAACACATGAATCAGATCCACAAGTGGCTCATATTATTGTTGTACTATGTAATTTGTACATAACATGTAACGTGACCGCCTAAGGCAGCGGGCATGTCAAAGTCAATTTGTTACCATGTACGGAGATTAAATTAACAGAAAAATACAGCGCGACGTAATTTACCGCAAGCCCTCGGATTGTTGCGGTTGTTGCACGTGCCGGCCGCCTGCGAGCCCCACCTTCCTTCTGATCCGCTATGCATCGTCTCTTCCGTTGGACTTGCACATATTGGAGACTGTGATGCAGCCGTATCAATGTTGAATAGCTCGGGGAGTCTATATAAAAGAAATCCATTACAATACATTGAAACAGTCATGATCTATGCCTCGTCGTGAGTTTATCCAACTGACAGTCTAACCTCACGACAGAAACCCAGACTCTCCCCATGCAGTGACGTATTTCGATACAATCTCACGACTCACCGGCCCTCTCTTACGCAAAGTCGCAGAGTGCTCTCTAGTTTGAACAGTATCCAAGGCCAGTCCACTGCACGACATCCGAATGAAATGCTCATCAAAGAAATCGACCAGATTCTTGGCAGGATTCTCAGCTATTCATTGCACTGGTGTCTGCTTCAAGGACCCGAATCTTGGACAGAGATTTCTGATCGAAAAAGATGCCTTTTGCCTCGAATGACTGACGCTGGCGTGTGTTTGCTTCGTAGTGCTGGGTCTATTCAGACAAATTACACTTTCAACATCAGGTCGCTGTTGAGTCAAGTATGCGATGATATGGGCACCTAGACTTCCAGTAGTACCAGTAACCAAGACGCACTGTGCGCTCGATGTGAGACCAAAAGCTGGTTTAGTCTCGAGTTCAGCATCGAAGAGTTTCGTGTATTCCCAGACATAGCGATCAATGTCCGATTGATGGCCTGAACTATCCGTTAATGCCGTGCTCGGAGAGAGGGGAAGGGACGACTCGGGTTCACGATTATCATACCTTAGATCTGACGCATGGGCAATGATAAGTCGCTGAATTTCAGATTCAGGCCGCTTTCCTTCTGTCCAGTCGACATGGCCGTATCTGACAGAGCGTAAGACCTTCTCCCAGTACGTTGCTGGCGATAGCGCATGTGTGCGACCGTCCTCAAACAGCCACCACCTTTCTATGAGACCGAAAGTGAACTCGACCCACGGCACTTGCACGGTTATCTCCAACATCAACAGAAATCCATCCGGTCGCAGAAGTTGGTGAATATTTCTGATAGAGATAGACAGATCTCGCGTGGGATGCACGCAGTGGGTAGTCAGGACAATATGCTGACTGTGCAGAAGCTTAGGATCTGGAGTAGCTTCAATATTAACCACTTTGAACTCCATGAATGGATAATTTTTGAACCTCTTGCGGGCCGCTGTCACTAGGGAAGACGAGATGTCGGTCACTGTATACACTACTGGCACACCCAGTCGAGCTAACAATGGAACGATATTCGAAGTGGTACCGCCTGTCCCTGTCCCCATCTCGAGAATACGCAAGGGCTCATTTCCTGCAGAAAGGTGACTGGCGAGTTGCTCAAAGAAGTACTTTGCTTGCTCAATTCACACCAAGTTGATAGGCGATTTAGCATACATCTCTGACACGACGTCGCGACCTTCAGAAGTTCCAAAGATCAAGTTCAGGCCATCCACTTTGTCAATAAGACAGTCGGCAAACCTCGATTTCCCATCACTCGTCGGCGACGACTCTTCTACATCCACCAGGGCAGCGAGCAACGCCGCCAGTCTAACCGCTGTCTTTCCATTAATGGAAAGCTCCTCTAACGTAGACGAGGAAGCCACCGCAAATGCGCAATTGCGCAATGACCACCAAGGGACTGAGAAGGATGTTCGAAAGCGGAAATGAGGATCGTGGTAGTTCGCCATTATCTAGAGCCGCGCTGAGTTCTTCTAATTGTTCTTTGCCATCTTTATTTTGAGGACGACTAAATTTCTAGGAGGCTGTCTCCCAACGACTGGGTAATTCACGGACTACTTCGAGTATCCATCGGTGCTGAGCTTCCTCGTTTAGTTGAGCCCGAAGCTTTTGTAAAGCTACTAAATCAAAGTTGAGAGCTTGAGGACCGAAGACCAGGAGTATTGGATATTGTTGCTGAGAATGAAATAAAGTAGAGCCGTCCATGGTGATTATTTTCAGAAGTGTGTGGTCGATACAAGGCGTCAATGTTTATAGGGACCCCACAAACACCAAGCCCTCCTTTTAGCAAGATGTGCCCAACCAGCGTTGAAGCTTGTCATAGGCTAAGACCAAAAGAAGGTTGAAGTAAATTTGATCTCAAGATAAATTTCAAATTCAAAAAGTCAAAACAATCAAGAAAGTGACTACGAAGCTGAAAGATAACATTCATACCACAATACAGTAACCCTGAAACTGTTCTTATGCACCCCCGAGCTTTCGCGTCGCGATTTGTCTCCCAGAGATCCAAGCATCTTATAGAAATGCCATTCGTAGAAACTGACTAGGTCGATATTAGCAAGCTCGGACTAGCATGATAGGCAACCACTGTATCAAGAAGTCCTAGGTCCTCGGTTGAAGAATCTCTACAGATAGAAAGACATCTGTTTAATGGTTTCTCTCGTAATTGACCAAGTATTCTAATTCAAGCATCATAATCTTACGAGTACACCACTAAGACTGATTAAACAAGATTACGCCCGCTCAGTCAAAGCTGCAGAAATATACGCTTCGTTCTCGTAGCTCCTGGTGTAAACAGAACCGAGTACGGAGTAAACGAATAGATTTCCTATAAAGACAGTCGGTCTCGAGGTACACGGAGCGAAAAAAGATAGTCCGAAGGTAGCTCATACTGATGCTATTGCATTGGGGGCCACGAAGCTTATCGATTAAACGCCTATTCTTATGTATGTTCTAACGTCTGACTATTCGACAAATTCCTCAGCTGTGTGGATCTACATCAATAAAGGATCTAAGGACTCGGTTAGGAAATAGTCCGCAAGATATATTTTTACAGATAACCATAGTTCTTTGCCCAGATCCTGTGTCGTGTAGTCTTGATATCTACTTATTCAGGGGCATAAGCGGAGAGACCTGCAAACGTACGATTACACAATTCTCATGCCCACGTTGTCGTGGAGAAGCGATGGCCAATATCGTCGTATGTCACTTTTTATTATCAATATGCTCAATTGACGGCTGTCTGTTTGGCTAGCTCACGAATCTCAAGAACAACCATGTTTACATCATTTCGTTTCAAAGGAACACGGTGATCACCATCCCATTGAACTAATATCTTGCTCCCAGGCTCGCAATAATCTTCGTATAGTTTACGATATAATTCCAAGCCCTGATCTCGTAATCCGTGGACATGTCTTGTGGGGATTCATAGGAAATGCCCTTGACAAACATAAGCATTGAATCATTGTAGCCAAAGTCTGTCATCTGCGCAGCGTCTAGTAATGGAGGGCTCGGCTCGGCGCTTCGATCCTCAGTATGATTCGATTCCAAAGAAATAAGAGGTGCATGCCCAGCAAGCAAAATGCCAAAACGAAATTTTGAACATGATAATGGCTGTTATTTTTGACGTCGTTCTCTTTCTTGCTGGCGAGGCTTGTCCGTTCCGCCTCCTTCATTACCCGCCTACCCCAGAGCCGGCGGAGAGACAGAAGAGACAACTGGGCAGCAGTGCACATACAGACTTTGGGGCGATTACACTTTTGTTGCAGAATGAACATGTCGGATTGGAGATACAAGATCGAGAAACCAGGGAGTGGATCCCCGTACCACCAAAAGAGGACGCATACGTGATCAATATGGGGGACATGATCAGCTGGATATCAGATGGGCATTATGAGAGCAGCATTCATCGTGTGATAAACAGAAACAATAACGATAGGTACAGTATCGTCTTTTTATTTGATAGAAATATCGATTGCAAATTGCGTCGACTAGACTCGAAGGGTCAAAGTGAAGATGAGGCGCTCACGGTGGAGCAGCACATGGAGGAGCACAGGAACACCACCTACGGGCTTAAGAAAAAGTGATATCAGTAGCGGGTTACTGCTCGATTCATAGCAGAAGGCTTATGAATGCCAAGCCGTCTTTTGGATAGTTCTATTGTCTATTCGATCAGAATCCCACGCTAAAATAATCCCAGAGTATGTAATCCCTGTCTTTCTCTCCACTCCATAAACCGACTCACTACCCCGAGTATAGACTCTCTTCGGTCACATATGCGGACATAGCAGTACTAGACATCTTCAAGAAGTGTATATAAGTTTTCGTAGGATCATTCACATTCTTCAATTGCCGAAATATATCTAATAGTTCTTGCAGTCGTGCAGCGAAAGATTCATGATTTGGTCTGTTGCTGTAAAGGTACTCGGCGCATAATAGAAGCGGAATTGGCATCAGTGGGTGAACCTGGAAAGGATGTCAGTCATTTCGAAAACAAAGGGGCAATGTGGCAAAACGCCATCATTGAGCCGATCAAAGCCCTACGTACCTTGAAGAGTTGGTATTCTTTAAGGGCACCCGCAAGAGTGATGATTCGCTCAGCAGCAGCTAAGGCATGTTGCTGATATGGCACCACCTCTCCCGTCCATTCGCTCGTACCCCATAAGGCAGACTCCATGCCTTGACACAGATGGATGATTGTGACTTGACCTAATATATTTGAAAACAGGTTCAATGGGTCGTACATATCCGCTAGCGAGAGGTAATTTTGAGACAATATTTGGAGGCGACTGTTGAGGATGGTATTTAACCACTCCCGCTCACTAGGCCATTCGGGTGCGATATCTCCATACGCACGGCGTACAATATACTGTTGTCCATGTGCTTTACTTCGTCCGCAAATGGTTGCCAGAACTATGCACTCGTTGAAGCCTGACTTAACCCGGGGTCTGTATTCTAATATGACTTCGGAAAGAAAATCTCCCAATGTCGGCTGGCCGCTCTGAAACTCTAGCTCTGAAGCAGGAAGGCGAGTGCAGATCTAGATGAGATTAGTAGATCAGCATTTGTTAAAGGTTCACAATGAGACAAGGATATGTACCATGTGCTCGGTCAGCGTGACAGGCCAGCTATTGCGCATGCTGAGCAAGTGATCAAGAAGATAGGCCATCCAAAACATTCGACGTCGTTCCTCAGTTTCGATAAGATCCGTCGTGTGACTGTTTGCATTCGGAAATGTATTTTTGTTTGGAAGGTCTATTTCATGCAGTCCCATTATTTGGACCAGACGGAATGCTCGTCCAGCGCTCATCCATGCTTCTTGATGAAGTGTCCGCATAGACTCAAATATGGCAATCAAAATCCAAGCTTGAACCTGTTCAGTATCTACAGAATTCTGACCGTGGCTACTGAGACTCAAGGATTCCAGAATCTGTTTTGTGTCCTGGTAGAGAGACTCTTGAAGGTACCGAAACTGAATAGAAAGAAGCGTAGCCAGAGTCCACATCGCATACTGCAGGCAGACCCTGGACGGTTTCTTGTTACTGTCTTTGGACCATGATAAGTACCGACGTTGATGCAAAATCGGAATTGAATCATGAACTCGATCAAAGTACAGTTGATCCCTATCTTCAATTTTCAGCAAAATTCAGTTATGAACTCCTCTCATTCACCGTAGTTTGCTTGAAAATACGAATGATTCTCAGCAGCAGTTCAGAATATTGAGGACTTACAATTCTGTATGTGTCATATCGGGAAGTGGAGGGGTGACGCTAGAAATCATTATGGTGGGAATTGAGTTCAACTTGGGCATTTGGTTCGGTGATGAAGTTTTCGGTTCTGATATGGATATCTTTTCAGCTCTGACGGAAGTGAGGGGAGAAACATCGCTCAAGCGCGAAGTGACTCCTATCGTGTCGTCTGCGAGAGAAGAGGAATACGCCATTGATTTTGAGATGAATTCTGTTGGAAAATCTATTTCGGAAACGGACGTATTCCTTGTCTGTGAAGGTGAGGGCTCGCTGGACTCGAACTCGCCGATGTCAGTACCATCAGTCGATTCGCTCAGTATCGCCAATGGCTCGACATTCTGTCCTGCCTGATGTGCAGCAGCTAAACGACTTTCTAACAACTCTACGGGCAGCTTTCGCATTAGTTCGCGTTGCACGGATCTTCACGGTCATCAGCAATTTGATCCATACCAACTCTATCTTTCAGCGCCTTCAAGTACCCCTTCTTTGGTCCTCGAGGACGATTTGTACTGATGATACACTCTACTCCAGTCTCACGACAGACTCCACACTGTGATGATTGACCGTCGCAGCGTAGCTTGCGCCTTCGACACTCGTCACAAGCCGAACCCGGACGCTGTCGTCCTCGTCGCGCCTGTATCGTTGATGAGCCACCTGCGTTCGCACTCATGTCGCAACTATCTTTACTGATTGCGAGGATTAGAATGAAGAGTTTTATGATATGTTTTGAGTTTTGAGTGAAATCGTACAGGCTCTAATGAGTCTTCCAGGTCCATGGAACCGCTACCTGATCGTTCCTAGTCAGAGAATATCATATATTAATGAATTCACTAAATGCATAAACTTTAAGCTCCTACGACTAAATTAGTGGCTTTTACGAGCAATCTCTCTCAGATATACCAGACTCATTTAGCTCATGTACCTTGGTATGTAATAGGTTGGTCCAGAGACCTGCTTCCATACACAGTCTAGGAGCTAAGGTTAGAAACCTGCCTCGGTACTACCTTTCATATAATGGCCTCGTGAATCAAAGTATATTTGCCTCTTATAGACTTTTACACCGAATTTGATCAAGGATCCGGCCCCCCGCTCAGTCAATTCACTGGTCAAAGCCGGTATGCGGACTTTAATCCCCGCCCTTGCAGAGTAGATGAAGAACATCATACTATTATTAGTCATGAAGGCTGTGACACACAATTAAAAGGAGTTATGGCTCAAAATAATTGGTCCGGAGTAGCTCGGGATTTGCAGTAAGGGCCGCTGGGTTCGTTACTGTACTGGCCTAGGCTATAAGCTAATCACATCTTCGAGGCCTTCTATAAGCCACTGCGCTAGGGTTTGATATCGTCTATTGTAAGCGCTAAGGTTAGCAATCGAACTTTCCACTAGACCTTATAGGTCAGCTAGCGATTAATTATCATCCTGTACTTGTAAGCTAATACTACCTTGAATAAAACGTGTTGATAGTACGCGGTCAAATTTTGAAACCTAAAAGTCGTTGGGTAACAGATTGCGAGTAATTCAGTTGACTAGGTCACCAGTTTCATTTTTAGATAGCCGAGCGAGAATCTCACCTTATCGAATTAAAACAAGTGTTGGTGAATTTAACCAGTGGCTGACTGACCGACATATGGCTGTCCTTGGTTCGCATGTAGATACAGATTTTGAGTCTCTCTATAGGCTCAAAATTTCCCCGGAGGCAGTTAAAACATACTCACACAATACCACTGGCCCAATGATGAGCCTCTGTGCAAAGCTCGATTCATGACCGTTAGCTACTTTTTGTCTTTTCAACCCCGTATGAAAATGTTCTGCAACACGTAACGAAAACTTGTGAGGAAGTCCAAATTGTAGGATACGCACCAACCAACCACGTTGAACCAATACAGGGACTTGATGTGGACCGTTAGCGAAGTACAGGGTTCAATTTAAATTAATTTGGTGCATGGGGGCTACCGCGTACTAAAATTTCAACGCTCCTGCTGGCCTCTACAGCCCATATGGGGGGACCTGAAGGGTGAATACGAGCCCTACTACAGAACTACGGAGTACAGCCACCTGATTCTCACTTGATACCACACTCACACTGAAACATTGCCGAATGGATATAGCAGATCCATAGCCACCCAAGCTTTCTGATCTTACGGTCTGTTCATAAATGCAATTGAAGGTCAAGTGTATTGGCGCGCTCAGTCTATGGTGCGAGATTAAGATTTGTAGTACTAGAGAAGATATTTCATAGATCATCACTCCGTTTTTCTGTAATATATGTGATCATAAATCTTGTAGGACGCGTGGACTAGCATCCCACTTAAAGCTGGCACCTAGACACCTTGATGTTTGGTCTACCCACTACTTCGTCCGGTCCATTTAGTGCGTTTGACTGCTCCGCACATATTATAGACCTTAATTCGACATGAACCTTATCACGTCCTCTCGAATATCGTTTTTTGGTGCTTTGCCTGTGCCATTTTCAGCTGCGGTACACCTAGTACCTCTTTAGGCAAGTATCATCGACTGTCTGGCCCGTCTTATCATTGCCACCTGTTTAGATTCCTGAAGCTATCAGATCCAAATTGAACCAAAGTCATTGCCCCATGTACATTTCATACTACCAGAGCGCTATATTAAATTGAAGATCCGCCAATAGCAGCTTCGTCTCTGAAAAATGCCACGCTAATCGGATTTTCGCAAGTTGAATACGAGCTCGAGGTGGATGAGTTAAACTCCGCTCCCCGCTGGTATTTAACGCAGCTGGCTAAGTACCTTATTCATCCCTTGTATATAGGAGTGCAGAATAACATTTAGTTATACCGATCTCATCTCATTTATAGCGCTCAAAGAAACTGATGAGATAAGATTTGGTGATGATAGATTGCAGGTCAGAAGATCGATGTAGCTTATTTATCCCTTATAGAATAAAATAGTTTGGCATTACATTCATTTACCGTGCGCATTTATTTTGATCTAATGATGATAGATCGCAAGTCAAGGCACGGATGTTAGGGCTAATTTTCGTTTCTGGCAATTTTCCCGAAACTTTTCCTAAATAGGAAAGCAGCAAACGTGAATTTCTTTCGCTCTGTGACATGTCGGATACCTTTTTCAGCGTGTGCCGAAAGCCGACACCATTTTTCAATTGTAAGTGACTGTAATTCTTTGAACTTCGTAATAGTCTCATGATGGGATGAATATCACTTCAGACATGCTTCACGAAGTCGTAGGTCGATGGTCTTCTAGACGTATTACGTTTCTTGCCGCCAAAACTTCTGTGGATCTTGCAAGATTATTTCTCGCGGTACTCGCCATGATATTCAGCTTTGACAAGGCCAAATTTCATAGCGTACGGAGGTTCTCTGACATATCGATTGATCTACCCAAGTTCTATGTTTCCTAATTAGGACGGGCTATACATCACTGCGCAGTAATACTTTTGTAGAAAAATGTCCACATGTCTTCTTCATCAAGGTTAGAAACCTCGTTCAAGTCTCTGACTACGTCTTGGGTAATAAAACATACCCTAATAATAATGGAGCAAATTATAATTGGTACGTTCTTGCAGGAGTCATTCGACTTTTTGATCGTGGGTGGTGGTACCGCAAGTCTAATGCCAGCCGCTCGTCTTTCACAACAAGATTATGTTCGTATCGGGGTGATAGAAGTGGGTAGTTCAAGACTAGGAGATCCGAAAGTCTATTTGCCGTCTGGAGTTGGGATGATGATAAAATCCCGAGTACGATTGGGACTTTCAGAGTGTACCGCAATCAAGTCACTACCTTGTCTTGTGCTAGCAATGACTGCTGAGACTTTCCCCACGAGGTGCTTGTCCATAAACCTGAACGAGCTACCAGTAGGTTATCCACCGAGGTTATACTAGAATATAGTTGCTATTAGACTTTAGGGGCAGGTATAGATTATATATTAGGCAGTACGGTGTGAAGCAGCCGATGATCTTCGTAGATCATACTTCCTCCACTGGATCTTGCTCTACTTCAATATACGAAATTGTACTGGCGATTATCCGAGTCCCTACTTGATTAATTCTCTACTTTGGTCTGGCTGCCACCAGCCAGTTCGACCCCAGAAGCTACGCCACCGAGGATGTCATAATTTGGGACGTCGCCGTTATTGGTGGTGACTCTTCAGGTACATACGGTGCAGTCAACCTTCAGCGTCTGGGAAAGAGTGTGGTGTTAGTTGAGAAAGAGGCCTACCTAGGCGGACACGTCAATTCATATACGGATCCCGCTATCGGAATGAGCCTTGACTATGGGGTACAGACGTTCTGGAACATCACGACTAACCACGAGTACTTTGAGTATTTCGACATTCCCGTCAGTGTATGGACGGTTGATAACCTCACCAACGTCTATGCGGACTTTATGACCGGAGATGCTTTGAATACCTCCGTTGACGAGGATTATACACTCTACGTGGAACAGCTCAACGAATATCCATTTATAGAATGGAGTTGGGATCTCCCCTACCCCGTGCCTTCGGATCTCTTGCTTCTATTCTCAGAGTTCGTTGAGAAATACAGCCTACAAGAACTGGCATATAGCGTTTATTTTAACGCTCAAGGCACTACCAAATTCCTGGATCAATTGACTGTCAATGTGTTCAAGTATGTGGATGGCTCCTTTTTAGATGCTCTATCTGGCGGAGATGTTGTCACTTCCGACCACAACAATGGGGTAATATTTGTCAAAGCTTTGGCTCTACTAGGTTCGGACGTCCTTCTTTCATCGACCGTTGTCTCTGCTCGGCGCTCTGGTTCCGGTGTGAGCCTCGTGGTACAGACTCCTGCAGGAAAAAAAATTGATTCAACTATCTCATTTGCTCATCAGTATTCCGCCACTGCTTGGGAACATGCAACCATTCAATCTGAGCACAGAAGAGTCTGAATTACTTTCGCAGTGGGATTACGGCGCATGTTATACCATGCTTATCAACAATACTGATTTACCAGCCGGGTACCGTTTCATCAGTGTCGTAGCCGATTTCACGACAGACTTTAACATCCCTACGCTTCCAGCACCTTACCAAGCTACCGAATCACGCGTTCCGGGTCTCTTCTATGTTTCGTATGCGAGCCCATATGTGCAAACCCAAGCCGAGGTGGAAGCGGCAGTATCAGAGGCAGTCCAGCGACTACAGGTTACAGCTAATGGAAACTCGACTACTACCCACGCACCAACCTTTGTGGAGTTCTGCAGTCACACGCCTTTCTAACTATTTGTCTCTGCCGACGCTATAGAAGACAGGTTCTTGAACAAGTTTGAGACGTTGCAGGATTATAATCAGAATGTCGAATAGAATGTGATACTCGAAACCATGTTTCTTTCCTTGAGCACTGTGACCAGTATTGAAGTCATCCCCTTTAGCATTTATGAGCAGGCGATGCAATTTCCAAGAACAGAATGACTAAGGGGGGATGTGAATTTAAGAGGGTAATGGCTACACACTCAGTGCTTCTTTTGGCAAATGAAAACGAGAGAGGTCAGATAGTATACATGGTATGATGGCTTGAGAGCGACATCGCTAATTCTAGGCATGAAAGAAGGTTTAGCTTGATTCGAAGCCCCAAAAATATAATACAGAATCCGCGTAGATGTACAAATATCTCCTATGAACGCCGGCGCATATGCAATCAATGTGACAGAAGGAACAGGCTACACCGAATCGGCAAGCCTTAGTTCACAACCTTGAGGCCGATCGACTTAGCCTGAGCAATAATACTCTTACACAAGCCTTGCAGACTCAATCCCGATAGCCTCAACTCGGATTGCTTAATCTTGGCGATTTCATAAACGTGTTTGAGAGTCACGGATCCAATCACTTCTGTGCCGGGGTTTTGAGCTCCACGAAGTCGGCCTTTGCGCGGGGGTACTCCGGATGCTTGCAACAAGAGCCATGAGGTAGTGGGCGTTCGCAATTCAAAGGCAAATGAGCGATCAGGGCGGATGGTGATGTAGGCTGGAATCGGGGTACCAGGTTCGAAGTTTGCGGTTCGGGCGTTGAACTCCTGCAAGTTTCAAGTTAGAAATGACGCATGCTCCAGCTTTCGACAGTCCGAAAAGTCTTTTACCTTGCAAAAGTCCATGCTCTTCACACCTTTACTACCTAAAGCTGGACCGACAGGAGGACTCGGGCTCGCCTGGCCAGCGCCGACGATAAGTTTGACGAATTGATCTTTGGCGAGAACTTTCTTTGCCATGTTTGCGATTCAAAAGAAAGTGATCTGGCCTGAGGAAGATTTCAGTCGCTGCTGAACGGGAGACAGAAGGCTGGGCGAGAATGGCGAGTGATTTGATATCTCTTTGCTGATGAGCCAGGGACAAAACATTCGGAACTTTTCTTGAAGGTCAATCTAAGTCTTGGCGCGATGGGATCGGATGATAGATTTTCCGAGACGTTCATCTATCCATACAAACGAACAGAAAGTACTGTCTGTCGATACACCACTTGACCCAATATGACACACGTTATCTCTAATTCATTTTCAAGTGAAATCTTACCGAGACTCAATATCTTTTTGGTCAATCAGGACCAAGTGAGCTGGATAAAGCGATGATGCTAGGCAGAATATTGGCCTAGTAAAGCAGCCCGCTAAACTAGATTGAGCCACAGTAACTCGCTCTGATTGGGCAGAACTCTCGACGTCATCGAACAACGTGATCTCATCTTGTTGTCTTCTTCTCTTTCAGCTCATTCGTCTCTTGATCTTGTTTAAATTGACAGTCTATGTTATCCTTCAGATCGAACTCACCTTGACGAACTGACAAACTCGAATTTTTGAGCGGTCAATCAACTCAAAAGCGATCATCCTCAAGGCGGCTAAGTATTGGCTGCTCCGTCACGACTAGTCAGTCCCGCTCTTTTTGATCGGGATTTCTTAAGCTGCTCAGTGCTCACTCATCTACCCCTCACAACAAACTCAGCTCTTTTTACTTTCGACACTGTAACGCTGAGAATTTCCAAGTCAAATTTGTCGCTGTTCTATTATCGACAATAACTTAATAACACCGCAATCTCGCAGTTATGAATTGGCTCAAGCAGACGTACGATTTCCCCCTGAAGCTCATGCACAATAATACATCCCGATCCGGTCGCTGATAGAAAGCTTCCCATCACAGATTGGCCAATGTTGCCGGAACCCAGGAACCCATCTATGGTCCTGATGCTATTCAGCCCGTTAGCAAGCAAGCAGAAAAGACGCCTTACACCGAGTTGAAGAAGGAGGATCTCAAATGGAGAGCTCCTCAGTATACCTCTGTGGAGACCCAAACCTTCTACATGATGGCCGATGATGGCACTCTAGCTTGGGTGCAAGTCATCTACAATAACATTGCGTAGGCCTCAATACTGGACTTGCAGATTGTGAGATATCCTGAGTTAGATATTTACTTATTCGTTCATATAGTGGCCTTCACACAACTTGTCAATTCAACACCAAGATCTACTCGCTTGACGGCAGTGCGCCCCATCTCTGGCATTCCGACACTCTTTACAACCACCTTTTCGACCCGGACATGTACTCTTTTGGAGCAGATAACCTCGCATTGACACTCAATGAAGCCGGCGACGCCTACACAATTAAATCGGCTGTCAACGAAAACAGTCTGGTCAACCTGACTTTCGCCCGCAAAGCCCCTGGTGTCGTTATTGGCGAGAACGGTACTTCATACTTTGGAACTGACCATGCTAACCCCTGGGGTTCCATGTCTCATGCTTTCTGGCCTCGTTGCACTGTCGAAGGTACAATTACTACCAAGGAGAAGACTTTTGACATGAAAGGATTGGGTTTCTACTCTTTTGCACTCCAGGGCATGAAGCCCCACCACGCTGGTATGTTGAAGTTCTATCTCTATATCGAGCGAAATGCTAACAGATACAGCCGCTCGGTGGAACTTTGTCAACTTTCAGGGCCCCTCATACTCGGCTTGGTTGATGGAGTTCACAACCCCTCCTTCATACGGCTCAACTGTCGTTAGCGTTGGAGGCGTTGTTAAAGATGACAAAATCCTATACGCAGGATCGACAAACACTGCAACACATTTGGAAACGCATACTGATTCTGACAATGACTGGCCCGAGCCCAAGAGCATCAAATTCACATGGGACGGAAAAGGCAAGGAAGGCAATGAGCTTCATGCTGAATTGGAAGGCTCCCTTGGCAAGAGACTCGATAGGATAGACGTTATGTATGAACTTCCTGGATTCGTCAAGTCGTTTGTTGGCAGTGTTGCTGGCACCAAGCCATACATCTACCAAGTAAGCATCCACCCTCTTGTTGCTCTATACTTTGCTAACAGCACGACAGTACTCTCCCCAAGACAAGCTCACGCTCAAAGTCAAGGAAGGCGAAACCGAGGTCTCGGAGGAAGGCAGCATGTTTTCCGAGGCCACCTTCATCTCATAGAAATTCTGCTCAATCTATTAGCAGCTTTGGACTATGACCATATATATGATTCATATACAACGAGGCGAAATTCACTCGCTTATCGGCGTTTGTGGGATTCTTTTGGATGAGTCTTGTGGGATTCAGGCGGGGAGATGCTTGTTGTTGAAGCATGACCACCGTACTTCTATTACTACACATTTAGCTATAATAATCGTATAATCACAACTTTCTTACTCCTGGCATGATTTCCCTGGGGCTGGGGATACAAACGGGCACTGACTTGTTGTCTAGCTTGTCTGCACCCTCGTCTTCCCATGTCTTCCTATCTCACGTTCTCGATTTCTCTCTTATTTTCTTCCTCTTGCCCCTCGTTTGCTTTCCCTTTTTCACTCTCTCTTTTCCTCTCTCTATCCTTCCTTGAGCCAAGACTTGCACCTTTTTTTCGAATAACGAGACCACACCCTTGTCTTTCCGAAACCACTCTCATCAAAATGCCAGTGGTAACTCCTCGTGGCCTCGGCCTGCATGGCAGCCGTCGGTATGCCCCCTAACCACATTGGCTGAGATATGCTCTACGAATGTTTTGAGAAAAGCGACTAATCAGTTCCCTCGGTTCATACAGTCGCAGACTCAATCGTGATACGATACAAGGAATCAGTAATTGCAAAACCACTCTTCTGTTTTTGTCCGAGTACGAAGACCAAGACTAACGTACGTCTCTTTCTCATGGACAGCCAAGCCAGCTATTCGGTTCGTCAAGCCATTCATATCTCCCATTACAAATCTCAATCTTACCCTTAAATAGCCGTCTGGCACGTCGAGGTGGTATCAAACGCATGTCTGCCACTATTTATCCCGAAATCCGTTTAGCTTTAAAACAACGCCTTGAAGAGGTGCGTATAATTAGTTTCAAGTGCAAAAAGGTTGATCTATACTAATCTGTCATGACACAAATCAGATTATAAAAAACCTCATCCTTGTACTTGGAAGTTCTTCGACTCCAAGTCATGAACGCAAAGTGAGTCTTGCTCCTCACTCAACTTGACACATCGAAACGAGAAACTAACCTCTATCTCTACTCACAGACAGTCACAACGACCGACGTATGTTTGGCCCCCTTCCTTATCGAAGAACACTGCTTTGCCTGCATCTCTTCTTCGTTGAAGGATTAGAACTGGGACTAACAATCGCGCCTCTTTTTGGGCTAGGATGAGGATCAGGTCGTTTTCGTTCTGAACCGCGTAAGCTGGAAATATTGTTCATGGATGGTGATTGAGGCTAATGCAGCAGGGAATATAGATGGGACATACCCTCTATGGTTTCCATCCTTGTTAGGATGAAAACGTCTCAACGAAAACAGGCATTTATTGGGTTGCTTGGACCTAGTCGTTTTGGTGTTTGAAGATTTGAGTTCCAGAGAATATGGAGCTTCTTTTTTATGATTGGTGTTTGTAGATGTCGTTGGAAGATTTTAAATGGAAGAGTTAAAATTGAGATCTTGCTCTAGCTCAGGATTATCCAACAATACATGTGTAGAAAGTATCTAACAGTGGGTATATAAATGTCATACATCAAGCAGACACAAGTACAAAAAAAAAACACACAATCATTAAATCATAAGACACATCAATAGATGTGCTCAGTCAGTTCGAATCGAGAAGGTTATCACTTCCTCCACCTCTCCTTTCCCTCAATGACCCCCTTCAGACAATCCTTCGCCTGTTCCTCGACCTTCTCAAACCCAGCGTTAAAGGGCCAGCACAAAAGCCTCAAGCCGGGGGTATGTGCACTATGCAACTGATCATCCGCGAAGATGGGACCATCGAGTTTGCGCACCCGGCAGATAGAGACTGCCGATTCGAGGAGAGTGAGTCCAATACCACGTTGGCGGTGGGTTGATTTCACGGTCCAGGCGCGAATGACGCCCGTCAAACGGCCGGATGTTGAGCTGTTGCTATGTCTGTGGCGCAGGGCGCGCATGCCGTTTGCACTAGGTGCCCCTGAAGAAAGTGCGTTTGTGCGTGCGGTGCGCAGGACGAGGGCGCCGACGACTTGGTCCTGGTCTTTGGTGATGAGGATTTCGTCTTCGAGGGGCATTGAATCGCGACGGGAATGAGAATGAGAGTGTTGGTGTTTGGATCCGCCAGCGGGTCCGTTATTATTGGTACGTTGTTGCTGTGGTTGTTGGTAGAGTCCCTCTCGCAGCCAAGTTGAGTCGGCTACTGCTGATGCGAGAGTGATGTACTTTCTGGTTACGCGTTCGGCGGCTATTAGTGCTGCGATCAGAATGCCCGTTCCGATGCAGCATGCCACCGGCGCCCTTTGCGGGGGTGCATGCAACGCGCAGCGGATTATTATGGTGAGTATTAGAAAAGCCACGGCGAGCACGGCAGGATGCAAAAGAATGCTGCGGATGGCAAGGCTGCGTTGCTCGCGAACGCTCTCGGCAATCAATTGCAGAGCAGCCTGACGGTCATCCTCTGTTGTAGCATGGTAGGTCCATGTTGTAGGTGCTGCGAAGGATTGAGTGGTAGAGGTAGTTGAAGTATCTGTAGGAGATGGTGGATCTTCAAGGTCGTCAGCGAACCCAGACGAGGGCGTGAGCTCGCTAGAGTATGGCGAAATGCGTAGGTCATAGTGACCTGGAGAGTAGTGAAAGGCCTCTAGGTGGGTGGCATTGAGGTCCTCATACGAGATTTGCAGATTTGCTCGTAGAGAGGATAGGAAAGCTACCGACATGTTAGAATTGCACAGAACAAAGCCATCAAATGATTTAAGATCGGAAATTGCAGCAACTATCTATATAAGTATAGGCTAACGCAGACTTACAATCGAGACCCTTGAAAACAGTGACCGGACTGTGTAGAGAAGATTTCATTGAGGTGATAGATGCCATGATCAAACAATCAAAATATTTGGGAGGCAGACAGAAAAAAAAAGTGCAAGGAAAGACATTGACCACAGGTCTATGTATGTGTCGAATAGAAGCATAGAAGAGGACAGTGGAAGACGAGGCAAAGAAATATAATGTCTCTGAAACATACCTCGCGGAATATTTATGGTCAGGTTCAGATTTTGAGTTGGCATAATTGGAACAGTAATGTTTGAAGATCCATGGAGAGAAAAATTCTATACTCCAGCATATGGTGATCCGAGCAACCCTACGCCCGCAGCACAGCGAATGGCAGACCCTCGCCGCAGATGTTACAACCGCCAGTGGGGACGATTACCGTGCTGCTTGGGGTCTTTGGGGGTTTCGAGTTTCTCGCTGAGTCCTTGCGTGTTTGAGGTGGCTGGAGGCGGTTTAGCGGGCGTGGTAGTCGCAGTTAGTGGCCCGTTAGCGCTGGAAATGATCCTCGGCCGGCTTGCGAATTGTCACTTTGTCACTTGTTGGAAACGAACCCTCAATTAATGCCAGACTAGCCGGCGGGGTCAGCTACGTATCAGCCTGCGCCAGATTGTTAGAGACGAGTCCAGTCCTCGGTCGGCGATGACAATGGCGTGTACGTGCAAGTCGTCGTCAGCGCCTCGACGATACTGCACGTCCCACCAACAGCTGAGCACGTAACACGGGGTCGGAAAAAGCAATGGGGAATGGCAGCAACAGATGGATGATGGACGATGGCGGGGCAAACACCAGGACGATGAAGTTGCCTAAGTTGAGAAGAATCTAGAGTAAACGAAGGAGGGAGGACGAGATAAAGCACAAGATATCGTTATCTCGCCCTCCCCGTAAACAGAACAATGTCAACTCACGTGCTCGACATCATACCAGTAGTCTCTACTATGTCCACACACTGACTAGCAATCGTACCACCTTTTGGCAATGATTGGTAGCAACCGCCTTATCGCCAGCCAATTCTCTTCGTCTGAAAGTCGAACAAAGCACGGCATAGCCAGCCAACCTTGCGTCGTGAGCAGAAACCGACGAGTCACCTATCGCCAAGAAGTGCTAACTCTCGACTAGAGCATGATAAGTTATCTCTTACTCTTAAAACTTACTTCTTGTGAGTCTGGTCATACGGCTGTTTTGTGTGTAAAGTTTGCGGAGTAGAATAAGACTCGGTTAGCAAACACCGACAACACGATCGCCTCGAACGCGAACTAAGAAGCTGATGTTCTGGGTATGGGTCGGTCATCTGTTTGATACTGATGCTGTTTCAAAGGCGCTACGCCGCATTGATTGTGGGTTTCACGCAGCCATGGATAAAAGTGCTGATGCACGATAAGACTATCTTGACTGTATTTAATAATAGCATGGCTGATATGGTACTATACGAATCACTCTGTAGGCTGTGATAGGCCTCCGAGGGCTTAGATGACAACAACGATATATTTGGTATCACTAAGCAAAACATAGACACGAAGAAAATACAAATACAATATAAACAAAGTAACCATATACACAAAAAAAACTAGGCCTCGACCATTAACTGCTCACCCTCATCCAACAACGTAGTCACCCGCGCAAGATCGGAGATCATGGCTTTGCCATGGCCAACCAGCAGCAACTTCTCGGCGTTGGCCGGCAGACCCAAGTACGTGGGCGGCTCGCGCTCCGGCAGCCGGTTAACCCATTCGGTAAAGTCGCGCATGCTGGTTGTACCGGGCAGCGCTAAGCATTCGTCGTTCTCAACGCCAGAAACTAGTTTGTGCTCTTCCTCGAATGCCGCCGGCGTCAGGAAATTGTTGACAAGCTTCTCCAGTTGCATGAAATCTCCACTGTCATCAATTTTGCCGCCGTATGTTTCGGTGACCAGCGTGCGGATCATGTCCCAAGGGAGTTTCTGAGGGGCAACATTGGACCGCCCTTGGGCGACTGAGTCGATCCAGGAGTCGATGATAAATGCAGAGCATTCATACTGTACTCATTAGTCGAATACTTCAGCTTCGTAGATTTTAAAACTTACATCACTATCATTAAATTCCCAAAAACCCTTCCAACCAAGACTGGGAGCATAGCGGAGACGTTCTTGAACCACAGCATGCAAGAACGATAGCAACAGGTACACTCGCGCCTTCTCCACAGGAGCCTTCGTGGCACGTAGCGATAGAGAAGACAGCGAATCCTTCATATTGGCGCGTACACCGGCCGGCTGCTCAAACATAAGCACACGCGATGCACGGAGAAGATTGACTGGAATCTTGAGACTGGTCTCCATCGACAAGAAAAGTCGGAAGTTCTTATGCGGTTTGAGGGAGTCGAGCCGTTTCTCTAAACTCTGCAACCAAGATGGCGCGAGATGCACGTTCTTAACCAACACCCAAGTACCCGCAGAAGCGGCGTTGCTTATAGCTTTGTCGGCGCTTTCGAGACCTTCGTTCGAACCCATGGCAATGTTTGTACATGTCGCATGCATTCGCTCCACCAATCCGTCAACCTTGTAACTTGCATCGAAACCAGGGCTGGAGCTGAGTGCCACGGGCGTAGTTGCTGTTACTTGTTCGACAATTTCCTTGAGATCGCCGCTATCTTCGTACATTTCACGGCCAAAGACTGCCGCGACAAAACGTTCAGCAACAGGCACGAATCGATCCATACGGCAAAGCTTGACAAGTAGGAGAGAACGAAGTTGTTGATCGAGGGGCTCCGTTTTTTCTTCCCATACTGTAGGCACGAAATTTTCCGCCAATTCCTCCGTGAAGAAAGTAGTCCACGCTTCCTCCGAAATGTTGGGTACATGAGACTTGAACAAGGACATGTTAGAAAGCTTGCTTATCGTCTGTTCACGTAGATCTGGAGTTGTTGACATGTCGACTCCTTCCACACTCTCATCGAGAATGGTATCGATGATGCTTCTGTCCATAGTGAAAGGAGTAGCCTGAGCAAGCAAAATAGCCAGCGTAATGCGATCCTTTTGTAGTAATCCTAGACTTGTACGCTGATAAGCCGTGACAAAGAGGTCTTTCAGAATGATCTGAACTCTTGCAGCATGGTCCTTCTCATTAATAAGCTTCTTATTTCCATGCAAGACCGAGTTGAAAATGTCCACAAAGTACTGCAGCGAGAATTGGTAGAAATGATTGATATGATGAAGCTGCTCCAACACGGCAAACACAGCACTGCATGATCGAGCAATAATGTTGTACTGGAGTGTGATATTGTCGACTTCCGTCATGACTCCTTCCGTCTCAGACATCTTCTTAGTAATCTCACCAGCTTCCTTTTTCAGAGTCTCCAATGTCTCGATAACATTATCGTCGTCCAGAATGTTACCCCGTGACTCGTTGAGTGCCTGCAGCAAACGTTTCTCAAGCTGGCGCAGATGGATCTTGAACTCTCCTTGCAACTTGATAAGATTTGTACGTCGCTCATCAACATCAGGACGTTCCACCTTCAAAACATCGTTGAGTGATTGTGTCTGCAAACTGCTTTGAGTAACCGTGAAATTGACAAATGTGGTTCGACTGCAGATATCAGGTGGGAACGTAGCTGATGGATCTCGTGTTGACAGGAACAGCTTGAATGAAGGCGAGAAGTCAATCTCCTGCTTCCCCAGTTGAATCAGAACACGTCCACCGGTCTTTTGGTATTCCTTGTTGAGGACGTGATTGAGAATAGGATCTAAGTGCTCTGCATCTTGGATAAGGATTGGGTTTCCGAAACGCAAAGCACTCTCCAACTGCTTGACAAACGAATCATCCAGGAAGCTGGTGACTGTAAGCTTCCTTTCTTTGCTCTCTTTCTGCAAGAACTCCGTAATACGGCCTGAAGGGTCGATAATCAATGGATAACGGTTGAAGCGTTTAAGAATAATAGCATTCTCAGTGCATAGATCGTCGACAGGTAACGAGTTGCTCTGCCAGGCTAGACGTTCGTCCGCATTCGAAAGGTACTCGGTCACCGGGTTGTGAGGCTTGAATGTAATACCTGACTGCGCCAGTTGGTTGACCCAATCTTCCGCCATCGCTTTACGGAATTGTTGATCATATAAACCAGCGTACGCAAGGAAAGCAGCAGCAATAAGCACATCACCAACGAGTGTGCTGATTTGAGTCTCGAACGATTTGCTTCCCTCCTCCCATCGCTGACGCTCTGAAGCCAAACTATCCAAAAGTCGTACACTGCGATCAACCTTGAATTGCACACGACTCATTTCAGTCTTGATAGCTTGTGTTTCACTGATAAGGGCCGCGTATTCTGTCTTGTAAGTGGCGATACTGCTTTCAAGACTCTGGATAGTATTTTCGATGGCTTGGGCTTCTGCCTTAGTCTGAAGCGCTTGTTCCTCTAGTTGGTCCACTTCTTCGCGGAGAGGGCCGACACGGTCTAGGATCTCGGAATAGTTGACCTGTGCTTCCACCCATTGTACCAAAGGACCACAGGCTTTACTGGCGTGATTGACTCGCTCGTAGGTAAAGTCATCCTTGGACAAAAATTCATTCTTCATCTTCACCCTATGATTGCGGGTCATCTGGCGTTCATTGTCGTAATTCACAATGCTGGCAATGAAATCATCTTTACGAATAATACCCTGGATGGTCTTCCAGCCTTCAACTTTGTGACCAAGCAAGGTACAAACAGCCTCTAAAGCAAGACGCACGCTTGCCGGAGGATTACCCATAGATCGGACTTCAGTAAGATGTTGACGCTTAATGCTACTAACACTCTTCTGGGCCTCCAAAACGGCAGGCTCTGCTCGGGCCAAATCGTTCAAAACAACATCCTTTCGCTCGGCAACTTCCTTCTCTTGCTTCTCCAGAGCGACTTGGATTTCGAGCGATGCTGTCTTTCTCTGTTCAGCTTCTCGCTGGTCGGCAACCATTCGCTGTAGCTTCTCATTGGCTTCTGCATCTTTCGCCTCTAATTGGGTCTTCTTCTCGGCAAGGCTGACACGGAGGTCGCGAACCTTGTCGACTGTATCTCTAAGTTTCTCCAGACCAACATTCAAGTGTCGTTGCTGTTCTTCTAGATCCTCTCGCTTCTCATTAAATAGTTTGACATATTGAGCGACGAAGTCGAGGTAATGTCGTGGCGTGAGGTATGTGGTTCTGCCCTGTTGTTTCTGCAGGCGCTGGTTGAACTTTTGCAAAGAGTAATGGATGTAGACCATTGAATTGATAACAGTCTCGCGGTGAGAGGCAGGAAGATTGAGGTCGCGATAAGCAACGGGTATACTGTCAGGGGCGGTGAAGTTGGGTTTGTCGAGATCGACAGACTGCGTAAGCTCTGAACCAACCTGGAACAGAGCCTGGTCAGACCAATCGCCCATCCAGTTGAGTACGCAACGATTGAACAAGGCAGGACTGGTTGCGGCCTTGGACGAAAGTCCGTCTTCGGGGGGGTTCATGGTAAATACAACATGAAGATTCTTGACAATCTGTTGTGTAAACCACTTGTAAAGTTCTTCTTGAGAGTCGAGAAGGAGTCCCTGACGTTGGGCACCTTCTTTACAAGCTGTCATCAAAGACGCAAACTCATCACCTTCAAAGAGACCAGGTACCTCAGCGTTAGCAAGCAAAGTGTTCATTCGCTCCAAGAAACCAGAGTCAAGCACGTTCGATTCATCCATAATGAAACAAATCTTTTCACCCTTGCATCCAGCTCGTCGAAGAACAGTTCTCAAATCCTCATCAAAGTCTTCCGAAGAATACTTGCCATGGACCTTGATTTGGAAGATCTTGAGACCATTCATCCAAGCAACGAATCTTGATAGTGTGGTTTTTCCACTTCCGCTAACACCAATGAGAATCAAATGGCCTTGAGGCTGTCTGAAGACACGATCGATACGCAAAGCGTGTTCAAGGACATCGTTGAACAGAACCAATGGAACATCCACCTCTTCTTCACAGAAAGTCTTCAGACGAGCCTTGACAAAGTCTCGTAATTGCTCTTGCTCAACTGGTACATAGTTCTTTGACAACCAGTTGGAGAAGAGAATAGGTCCCTTCAAAGCTTGTTCCTCGTCAACGGTTGGAAAATGCTCCAGAGCAATGCGTCGTACTGACTCATCAGTCCATTTACGCTCGTTTTCCGCTACGAGACGATCTTGGAATAGGCGGAGAGCCTCGTGGGCCCAAATTCGTACAAGGCCTTCGACAGAAAGGTTTTCCAGGGGTTTGATGGCTTCGTAGACACCTCGTACCCATCTTGTAAGCTCACGAGGAGAGTAGACGTAATGTGGCTGGATCTTTGGTGTAAACCGCGCTTGTGATTCCAGATAGAACTGAACCATTGCTTTCGTAAGAGCTTCCGAGTAACCACGCAAAGTGGGGATGATCTTCAGAATGGCGGAGTTGAAAGTGCCATAGATCTGAGTCAATGATAGCTCGCCTGGGTAGTCGACCATCATCAAAGGAGCATGACGCAGGAATCGTTCTCCCATTGGGGTACGTCCTGCATCAGTTGGCGGGTTACAGGCACCAACAAATTGTATACGGTCCAAAGTGACCCATGTCTTGTCAGAAGTTCTCCAGAAACCATTTTGCTCCACAAGTTGACGCAAGAACGAGATCGCACGTTGTGTGCCGTAACGATCAGGAGCGGGCAAGTTGATTTCATCGCAGAAAATGACCAGCCAACGTCCAATCTGGTTTGGAGACATCACCACACCATTCAGAGTCTTCTTGTACTCGCAGTACTGCTCAAAGGTCTTGACTAAAAGGTCTGGAGTGGTCGCGCTAGAAAAGTTGAGACCAACAACCTCCATATTGGGCAGCTTTCGCAAAGCAGAGAACAAAGTCATGGTTTTACCGGATCCAGGAGGACCGCACAGAAGCAGAGGCTTGTGTTCAGCGAGCCACGAGTAAAGCACATCCTCATGACGCACGGTGTCCAAAGTTGGAATAATGACATCTGTCTGAGTGATGGAATGGGTATTGATCTCGACCGATGGAACCTGTGACTGCCATGTGATCCATTCCACCTTTGGCAATGAAACATCGTAATCGATGAGAGAAGACGAATCGCTAAGCAATGGAGTGTCGATGGTCGTAGTAGCGGCTAGGTACTCTCCGAAGCGCTTACGGTCGCTGAGAGGACAGTCACCAGTGAGTGACCAAACAAGTGCAAGAAGCAACTTCTTGGAAATATACGACTCGACCTGCTCAGGGTCCAGAGGGAAATCAATGTGCTGAATGTTGTACTCGAGCACATTCCGGCAGGCTTTATTGAGCAGACTAAATAAGGTATTCAACGCACGGATAATCGTATAGTCCATGATGTGGTTGTAACCGCGAGCCTCTTCGAGCGCTTTGTAAATGAGATCGTCGCCCTGCATGAATTGCTTGAGGAAGTCTGAAACCATATCTTGAGCAGCTTGGGTCTTGACCGACGCTTGACCTGCAGGTACAGAGTCGTCATCCAAGTCTTCAAACACCTTGGTTTTCAATGACTCAATGTAGTTCGTAATCATCATCTCCGGGGTTACGGTATCGTCGCTGAACCAGACCATACCACATCGACTTACAGTCGCCAGAGTAGCATACTTCAGAGTCTCGACTTCGAACATGATACGAACGTTTGATGGCAAGTTCAGACGTTCACCATTAGGCAACGTTAAAAGCTTGTTGTCATCCAATACACTGTTCAAGTTCTCCACCCATTCGGGGTCAACATCACCGTCGAAGACAATCCAGTGTCGTTTCGAGTCTTCTCCACGCAGATTATCCACAACTTTCCTCAATATGCCAGTAAACAAGCCATCCGTCCACTCTCTGGTTGTACTATCAAGATTACCGTATAGAACTTCTTTTGACATGACCTTAGAATCAATGACGTGACATACTCCTTCAACGCCTTCGACACGTTGCAAAGCTTGAAGCAGCACCTTCCAAGAAGCAGATTTACCGGAACCAGATCGACCGACCATCATGACACCGTGGTGAATACTCTGAATTTGGTAGAGTTGTAGTGTCTTGGTAATCCACGTATCGGTAGCAACGAAGTGATTTTCTTTGGCGATATCACGGATAGCCTGGGTGAGTTGTTCGTAGTTGGCAGGCACGTAGTCAACACCAGGGAAGTCTTCCATCTGGATATCAAGCATGGTTTCCACGTCTTCACGAATGAGCTTGGGTGCAATGGTCTCCCGAAGACTTTGAACAATGATCTGAGGCTCGATGATTTCATCTGGACCCAAGTTCCCCTCCGAGTTGGCGAGGCGTGCGCGTTTCAACCCTCCAGAGCTAACAAGAACACTTTTCAATGCTCGCAGACCAAAATCGTAATGAGCTTGTTTTGTAAGCCTGCTTGCACAATGATCGAAAAAGGGAACGGTCTGCTTGGATAAAGGCTTGGCTTGCTTGAAACCTTGAGAGAAGAGCATGACTTCTGCAATAAGTTCTTTGTCTGGCTTCGACATTGCCACGCTGCGGAAAAGCTTTTTCAAGTTGTCAGGAAGGTTGGAACGACCAGCATATCCAGGGTTCATCGTGATGAAGATACCAGTATTCTGGTTGACATGCAGACGTCGGCCGATGAGTTCAATTTGGGCCTTATCGTCATCGGTACCCTTGCGCAATCCAATTTGAATGTTTTGAATCTGCTGGGAAACGGCAGAAAGAATACGCTCCTCCAAACGGTTGAACTCGTCAAAACAACCCCATGCACCAACTTGACAGATACCCAAGAAGATACGGCCCATTGCCTGGAAATCAAAAGTGTCGTCACAACAAAAGACCAAAGTGAATCGACCAAGCTGGAGACCAAGAGCTTTGACAGACTCCGTCTTACCCGTACCAGCAGGTCCATAAGGAGAGCCTCCCAATCTCTGGCAGAGAGCTTGTGTCAATGTAAGGAAACAACGATCTGTCAACGGTGTGCGGACCAGTCTTTCTGGAACACCCAAGTATTCAAAACCGTAGTCCAGCTTAGCGTTGGCCATGTGGACGTAGAGACGCTGAAGGAAATCACCCTCGTCCTTGTAAACGTAGCGCATCTGTAGAAGCCAGAGATAATGTGTCGGTGTTGAAGCGTTGAACTTCATGAGTTTGGCAATAACATCACGTTGGTGTACAAATTCGGTAATCATATGTTCGCATTTCTTTCTGGTGATGCCATCAAGTTCGCCAAGGACAGTAGCAGCTAGCAATTCTAGTATACGCACTTCAGCATCGAAGAGACTCTGGAGATCACCACCGTCGTTCTCTAGACTCTTCTGAACAGCATTCGTCCACACGACCTGGCTGGCAAGCACAACAATTTGGGCGGGATAGTTTGCGAGATAGTCGCTGAAAGCCGTTTGATCAACTTCACTTGTGTGATAGATGGTTTCGAATTGCTCGACTGCCTCGGCGAGCAACTCAGCGAGCGTCAGCTTCATGTTATTGTCCAAGGCTGATAGCCAATCGTTGATTCGTGGCGTCTTGATAAGATTGACCTCACGCTTAAGTCTAACCTCTTCACCTTCTTTGGATGTGAATCCAACAATGTTATTGTCATCATCCATTAAAAGGCCAGAGAGACCAGCAAACATCTTCTTGAAATGCTTAGCAACTCGGAGCGTGTCGTTGCTATTACCGATAATTTCTAGGAGATCCTCATCACCAACGAAGTAGAAACGAGGGAAGGATACACGCTCGCGCTCAAGGTATTCACCGAGAGCTTTCTGGATTTTGTTGAGAAGCTCCGCAAGTCTCTCCAGGGATTTTTGAACACCATTAATGGCAAGCACGTCAAGTACAAATGGTGATTTGTAGACTTTCTTCATCACGGCAAAGAACTCGGAGTTGATGTTCTGGAAACGCGCAGACTCTAGGGGAAGAAGGTGTTTGATATCCGCATTTCCGGTAAAAACACCTTCGAGATAGACCCATTGCCGTTGAACATCAATCCATACGTCGAACAAAACATGAACCCTGTTCAATTTGTCCTCCCATGTTGAAGCTTCCTCCTCGAATTCCTTGAAGTAGGGAGAGTGTCTCATAGCTTGCAAAGAGTTCAAGTTTTCGCTACACTTTGCAAACAAGTCATCAAAACCACGAATCAACCGACATTTGTTCTGATAATTTACGAGATCGAGCGAGTAATTCTGCCAAGTTTCGCGAACCATTTTCAAGAACTCTTCCAAAGCCATTTCACCTTGGGCTTGGGTGATGATATCACGGATCACCACCTCACTAGCTGCGGGCTTCAAATCCCAGACATCTCCTAGGGTCAGAGTGACCTGCGAAAAGCGCTGACCAGGCTTCAAGGCCTTGAAAATCTTTTGCCAGTGTCTCTCTTTGATTGCTTCGGATTTCAGATCAGACAACAATGAATTGATCTTGAGATGCTGACGAAGAACATTCTGAATATGCTCAAAAGCGGCATATTGTCGCATACGGCTTGGCATTTCCTTGGTCATCTTGATGAGATTGTCAATCGATTGACGAAGCTTTCTGGTTTGGACGCTCGTCCAAAGCATATCGCGAAGATCGTTCAAACTCTTCCAGATTGTCGACAAAGCGGCCCACACTGACATGAAATCTTGAACCTCCTCCAAGATTGCAGGTAACGATGATTCGGCACTAGCTGGTAAATCCAAGGCCTCCTTGGCCTTTGAGACCATTTCAAATTCTGACTGGAGACCTTCCAAGCGAGATTGGAATGAGCTGAGCGTGCGGGAAGCCTCCTCTGGAGGGATGGTGCCAGATACAGGCTTTTCGTCATTCCACTGCACAATTATCTCCTTAATCTTGTCACCAATGACCTTGTCTTCAGCTGTAATCTTGGCTCGCAAAGCTTCGGTCTGGTCCTGGACGATCTTACTCTTTCTAGTAAGCAATTCATTGAGAGCAGCCCACTCACCATCCACATTTTCTACATGAAGCCAGTCCGTAGGAAATTGGTATCGTTGACGTGCAAGGGTAGTTTGACCTTGTCTGAAGAGATCCACCTGGGGCTCCCACACCTTAGCCTTGCGTTTGCATTGCTGCACAATCGTGATAAAGGATACAGCATGTGCAGTTGAGGAAGCCTCTAAAGTCTGGCCCTCGAGATCTCGGCGTGCGCTAGCAATTTCAGAATGCACTTCACGCATATGACCACCAAGTTTAGAGCCGAACTTCTGTAATATTTCGTGCTGCCATTGGTCGTATTTGGCATTAACTCTTGTCTGGACTTGCTCGTAGTCGATGGTGATGTTGCCAAATGACCTGCTAACTTCAGACGTGTCGAAAGTGGCGCGGCTTTTGCGGATTTCTTGAAGCAATTGAAGCCACTGAGACAGGTCGTCGCCCAAAATGTCATACACCTGGTCAGCCTGCAAATCCCAAAGAGACTGGAATTGAAGCCATTTGTCAACATAGCCCGAGATCTCTGAGAGACGAGATTCAACAGCCCCGTGGACTTCGGCCAACTCCTCAATGCAGTGCTGTGGGAGGTTCACAAAGGAAGTTTCAGACAATTGTGTTTTCTCTACGTCGATAGAAATTTGATATCTTGAAGACTTGATCTTCTCCAGATTGCAAATAACTCCGAGCCAGTGGCCGAAATGAGACAACCAACTCGCTCGGGCATATTGTAGAGGAGGGTCGAGGTGCAAGACTTGGTTCCGCATGGAAACTTCGTGAACAAGTTGAGGGAATTCAATGTGGTAAACTTCAGCTTCAGGCGTGTCATTTGCTGTCTTCTCATGGGCTGCCTGGATTGAAAGACGTTTGGCATACTGCTCATCCTTGGATTCCTTGAATGACGCGATCCAGGTTCTGATTGCTCGATGTAACCGTTCGCGCAGGATGGATTCAATTTTCAGATTGAGATTTGATACCCAATGTCCGAGGTTGACGTAATTCTCGAGATTCAGCTTATCAACAGAGATCTGAATCGAGTCCAAGCGCTGACGGAAAATTGCAGCATCATACGGACAAGTCTTGAGCTCTAGTATCGTTTTTTGGATGCTTTCGTTGATAGAGGCCAAAGTTGCAGTCTTGGATTGAAGGACCGAAGCGGATACAGCGAATTCGCGAACAAATTGGACATGCTTGCTCTCTCCTCGTCCTGCAATGGAAGGATCAATAGTACCGTTGGATAGTGTCGATTGCTTAACGTGAAGCTCGTATGAATGGACAAAGGACTCCCATCGTAAAGGAATACCCTTTGTGATCATAGCCTGTGCATCGTTTTGATAACCGCTCAACAGAATTGCGACCTCAGTCATTGAAGCGATAGTACGAGTGGTCTGCAACAGTGTGCGGACTGTTTCCATGAGACTGATGGCATAGGGATAAACACGCTTGGCTTCTTTGGAAATGCTGCTCACCGCATGAGGTACCTGAAAGTTGAGCCAAATCAGGTTTCTCACTTCTTTGAAAAGAGCAATGATCTGAGCATCAAAATTGACCGTCAGCTCGAAGGAGTTGCCCGCGGCCCTGTTTCGGATGATATTAAACAAGCGTCCCGATATAGTAATGTGTCTCCGCTGAACATCATGAAGCCATGATTCAAAGACTGGCCGAGTGTCGAGCTTCTTACGGAACAAGTTACTCTCTGCTTGGAGCTTTTGACCTTCAGAATGAAGGTGCCAGTCTTCACCAAGCACATCTTCGACTTTTCGCATGTAGCCGTTGAGCTGGCGTTCGATTTGTCGAGCCCAAACAATGGCGCCAGAGACAGGCGGCAGGTCGCGTAATTGAGCCATGGCATGGGCTTCGGAGTGGCCGTACTGTTGCTTGAAACGTTCATGCAAGGCATTGATGTCCCGTTTCACGTTGTCAATAAGGGTAGTTTGGTACTCGCCAATAGCACCACGAATCTTAGGTCGGACAAGGAGGGCGTTGAACTTAGAAAACACGCGGAACATCTCATTGGCATTCTTAGCAGTTGCGAGACGGTCTCTCAAGCGAGCAATAATAGAGTTCTCAACACGCGATGTCCGTTCATTGTAAGTTATTTCAGCTTGAATCCACTGTTGTGTGCCTTCTTCAGACACATCAAGCACATCCACATCTTTCAAAGCTGCGTATGCTTGGGCGACCTCCTCCACTGCATCGACGTCGCCAATCTCTTCTACGATAATTGCACCATCGGTTCCGTTCGCATTGACCGCAGATTTAGGACCGAGCACATTGACAATTGTCCGCTGCAGCTGTTCGTGATTGACGCGGAAGGTATTGATATATTTCAGGCGTTCTTGTGTCTTCATGTGTCGTGGAACGATTTTGATGGGAATGAACTTTTCATTTCGTCGTCGAGAGGCTTCACGTCCAACATTAGTAAACTCCTTGACGTTCTCATCCCAGGTCCGCCAAATGGCGCCGCAAGTCTTCATCAATGAACGGAACTCTCGGTAGTCAAGATGCATGATTGTTCGGCCATGCAATAAAGCATGGATCTGGGAATCCAAGTCGCCCGAAATAGCTTCCACCAGTGCCAAAGCTCTCTTGATAGGGTACGGCGATATCTTGAGCTTTCTGTTCAAATGATTGAAAATCAATCCAAGCGATTCTTGGACTTTCTGTAGCGTCGTTGCAGATAACAATTCGTCCAAGGGAAAATCACGCATCAACTGGTTGTATTTCTGCACCGTATCCATTGCTTCACGAAGACCAGTATCTGCCACAAAACTCAAAGTTGCCTGATAACGTTTCGCATGACGAAGAATTTCCATGGTAAGCTGTACTCCATCACCACGCAGTTGTTTCTCGATTCCTTCTAAGGCCGTTTCCATGGAAAGCCAAAAGTTGATTTCCTGGTTAGCGGAGCCACTGTCGGCGTCTCGGGACATCTTTGTGATGGTTTGGATAGACTTGATCCAGCCATTGACATTGTTCTGGATGCTGTTGAGAACTGTGCTGTTTTCGAGGACAGCGGGTGGGATCAGGTCGACGGAGGGTTTGACACCGCGGGTTTCGGCCTCATCAAGAGCAGCTTGTACGATTTCGTGAAGTGGTAGATTCAAGGTTGGAATTTCCACATTCTGCTGAAGATGCAGAAACGCGAGGTCCAACTCTGCAATGCGCTTCTTGGCTCCTGGAACACCAGTCTTTGCTTCTGTCTCCGTCCTCTGCTTGATACCATTTGAAGCTTCTTGACCTCGTGTGTACGCTTCGAAATATGGACCAAGGGTATGGTGAACGAGAGAATGTAGGATCTCGAATGCAGAAATCGAAGCAGCCTGTTGGGCTTGTGCGTTGCTGAGGGTCGACAGACCTGGAAAATTTGTAACTTGTATTTGTGTAGCGATGGGTTGGCTGGGATCGATCGGTCCTGGGCGTTTGATGAAAGCTACGGAAGCGACGGTCGTGGAAAGGAAAGATACCTCCGCGGCCAACGTGTAGGTATACCGAGTCTCTGCCACTGCAAGCGATTAGATATTATATAAACAGCACTCCTCAAACCCAGTTGTGTGGTACCATACCTTCATCGCTCTCCGTCCCATTAGGCTGCTCCGCACTAAAGATATCCTGCTGCACATACAGCGCCACCTGCGACTCGGAAGCAAATCGCGTACATTTCTGCACGGTTTCCGAATATTTTGCTTTCGAGAGCAGACTGCCCGCAGCTTCGAGATCTCTCTTACTGGCCCCCAGAGTTACCTGAAGGACATCTGTGAGATACCGTACAACCGCATATGGGTCTGCTACTGCTACTGGTGCTGTCGCTGCGGCGAGGCCGTTGGTAGGGACCCCTGGAGCAGCAACCTCCATGTTTGACGAGTATTTCAAAATCAGCAACGCATGTAGAGCATCGATATATTTCCTATGTGCCAGCTATCGCTAATTTCGCCGCGACTGGGTTTGGACGGCGGTATCTGGTTCGTAGGTCGGAGGTGGATAGATAGCTGTAACTGTCGCAATCAAACCGATAGTATCGAAAGGGCAATGATTATTATTATGATTATGTACTGTAGAATCCGAACGAAAGGAGTGTAGTAGATGACAGACTCGATCACAGCGTCGAACACGAAACGGTCCGTCTGTACAGAAGTAATAAGTGTTGAATTGAAGTGAAATAGTCCCCTAACATAGGTTTATTTTGCTCTAGCGCCATTTTGGCAGTTGCCAGTTTGGGGGACGCGGCAGGCGTGTTTCTGGCCCGTCACGGGACTCTGGAAGTTTTGGCCAATCAGAAGCGTGAACAACGCATCAACCAGGGCGGGATGCTCCACTTACTCCTTCCGCGGGTCTTTCAGGGGCTTGTGTGTATTTAACCCTATTTGGTTAGTGCCGGCTACCGTCATATCTCGAATTTGGCTCTTTCTCAACCACGGAATACTTCTTAACTGATCCTTGATGATAACCATAGCACATTCATTTAGTAACTACCTACGGCTTTTCTCCTAGATCGCACAACCTATCTCTTGCTGTGAAGGAGGAGCCGCTCCATTGGATACACTTCGAGAGCATTTGCAATGATACTTGTTTCGAAATTCATCCACACTCAAGCCGTCCAAGTTCTTCAGCCCAATCTCACTAGCCTTGATTTTGGCATACCTCCCCGATGATGCTGTAGCCTGCGCTAGATCGAAATTATGAACAAGCACGGCTGCCAATACTACCATTGGAGCACCATCCACAGAGGGGATTTCGGCTGCTTTCAAGGAATATTGCGTGCAGCCAAAATCGTCCGTCAATTTCCTGTGAAGAAATGTCTGCAATGGCACCGTGAGTGTTTTGTTCGCCGGGACTCTATGTAGTGGACTTACCGTGGGATGCTTGTTCGCAAAAGTGTCATAGAGAGACATGTCCTCAAAGTAAGGTTTAATATCCTTGGCGAAGAAGCTTTCAATGACCTCAAAGTCAAACCCAGAATCAACAAATATCGCGCCTAGGTAAGCTTCCACCATATCCGGAAGACACTAAGCCAAATTAGCCGCAAAACACGAAGACTCGCATACTAACGTGCCGGATACGAACCTTGGGAGGATCTTCGGTCATTAGCCAAAAATCTACGGATTGATGGCTCTCATAGGCGAGCTTCGAATCCTCAACAGCTTGAGCAATCTGTGTCTGAAGTGGGTTGCTGAAGTACTGCAGGTGAGTGTGCAAGTCGAGACGGACAGCCAGACAACCGAGGAATTTGTTGGACACCATGGCCATCTACAAGTATTATTGTCAGCAGAATGAAACACAAATGGCATAGGTCCAAAACTTACTTTGTGCTCAGTCAGCCACTGAGGATCACGGTCCGGAAAACGCTCATACAGGTACTCAACGCAGACCATGTCCAAGAGCGAATCACCCAAAAATTCAAGCCGCTGATAGCATGGCACTGTCGACCAGGCAGAAGGGAACGAAGGATGAGTGAATGCCGAGCGAAGCAATCTTGGATAGTTGAAACGATATCCCAATTTCTTGTCAATCTGCTTGGCAAGATCTTTCTCAAAACCGTCGGCCTCTTTGATCTGATAAGGTGGTAAAGAATAACAAGAGTAATAACCAGCCCAATCTTCCACATCGTGTAGCTCACTATTGACCAAAATAGTCACAGCTTTGACAGCCATATCGAAACGATTGACAGGCCCACCGGAAAGTAGAGAGGCTCCAATGAGGGCCTCGCAAACGTCAGCAATTGTTTTCTCGCCCAATCCATGTGTGTGCGTTGACGCTTTGTCTTCATTCGCTTTGCCGCGAAGCAGCTTCAGTCCTTCAGGGTACCAATTTCGCCTACAATGGTATTTTTGGATCAGCCCAGACTAATTGAATAGTATTAGCAAGTCTTTTCCGTACCTAGAAAAGCCTTTGCTTCGGATATATTCATAGATTTTCCGCTGCTTTGCGGTGTTGAACAGATTCCGGTTGCAAATCAATGTCATACGGTTGACATGAAAGTCAAATTCCTGATCATTCGGACTCCCAACAAATAGAGATATTGACGTGGCCATCTTGAGAAAACAGTCTCCAAGAAACTCAAGTCGCTCATAGTTCCTTCCCATGCCTCGCTGAAACTGGATCTGCTCTAAGCGATGCTCTTCCGTGTTGTCAGAGTCCTTTGTCACGGCTTCTAGGGCATATCCTAAATCTATCTTTAGACCAAGTTCGTTGGCACATTCGTGAGCAACAAGGTATGAATCGATTCTGGTGATAATTGCTGGAAACGCAAAGCAACTTGTAGCAAACGTGGCAGGTATCTGAAGCATAGTTAACCCCCAATTCTAGAGTGAAGAAGTACACTTACAGCAGAAACTACTTGAGTCTCCAAGCACAACACCATTCTCTTTTCCACTTGTTTCTCACTATCTGACATCTTGTCAAGCAAGTTTCGGCGTAGAGGTATCATCTCTGCGTCATAAACAGCTTGATTCCAGTCGCACATGGCCAGAAAGGGAATTCGACTTCTCTTATATAAGCTAAGTCCATACTCCATGATATTCTCCATGTGTCGACGATGTGGTAAAAAAGACGGTGGCGGATGTTCTGCACGAAGCGAAGTATTAACACCTTTTAGAAAGTAGCGATACTTTCCATCCCAGGGATCGTAGACGAGACGATCACTTAAGTCTTCCGGTGACATTGAAGTATGATTAAGGCGCTCGTGATCCTTGACAAAGTGTAGCGCTTCCCAATCAATAACGTCTGAAGGATTAAGGCCCTCAGCATATTCGCTAATGCCACTTGCCGTAGGAATCAACCAGTATGGCATTATTTCCTGATCCATTTCGTAGATCTTGTTGTACAAGTCCTTAAAGATTCGAAGGGTATAATTGCTCATGAGCTCAAGTTCATTCGACGAGACAGGTAACGCCTTGGACAAGGGAATAGTCCTGATAATAGTCTCGACGTCATCATCAAGGTATATGGGAAATTCGGGAAACTGTGGGAGCGACTTGCGAGTCAGCAAAACCATGCTGCGACGCTCCCTCTGCAATGGCTCGGCAGGAGAAAAAGTAATCACTGTGAGATATAGTTCACATGGAACACCATCACACCCCTGCTTCCAAAATGAAGGTTTGACTATCATCGAGTATTGAGTTGTCTTCTTGGATGTGATAGACAACTTTGCGTTTCGCATCGCTGGAAGCCGGCGTTGATAAGTGGACACAAAATGGTCATCCAATAAACCATTTTTTCGCAGTAGAATACATGTCTCAAATGCTGCAGACTGTTTGGCAAGCGACTTCCGAGGCTCTGGCTTACCCGTGAGACCTCTAATTGGAGATCCCTCTGGCAGTATTACCTCGCACTCGTACATACCTTTGGTCTGAATCGTGACGTAGTGAGGATGTAAAGCGGTTTCATTGTTTTCGTATTGCTGCGATTTGCATCAGTGTCAACTTCTCTTACTCAGGCACCAAAAGAGGAACTGACCAGAGAGCTTGCGTAGTGCGCAATAACCGTTATGGCCGAATGATAGGTTAAAGTAGCTCCTGTTTTTTCGATCTTATATTGCCTTTTTCTACTATCCTTTTCCAGCATGGCACTCAACGTGTCGGTATCATCACCCAGAAGTCTGTCTTTCGGAAGAGTATCACAAAATCGGCGCATGAGTTCCTAATAGAAAGGATCAATCACGGTAACACATAACTTGAGAGGATCAACATACCTCCGCTTGATGTACCTCATCAAGTCTGGTTTCATGCTCCATGTTATCGATCTCTATCATGTGTGCATACTGAATAAACGTCAGATGAGTCTGTCTCATTCGTTCCATTTCATGAAAAGGCAAATCAACGTCTACTCACTATGGAATTTGCCTGTCTTGCTCGGCCGCGGCTCTGGACGTACTGAATAAGAGTCTCATAGAGATCGAATCTGGTAAAAGTAAGGGCCTCATGCTTTATGTTGTATTTCGATTTGTTAAAATATACCTGACAACGAGATTGCAGTCCGGGATATCAAGGCCCTCCTCCGCAACAGATGTTGCAAACTAGTCCAAATATCAGCTTAGAACCAGCCGACTATGACCAAAGGATTTTCGAATAACTTACCAAGCAATTCAATTCTCCCTTTCTAAACTCAATCGTTGTCTTGAACTGCTGATGGTAGGTCGAGTTCATTCCGCCTATGTCTCCCGATCTGATTCCAACCAGAACGCCTGGACGCATATTAGGAACACGAAGCTGTTTGAAAACAGCTTCGAGCAACTTTGCAGTATTTCTTTGCTTTGTAAATACTATGCATTTCGTGTTTGGGGCTTCGTCAAAGCGTTTGATCAAATGCTGATAAAGGACTCGCACTTTGTCGCTAAGCTGCTCCAAAATGTTTGAACCATTCGGCATTTTATAGTTCGCTATCAGCTCAGATATTTCCTTGAGCCTTGAAATCTCAGTTTCAGTCTCCTGAGTTGCAGCTTCACCCCCGAGTCTTTTGCATGTACTAGTAATTTTCCCATGGAATCTCGGTAGCATCTTTTCAGAGAGAGCTCCCGACCAGACGTGATCAGCACACCAGGGCCCCAAATGAGTACTGGCTTCATAGGAGAAAGTGAATATAGGCTTAAGGCATTCCATATCACCATACTCTTCCTCCAGGATTTTATGAAGGGCAGTCTTAAACGGCTTCTTGAGCGCTGGATACTTCCATTGCTCCTCCTCAGGCCGACTAACAACCTGCCGCAAAAGGGCAAGATTTGATGCCGTTGCAATCTTGCTATGCAAGAGAATCTCTAGATCCCTGTAATTCCGTTAGATTTAAATTTAAATATTATTTTGGTTGGCCCGACTTACTGGGCAGCTTTCACTGGGTCACGCTTGGCATCTAAGGGTGATGCAGTCATGCCAAATACGCGAGGGCGACACTCTGGTTTTGTTTTGAGATAACCTTCCTTCATGATACTAGTGGAATTAAGTAAGAGATGGAATTTTGCATCCTGTCGGATGAACTTACCGTGCATAAGCATGTTCTTTTTTAGCATGATGTGCCTCGTCGAAGATCAACAGGTTTATGTCTTCCATACTGATATACGACTGTAGAAGGCACTGCACAACGATGTCTGCGGTACACACAATGACCATATTCTTTGTGAAGTATTCCAGCCAGATCTCTTTGTTCCATAGGTCCAAGCCCATGTCGCCGTACAATGAAGCGACGGGTTGGTCGAGATTGTTTTTCAAAACTGCTGTCTGTTGGAACACAAGCGTTACGCTATCAACCTATCGCTGTATTAGCGAACAGCAAATTTCTCTTGTTATCAGTTGTTTGTACCAGAAAAAAGGAGATGCGATGTTGCCGACCCCGTTCTCGATCAATCAGCTCATTTCGAATGGTATGTTTCAAGAGAAGTATAGCGATTAGGGTTTTGCCAGATCCTTTGAATAAATCAGCATCTCCTTGATCCAATCATCTGTAATATTGCATCTGTGTGGTCCATACCTGTGGCAAGTACCGCTATCGTGTTCTCCTCTTTAGCTCTTTCGTACAATTCAATCTGGTAGTCACGGGGGTCGTCGATGGTAGCAGCGAATTCTTGCGTAGCAAGAAGATAACGAGTAGAGCCTATATTTTCAGCTGTATTGACGCCACTAAGTTCTTGCTTGGTCAGGTCTTTTGCAGCTTTTGTGAGTCTGTTTGAGGTAGTTAGCAATACTGTCCAATTTCCAGTAACGAGAATGAGGGCTATGCTAACAGAATCTTGAAGAAGGCATTTTGTTCCTGACGAGCTGATTGCGCAGTGGGAGATAGGATCTGTTCTTCGTTCTCACTCTCGCTGCCTGAGACAAGCTCTTCTTCCAATGTAAGATTCTCCAGCATGATCGATGCTGAGGTGAACTGAGTAAACTAGTGAGAGGTTGCTTAGGCTGAGATAGACAGGGTCATGCTTTTGGAGCGAGTTGCCGCTGATGATTATGAACGAGCTACTAGAAGTTTATCGAAAGAAGAGACACTAAAGTAACAAAAACGCAGCGCCCGGTGCAATGTCTGGGGATATGTATGCACCATGTCCATCATGATTGGATGAGAATGGCATAAATATAGCAATCAACACCAGACCGCCTTTGTTCTTTGTTTCAGCCTGCCTTGTGATAGATACTGGAGGCAACCTCACTTGGTCTCATTTTTATATGATATACCATCATGTTTCTCTGTGGTCAAAAGAAAAACAGCACTGAAGTGGTTTCCGTCTCGCTTGAAGGGAGCAACGTGGATGTCTTGCAGATTGGCACGTGCGGCCACCCAAGCTTGGCCCAATCTTCATTTTAAAGCTTGGAAGCCATTCATGTGGTAAATTATAACTAGATAGCCCGGGTAGCCGAGTTCCAGCTATCAATGGAGGAAGTACACAGATTAAATGGCCATTTCTATGATTGTGGTACCTGACTCTCGTTTGTGGTATGTGAACTGCACAATTATATATTCTGTTATTCGGGGCAGTTTGAAGGCTAAAATTTGGCACCGGTTCAAATGCTATACCTACTCAATGCACCACAGAGCACTCTGTCAGGCGGTTTCCTAAGATATCAGGAGCCTCAGGATACAAAATGAAAGGATCAATCGCAGTAGAAGTCTGTCTGATGGACGGAAAGGCGCCGACGAATGGATGATCTGCAAAAGCAAAGCGGATCAAAGCCGCACTAGCTGTGGCCAATAAGAAGCACAAAAATGCTTATATAACCCAGATATGGTGATACGCCCCTCCACGGCCAAAGATAATTTCCATATGAGCTTTAGCATTAGCTGTGAACGTACCAGTTTCAGAAGGCCTCTCCTTGCAGTACTTCATTATGACAGATCAACCGCAGAGTCTCAAAGAGCTATTTCAAGCAGCAAAGGCACAGAAACAATCAATAGAGCTCAGCGCGGAGCCCAACAGCGATGCGTACCGTCAAGAAGTGTCGGAGACAATCAACAAGTTACAAGAATGCCAGAGATTGATCAGTCAGCTGTCGCTTTTCAGCTCAAACGAAGGTTTAGAGGATGTGCCAACTTCCAACTTACAGTAAAGCCTTCCAGAATTAATCTCGATGCCTACGACCACTAACGATCTCTCCAAGGTTCTTAACAGTCGATTATCTTTTAGCTGAAGTTGTTCAGCGCACCCCGTCGACCGATCGAGAATCCGTATTGCGCCGCGCCCTAGTAGACTACGAAAGATTCCTTACGCAGCTTGACGATTATAGACTGTTATCAGACCGCAATAAAAAATTGTTCGAACAGTACACGGATAATCCTGCGCGGTTTTCGATCGCTTCCAAGAACGATGCCGCCAACAGACGTGAAGTAAAAGTTGCACGCTTTCGGGAAGAAAAGGAGCTCAAACAAAAACTAGAATATTTTACGCAGAATGAAAGTCGACTCCAAAGCGATGACGAAGCGACGAGGAAACTATATTTGGCGGAAATAAATCTTTACACACACCAGACTTTTCAATCTCTCGATATGATTGCGCAAGAATTGGAAATGTTATCTCAGATGCGAAACGCACCTCCCGTCTCAGCTCTACAGAATGATCCAAGAAGCAGAGAGACGGACAGAAACAGCTATTCCGAAAGACTAGATGGTCCTCTGAGCCAACTCCTCAAGAGCGGCCGCTCGGGTCCGCTGCTCAGCAAATCTGGAAAACCTTTGCAGCCATTCACACTCACAAACAAGCGTACCGAGCTGCAACAAGGTGTATTTAGATCAGGACATAATTTGCCTACCATGAGCATTGATGAGTATTTGGAAGAGGAACGAAGGCGTGGCGGTATCCTAGAAGGAGGAACAAGCAATGAAATGCCGGAACCTGATGAGGATGATCTGGATAAAGCCGATGAAGAGACAATGAAAGCACGTGCTTGGGACGAGTTTAAGGAAGATAATCCGAGGGGTTCGGGGAATACCTTGAATAGGGGCTGAGCGAAGTCTGTCTCTTGCTGGCGAGAGACAAATATATGCATTAGAATTTCTTCTTGAAACTTTAGAAGAAATCATAGAAAAGATGTAGTCTATATAGTTTTGTAGGTTGAGGTCGATCTAGTGAACTTGTACCACCCTTAACTTAGGCTGACCTCTAGAATACATTTTTGTACCTAGCAGATGCTCAGCATCTCCGAAGTAAGTGACATGACAGCCGTAACAATTCAAAATGTTCAATCACGAAGTAACCTTGTTTGCCTTGATCTCTTCAAGAATAGGACCTGCACCATTCGCCACCAGCTCCTGAGCCAATTCTATTCCGAAAGTCTCAGCAGCAATGGTACTTTCAATGACCTTTTCAAGTTCGGCAGTAGAATGACGTGAACCATCTACACTAACGATGATGGATCGGACATGCAATTTTGTCAATCCATCCGCTCCTTGAATCCATTCTGATTCCACGCCGAGCGGTGCACTGCATCCACCTTCTATAGTTCTGAGTAGACTGCGCTCAGCCAGAACTTCCTTGAATGTCTTTTGATCCCCGATATTGTTCAGCATGTCCAAAACAAGGGCATCATCCGAACGGACCTCAATACCAATCGCGCCTTGACCAACGGCATATAAAAGACTGCCACTTTTCGAGTCAAGATATTGTGTGATTCTACCTCCCATTCCAGTTCGTAGTAATCCAGCTGCGGCTAGAATAATTGCCGTGAAAGGGCCATCTTCTGCATCTAACTTCGCCAATCGAGTTTCGATGTTACCACGGACGCTCTGCACTTTTAAGTGGGGGAATTTCATCGCCAATTGAGCTGTGCGGCGGATCGATGAGGTGCCAACTACGGAACCGGCGGGGAGTTCAGAGAGGGAGGTATAAGGTAGACCAGGTTTGACGATAAGCACGTCTCTCGGGTCTTCGCGAGGAAGGACGCCCCCTAGGGCACAGGTGGGGGGTAGTATTGTAGGGACATCTATTGTCACAAAATATATCAGTGACTGTCTTATCTAGAGAAAGGACAAATACCCGAGCGCATACCCTTGAGAGAGTGAATGATGAAATCTAGCTGCCCAGCAATCAATAATTCTTCCAACTCCTCGGTCCACAGATTCTTGGATGTCATGTCCTTGAAGGCAGTGATCTTGTCGCGGTCACCGGCTGTGTCTTTTGTTTCTATGTTAAAGTCATACTGTGGATATTTCTTCTTCAGTGCTTCCACGACGAGGTCAGTCTGAGCGAGCGCAAGCTTTGACCTGCGAGTGCCGATGTTGAACGACTTTCTCTCCGAAGAGGCGAGCGGGGAAGTCGACATGGTGAGAAGCTGTACAAGTTCACCACGATCGGGCGTACGGTTTGTCGAATGAAAGGGAAAATTTGGACCAGATACAGGTCAATTGACCAGGATAATTAGAACCTGAATGGTGAAATTTGCGATCAGATGCAGCGAATGTAGACCGAAGATTAATTCGATCACGGGATTTCTCCACCATATTTCTCAGGCCACTATCAGGCGCGCCTCCCCGTGCCGTCGGCAGATAAGATAAGGTGACGTCGCCAAGCTAGCCTCGGCTTCGGCTCCATGTTCCTTCCTCATGGGTTCTAGCACTCTCCATGACTCCACGACCTTCCCCGTGTTATCCCATCTTATATCTACAGCACTCCCATCCACTTTCTTACCATCAGGGTGGATTGTGATTCCTTATAAACCATAGCCCCAAAATGGGATCGACCAACGGCAAGACCACAAAGCTACCACTCCTGCCCCTGGCCAAAGATACCGTTCTCTTGCCAGGCGTCACTCTGCGCATCTCGCTGAATAATCGTCCCGATGTCGCTAATCTGCTTTCTTCGCTCGTGAATCGCAGCCGGAGAGATAATAGCCCCATCACCATCGCATGTGTTCCCCTTGCATCTCCTCGGTTGAGCAAGGATGGGCTGCAGCTTATAGAGAACGGAACGGAGCCGGAGAATCAGGAAGAGGAGAGCGTGGATGCCGGCCAGGCACGCAAAGAAGATCTGTTCAAGTATGGCGCACTTGCAAAGGTTGTTGGAGTCCAGCGCCGTGTCTATTCGGAGCCATATCTACTCGTTGAGGGTGTCAAACGACTATCTGTCGTCAAGGTCCTCAAGGAGCGGCCTTTCTTTGAAGTCGAGGTGTTGCTACATGATGAAATCGGTACGGGCTATCTTGGTTTAAGTAGAAGGGAATATGCTAATGTGGTGTAGCTCCTAATCCCAAGGATACCGAGACGGTCGAATCTTTCCAGCACTTGAAACAACTTGCCCGCGAGCTCCTGACGCTGTTGCGACTCGCATCGCTCTTCCCATCGAACCCCACAAGTATCTCGCCCACCGTCGCTCGCCGATTCGAACTTTTCATTTCTCGAAGAGAATATGCGCAGGCAGGGAGCTTGGCGGATTTCATGGCCGATATCGTTGAATCGAGTCTCGAAGAGAAGCTGCGAGTTTTGGCTGCATTCGATATCAAGGACCGATTACAACGAGTTATTGAACTGCTCAATAGACAAGTGCAAGGAATCAAGAGCAATGTCAAAATTACTTCAATTACGACCACGAGCAATAACTCGCCTATCGACATTTCACAGCTAGATCCGAGATTAGCTCGTCGCGCTATGGCCGGTCTCAATGGATTCTCTCCGAATGGTTCTAACGGTGGCAACGAAGATGAGAAGGAGCCAAATGAAGTTGATGAACTAGAGCAGCGCCTGAACGAAGCACAATTGAGCCCTGAAGCTCGCAAGGTAGCTGACCGTGAGCTTAAACGACTGCGCAAAATGAACCCTGTAAACGCAGAGTATGGAGTTTGCCGAAATTATCTCGAAAATATAGCGGAGATCCCTTGGCTGAAGACGACAGAAGACCAACTTGGCAGTGATACCCTGCAACGAGCTAGGAAGCAGCTCGATGATGATCACTACGGGTTGGAAAAGATCAAGAAGCGCTTGCTAGAGTATCTTGCTGTTCTCAAGTTGAAACAGTCCGTCAATGTTGACATTGAACGTCAAATTACTCAGGTGTCGGAACAACTCACTACTTCCGACAAGGAAACAGAGAAAGAAAAAAACGTTGAAAGTACTTCCCTCTCTCAGCCCGAAAAGGAAGTGCTTGAGACGAAGCTTCATATCCTCAAGTCCAAGCGTACGGTCGATAAATCACCCATTCTGCTGCTGGTTGGACCCCCGGGAACGGGAAAAACCAGCTTGGCTAAGTCCGTGGCTACATCTCTCGGACGAAAGTTCCATCGTATATCCCTCGGTGGTGTACGAGATGAGGCTGAGATCAGGGGACATCGTCGCACCTATGTTGCAGCCATGCCTGGTTTGATCGTCAACGGCTTGAAGAAAGTCGGTGTCGCAAATCCCGTGTTCCTCCTTGATGAGATCGACAAGGTCGGTGGATCGAACTTCCACGGCGACCCATCGGCTGCAATGCTCGAAGTCTTGGACCCAGAACAAAACCACAGCTTTTCAGATCATTACATCAACATCCCTATCGACTTGAGCAAAGTTCTTTTCATCGCTACAGCAAACTCATTGGATACCATTCCAGCGCCTTTACTTGATCGCATGGAGACAATTCAACTTGCCGGTTATACAACAGTAGAGAAACGACACATCGCTCGACGACACCTTCTTCCGAAACAGATCCGGACCAATGGTCTTTCTGACAACGACGTATCCTTGTCCGATGAGGTTCTCGAGAAAGTCATTACCGCGTACACCCGTGAGTCTGGTGTTCGTAACTTGGAACGCGAGATAGGTTCAGTATGTCGCTACAAGGCTGTACAGTATGCCGACGCAAAGGAGACGAACCATATGGAATCCTACAATCCGAGCGTCTCTATGGAGGACCTTGAAGATATTCTTGGGATTGAACGCTTCGACGAGGAAATTGCAGAGACATCCTCTCGGCCAGGTATTGTTACTGGTCTTGTAGCGTACTCTACCGGTGGCCAAGGCAGTATTTTATTCATTGAGGTGGCTGACATGCCTGGAAATGGGCGCGTGCAGCTTACTGGAAAGCTAGGGGATGTCCTCAAGGAGTCTGTCGAGGTGGCATTGACTTGGGTCAAAGCACATTCGTTTGATTTAGGTCTTTCACATGACCCCAACGAAGATATTATGAAGAACCGGAGTCTCCACGTTCATTGCCCCTCTGGTGCCATTCCTAAGGACGGCCCGTCTGCTGGTTTGGCTCATACTATTGCCCTGATTTCTCTGTTTTCGGGCAAATCGGTGCCACCTCAGATTGCAATGACCGGAGAAATTTCTCTTCGTGGCCGCGTAATGCCGGTGGGTGGTATCAAAGAGAAACTTATTGGCGCTATGCGTGCAGGGGTGAAAATGGTATTGCTACCCTATGCTAATCGCAAGGACGTCAAAGATGTACCGCAAGAGGTCCAGGACGGTCTTGAGATTATCTATGTCAAGTATGTCTCCTTCTGAATATGTCTTGCTTCAACAATATACTAACATATTTTGATAGGCATATTTGGGAAGCTCTCCGTATTGTGTGGCCACAGGCTCATTTCCCTGGTCAGCAAGTCAACATGTTCGAGAGTCATCTATAATTTCTCCCGTCTTTCAAATTGTTCTTGATTGCTTCAGTTAGCGTCACTCATTATTTCGGTGTATATGGTATTTTAAAACTCTTAAGGTGGGGACTCGTCTGTTTGAGCAATCAAAGGTAGGGTCACCACTCCTAACTACAAAGTAAAATTTCTTTGTTTGTTTTATACATTCATTTTGGATTTTGAGCAAGCACATAATTTTAAGCCCTGGACCTTCAAGATATACATACATATGCTACCGAATTTTGAAAGTAAGAAGAATGAAATGCAATATTGTACATCTTTGCAAAAATACATGAAAACTTGTAATAGAAACAATTTCATCACCAACAAACCTAAGGGTTTTTAGGTTGTTCGGATGGCGTGCTATCCACCACAGAAGGAGAAGCAATATCATCTATCAATACCGAATCCTCCTCTCCCTTGCTTTCCTTGGTCTCTTCTTTCTTCTCTTTTGATACCTCCCTCGGCGCTCCGCCATTCAACCTAGCCAATGCCGGTCGGTTATATGACAACCCCAGTGCCTGCCACGTCGGTTTCCACGTTGTTTTCCCTTCCAAGAGCTCTTTGGCTTGGTCTTCATATGCGTCTGCTTCTTTTGCGACGGGTTTCGCCATCGCGGAAGGTTGTGCGGCCTCTTGAAAGTTCTGGCTGTATTGGCGATGGCGGAAGAATTGGTCGGGTTGCCAGCTATATCATCCTCGTTAGCATGTTGATAAGAAAGCTATTGATCATCATGATTTGGGGGAAATGGCACATACGCAGATCTATCCTCCGGAACCTCAGGCCACACAAACGGCTCTTTCATCTCAATAGTCATCCTCTTCTTCGATTTGGGTCGTCGCAACGGTCCATGACCTTGTCTCCCATCTCGAAACTCTCGTGTCGGTTTCTGTTGCTCCACGTAGCTTCGTATGCTTATTATGTCGACGTTGTATAGTTGTTTCATGTACTCGCGCATGTCGAGTTTGTTGAATTCGAGGGGGACGTAGAATGTCGCATATCGGGGGGGAAGAAATGGGGTGCGGACGAGACTTATGACGAACTCGGGTCTATATTATCGTTTAGTTAGTTACTTGTCTCGTTTGAAGGCTCTTAGGTGCTCCTTGAGGAGGAGAGAGCTACAGCCGGTCTTGGGTCATGCACATACAGGTAGATGGGTTTTTTGGTGAGTCTTCGGATCCTCGTCATTTTGCCGGTAGTTGTGTGATCAGAGACAAAAAAAGACGAAACAGCACAATTGGCCTTTTTCAATTGGGGCCGATTGCGGTGGTTGTGTACGTAACTCGAATAATTTGACAGTATCGTGATCAAATTAGAGATTTGTCGGGTTCGGCATCTTGACAAAACTGCGCTTTTGGCCGCGCCGCGTGCCGTAAAACTTTTGTCACTTCTCATTTTCACACGTACGTTCTGGTTTGAATAGTTTTACTATTTCCTTCCATTTTTTCAATCATTACAAATATAGGGGAGAAATTCGACATCAGTCTGGTATTCAAATAATTATAGCAGTTTGTTCAATTTGGTAGGACTATCATCCAGAATCGGATACTCTGAGATCGGCTATCCTTTGCGAACTTGACTCTATATCGCGATCAGTCGATTCGAGATGTTGACCTTCGGTACTATCAAAGCCTTCTTGCTCCACCTCTTCATCTTCTTCGCCTTCCTCTGAATCGTCATCCTCGTCATCCTCGTCGTTCTCGTTGTCGTCCAAGTCACTTCGTTCGCCAGTGCCATTATCGCCATCAACACCCACATCCTTCATATACTTCTCCAACTCGCGTGCCATCTTCCTCGAAAAACCAGACGCCTCAACTTCAACATCCAACCTCTTCCCCGGATTCTTCCGTAGCTGTTTCATCGCATCCTTGAAGAAAGGACCAGGATCATCACTCGTAAACCCATACCGACGCTTGAAATATCTCTTTATGCAATTCACATCACGGTCAAAATACATCTCTGCGTTGACATGATCTACAGACACCATTTGCGGAAAATCGATGAGTATCGGTACCAGCCGGATATCCTCATCATTAAGTTCTGTGTTCTCTGCGGCTTTCCCTTTTCCATTTGTAATCGGCTCTTCTTTGATCAAGATGTTGAACTCATTAAAATCACCATGGATCAATCCGTAACGTGCAAGTTCTACAATCATAGCCATAAGCTCCGCGTAAAGAACAGAGGGATTTCCGACCTTGGCGATCTGTCGTAGCGGGAAAGCGTCGATCAAACTCATAACAATAGTATGTCGGTTCTGAGCAATCGGTTCCGGGACCGGAAATCCATTCTCTCGCAAAGCTTTCATAAAAGTAAACTCCTTAATAGCGGCCAGTCGCGACATGTACATCCATGAGCCTGTGCTGCGGTTACGAAGATAGTCGCGATTCGTTTTGACGGTTCGGAAAGAAATACGACCGAGACGGTGGATCTTGAGAATGCGCTGCGATCCATCGGAGGCGGCGACGACGATGATGTCTGATTCTTTTCCGACGCCGACCTGGTTTCCGACTGAGTATATGCTTTTTTGCTTTTGATGGGTGTTCAGCGCTAGGTAGTCCAGACCGCCATAAGTTAACCGGTATCCATCGTCTGTAGTTTAGTCCAAGATTTGTCAGTGAGTGTGCGTCTCGAGAATGATGAGTGAGACAGGAACGTACACTTAGCATTCTTCACCTTCGCAATGAGATTCGTCTTTGCTAAATTCGAGATACTTCTGTGAACGCCACTGCCACCCCTTAAACCAGACAATTGAACGATCAACGGCGTAGGAACGACTTCGTGATTGCGACTTCCGGCTTCAACCTATGCGTCATGCCTTGTTAAAACTGTCAAACTGAATTCAACGCGACAAACCAACGGTAATGCGAAGCGGAGGCAAGAACATACAGCAGCGAGGACTCGAAAGTCTTCTGCGGTGAAATACCGCATGGCTTTTGCGTCGAGCTTCATGGTGACAGATTCAATTTGTCACAACGTATGAAGCAATGATGAAATTGCACGAAAAGTGTGGTAATAAGGATCTTGAATGCTCGAAAAAGTCGGGCATTCATGACGCTCCCCGCAATTTAGAAAAAAGTTCGTAGCCCTAAGCCCTAATTTGTAACCTAATCAGGCGTCCTTATCTTTGGGCACGGACCGCCTTCAATAGATAAAATATGTAGGGCTCAAAGTATTTAGACTATAGATTATTTGGATCCTTTTAGGCGCATCTTAAACTTGAGTCTATTTAATTGCAGATATTTCACAGGATTGAGCCTGCTTAGGCCGGAAGCATCTACTAAAATATGACGGTGTTCTTGTTTGGCCTTCGCACCAATTAGGCGCATAAAGGCCATACAGTGATTCCAAAATCCAAACCAAAGAAAAGAGTATGCACCAAACCATTAGGTTGAGGCTTCCCATTCAGGGTTCTATTACCTAGATTAGCCATGTGTCTGTGGACTAGAAATCAGAAACAAACTTACCTTGCGTAATATCACTAGACCTTCAAGGGTACTACTGAGAGGAATATACTGTTCATCTTCAAGCTCAGCCCTCTCGCCGTAACTGAGAAGTACAGGCGTGCTCTGTGTTTGCCATCCAGTGATGGTCTTTGGTCGACCTGCTTGGCCAACAACATCAACAGCCTGACCGACACGAACATTCACAGTGAGAGGCTGCAAGTCTTCGTCAAGAGTGATGAGGAAGCGGGGATGCATTGCTGTGATGAGGAAATAGAGAAGGTAGTGATGCTCAGCAAGGATGAATTGTTTTGCATCAATCATGGCGACCAAGACAGTAAGGAGGCCTGCAGCAGCTACTCGAGAAAGCACTTGGCGATCTGTGTGGAAGGGATTGACGGAGACCGTACCCTTGCCCATGTGCAACAAGCCTTGGGCGATTCGGACCATAAACAGCGAATTCTGGTCACGGTGGTAGTAGCTAGCAAGCTGTCGGAGTAGTTGCGCCAGACGAGCATTGTTGGTGCCGGCCCCGGTCAAACCCATGGCAAAGATGGCATTAATAGCGACATCGTTGTCATTGTCGTGACTGTATCGTGACAAGGTGTCGTAGACCTTCATCTGCGGGTTGCTGGGACTGATGAGTCCCATTGCAAGTGGCACAGCCTTGCGGATGTTACTTGCACCGTAATGCATCAAGTGTCCGAATTGTCGTAGAATCATGTCTTGGCCAACATCTTCTCCCATAGCAATAAGAGATAAACCCAGAACAGCATATGACTGAACGAGTTCGTCACCTTTGTTCTCTTCCTTGTCTTCGATGAACTCGTTGCATGTATGAAGTAGTTCCTGGATCTTCAAGACAGTACCAGTGCCAGCCCACGCGCAGACGGAAGCTAGTACAGCTGTGGGCTTAGCCATGGGATGATCAACAGCCTTGAGAATATCTAGAATAACGTCAACCTCTTCTTGCCGTCCGAAGTAGAGTAAAGCCAATCCCAGTGCCATAAACCTCGTCCATTTGTCCTTGAGTTGTTTTTGTCGTTCCTCATCCATCAATGTGTAAGCGATTGCTTCTGAGACTTGATGATTTGACGAGCCAACGAAGATCAGTCCGAGAGAAACAGCAGCCATAGCTGAGAGCTGCATATCTAAAGAGACATCTTCAACAATGGGAAGGAGCACATCTAAAAGCTCTTCTTTGTTGGAGCCGGCATAAGACAAACCAAGACCCATGATAGATGCCACGCGCATAGGAATGCTCTTGTTTTCGATGTTTTCGGGGTCGCTGAGGAGAGCCATTGCAGGATCAGAGTCAAGACGGACACCAGAGTTAAGAATACCAATGGCAAGCAGAGCACCGGCCTTGATCTGGTCCTCCTGGGCGTATGTGAACTTGTCGATTTTGTCTAGACCGCCTTCCACATCTCTGTGCAACAGCATACCAAGCGAAGCTGTCGTGGAGAGCATTCCATCGTCTTTTGTCTTCCACACCCAAGGTCCCTTGTCACCTTCCACCAACATCATCTTGTCACTTCCATACCCAGCGTTAGCAAACGCGTTTACGAATGCGCTAGCCAGGTTATGCCGAGCGGAATCGACATTTGTCAATCCTGCACCTCTGCTGCTTTCTAAATGGGTTTTATATATATCTTCGGGCATCTTGGGATCGAGAATATTCAATTCCTTGGCCAAGGCCTTGAAGTGTGTAGGGATTTGAGTATTGTTAAGACACTCCGCCAGCTCCTGATCATCCTCCTCTTCGGGCAGGTCGAGCCAGATTTGCTGGCGAGCAACCAAGAAAGCCATCTGTTTTTTCAAAGCTTTATCTTCAGTGGCAGCGAGATCGGACTTGATTAGCTCAACATCATTCAGACGGATAGCGATAACAATCGCTTGCGTCAACTTTTTGTATCGCACATAGATCTCGTGCGCTGTCTGAAGAAATTGTTGGTCTTCCGGATATGTGAGCAAGTTCACCATGCTGACCATGTAGAGGCACACTCTTTGGTAGGTGTTTTCATCCACAAACTTGGAAATCTCCTCGATCATCTCGAGCTCGCTGAGTAAATCAACGGCGTCGGCTTCGGCGTTGTGTGAGAGGAAGTATGGAACGAGGGATAGAGTCAGTTCGGTAAGATCACCAAACTCTTGGTCCTCAGCTAATCGGTTTTGGTATTCTTGTCCGATTTCTAATGCAAGGTGTCGAACGTATTCGTGACCCCATGAAGCTAGATCTTCGGCCGGAGACTTCGACAGAAGGCGATACTTGAGTGTTTCGAGCTTGTCTTCAACGCCGTAGGTCATTCCGAGGACGGACAGCGTGTCTGCAAGAGAGTCCTACAGGAAATTAGCATTTTCCTGCTGACGCATAGATAGAACCCTACCTTTTCTGACCCTGTTTGCCATCTCTCGTATACTTCCGTGAGCTCGTCGTAGTGCGGTCGGAGAAACTTCAAGGGTTTTGGAACAGCTGTCATCGACGACGTAGATGTTTTAATAAAGTTCTTGATGGCATCTAAGGCGGGGCGATACAGGTTTGTGTCGGGTTCCTGTTTTTGATTGAGGATTAGTGACTGGTAGCTACCAGAGCTTGAAAGGCACGTACCTTGAGTCGCTCCACGAGCATCTCAAGCTCATTCTTGAGATTTTGGTCTTCTTCGTTAAGTTCCTCTATGTATTCAATAATGATCAGTACCAAGCCTCCAAGTTCAAGCAACCGATGATGCGAAATGGATAATCAGAATTGGCTGATTTGTCACCGTACCTTCTTGTAGCTCATCATCTTTGTCTTCCTTCTTTCCAACCTTGGTTTTATCATCCTTTGCGTCTTTTTTCTGTCCGTTCAGCTCGCGAGCATCGTCGACTTTGCCTTTTCCCTTGTCAGCAGCTGCTGACCGCTGGCTTTCTTTCGCCATGGAGCCTCGGCGGCTAGCTTCGACGATAGTATAGAAAGAGAAAGAATCACGAGAGCAAGGGGATGAAACACCAGGTCAAGCTTCCGATGGTTTCACCTGGTAGATTCCGAGGGTAATACTATCGCGAAGTGGGTGGATGAAGGTGTGTTGTGTGATGGAGAGGGAGTTAGATCTGGATTGAAAGTAGGCACTTCGAGCTTGCGTCGTGATATCGTCTCGCCGCTGTGGAGCTACGTCGGTCGTGACTGCCCTGCAGATGCAAACAAGACAAACAGAGTCACGTAAGCGTCAACATTAAACGCTTGAGTAGTCGGTTCAGACGATTTCAAGAAAACTCCGAATAGAGAAAGTAGTCTGATATCTACGATTTGCTTGTCATTACGATTATTTGATATCCATTTGGTGTGCTTGGCTTCGTCGATGAGCTAGCTTTGTTTACGTCTTCTTGCTTCTAGCTAGGTCACGTGATCTCGTACAATAATGCTCATTTTGCTCTTGTCCGTCAAGTCGAGGAAATCTGCGTCCCTGGAGAACATAAGGAGCTTTAAGTAGTAGGCAAACTCAATGGTCTTACCATAATCGGCGTACAGGAGGTATAACGGTGGAAGGTACCGCCGTCGCAGCTGCCAGATTGGACTCCGCCGGATCCACCCTTCAATCATCGATACCGCAGGCTCCAAACAATCAATAATCAACACTCGACCCTGATCGATGTCTGTGGCTTGATGGTAAAGGACATATTCCAGATGCTTCATGTCTGAAACTGTCTCGCTAGAAAAAGAATTCCATTGTCATTACGGAGCCTGCTGTACATCACGATGGACGACGCGATGGATGTCGAGATTCCAGAACCACGGGGAACCAAGCGGACTGCTGATGATGCAGAGCTTGCACCTAATGAGCAGCGCCGTATCAGGGTCTGTATTTATTCCTCACTACTTGGCGCGTTCGATGCTGACACGAGGTCAGGCGCTGGATCCTGATGTGGTCAACAAAATCGCCGCCGGGGAGATCATCGTCGCCCCAATGCATGCTCTAAAAGAGCTCATCGAGAACTCTGTAGATGCAGGGTCCACATCAATAGAGGTTCTTGTTAAAGATGGAGGACTTAAGCTTCTCCAGATAACCGATAACGGCCATGGAATTAATGTGAGTTGCGCCCCGTTAGGGATGTATATCAGCTAATTAGTTTTGAAGGTGGACGACCTACCAATTCTATGCGAAAGATTCACTACCTCCAAGCTGAAGGAGTTTGAAGATTTGACAGCTATTGGCACCTACGGCTTCCGTGGTGAAGCCTTAGCTAGTATCAGCCACATTTCCCATCTGACAGTGACCACCAAAACTGCCAGTTCTAGCTGTGCCTGGAGAGCACATTATAGTGATGGTAAACTTGTACCAGCAAAGCCCGGCCAAAGTGCGAAACCGAAGCCCACAGCTGGTCGAGGGGGAACACAAATCACTGTGAGCCAATTTTAGATCATGAATAAGTGATTAAGCTGACTGTTGCAAAGGTTGAAGATCTCTTCTATAATGTTCCGACCCGAAGACGTGCTTTTAGATCTTCCAGTGAGGAATATGCCAAGATCCTTGACGTCGTAGGGCGATATGCAGTTCATTGCACGAATGTTGCCTTTTCGTGTAAAAAGCACGGCGATTCAGGGTCCAGCATCTCAACTGCTGCCAAGTCATCCACTATTGATCGAATTCGCCAGATTCATGGGAGTGCCGTGGCAAATGAACTGATTGAATTTAATGTTGAAGACACAAAGAAATTGGGATTCAAGGCATCCGGGCTGGTTACTAACGCTAACTATCACGTCAAGAGGACGACCATTCTGCTATTTATCAATCATCGATCAGTCGAATCTTCGGCACTTAAGAAAGCCATCGAACAGACATACTCGAAATTTCTACCCAAAGGTGGACACCCCTTTATCTACCTTGATCTCGAGATCGAACCAAATCGAGTTGATGTCAATGTCCATCCAACTAAAAGAGAAGTGAACTTCCTGAACGAAGATGAGATTATAGAATCGATATGTAGTGAGATCACCACCCGTTTAGCGCAGGTGGACTCGAGTCGGACGTTCATGACCCAGACTCTGTTGCCTGGTGTACCCAGAGTTCCAGAGACGCCCCCAAGCGATTCTCAGGCTCGCAGAGCAGGCGCAGTACCCTCATCACAAAAGCCTTATGAGAATAACCTCGTTCGTACAGACTCGCGCATGCGAAAGATCACATCTATGCTACCATCTCTTACCGCGTCATCCAGCAACCCATTAGACACAGACCAGACCGAAGAAGTGGAAACCTTAGATGATGGCCTGCACTATGAGACAACAGATCGCGAACCACTTCGTATAGGACTTACCTCCGTGAAATGCCTTCGTGCTACAGTACGAAACGAGATGCACAACGGACTCACCGAACTCTTCTCAACGCATACATACGTTGGTCTCGTTGACGAACGTCGACGCATTGTCGCGCTTCAATCAGGCGTAAAGCTATATCTAGTCGACTATGGAATGATTTGTAGCGAATTCTTCTACCAAATCGGACTCACCGACTTTGGAAATTTCGGCGTCATCAAACTCGACCCGCCGCCGAAACTGATTGACCTCATGCGAATCGGCGCAGAAATTGAACGCAGTGAGCATCAAGCCAATGCTGAAGGGGGGGCTGCGTCCTCTTCAAATAACGAAATGGAAGAAATCTTCCAAAGAGCCCCAGAAATCGTGACGAACACACTAATCGAGCGCCGCGACATGCTAGACGAATACTTTTCTATGAAGGTATCAGAGGAAGGCGAATTACTCTCAATCCCGCTCCTGTTAAAGGGATATGTACCGTCGTTGGCAAAGCTGCCCCGATTCTTGCTCAGACTAGGTCCGTACGTGGACTGGACGAGTGAAGAGGAGTGTTTCCGCGGGTTTCTTCGTGAACTTGCTGCTTTTTATACGCCTGAGCAACTGCCACCACAGGCAGCTAGAAAGTCTGCATCCGGGGATGAGGAGGTAGAAGATGAGGAACCACAAAAAGCCAGTACAGAAGACGAAAGTATAAGAACCCGCCGCACGCAACTCATACGAATGCTGGAACATGTCCTCTTCCCCGCTGTGCGAGCGAGATTGGTAGCTACCAACGATCTGTTACCTGGCGTTGTCGAAGTTGCTGATCTAAAGGGGTTGTACCGCGTATTTGAACGGTGTTGATTTGCCTTGTAGACATGAAATATGCATGTCGTAACAGTTTGTAGCAAGTCAATCTACGACTCACGACAGATTGGACATCTCAAGGTTGCTAGAGAATCCATCGGAAATCAAAGAATCATATTATAGAAACCCACAATTCATACATGACCCCATAAATCCAGAATCCATCAATCGCACTCATACAAGAAAAGAAAAAGGAAAACCAGGAACAAATGACAAGGGATGACATGAAATGATATGAATCATAAATAGCGCGAAATAAAAAGGAGAAACAAGTCATGAAATGTATCATATCAGAAAAATAGCACGAAGCATTTGAAGATGAAAAGAAATCGAACGCCCTGAAAGATAACTCCATAACACTAACCCTGGTCCTGATCCGTCGCTCCTGTGCCTTTCCATATCCGTGTACCTGTCCTATTCCGATCATATCCATAGTCGTTTCCTGTGTCATTCAGTTCTCGTAGTTGAGTCGTTCCATCGTGTATATATTGCTTTTTCTTCCCTTCCTTTTTTTGTATCCTCTCATTCATTATATTCATCATCATCGCCAATCGCAATCTCATCAAGTCATCTAGGGAGGTGGATCATTGCTGGCGCGAATACGGCTTATTCATCAACGCGATCTCACGCGCAACACTGGCCCATTCTAACTCTCGGCGGAGCGGTTCTCCGCGTTTCTGTTGCTGCTGTTCGTCCCATTTGAGGAGTTCATAGACGAAGCGCAGATGGGGTTGGATGATGACGTTTAGTCTTCTAGCGCGGACGAAGCAGCTTATTCTTGTTAGTTTTTTACCCTCGTACGAGGTAGGGGGCGAAACTTACTATGCGCGAGGAAATGATAGTTTCAAGGAGGACATGACTTCGGCTATGCAAATGGTGGCGGATCTCGAAACGCCGACGCGGCAATGGACTAATGTAGCTGATCTATCGACTTTGCCTGCTTCTGTTGAATCAAGTCAGTCGCTAAAACTCATGTGCATATATGATACAACTTACCAATAAATGAAAGACAATTCTCAAACTCCTGCGTCAATGGGTCTATTCCGTTATCCTGAACCTGACCGATAAACATCAGATTGTCTTCGCCCCAGCTCTCAATCTCCTTTTCGGACCAAGAGACCGGCTCCCCGATACTAAGAACTCGCTTGATGCCCAATTCCCGTAAAAGTTCAGGATTGTTTGCATGAGCCAGATTACCAAGATACATATACGGAAGTATGCGACTGGGCAGTGAACCGTCCATTTTCCGAAGCCAGGCTGGCTCGCACAGAGAATCCAAATTCAGTCTCGCGGCGGCGGGGCTTTGTTCGAGAAGTTGCTGCTGAATGCTGCGTAGAAACACAACATCTGATGGATATGCAAAGAAATTCCGGCCCTTTTCTCGGTGGAGTCTGATCCATGCTTGATCTAATGGCAGGCCCTCAGCAAACATGAAATATGCAATTGCTAGCAGTGAGCTTTCTGTATAGCCATCTGCGCAATGAATCAATATCTTGTATGATTTGGCCCAGTCCTCCATTGGGATGTCATCCAGCTCTTCAATGTCCGATCCGTTGTCCTCTGGGTTGGCAAGGTAATACAGCCATCGGACTGTATTCACGAAATCTTCCACGTCTCGATTCGCTTCAAGCTGCGGCACAATACTCCCCGAAGAAGGAAACTGCATTGTTATGCCTTCAGCCCATTCTTCACTCGCAAGACTCTTGCTCACGCCATCCAAATATCGAGGACCAGGAATAGGAGCAAGATCAATTGCTTCAATAGTCAAGTCGAATTGATTTGTATCCATTACATCTTGGTCGTCTGAAGACATGAGTATATCGGGACTAGGGCCTAGCCAGACATTTTTCGAGATTTCAGAAGTCTTGGACATGCTGCACATTTCATTACGCTCCCATTGGACTAGATTAATCAGTCAATATCCATCCCCTAGTCTGACATGGTAACACTCACAAAAATCCATCACTCTGCCTGTGATTTGTCCTTGTGAATCTATTGCGACCAAGTCATGGTAGCGTTGTTCAATATCTTCGAACGAATCTGCCGATTGTCAGCACAAGTCTGATACATAGTCAGTATACTTACCAGATAGTACGAATGTATTGAACAGAGGGGTCTCCTGGGCAGGATCGTGTTTCATCCGCCAATTCTGCTGCGCAATTGCTACCTTCTGTGCAGCATCAAGCAATTGGAAAGGGTCGGCACTTTTCTCCGCATAAATCACAATATCCGATAGCGGCGCCAATTTCGCAGTCTGAATATGAAAGTTGCGAACAGAGAACCCATATATAGGGTCGGCATCAATAAACTCCGTACCGCTTGTGTCGAGAATCTCGTCCAGAGATACGGCGCCTCGCAGACGAGACTTGGTAAGATCGCCATCTAGACTGACTAGCGTCAAAGAACGGAAACATCTTGGTATCCGCCTGAGCGATCGTTTCCGATTGACAAAAAAAGCAGATTGCACGCCATTGAAGGGGTGTAGACCATGGAGCCAGGGAAACACCTGCTTGGGGTCCGGCAAGGGTTGAGTGGCCAAATGGTCCAGCGCGGCGACAAGTGTGGCGCCATTGATGGAGTATACAGGGGGGGATTTGGTGAGCTTCTTGAAGCGATCAGGCGGGTAGAGAAGCGAGGTCAATGAGACGCCAGTTTGTTCTACTGGTGAGATTGCGGATGGCGCCGAGCCGGGCGGGCATACGGGGATGTGTTTGTTGGGAATAGACGTGGGCGTGCGAGGGCGGACATTGAGACTGAGGGCCGGAGAGACGGGCGGAGGAGTCGCGGAGTGTCGAATTGCTTGTTGTTGGACCAGAACTGTTGCCATTGTAGTATACGAGCTGTCGATATTCTTATAAAATTGCGCCGTGTATCAATCTTCGCATGCGCGTATATCAACCAGGCAGTCTTTCAAGAGCATCATCTACCTGAAGCAGTACCTGAGACGTTTCACCTGAGGCTGGCTCTGCAAAGACCAGATTCTGTGCAGGCGCAAGTCATAGACAAGTGTAGAAGATGTTGGCTGGTCTGTACGGCGAGACGTCAGTCAGTCTATCTCAAGCAATATGGATCTGTTGCTCAAGCGGGGAAGGGATGTTGTCCCACATGAAGGGTGGCTCCAGTGCCCGACAGAACGGGATTGGCTGGACGACGCGCTTTCAAACCAGACGAGATGACTGATGGACGAAGAAGCGAGAATTGCAGTGAGCAATTGCAGTGAGAAATTGAGTAGAGAAATATCTAGTCAACGTTCCACTTGAGTTGTTTCTGTCAGAGAAAGAGAAATAGATGGTGGTCAGTTCAGATAATGCTGGCGGGGGTGGAGAGAATGGACGGACGACGGGCCCACGTCCCGAGGAAATGCCCCAATTATTGCAGGATCCAATCACAGCGTATGGACTCTGTGATAAGTGTGCGCTAGTGCTTAGTGTACACTAGTATCTTATTATCTAGGATGTGGATATTGAGTCTCGTGTTAGAACTGAACAGACTCCCAGAAGACTGATGACATGCAGATTCATCTTGTTGCTTTGTAGAAGCTGAAGCCAAACCCATTTCGAAACATCTCGTCCACCAATGGTTGTTTTGAGTGTTGCCAAATACCAGGTCTGCCATACGATTGACTTTGTCCGAACTGACTACTACGTAGTATTACTGCGTATAAACTCAGAGGACGGTAATATTCCGAGGGCCGCTATTGGACCATCTGTACACTTGGCGTGGGTGAACTCGCAGCACTGGCGTTTTTAGTCTGAAAATAACAGTCTTATCGTTCGGGATATGTGTTGACCTATCATCCGTTCTTTCGTTCTCCCAGAACAGTAGTATCTGTTATGCATTCAGCACTCTCCTCTTGGTAAAGTGAAGTAACAAACAAACAAGCATACTTCTGCTTTCAGAATCAGTCGTAAAGGCAATACGAACAATACAGCTACATTCGGGCCAGGCTGAGGTACATCATACCCAATGAACTCGGCGCATTCCATGGGCCAGACCGACCGGAGACGTGTGGAATTGTCAGCCGGATAGATACAAGTGTCTCTATTGGCTGGTGGCTTACAGCTAGTGTATGCGAGGTCTCCACCAAGTCTTTTTTTCAATGTTTACTGCGTCATGGACTACATACAGTACATACCTAGACCTAGTGGTATGTCAATTGACCTGTTTGTGTCTGTGGGTGTTAACAAGTGGCAAGAAATACATAGTACACAGCTATAGCAACGCATGCTTATAGATCTTCACTGAGGAGATATAGGGCATACCTTCGGTATGACCAGACGCGCTGACAACAACCGTTTGCAGAGAGCATAGTACCACCTGGTCAACGATACAGACACCAAGCCCCTCCCACCATGATCCTCTGATATAAGCAGTGGACTGGGGATCCATGGAAATTTGAATGATTTGATGCTTCTGATTTGTTCAGACGTCATGGTCCCCACTGTCTAGATGTCGGATGATTGATTTCACTTCCAGGCCATTACTGAATGCGGCGTGTCGGGCAATGTTGGACGAAGTAATCTTCAGGCCAAGATCAAAATATGATCAATGGCTGTTAAGACCAGATACGAACGTATCGCCCTCGATATCACTAAATTAAGGCACTATAGGGACGCTCCAAAGAAGAATACGGGCCAACAGGTGGACCCGCTTGATTCGTCCCCTCACTTGGTCCCACACATTGGTCGATGATGTATACAAACAGCCAATCACGGAAACTTCCCCATACTCTTCATACATCCACAGATGATCTGTTCAACGCTTTCGATTCAGTGTATTTGTATTGGATGTATAAGTAGCGATCACACACGAGCCTTGTCTCTCAACTCATCCGCCAGTCTCACCAAATAAAACCGAGCAATGTCAGGCGGAACCCCATCAAAAGATCTCACAATCTTCTCCACCTCGTTCCTCCCTTTCTCATACGCCTCGAGATCCCTATTGGCATAAACATCTCGTCCCATAGCATAGCCCTTCTCCAAATTGCGAAAGAATACGTTAACTGCGATGCTAATTCCGTCTACGGGTGTGGCAGCATGCAACCATAGCGGCGGAATGAACAAGATCTCCCCCGGAACCAGTGTCGCTTCGTGAGGGGATGTACGTGGCACGGACACTATTTGTCCTTTCTTGATCTTACCGTCGTTGGCGAAGATGTTGAGTGTGGAGCTTGATGCCCCGGGCGGTAGCTGCAGGTATTCTACGTCTGACGGGGGGTATAATACCAGCTTTTTCTGCCCGCGAATCTGGCAGTACACGTTGGCCATGACCTACATCTTTTGTTAGCTCTTTCTTGAGGAAAGAAAGCCAGGAATGCTTACATCGTAATGTAACCACATCGTAACGGGCCCTGAGATACGTAAAGGAGAACTGTGAGTGTTATTACTGACAAAACTCAATTGGTCTGGAAGGAGAAAATCGTTCTTGATCTCGGGAAAATCTTGCTCAAAGCTTGCCGCCTTTTTTGCCGGTTGATCGCTCGAGATCGCTCTCAGATATTGTCGGCTTCCTTTGTAAATTTCGTCCATGAATAGGCCAAACTCTTTGGTTTTGTATGAAAAGTTTTTCCTCTGAAAATTCATATGATCAGTCTGGGCCTCATGGACCACGACCTTACGTTCAGATCCAAGAGTATCAACCAGATACTCTTTTGACCACTTCTCGGTGCATGCTCCTATTTTCAGTCCAGTGATCACAACTGGTTCTGCCTGGTTCATAATAGACTCGAAATCTGCGGCTGTTTGAACGATCATACGCGGGATGCTTTTGATATCGTTTGGCTTACTCGGGTTGATGAGTATTTTCTTGTAAAATGCATCTGGTTGTGTTGATCTCTTTTCTGCAACTTGCACGTACTTCCAATCTTCCCGTGTGTCCACGGAAGTATCACATATTTGCCAGATGTAATTGTTCCAGAACGTTCCGAAGGAAAAACATACCACTCCACCAGAGGCTACAATCACCGAATCATCGACAGTTCCTGAGACATGGCCGGCGAGAAGGGGCCGTAATATCGGTGACTCGTAGTGAGCATTGATAGTTTGTAGGATCGAGGAACTCCACTCGTTTTGGCCAAGCTCTGCAATGTCCAGACATAGAATTTCCATTGTCTCCGGAAGAACACCTCTAATACCAATTCCACCTATGACCAGAAGCTTGTTGGAGATAATATTAGTCGTTGCACCGAATCTCCCGACAGCATAGTCTGCACGATTTGTCGCCTTTCGGAGTTTTTCAGATAAATCCGCGAGCTGAATGATCGCGCTACCATCTTCGCCTATTTCTAGACTCCACTTCCAAAAATCGTTGAAAACTATTCCGTCCCGAGACATGCCTCCGAATAGATAACCAGATGACGAATCAACAGCCACCATCTGAGCCCCAAATCGGCTAGCAATATCAGGATGTCCTGCTATTTTGATGGTCTGCCATCCTTTTTGCTCATTCCAGAGCAGCCAGTCTTCCAAGATGTCACCCTTGCTGTTCTTTCCGCTGTGTATCAGCACACCTTCAACATCATCCAACTGGACTCGTACTGCAGAATGGCGGAAGCGAGGAGACAGCAAAGAGTGCGTCGGCTTCCAAACTTTGTCTTTTCGAATCCAGCAATCATTCAAGCCTGCGTCAGGCGATGCACGACCTCCAACTAAGAGACAATTCCCATCACGGAGGCCTGTGATGGTATGGCACATGCGTGCTGAAATCTGGTGAGCCGGCAAAGTGCTGGTGGGCTGAGTACCCTCTTCGCCTCTATAATAAATATCTGTAGAAGAAAGACGAGATTGGCTTCCTAGCCCTCCGTGGACGCCTATAGATTGATCACTATCTGGAACCACGGCAGCGAATCTCCGATGGCCTCTAAAGGAAGATGGGCGATGGGATACCAACTTCAATGAAGCTATTGGTAAGTCGCTGTGAGCCCCATTCTCAGTTTTTGTGGGCGAGAATTCTCGCTCAACGGTGGATGCTGTTACAACAGAGTAATGCGAGGCGAACAAGACAAACTCCTCCCACTCGTCAAATGGTTCTACAGAGTCCAGTCCTATTCGTCTAGGTCTGCTGAGAAATTCATCATCATTCCAAATGTCCCACAAACTTCTGGCAGAAGCATAACGCCAGCCCTGTGAAGTAAATCGTTGTTCCTGCGAAGACATAGTCGGATACTTGTGAATCGAATGAAGAGGGGCTTGGAGTTTGTGGAAGTGTTTCATCATAGTAGACGCAAAGGGGTGATTAGGCCCATCTGGAAAGTACTGCTCCAGAACACAAAATTGTATATCTAGACACTGTAAGCAAAGGTTACAAAACTTCGAATAACGATGGATACCTTTTCCTAAAGTTGGGAACCATGAGATGAGAGCATCTGCTGATTGAACGTCCATATAGGTAAGCGAGACTTCGGCTATGCAAAGAACTGAGACCGGAGAGGGGCCTAGAACTTCCTTCAAAGCCTCTTCGAGTTTTTTCAAATTCCTCAAGTCACAGCCCACGGCGACGTAATGAGAAGCTCGCAGAAGTACGGGGCTCGGATCCGAATAGACTTTTATATCTCCTAGTGTACTCCTTAGTTCTTCCGTTTGTTGGATGACGGACGTCTTAATGCCCATCAACTTCTCATAATCAATATCCACAAACGTCGCATTATCACATATCGATTTCTCGGTCTCGAGGAGCTGAAAGGCCAACGGATCACTACGCATAGATCTTAATACATCTCCGCGAGTCTGTGTTGCTCTTGTCTACTCACTATCCACAGCCAAGATTCAGGACAAATTTAGGTCGCGTATCTGGGCTTTGCAGAAATTGACGGACTGTCTCAGCAATAGCATGCATTCTAAGCCAGTACCCTCTATTGATTAATGGGGCCCTTCTCTGCGGTTTCTTCACGAACGGACGAAAGAATTGGTATTGGGGGAAGTATCGAAGCTCGACGCTCCGTTTCGAAACGATGCTACTGTTATTTGTCTTGAGATAGCAAAAGGTCAGTCAATTGAGCTAGGGCTTTTGCAGGCGAACACCATACAGTGCTAATCACAATAACTTACTCCCATCACCAAATCCGCCTCTTTCTCCATTTTGGTAGGCACCACGGGCTTACCGGGCTTTTTATTTGATGGTACTTTGGAAGCACCATGATGCGACACTGCCAATGGCGCAGAAGAGGAGTCCATATTCATAAACTCGTAGCCCAACCCATTTCGAGCAAGAGATTTAAATGCCCCTCGTCTTTTTTGGAATTTGCAAGCGGCAAAACATGGCAGAAAGAGAAGGGTCCTCGGTGCTATCCCTATTTGAGCTTGGCGGCGGTTTTCTTAGTGTGGAGACCCGCGGTTGCCCTACTGATTGTTCTCCAAAACATCTCTACCTGCCAGTTACCATGTCACCTGGACACTGCTTCTGCCTGCTACCTCGCTCTTCTTTGTCCTAAGACTCTTAATTCTTTGAATTTTCTACACGAGAGAGCAGCACTGTTTGCGATCAATCCCAACTTATTACGATTCCGATCTGTGTAACCAGTTGTTTGTTGACGGGAACTCTTCGTATGATTGGTGCGGGGTGCCAGGTCGAGTAGCGATATCAAAGGCTCTGGTATACACGACATTATCGTGTTGCTAGCGAGGCTCGAATATCAACTGATATATCAATAAAAATTACGCCCGGGCGCTCTCATCGTAGACAAAATGTCTATGAACTTTGTCACCTTCAACCAAGATTACAGCTATCTAGCTGTCGGTATGTGCTACTCTATACGGCTCCAGAGTATGGCCTGCAGTGCTAATCATCAATAGGTACTTCCAAGGGATTTCGGATCTTCACAACGGACCCTTTCACTAAGAGTTATGAAACCAAAGATGGAAACATAGCGATCCTGGAAATGTTGTTCTCAACATCGCTAGTGGCTCTCATCCTATCACCCCGCCGTCTTCAGATTACAAACACCAAGGTACCATCGAGCAGTCTTATCCTGGGATTGTATAACTGTGCTGATGGAAGCAGCGGCAATCCACCATATGCGAGTTGACCTTTCCAACGACCGTGCTAGCGGTCAAGTTGAATCGGAAACGACTGGTGATAGTGCTCGAAGATTACATCTATCTATACGATATTCAGACGATGAAACTTCTTTCGACAATTGAGACGTCGCCTAATCCAAACGGTAAGTTCAATCACCTCTTGCCGTTTTCTCGTCACGAATGAAAAGGATTTGATACTTACAACCACAGCGATCTGTGCATTATCACCTTCTTCGGAAAACTGCTATCTGGCCTATCCACTGCCACAAAAAGCACCACCGTCATTTGCGCCTCCCGCACATGCTCCGCCCAGCACTACGAATCACATATCTCCTACGACTGGTGACGTATTAATCTTTGATGCTGTAAAGTTAGAAGCCATCAACGTTATCGAGGCTCATCGATCTCCTCTGTCTTGCATTACTCTGAACAGCGAAGGAACTCTTTTGGCTACCGCTTCAGACAAAGGCACTATTATCCGGGTATTCTCCGTGCCTGATGGTCACAAGCTTTATCAATTCCGACGCGGCTCCATCCCATCTCGCATATATAGCATGTCTTTTAATACCATGTCCACACTCCTTTGTGTTTCCTCGGCTACTGACACTATTCACGTGTTCAAACTGAATAGTCAAGGACAAAACCTAGACGGAAGCTCAAGATCGCCTGAATTAGATCGACCCATCAGTCCTAGTTCGGGGGACTATCGGGACGAACAAGATGAGTCCGGCATGGATGCATCTGATTTCAATTCGAGAAAGCATAACGGTACATTAATGGGCATGCTCCGACGAACATCCCAAAATGTTGGAAATACGTTTGCCGCTACTGTTGGGGGGTATCTGCCCAAAGGGGTCAGCGAGATGTGGGAGCCTACACGAGACTTTGCCTGGATGAAACTGCCGAAATCGGGACAGGGCTCAGGAGGTCAGGCTACCGGACCCGTGAGGAGCGTTGTAGCTATGAGCAGCAATACACCGCAGGTTATGGTAGTAACCAGTGAGGGCAACTTCTTTGTTTTCAACATCGATCTATCGAAGGGCGGCGAGGGCACACTGACCAAACAATATTCGTAAGTTGACCTCATCCCTTCTCACCTTCTTCAAAGCTAATATCATTTTGTACAGTGTACTTGACACGAATGACAAACTTGGCGCTTCAGGCTTGGACTATTGATTCATGCACACTACATCTTAATGATACCACGAGTCTATTATGGCGAATCACAATGCAAGAGCTTGAGACTATACAAGCTTCTAATCACATACTGGAGCACCTCGACTACACTAATACGAATTCTATACACTAATTGACTTCTCTCTCAAAAGCCACTTGAGCTCCTCGACCTCTTCTGGATTCAAAAGTTCATCCAACGTCGCAGATCGCATAAAGTCATGGTCCGCGAACTCGAATCCGGGGACGACGGTCTATTTTTTTTTAGCCATTGGGCTATTAATATCTTGAACAAGGAAGCTTACCTCGCTAATCAACAAACCTTCGGATTGATCTCCACCTTCAATGTCAGGGAGCAAAAACGACGCTTTGAATATTCCTCCTTCTACAATCCACTGTAGTCTCTCTCCTTTCTCGATGTCATGGCCAACAACGAAGGTCTCGATGCGGGCTTTCTTGTTGTGGGCAGTTCTCTCGCCGCGTAGGACTTCGTCTGCATGAATCAACACATAACAACCACGACCGCGATGCAGCGTGTGAACGGTTCGTCCGCGATTGCGATGGAAACATCCTAAGGGGGAGCCAGGGGTGATATAATAATAGATTGTAGTGCTGGCGGAGCGAGTAGAGTGGTCTTGGCCGGGACTCAGCCGAATGTCAGACGTCACGTCGGACTCCGGAACAGCATAAGAGGTGCCAGGATCTTTGTTGTTGATGAAAGGATTTGCCACATTCAGAGGGTCACGGTCAGTTTCCACATAATAGCCTCCCTCGATATGGGCTTGCATGCGCAAGAGATCGATGGTTTTTTGCACTTTTGGCGGTTCGGATCTATTATTAATGTCATTGTTGACCACGGGCGTCGGCGCAAAGCTTGGTTTGATATGTGACAGTGGCGCATGCAGCTGGTGAGCCATTTTTATTTAATCGTTAAATTCTTGTATTCAAGCTCTGTCTCTTCGGTAATTATACGAATATTTATGTCTCTCTCGCTGATGTCAAGTGATCGTTGCATGAAGTTTCTATACACCGTTTGGACAGTGCGACGCTGGGCGGATCACTGACACAGCAGCCTACACTATGCCGTATCCGGGTTAGACACGACGTTGACTTTCGTATTCCTGCGTATTAATTTGTCGACTTTTCAGGTACGTACACAAAGTTTCAATCAGGTGAGGAGTGCTGGCCAATAGAAGGCATTATAGTGATTAATACATGATTCCGTCCGTGTAACCTAGCCGTTTTGCACGAGATATGGCTGTGTATCTGCGTATTTGTCCGTAATCAGCGGTATCGCCGGCGTAATTAACCCCGGGCTGCTTCCCGGCGTGACGTCTCAGTCTGCCTCGTGGATGGTTCCCCCACATGGCTAAATGCTGTCCCCTGCCAATGCCTGCCAATGCCTAATCACATAGTACGCCAACGCCTGTGCTAGAGGACGGAGACAAGCTCTCTAACTTCTATCCTCTTCCACATATTAGCTGGCTTGAACTTTGCATCCTTGCTAGCTAGTTCCTACCATGCTATTCCTTTAGCCCTGAACTCCCCCTCTTCTATCGGCTTTTCGCTTGCCTGAGTGAACGACACGATATCGATCCGCCGTTTAATGCACATCTTTTCGAACGATCACGAGAGAGGCCGTTCGTGATAGACCCTGCAGACCGCACGCTCATCATCCCACCCGGCTGTTACTCCGCAATCGCTGCTGCAGCTCTAGTCTCGTCGCTCCATTGCACTTCCGACCTCCAACCAACCAATCCATGAAACCAGTCTTGACTATCAAGCGTTCGTCTGAATGGCCCGCAAGTACACCCATCAGCGAGTGAGCTATGGTATGTCACGCCATCCAGTCTGGCAGTTGCTTTCCCCGGACTTGTTCCTCTAATCGTGCCGTCCATTAGTTCTCCCTCTACCAAACGCCTCGGGCGGCCATCGCTTAGGTGTCAACGGTCTTGCAGTCGATTCCGAACATCGTATATTGTAAGTATCGCTTTAATTAGCTATTTATTCATTCCTTTGTATAACTAACGTACGTGTTTCCGTAGATACTCCGCAGGTCGCGATGGTGTCATTTGCTCCTGGGACTTCAACGCCTCACCCTCCAAGACTACTCCCGCGACAACCCGCAGAGACCAGGTCCAGGCACACAGTCACTGGATCAACGATATCGTCCTCACCCGAAATAATTCCGCTTTAGTTTCGGCATCATCAGACACAACCGTCAGGGTATGGCGACCGTTATCGGAGACGAAAGAACTCCCAATTTCCATCGGCCGACATGCGGACTACGTCAAGTGCCTGGCGCTTCCCGATCAGCACTCCAACTGGGTAGCATCCGGCGGTCTCGATCAAAAAGTCTTTCTCTGGGACTTGGAGGGCAAGGGCGAAATACTCAGGATTGATAACTGTGGTGATGAGGTTACCGAGAAAGGCTCTGTGTATGCCCTGGGAACAGGCGGTTCTGTGTTAGCAACAGGCGGCCCAGAGTCTGTCGTTCGCGTGTGGGATCCCAAATCAGGGAAGCTCATTACCAAATTTGTTGGACATACCGATAACATCAGAGACATTCTGATCAATAAAGATGGAGACACCATCATGACGGCATCCTCCGATCAAACGATCAAAGTTTGGTCGTTGACTGCGGGTCGATGCTCCCATACTTTGACTATGCATAACGATAGCGTCTGGTCACTATATTCTGACCACCCTCAGCTGTCAGTCTTTTACTCGAGCGACAGATCGGGTCTCGTCGCAAAGACAGATACCAGGAACGTATCGGACATTGACCAGGGAACATCAATTGCCGCTCTTCAGGAACATGAAGGCGTAGTCAAGGTCGTGGCAGCCTGTGACTCTATTTGGACCGCGACGCCAAAATCCAGCATCAACAGGTGGAACGATGTTGATACCACAGCAGAAATAGACTATCCGAACACGGCAGCACGACGGTCTAGCACTGGACTAGCTGCGGAGTCTCCCTCAGAGACACCGGGGAAGGAAACTGTCTCTAGCACCACTGAGCTGACTAAGAAGAAGATCCCTCAAAATTCTGTTCTTCTCCTTTCAAATATGTCAATCTTTCCAAAACTCGATCCCGAGCGTGCCACCATTTATTCATCAGTGAGTGGCCGGAAGCCGGGAGAGGTTATTACCAATGAGGAGCTCGGAGAAATGGTGCCCGTCTATTCTGTTCCACAGGAGACTATCGAAGGTCAACTTGGAGTTATCAAACATTTGATATTGAATGATAGGAAGCGCACATTGACTCAGGATACAGCTGGAGAGGTGCTGTTATGGGATCTATTGAAAGTGAGTTTGTCATTGTTACCAAATGTTCCTCTACGTACTGATCAATTATACAGTGCGTTCCGATTCAAAGCTTTGGAAAGCGCCATATAGACGACGTTGCATCAGAGATCAATACTGTGGAGAGTATAGCTCATTGGTGTACCCTCGATATCCGGACAGGTCGTTTGTCTGTCATTTTAGAACCGAATCGCTGCTTTGATGCTGAAGTTTACGCTGATGAAGTTGAACTCACGAATGGCGAAGAATACACGTCAGACCAAAGGAGTTAGTAGTTTGATTTTGATTAAAAACCAAATACTAACAATATCTACAGTAAACCTCGGTAAATGGATTCTCCGTTGGCTTTTCAATGACCTGATAGAGGAGGAGATTAGGCGAGATGCAGTTCAGAGACAAACAATTGCAGCAAAAGCAGCAGAAAATCAAGTCTTACGTGCCAATGCGCCTAGCTCAATTGACTTACCTCCAAGAACGCCAGGATCTCAGGGTGTCGTAGATGGGTCGTCGGCAACGCCACGCGTGACAAACGGAGTGCATAATCCTATCACACCCGGTCTCAACATTGGCCTTGCAACTCCAGGCGCTACATCGTACGCCTCCCCACTTCCTCCAACTGAAGAAGAAAGTTCAAGCACAAGGTTGAGCCACGAATTAGCCCGACCTCCATCATCTAACAAATCAAACGACTACTTCTCCGGCAGCCACTATATCGAAGCGGAGAAGCCTTCTCAACCGGAGGAGCAGACACCCGCAGCTATCCCCCAGTCTCCAGCTGAACCCGAAAAGGAGGAAAAGAAGAAAGCATCGTTGTTCGGGAAAAAGTTCAGAATGGAGTTTCCCAAGAAGCTAGGAAGGGCGTCATCCGAAGCAAAAACATCAGCGCCGGAGGAAAAACCAGAGGAGTCAGATAAATCGTCTGAGAAGGAGGAGAAATCTTTCGAATCAAACCTTTACGGGGTTATTGACCGCATACGCCACGAGTACGAAAACTACCTTGTGCGCCATCCTGGATCATCATTGAGCTCAGGGATCACTCCTAGCTCCAAAAGCGAAACTCCAGCGCTGAATATTCCTGCCGACACTGATATTCTGATACAAGAAGAAACTGGTGACACGGCTGTGGCTGCAGACTTGTATCGAGGATCAGTTGGCAGTATACGCAAGGAAATTGATAAGCTTGAGAAAACAGTTCCACACTGGCTCGGAGAGCTATTATTGAAGGTACGACCACCTTTTGACGCATTATCGAGTATCCTCGATTACTGACTGTGTCCTTCAGAACCAGGCTCCGGCTAAGGAAGTCGTAAAGGTGGCTTTCATCCTCAAGCCATACGACGACCAGTTGCCGCCAGTGAGCAAGCTTGAAGGGTATGTCACTATGTCAGTGTTAGATCAATATGTTCTTCAAGCTGATTTACGTATAGAGGAATGGATAGTAGCAGCTCTAGACTGAATGCGAACCGCATGCTTCGAGCCAAGAAGGTTCTCTCTTATATTGCGGAGCGAATTGACCCGGCCAACCAAGCCGACCCGGATCCAAACCCGATGCAACCGGAGGAATATCTGGAGCTATATTGCCAAAATATTGTATGTGATTTCCTCTCCTCGTGTGCAATAGACATTAACATTCTACAGCTGGTCCCTATTAATATGACCCTGGCCACGATCAAGACGCACATCTGGCGAACAGGGGGGGACATGATCTTACTCTATAAAGCGAATGGGAAGAAGGTGATTAGACCACCAGTAATTGGGCAAGAGACGACAGAAGCTTTCGCATCGCCAGTTGATGACAATAACTTGCACGACAATATGTCCAGCTCTCATGCTTCAAACTCGATCTCAGATGGGGCGCCTTGATTGATGCACTTCTCTGACTGATATCGAATCCATTTTCTGTCTGCTTTCTCTGGCTTGTATGGATTACCGTATGTCTTTGGTTTGGTCTCTTTGCGCGGCGTACATTACGGTAAAACCTGTTCTCTCGGACGTTCAATGTGTATGTGTATATATAAGTGTGCGTACCACGGATGCCGGATGCACTTGGCTACGATTATTATCAGTATATTTCTTTGGATATAAAAGTCACCACTTTGAGGTTCAAAGCATTATTCTTTCTTATATTGGTAGACGTGTGGTATACATACATGTAATGTACCAGCATTCCGCAACATCAATAGACCAACAGACCAACATTGTCAACTAGACTTGAGATTCACATAGCAGTCAAAGCCGACACAAATTCTACAGAATTCCAATTTATACCTAGGCTAATATCGTGGATAATGAGGTAGTAAAACTCGTCGTTCAGGGTTTTATGCCTCAGGCCGCAATATCCCGACCAATCAAAATCTTCACCTTCAAAGAACATCTCAGGCTAGCATCCTTCAAAATGTTCAATTCTTATGCATCTTATCCATCAACAAAAGGATCCACGAAGAAATACTACTAATCGTCTATGCACTATATTCATACATGTAAGCCGATTGGCTGTCTCCACCGAGGATGACTCTGCCCTTCAAATATGGATTATTGACGCCTGTAACGACACAACAATTTTTCAAGAGCTTCCGAGAAGCATGGACGAATATCCTGCCGCGGTATCAGCGCGCGCCGGCGAATCATATACCGCGTCGAATAGGTATTTCTGAGAAGTTTACATTAAAAGATGAATTTTCTGATGGCAATATGTAGGAATTGCGGTCAGTGGAGGCCCTGATTCTATGGCCCTGGCCTATCTGTGTCGGCAATTGCAGGTCACTCGGCCAGAGCTCGAGTTGGAGGTGAGAGCGTTCGTGGTTGATCATAAATTCCGCGAAGAAAGTACGGAGGAAGCATATAAGGTTGCAGAATGGTTATCGAAATTGAGTTCGTCTGCTTACCACTTTCCAAACGTCGATTATATGTGTCTAACTTGGTTCGATGTAGAAATTCAATCAGAGGTCTTGACTCTGGACTGGCAACCGGGAGAATCCCCCAAAAAGCGAATGGGCTTTGAAACTCTTGCGCGCACAAAACGCTATCAAGCGCTGGGGCTGGCATGTCTTGAAAACCGACTCAACACGCTACTCATTGGCCACCACCTGGACGACAATGTCGAAACGGGCCTGTTGAGGATGACTCCCACCGCAAAACTTGAAGGGTTAGCTGGCATAGCGCCAGTAGCACGTATTCCCGAATGTCATGGACTTTGGGGTGTATCTGAGAGCGGCAACGTTGAAACGATGCGCGGTCGACAACGGAGCTTTGAATTGGATGCCAAAATGCGCAAAACGACTCATTTATCCAAAGCGGATTGGTCGTTTAATATGGCTACTGGGGGCGTATTGTTGTGTCGGCCGCTACTACCATTTCACAAGTCAAGTATTTTGGAAACGTGTCGGCAGGCCACGGTGCCATACGTAACGGACCCGACGAATTCTGATCCTACACTCACGATCAGGAATACGATCAGAGATCTGCTGGCATCTGACAGGTTACCGCGCGCACTCAGGTCTGCTTCGATGAGTGCGTTTCTGGCGAATAACCGCGTCTCTTTACTCGATATCATGACCGAGACGGACAAGTTACTTCAGGACTGTCAGCTACTGAAATTCTACCCAAACACGTCAACCATGGAAGTAATTTTCCCCACGCTACCCCTGCATTCACCAGACGCGCAAAATTATCGAATTTTGGCGGCTGCTCTGCGTCGTATAGTGAGCCTAATCACTCCGCGGCCTGAGGTGAAGAATCAAGCTCTCAGACTCTACGAGCGATTTGCGCAGGACATCTTCACGGGCCAGCAGAGAAGCGATTTCACAGTTGCGGGCGTCCATTTTCGTCTGCAGGAACCAGTAAACAACAATAAAAAGACAGGTGATGTGTTTGATAATATCTGGCATATTTCGCGAACCCCATTTATGGCAGGCACAGAGCCTGTGCTTCACATCGACAAGCTGAGTGATAAGTGGTCGCCGCCGGTGCTGTGGGATAATCGGTTCTGGTTCGAGTTCAGATTCTGTCCGAGTTCAAAGCTCAATCCTACTGGTGCTGAAAATCATAATTCTGCAGACGTTGAAGAGCCTCCTTTTTCTACTGCTGACGAAGAACTTGCGAGACTCCGATGCCTCAATCCGCGCATAACAATCCGCCCCCTCGAAAAAGAGGACATGATCCAGGTAACCCGCTACCTTAAAAGAATCCAGAAAAACTACGACTTCACGCAGTGGGCACCTCGAAACTCGCGCTTCACATTACCCATTCTCACAACAACTTCCCGATTAACAGATACAAACACGAACACAAACCACAAAAAGACAAGGAGAACGAATTTGATGAGAATCCGAGGAGATGCTCCGCAGGAACGGCATATTGGGCTTCCCACGCTTGGTTTCATGAATATGGATATGGATGAGGAGACAGGATTCAAGGTCCAGTGCCGCTGGACCTATAAGAATGTCGACACGGAGGCGTTGAAGTTGATGGGTTGGTCGGTGGAAGACCAGAAGGATGTTGTTGCTGGGTATCATGCTCATTATTAACTTTTGGAAGCGGAGGTGTATGATTATGCGATGTACATTATACTGCATTTATAGACTTGTAAGATATTGATTTGCTCCATGTTAGAAGGTAACGTTGTTGTTGGTAATGCACATATTTGACAGTGTGGTGCGATATCTACATCTCGAAAGGAAAGGATATAAAGGTATACAAGAATAAAAGGAAATGACTCAGTATCCAGACCGACACGCTCAAAAATCCACCAAAAAGCAAGAAACCAATGATGATGGGGCCCATAAAATGCTGTTCGCTGTTTGCCAGACAAAAAGAGTCTAAAATAGAGGAAAAGAAAGAAATAAAATGAGAATGGATGGGGTTGAAGGAACAAGCCTATGCGTCAGCTATTTCGACAACCTCCTTTGTAGGAGCTGACACCTCGATATCGGCTCTCACTGCTTTAAGACCGCCGAGTTCGCGTTTCAGTCGCAAATTCTCCTTCTTCACGCGACTGAGTTCCTCCAGCGTGCTCTTCAACTGCGTCTTCATAATTTCAACACCATTGCCCCCACGAACTTCTTTCACGACTTTGCCAAGTTCGCTGTTGAATCTCTCGTACAATGCCTCGTTTTCTGCGCTAGCCTCGCGGTAAAGCTCATCTAGCTTCTTTGCTCGTTTCTCGCTCACGCTCAATGAAGAATCTACGTCCTTTTTCATGTTCGCTGTTTGATTGCTGATGTCGGTACTAAAATTAGAGAATTGTTGTTCGAGATGGCGTATGCGAGCTTGCAAAGCCTCGACTGTGGAAGATTGGTTATTCCCCGTTGGCGAGGATCTCAACGTTAGAGCAGCTAATTCCAGTCCAACCGAGTGCAATTCGGACTGGAGGGCAGACGCTGCATGGGTTTGAGCCTGTACGGTATTTTGAAGACGATCGCGGAGCTGAGACACAGATTAGTAGCTGACACCTAAATCGAATTAAAGATATCTTACCTTTTGAGGGCTTTGCATGCGTACCCTGTGAGGCTTTTGCGGCGATGATAATGCTCGCTCACGTCTCCCTGAAAAGTCTACTCCATGTGACGACATGGGTCGGTCTTTGAATTGTAGTGAATACCTGGATGGCTGCGGGATACTAGTCAAAGTATCAGATCGCTTTTTCCGTGTGTATGTCGGGGACGCCGGCCCATCAGTCTTTTTATTGACAGCCCGTTCCGTCAATCTCGGTCTCTGCAGACTACTCTCCTTTGACATAGGAGACCTGAGGGCTACTGGAGATAAAAGACTCCGTACTGGAGAATCTGGGGATTTAGGAGACGTGGCTCTGACGGAAGATTTGGAAACCTGTGGTATGCGAGTCTGTGACTTTGGTTCAGGACTGTCAGGTTCCTGTAATTGAGCTATACGAGAAAAAACCTCCGACTGGGGTCGGGGTTTCGGGACTGGAGTCAATGGATTGCGTATCTCAATTGGTGACAGCGCAACAGGGCGCGGGGGAGTAGTAGGGTCCGGCAAATCAGATAGGGAACTCCGTCTTTTCTTCCTACGGATTGGTTCCCTTTGTGGAGTGGTAGGTGCTTCGCGAATAGAACCCAGCACAGAACTATCGTCATGTGCGCTTCCAGGACGGCGTATATTGTCTTCTGACAAGAAAGCTCCGTATAATGTGGGCCGTTCTCGCGTTGTCGGCCGTAAAAGTTCTGCAAGTCTGGAATCCGTATCGGTTGATTTTGAACGGAATAGCTGTGATCTCACGTCTGGATCGCCACTGTTTTTGGTCTTGCTCAAAGTGCGGATAAGGGAGCTGACTTTGCTTTCTCCATCAGAACGAGATGAGTTTTCTCGATGCAGACCAAAGCCAAGTCTTTTACGAAAAGATGAAGCATTTGACCCTACAGACCCGGTGTAAGAACGGGGCCGGTTAGGCGTCGTTTCGTGTGATTTCGATTCGCCCATCGATTCTTCAAATAGATTTTCAAAATCTTCAACAAGACGATCGAGCAGAGATATGTACTGCATAGGGTCTTCATTCTCACAGAGAATTTCGGCGAATGCCACCGTCAATGCTCCCCTGTCGCCATCGTTGCCAGAAGCATCTAGGAGCTCTGCAAGGAGCCGAACCGTGGCAGTGAGGGCACGCCGATTCTGCGGACTAAAATCACCAAGGAGCTTCCGGAAGAAGTCCTCAAAGTCCCTTGGGAATGAGGAATCAAATTTGCGCTGAATGGCGCCGAGGACGTCAGGAGAGACGATTGAGCCGATCAAATCTTTCCATGCGTTGTGCATAAATGTCTCGAATGCCACAAACAAAACATCAACAGGGACCTCTGCAGCCGCTTGAAGTTTGGCAGGATCTTCCAGTAGAACATTGTATAGCTCATTCACCATAGACTTGTCTGCATTGGCTCTAGTTCTCAGACTGCGACCTACGATGTTGCCACTCCGCGAACGTAGAGCGAGGATATAAGCTGTCAAGGTCTGCTCCAATTTTGTGAGTTGATCATCCTGGGCCAAACTGGGGGGAGCAACCACTGAGATCTTAGGGGGGGCTTCGTCCAGCATTCCTGGTGAGGTGGTTGGTCGTGTAACAGCTCTTGGCGTCATTTTTGGAATATCGCCCAGAACCAAGTTCTGTGTGAATGCTTTCGACAAGGAAGGTGTATCTTTAGCTTGGCTTCCACTACCCCATAGATTTGAAATGAGTTTCGTAGGAGATGGCGGCCGGAAACCACGTGGGACTTTTGTTTGGGATATGATATGACTGCCAATTTGACGAAGTATGTCTAGATTTGAGTAGATCGACGATTCTGTTAAAGTTCGGTTCTGAATACTGCATATCACTGGAATTAGAGTAGACACTATGATTGTTAGTGGGCTACAACCTCCAGAATTTGATAAAGGACTCACGTCTTGCTGTAAGTGTCGATATGAATGTATCGGCGCTAGCTGTATCTACTGTATTTGAACCACTGTTCGTACTCACTTCCAATCTGTACGTATCGCCATCCGCTGGAGTCACAGACACGATCACGTCTACTGATCCATTATCCAAGGTCTTCGTACATATTGCCTTGGGTGTGTCAAACACTATCCTGATCCTCGAGTATCCAGACCGTTGCATCGATCCATTGGCATCTTCTTCGAAGACAGGAGCAAGGATCCCAAGAGATCCAGCCGGTACACTAGGACTGCGCAGTGTCCATTTAGCGCCTTCACGTTCCCGCTCCGAAAAGCGTCCCTCCATTTTGGCTTTCAGTATTTCTTCGATCAAGCGACTCGCTCGTCCTTCATACATGCCTGATAAATGAAGCGCGTGTGGTGTCATTTGCGGCGTTTGCGAGGTGCTAAACGGCATAGTGCTAGCAGGCATTAGGTAGAGAATGTGACCACCACTCGATTGTGCACAAAATAGATTGTTCAAGTCAAATGCTCTCAGAAATCTGAATTGAGGACTCGGTTGCGACAGGGACTTTTCGCTGCCAATAGTCGGCAGATTTTCCAGATCTGATAGCAACGCACGAGCTGTCATATTACTCCCTGGGTATCGAGACAGTAAGACAAGGCAATTCTTATAAAGTAGCATAAGCGTGGTCACAAGCTGGGTGTCTTGTTGCTCTTGTATGTGATACGGGGGAAGAATCTCGGTCGAATCAATAGCATTGATCAAGCGCCCTTGAGGGGTAATGGATGGCGGCCAATACTCGACAAGCTTCATCACGCGTTTGAGGCTCTTATTATGATCAGTATTAGCTGGTGTATCAAGGGAGCATATTTCCTTAATGATATCTCGTGCTTTGAGAAAAACGCGAACAGAGGGGTGGATAGACGGTATGCTGCTTGTCATGGCGTCGATAAGGAGGCTGTATCTGGGCAACCTCTGAACGGGCTCCATTAATAGCGATCGCAGTTTTTGTTCACCGGTCTCGTAAACTCGGCGGGAAAAGCTTGATTGATCGTCCTTCAAGAAGGAGTTTAGGGTCTGAGTAAACCCCTTGTGGGCTCTCATGTAAGCGGCATATGGCTCGGAGAATCGAGGAAGCCATTCCATGAGCGCATTCGCAAAGGACATTGCACCCATGATATCTCTATCTTGTTCTGAGGCCATGCGACCGGAAGCCGAGGTGCGCAGATCTGTATCCTCTGTGAGACTTGTGATAGCTCCCTGCTCAGTACTCTCCAAGATTTGTTGCATCACTTTCAGAAATTCCATGTTGACCTGTAGAATTTCCTCAAGACATGGCGGAAACAATTCAGCCAAGGCAGTCTCGTCAGGGCTGGTACTGGAGGAGCTTTTAGATCGGGCCTTCTGTTGAAACTCTTGAACAACATTGTGCACTAGGTCGTAAACTTTGCTCACGTAACGTTCTTCCGTATCAACTACCTCGCACATAGCTAGCCGCAAAGCTTCTTTCTGACTTCTTGTGAACAGAGTAGACTTGCTCAGGTTTGTCGGCTGGGAGGGCGCTCGTCGAAGCCGGGAGGTTGGAAGGAAAATCGGATTTCCAAAAGCTTCAATGAGTGGAGTATACTTTCCATACTGACCACTACTTGCGTTATCGTCCAATGCTTCGTCTGCTGCCGTCTCACCCTGGTCTTGGGGCGTGGGCGGTAAAATCGAGCCTGAAGGCAGCATAACATCTATGTCAATCCACGGAGCCTTCCTCTCATCATGGGCGAGTCTAAGATCCCGTACAATCTCGGCCGTATTGCTTATTTTGACCATCCTGTTGGCGAGGTCGGCAGCATGAGTCTCTTCGAATAGTCGTGGAAATCGGCCGGCTGACTTTCCAGTCTTAGCAATTTGTTTCAAGCACTGCTGAACCGCTTGCGGAATGTCCTTGAAATATTTCAGAACACTGACAGCCACTCCACGATAAACCTCGTCTCCTTGTTTTTCACGGGGAAGATGGTGGACTGCGCTGTAGAGCGGTGCAGCGGGCGACGCGATGATGCGGGGATAGCTTCGGAGGCCGGCCGCACTGAAGATGTGCGCTTGGTTTCTGGTGCTGCTTGTGCTGGAATTAGTTGTGGCAACTGATCCGTAGAATATGAGCACAGAGGACAGATAAGGATCAACGACATGGTAAAGCGACAGCTGCTCCAGAGGCAGGTCTGCCAGAGAAGTGCTGATGGTCGCCATGCCGCCTCAGTCGTAGCTTTCCTATGCGACACCGATACCAACTGGCAGGAGCCAGGAAGTTGATCGACTTGATTCCCGCGGTCGCTAGGCCAATTTGTATGATTTCTTTTCAATTGGCGCTTTCTCTTAATCCTTCTGTGTTATTGATGTCTCCCAGCGCATTTCCAAGCAACGCCACAGTCGAGCGCATTCAACGCGCCATACGGTATGGCTGGAGATAAGATAAACAAGATGCGACAAAAACCCCAAACAATGTATGTTGTCCAGGGTCAACCAAAAGATGTCCTCCAAACTAGCGCGCAATTACCAGCAGCACATGATCGCTCTCTGAGAAGCGGAAAGCGAGGAGATCTCGAGAATTGAGGTAAAAAGTAATATGCAGTGATATGTTGTTGCATGCAGTGTTGTTGATGTATCTGCGGCGGAAACAAACAACCTTATTATTATTGACCAGCGGCGCGACGGCGGGGCGCGTCACTCAGCTCGTACAATGGGGAGCTCTAGCCGAGGACATCCTCGTTGGGGCAACTTGCAACAGCAAAAATGGTTAACTGATCTCTCTGAATCTTCGATTCTTTAATAATAATAATAATAAGTACAGAGTACAATTGCGAGACAGCGCATCAGTCATTGATCCATCCTGACAGCGTTAGACTCCACCAGATGGCATATATCATACCGTGTTATAACTGCTATTGGTCGATCCCTATCGGAGTACAATTGGGCCAATCCAGGCGATGCGAAATTGGGAGCGAAGAATGCAAAAAGAACGGCGGTCATTGGGTCCAACAAAGACTTGTTCCTGAATGGGGCTGACCGCTCTTCCCATACTCCAAAGAAGGGATCCAATTATTGATGGACTCCAAAGAAGTACCTAGGCAGGATAGATGTTGAGACGATGGTGGCTCGACATGTAAGGAGGAAGGAGTTACTCTAGTGCATCTCCATCGCACCTTCCTCCTGACCCAGGTAGGCAGAATGGCAGCCGCCTTCTGGTTGCCTACCTTTCTACCTTCCACTCCATCAAGCTCGTAAGTAGAGGCATGCCGGCGAGATCCTCGGTGAGATACGAGCACTACAAATGGGTATCGCGGTCAGCGACTGATCAAAAAGAAGCATACTGAACATAGCCAGCTACGCTAAACCCGAACGGGAGCTATGCGGGCACGCGGGCGGCGGAGCTAAGGAGCTTATGGAGCCTGGCCGAGATACTGACAGCCATAACAGATCCCGCCAGATGGCCAGATCAGAGATGTTGTCTTCGCCTCGCCATCCACCGACCCCGTCCATGATGGCGGATTACACCCTCCCTATATCGGTGGACCCTGTGTCCCTGGTGACAACAGAATGCATCACTGTCACCTCGGCGATGCGGAAACATGCCCGCTGGGCTCACTCCTCCGTGGCTGCCATTCTCGGCGGCAGCGGCTCAACCAAAGGAAGCGACCGCGACATCACATCCTCCCCCATCCCAAGCTCGAGAAGTAGTGTCTCTGGAAACAAGCGGGGCTCTCTAGATACCTTACAAACATCCAGCGATGGCGATTTTGTGTTGGCCAATCGATGGGGGCTGAGGGGTAAGAAAGGGAAAAGCATCCAAGACAACCCATTGATATCCGCATTTACTCGCTTGCGGAGTGATTTGAAGTCATGCAGAGACATTAGGAAGTTTGATGCCCCGGCGTTACTACACCCATTCCTACAGGTCATTCGATCGTCGTCTACATCCGCGCCGATTACCTCCCTGGCTTTGGTGGCAGTCACCAAATTTCTCGCCTACGATATCGTCAACCGTCACTCTCCTCGTATCTCTGTAGCGATGCAACTGCTATCGGCCGCAATCACACACTGTCGCTTTGAGGCCAGCGATACCGTTGCCGACGAAGTCGTTCTCTTAAGAATTCTCAAGCTGATGGAAGGAATGCTGTCACGACCGGAAGGCGAGCTTCTCGGAGATGAGAGTGTCTGTGAAATGATGGAAACAGGATTGAGTATGTGCTGTCAGAACCGTTTATCAGAATTGCTTCGCCGGTCAGCCGAAATGTCCATGATCAATATGTGCCAGGTGATATTTGTCCGGTTATCTGCAATCGACATCGAGGAGATTCATGACGACACTCTAAATCAGCAGCGCCAGATCGAGGATGACTTGGCCAACCTCAAAATGGACCCTGCTGTCAACGGAGATACGGTCATTCCCCAGCATCCGTCGACAATGGGTTCTGACACTATAGCAGCTGAAAAGGAAGAGAAGGAACGCACAAGTAACGAGGAACCCAAAGTTATGACAAACGGCGAGAGACCAACAGCTACAGCGACTGAAAATGAGGAGTCGGAAGCAGCTGAAGCACTACCTTACGGCATACTGTCTATCCGAGAGTTATTCCGTGTCTTGATCGATTTGTTAGATCCACATAATTCACAACATACCGATACCATGCGGGTTATGGCTCTGCGGATAATTGACGTTGCACTCGAAGTCTCGGGTCCTTCTGTTGCCAGACATCCTACTCTTGCAGCCCTTGCTGAAGATGACTTGTGTCGACATCTTTTTCAGCTGGTACGTTCAGAGAACATGGCAATTCTGAATGCTTCTCTGAGGGTTGCTGGAACGCTGCTATCGACGTGCCGTTCAGTCTTGAAGCTGCAACAAGAACTTTATCTTTCATACCTCGTTGCCTGTCTTCATCCTCGAATTGACATTCCGAGGGAACCCGGCATCAATCCATCGCTATACGAGGGTGTTCCGCAAGCGCCAAAACTCGTCAAACCCCTCCCGGGACAACCTGGCGATGGCCGCGCGCAGACACCCGTTCCCGTGCAAGAAAGGCAAAGATTGGGCTTAGAGGGGGGTTCCAGAAAGCCAGAAGCTCGAGAGGCTATGGTTGAGAGCATTGGCGTTTTAGCTCGCATGCCTAGTTTTATGGTTGAGTTATTCATTAACTACGACAGTGAGGTAGATCGGGCAGACCTCTGTGAAGACATGGTGGGATTGCTCTCCCGAAACGCGTTTCCAGACTCGGCTACCTGGAGCACAACGAATGTGCCACCCTTGTGCCTCGATTCTCTTCTAGGCTATATACAATTCATCGCCGACAGGCTCGATGACGAACCTCAATACGAAGGCTATCCAGACCCGGAAAAGCTCAAGAGCCAAAGACAGAGGAAGAAAGTCATTGTGCGAGGCGCGACCAAGTTCAACGAAGACCCCAAAGCCGGAATTGCGTATCTTACTTCACAAGGCATTATTGAAAATACCGAAAATCCTGAACTTGTTGCTCGCTTTTTGAAGGGCACCACCCGTATCTCAAAGAAAATTCTTGGTGAATTCATTGCTAAGAAACAAAATGAAAAACTATTGGCAGCCTTCATCAATTTGTTTGACTTTGCTGGCAAGTCTGTCATTGAGGCTCTTCGTGAACTTCTTGGCTCGTTCCGACTACCGGGTGAATCGCCATTAATCGAAAGAATAGTGACATTTTTCTCAGAGATATACATGGCGAAAGCACAGCCCGAGGGCATTGCGGACAAGGATTCTCTTTTTGTTTTGATTTACGGCATTATTATGCTAAACACTAACCTTTATAATCCAAATGTCAAGAATGCTGATCGTATGACCTGCGTGGATTTCTCAAGAAATCTCAGAGGAGTGAATGGCGGCAAGGATTTCGACCAAGATGAATTACAAAACATCTATGATTCCATCAAGCATAACGAAATTATTCTTCCGGATGAACACGAAAACAAACATGCTTTCGATTTTGCTTGGCGGGAGATGCTGATGAAGACACCAGCTGCCGGAGAGCTGGTAGTATGTGACACTAATATTTACGACGCGGAGATGTTTTCTGCCACTTGGCGACCCATTGTTGCTACACTTTCATACGTTTTCATGTCCGCATCCGATGATGCTGTGTTTTCAAGAGTGGTCCAAGGGTTCGACCAATGCGCCCAAATTGCAGCCAAGTATGGTTTGACGGAAGTACTTGACCGTATCATCTATTGTCTTGCCTCAATCAGCACACTTGCGACAGAAAATCCGCCGAGCACTTCTCTCAATACTGAGGTGCAGGTAGGCAAGAAAGCCGTCATGGTTAGCGAGCTGGCTGTTAAATTTGGTCGAGATTTTAGGGCTCAATTGGCCACTGTGGTTCTATTCAGAGTCTTGACTGGAAACGAGGCTACTGTCGGGCAAAGCTGGAAATACATCATTCGAATCCTTCACAATTTATTCATTAATGCGCTCATTCCGCCCTTCGCGGACAGTCTTGTCTCTAGTCTTGATATAGCACCAATTCCACTTCAGCCTCCGTCACAGGTTGTCGAGCGTGAGTCTCGAGGAGAAACTGGTCTACTATCAGCCTTTACCTCGTACCTGTCAAGCTACGCTGCCGACGATCCACCGGAGCCGTCAGACGAAGAACTTGACAACACTCTTTGCACAATCGACTGTATAGACGCTTGCAATATCAGCGAAATGCTAAAGAACCTCACGTATGCCGTCATTCACACCACTATCACTATTCTAAGATGCTAACTTTGCTGACAGATCACTACCTAAATCCTCATTATCCAACCTTGTTGATGCGTTGCTATTGGAACTTCCAGAAGAAAATGCCTCCGCTGTTATTGTGGTTAAAACCGAGCGCCCATCATCCGCTGGACCACGAGTTGCCAGCGCAAAGACTGATTTGAAGTCGCCTGGCTACAACCCTGGTATGCTGTATACGTTGGAGTTGGCCACTGTTCTAGCAATTCGGGATGCGGAGACCATAGAATCCGTTGGCGAAAACCTAGCAGGGTCTTTACAAGGTATCGTCCGAGATGCGAGGAATGTTCACCCCCTAATAGTCTCCCGAGTCTTATATTACCTACTCAATTTACTCCGACTGAGCTATGTAAGTTGACATCTCGCTCTTAAATAGAACCCAAGCTCACATTTGTTAGGATCAGCCATTCATGCGAGTTCCAGTGATCTTGCATGCCATTTCCAGTCTTGACCAAGACATATTGGAAATGTCGGCAACTCCAATTCTCAATAGTTTATCACGATGCATTGCCGAGTCAGAGTTATTGAGGAGGGAAATAGTCATATCGCCCGACTTTTGGTCCGTCTTACAACGCTTGCGCCCGCAAGCTACTTCTGCTCCCATTGTCTTCGAGATACTTAAAGGCATCGTCGAGAGTAACCCTCCGACAATTTCATCAGACAACTATGAATCAGCCGTTGCACTTGCAAATGACTTTGCAAGCGCCGGAAGTATAGGGGCTGCTGAAGAGCGTAGGCGAGATACCAATGCGCGTCGTTCCAGAGGTGGCAAGCCTGAAAAGCCAACGTGAGTCGCGGTGTTCGGCATCAAAGTGGTATATACTAACAAAATCAGTGAGAATGACACGGTCTTGAGGGGTATACACGCGATTGGTATTATCTACCAATTGACAAGCCGTACACCCAGCTTAATTAAACAGTCCCATCTAGAAAGGAGTGAAGGTGCGTCTATTATTCCAGGCATGTATATTGATATTTCACTAACGTGCATCAGCTTGGGCTGCCTACTGGTCTCCGATTTTCCAATCTTTGACGATGCAATGTACCAATCCTTGCCGAGATATCCGACACCAAGCCATCTCTACGCTTCAGCGCTCTCTCGTGTCCTTAGAGTTTGCATCTGAGAATGACGACAAATGGACGTCGATATTCGACGAGGTCCTGTTCCCTCTCATCTTACGTCTGCTGAAGCCTGAAGTATACCACTCAGACCCAATAGGTATGAGCGAGACTCGTGTTCAGGCCGCCACACTCGTCTGCAAGATCTTCCTTCGATATCTGGATCAGCTATCCAGCTCTGGTGGCATGCTCGACCTATGGTTGAAGATACTGGACATCTTAGATAGGATGATGAATAGTGGCCAAGGCGATGCTTTGGTATGCAATATCCTTTCTTCTCCTTCTGAGGCAGATACTAATAGTGAAAATATCATACAGGAGGAAGCAATCCCCGAAAGCATCAAGAATATACTTCTCGTTATGGCGGACAGTGGTCATCTCACCCCGCCACCTACCAGCGACGCTAACAAACAAGAGGTTTGGACTGAAACCAAGAAACGTCTTGACCGTTTCCTGCCCAATCTATTCAGCGAATTATTCCCGGTCTCTGAACCCCAGAAAGATGTTCCCACTACCTCCCATGAAGACAGCAAAGAAAATGCTGAAAAGGCCACTGTTCCCGACGACTCAACTGAACAGCAGCAGGAACAATTCTCACCGTCGCCAAGTCCAGCCGACATCGATTGAACAAGAACTACTCTCTCATACCGGCTATCTGGACGAAAGCTTCCACTCCCTCCCTAGATTTTAGGGGCTAACGAAACGTTTATATATAATGAACCATAAGCAATTGGAATGAATTGCTAAAAATGTCGTTTTCCGTTCAATTGCTCTCCTTCCTTTCCCCTCTTTCTACCATTTCTGTCTCGTCGCCTATTTGATACACCATTGCATGTCCTTGTACCATCTCGCTCAAAAACTGTTGGCGCGCTCACAATCTTTTCTTTCTCGTTTTGAAACAGACAGAGCGACTATCGGTTAACATCACATAACCACTATGTATTTTAAAATTCCTCTCAAACAGTTCTTTCATATACATAGTAATCTGCAAAATGTGCTTGAGATCGAATAAATACTTCGCACTCAACTCAACGGTCTATTTAGCTAGCCAGATATCAGACAAATGAGAACTAGAAACTAGTATGACAAAGAGTAGAACGAGCGAGGAAGGGAACGTGATGTTCTGAGTAATGGAGTAAAAAAGCCGATAAGAGTAAAATATAACGCCTGGTTCCAGTATGCAAAAGTTGTTGTAGCAGTAGTAGCAAGGTACAAAGTAAAAATCGAAGAGGGTGCGATGAGATGAATGGCAATGCGTGTTACGTGGCCTAGAAGAATAGATCGACTAATCTTCCATATCCTCGTCAGCAAGATCAATGGCATCTGGATTAACATTCGCTGGAGGCGCGGTAGTCGCAGCTGCTGAAGGGCGATTTCCGCCTTCTGGGCCGGAGCTGGCAGCAACGAAGCCGACGGGGGCACGAGCCTGGCGTTCCAATGCTGCCATTGCGTCTGCGCGTTCTTGGTCTTCTTCTTCGTCTTTATCTGCTTCTCCGTTCTGAGCGCGCTGTTGTTGGCTACGTGCAATAGCTTGGGAGGCGATGAAGTTGACGTCCGTGCTGTGAATGCTTGTTAGTATGACATCAGAAAACGAAAGGGCAGGGTAAAAGCTTACTTGTATTGAGCTTGAACGCTTCGCTTGATACGCAACATTTCCTTGAAGGTATCTTCGTTACCGTGTTGCACTTCGAATGCTTCCCATTTCTGCCAGAAACCGGCATTGGTACGCGGGTCACAAAATTGAGATGCATGGCCGTAGATAGCACGTGCCCGATCGATTTCACCAAGACGGCGCTCCATTTCAGCGAACTTCAGGCACATATCCTTGGCTTCGTGGTCTGGTAGAGCGGCAATGGCGCGTTCGTATATTGGGCGGGTTGATGTGAGACCAAAGTTAGATGCGGATTTGGTAATATAGAAATTGAACATTTCGAGTCGATCCTCGTCGGATACTGCTCGTGTGGCACGTTCATAGATACGCATAGCGTGTCTAGCAAGGCCACGCTCTTCTTCCAAATTGCCATACATCAAGTACAAGACCTTGGCGAACTTGGGAGGACAGCCATCGAGTGCTTGCTCAAAAAGGTCACGAAGACGCTCGACACTGACCTTCCGATCAACGGCTTTTGTCAGGTACAAATTCCACAGCTCGAATGCAACGGGGTAGCTGAACAAGTCCAATCCACGCTCGTAGACCTTGTACGACTCTTCGAAATACTTGTTCTCTTCCAGAAGGTTGGCGTAATTGACGACAGTCTGTGGTGTAGCAATTCGAAGCTCAAAGATCCTATCGTAGATCTTTCTAGTCTCGTCAAGAGTGCTGACACTCTCGACTAGATCCACATAAAAACTCCAAAGCTTCCAGCTCTTGTGCACGCGTTGCTGAGGCGATAGAGTCTCGTCAAAATAGTCCACTGTCGAGCGTTTTGGAGCCTGAGTCGCTTTGGCCATGATAGCAACAGCCTTGTCAAAATTCTCACTACGCAGTTCCATCTCAGCCCATTCACACCAAGTCTCCGCCAACTCCGCTACCGTTTTGAAGGGAACCTTCACAGCTTTGTCGAAAATGATTCTTGCGGTATCAATATTCCCTCCGTTCTCGTAGAATTTGGCGTAGTTAACCCACAATTCGTGAAACTTTCCATGTGCCTTCTTTGGATTGATAGCAGCAATAGCAGCGGTGTAAGTACTGACGACTTCGTTGACATTGTTTCCCCACAGTGCAACTCGCTTCTCCCATTCCACGACATTGTTCGGGTTCTGTCGCAGGAGAACATCATTGACAAGGAACGGGCGTCTATCCATCAGCTGTTCGAATCGCAACATGCGCAGATCCAAATCAAAGTCTGCATCTTCATCAACCTTGCCTTTCTTCGAACGAGATTCTGCTTGGCTCATGAGTGTTCCGATGATTGACTCCTCAAATTCGACATATGAGTCAAAAATCATGGTGAAGTCCCGTACTGTCATGACGCTAGTAATTCCTTCTTCAAAGACATCCCGAGCTTTCTCAAAGTTGCCTTTTGTGATCCAATACGTCGCCAAGCCGACCCATAGTCTACCGCGCTGATCAGAGAACCGAGAGATACCGCTTCGAATAATAGAATCAACGTCAATCCCTCCATTACCTGTAGTATCGATGTGCTTGGCCTTGTTCACGAGAAGCTCAACCATCTCACTCCACAGCTGGAACTGGCTCTTGCCCTTCTTCGACTGGAAGCTCGAATTATCAAGAATCTCCATGTACTTCTTTATTGCCGATGTGTAATATCCCAGTTCCACGAGTAGTTCGATGTAGTCCTCCGCATTTTCAGGGCGAACCTGCATGTATCTCCGCCATATCTGTACCGCAGTAAGCCCAGAGACCGAGTTGGCAAATGCCTTGTAGAGCTTCCAGATACGGCTGTGCTGTGTAATAGGCAGTGCTCGAAGCGCGCGATCAAACGAGTGACGAGTGTATGTAACCAGTGGTTGCTTCAGCAGGAAAGAAAGGAACATCTCCCAAATCCGAGGCATCTTGTTGAGTAGAACCAGGGCCCGTTCGAATAGCGTATTTACTTTCTGGTATTCAGCACGATGTATGGCAGGATTGCGCCCTCGGAGATGGTTGATTCTGAATTCTAGATACTGGTAAAAGGTTAATATACCCTGAATACATCGCCGGTAGAGACCGTCAAAGACTTACCATTTTCCACAGTTTGTAGGATCGCGGGAGTTGCTTGCAGGCGCGCTCCATAATCTATATCATATGTTAGTAGTGAAGAAGAAATTGACGGGGAAATACATACAAAAGATTGCTCATAAAGCGTCCCATTCTGGCGCTTGTACTCGATGTAGGACAGCCATGGCTTGATACTGCCGGGGTCCCGCAGCAGATCCTGCTCATAAATGGTATCCTCGCTCGACTGTAAAACACTTCGTTAGTCAATTTCCAGATACGGCCGAGACTGAATTACTCACGATGAGATACAGGTCTGGCTCTGCTGCTGACGTTCGCTCCATCTGTGCGTGATGTCGCTGCGATCTAGGAGGCAATAAGGCCCCTGGCATGTTTGCCAGGCTCACAGACAGAAACGCAACGCGATCGATGTGACGAGGCACGGACGGAGATTCGGACGGAGTCGATTTTCTCAAGAAGCTTGCTGTCGGGCAGGCTCTGTAACTCTTGACGTGAGGAATTATAGGTCACGTGATGGGTTCGAGCGGGACGGCGTCAGTTTTTGGCATTGGCGCCTTGATGATGCTTGGCACATGCTCCAATCAGAGCAGAGGGCCCGAGCTTTCGCATATCGCTCTGTTCTAACACCGTCATCATACGGATAGCATCAATATCAACTTGCTGTTTGATCAACCGGAAAACAGAGAACTGATTGATCCGCAATCATGTCTGGCGCAGTGGTGAGTATACTTATCTTACCGTCTCTTCCAGACTTGCATACTGATTTCAACAGGGTCGCGAAGCTGTCTTTCCGACCCGCCAGACCCTCGGGTTGATGAAGAGCAAGCTCAAGGGTGCGGAAACAGGCCACAGTTTACTGAAGAGAAAAAGTGAAGCTTTAACAAAGTACTAAGCCTTTCCTTTTATATTTTCTTTACATTTGTTGACTTTGATCTCTCCACAGACGCTTTCGTGGTATGCCTTCAATAAGCTGAAGCTAAAGCTATCTATGACCCCGCAACCGCTAATCGGACATAGAGATCACAAGACGAATCGATGAAGCAAAGAGGAAAATGGGCCGTGTTATGCAGATTGCAGCTTTCTCTCTAGCTGAAGTTACATATGCGGTTGGTGGAGATATTGGCTTTCAGATTCAAGAGTCAGCGAAATCAGCTCGTTTCCGCGTCCGAACAAAACAGGAGAACGTATCCGGTGTCCTGCTTCCACAATTTGAGAGTGTCATTTCAGAGAACACAAACGACTTTGGCTTGACCGGTCTAGGCAAGGGGGGACAACAAGTACAGCGATCACGAGAGACATATGCGCGGGCAGTAGAAACTCTTGTCGAGCTTGCTAGCTTGCAAGTGAGTATCCTAGATGGTATCCAGGTTGCTTTCAGGACTAATTATTGTAACAGACTGCGTTCGTGATTTTGGACGAAGTGATCAAAGTAGTGAACAGAAGAGGTATGTGCATTCCTTACATGAAAATCTAAGTCGGTGCTAACGCTTTATCTAGTAAACGCTATGTAAGACATATCACAACCCTTTGGCATATACCTCAGATTCGTCTAACATATATTAGCGAGCATGTGATCATCCCCCGTACGGAGAACACTATTAAATGTCGGTCTTTTCTACCATATTTCTATTTGGCATAGGCTAACTAGATATAGACATCAACTCTGAACTCGACGAACTTGATCGAGAAGAGTTCTACCGACTTAAGAAAGTGTCAAATAAGAAGCAGAGAGATACGGCTGCCCAAGATGCAGAGATCCTCGCAAAGCGCCAACAAGAAACCGAGAAGTCGAAAGCTGAAGAGCCGAAGGGTGCTGCTGCTGTTACAGCAAAGGAAGAGTCAGAGACGACCGATGTGCTTGGACAAGAGGACGAGGACGTCATCTTCTAAAGAGCCCACATCGAGCTGATCTAATCATTGTTTATCGGATTCATATTCATGGCGCTTGACTAGGGTACTATTGTTTTGATATTTATCGAGTTTGTAATCAGCACTATTCAGGGCACATATTTACCATGGCAGGAGGTCTTTTTCCAGTAAAAACAATAATAAAAATGCTCCCCTATAAGATAATCCAGAGAACGCCACGCAAATCTTGAAACCATGCACTAAATCATCATTGTCGCTGGTATGTCACACGAATAGGCTTTCCATTCGGACCCATTGGCATTCCAGATGTCGCTTCTTTCGCACTGATAGCCCCTGTTTCGTTTTCATATTCAACAAAAGCGATACCCTTGCGGCCTGGTACCAGACGCACTTCACGGAAGCCTTCGAAACGACCGAATATACCGGTAAGCATATCAGAGTCTGCATCTTCGGGTAATTCTCGTAAGAAGAGGATCTTGTTTGGAGGCAGGTACTCGTCGGGGACAACTGCGGCAGCTGCGCCGGTGGAAGGCTTGAGGCCAGTTCCACGAGCTGCTTTTGCTGGTCTCCCAGCCTCTGCTGGTACAGGTACTACTCCGGCGGGGCGTTTCAACTTCTTTTGTGCTTCGAGCGCTTCTTGGGCTTGTTTTCGTTCTAAAATAATACGAAGGCGTCAGTGGCAGATATTCGATCAGTGGGTAGAGTGCCTAAATGGGCTTACCCTTCTCAGCCAACCTCTTTCTCTTGTGAGCTTCAAACTCATCTGAACCACCTTCCCTCAGGACCGTAGCATCGCTTCTCGTTTTTGCAAAATCGAGAGACATGGGTTTACCTAGTAAGTCAAATCCGTTGACTTCCTCGACAGCTCGCTGTGCGGACTCGACATTGTCGAATACGATAAATGCCTGTCCTTTTGCTTTTAAATTCTTCTTTGCGACGATCTCGAGTATGGTGCCATATTCGGAAAAGATTTCGGTAAGCGCTTCTTTCAGATCATCGATCTTAACGCGCTCTTCTAAATTGTGAACCTGGGCGAGAGGCGGTTAGAATCAAGCATGGTAATTCGCGAAGCTTCGGACTCACATAAACCCTAGAAAGAGATTAGCAAAAGGACATACTAGCTAATGAGTGATGAGACGCACGTGGGGTTGGGGGGATTCCCAGAGCCTGACGCAGCTACTGCTGCCATAATGGTCGTAGAAAGTTGCGAATCTCTTCGAAAGTTTGGATAATGGGAGCTCTTTGATTTGCGATACTGCACGGTAGACAGAGAAATTGCGGAGTATCTGAGTGATACCACTGTTTTCATTTGATAAGGATCATAGTACCAAAAATTCAGGCCTTGTTAACAAGCATCATTGGTCTAGTGGTAGAATTCATCGTTGCCATCGATGAGGCCCGTGTTCGATTCTCGGATGATGCACTAGTTTAATTCTTTTTGCATTTTTGCTGGTAACAATCCATCAAATAATTGACGTTGATTTCTTTTTCTCATTTCAATGTTTCTCGCTCTACACACGAGAAGCGTTAATCATTTTCCCATCCATCAAGAGACTCATCGTGGCCGACCAATCACGTGGCGCAACACTTTATCCCCTTTCGAGTCCGGACTGTTTATATTGGAGATATATTTACCAACTCAAACTCACCCCCATAATCCTTCACACGAGCTACTGTAACATTTGAGAACAGCCAAAAATCCATTAGTAGCTGACAAATGGACGCAGCCGATGATAGAGATATTAAGTTTCAACGCGGATCTGGGGATTTATTGCAAGAGTTCGAAGAAAAACTGACCCCGCTCTTATGGAGGCAAAATACAATACAGTCCCAGAAGTCCGTGCATAGATGGTCGCAGGCCCCGAAAGAAAGTCGGCTGATTGAGGTGGTGAGTGAAATTAGATGTCCAATAATGTCGGCACAGCCTTTATTGACTTTGACAACAGCTGGAAAGATTTCAAGAATGGCCTCAGTTGCTTGATTCCAAGCTGCAGCCTTTTCTGTCCCAGCTTGTTGATGCATTCCTGGTCTACTTGACCAAATATCGCCAATTTTATGCGTCAACCAAAGGAAGAGCCCCTTCTCAAACGCAAATTGTTCCTCTGCCGAGATCAATATGCAGACTGCTATACACCTTTTGCAAGGTACGTGGCGTCAAAGTTATCAGTCGATTCCTCAACAACGAGCCTAAGTATCTAGACCTGATGCTGCGTGTCTTCATCGAGTGGGACTCTTTGAAGTCTGATGCAGAGCCTAGACCAGCGGCAACCGGGATCACAGTACAGCCACTCAACTGGGAGGAACGCTATGTCATGCTACTATGGCTCTCTCATTTACTGCTCGCTCCTTTTGACCTAGCATCCATATCATCTGATGATATCCCGATACCGTACAATGATACCCAGATCTTGGAGTCGATTCCTACCAATACACCCCAACTTGCCAAGGCAATCATCTCCATTGCCGTTCGCTATGTTGTCACAGCCGGAAAAGAGCGAGAGGCAGCAACGCTACTTCTAGCTAGACTGGTTCTGCGGCCGGATATGCAACGACTTGGGCTGTTACATATTCTCACTAACTGGGCTTTTTCTGTCATCCACCCACCCGCCGAAAGCGAAACACTCCCTCCAGTATATACATGCATAGGTGTCTTGTCATTTCTCGCGAGACTGGGGGTATCCGGACAAGTAGAGGACCTGGCTCCGTTGGTCACCCAATTTTTTGACAAGATCCTTCGCATAGCGCAAGGGGGCTCGGCAATCTGTAAAAATATCAGGTCTTCCGCTTCAGCACGAAAGCTGCTCGTCAAAATTCTAAGGACTTGTGCTACACTGGCTTTAACTCTAGCAGAAAAAGGCGATCCGCACGTACCAGAGGACAAAGTTTCGTTTATACTGGAAGAATCAATCGACTTCTTCTTAGTGACCCTGGCCGACAAAGATATGCCTGTCAGGTTTGCCGCAAGCAAAGCCCTTGCCATGGTAGCACTAAAGTTGGACGCGGATATGAGTGCGGATGTTGTAGGTGCAGTGACTGGTTCACTGAATGAAGACATTCTGTATCAAAAAAACGACGGTGGCCTGGTCACAGCATACGCAGCCCAGAACATGGACATGAAAGCCCTAAAGCGCAATCTGAGTGCCGTTGATCCACAGCGCTGGCAGGGATTGATTCTCACTCTTGCCCACCTTCTCTTCCGAAGAGCCCCCCCTCCTAGTCAATTACCCGAAATTCTGCAAGCCCTTGTTTCAGGTCTGGATTTTGAACAAAGATCTACTACTGGTAGTTCCGTCGGCACTGGTGTACGGGATGCATCTTGCTTCGGTATTTGGGCCGTATCACGCAAGTACACTACCAAGGAACTACTGTCTCTAAGCACTGATGCGGTCAAAGCACCCACCGAGCAAGAACAGCGTACTATTCTACAGATTTTGGCCGTGGAACTGGTATGCGCTGCTTGTGTCGATCCATCTGGAAACATTCGTCGTGGTGCTTCTGCTTCCCTGCAAGAATTGATTGGTCGCCATCCTGATACTATCCTTGAAGGTATTCCGCTTGTGCAAGTCGTGGATTATCACGCCGTGGCACGACGTTCAAAAGCCATGATTGAAGTTGCACAGGGTGCTGCCTTGATTGATAGTGCATATTGGAGTCCTCTGGTTAACTCCCTACTTTTCTGGAGAGGAATAGGGTCATCAGATGCCGAATCTCGCCGGACTGCAGCGACGGCGCTTGGTGAATTATGCAAACAGGATTCATTTAAATCGCTTCTTACAGTCCTGCAGCGCTTGAACTCACGGCTATTGACCATTGCGCCGACCGATGTGGAAACCCGTCATGGATGTTTCTTGGCTTATGCTGCCGTTGTTGATGCTTTTACTTATGTGTACCAATCCACTACAGAACATGAGGATGCAGCAACCGTAAAGGAAATGATATTGCAACTATGGGAGATATTCAATTCATCACATGGCCCAACAAAGGACGATCTCACACAACAGACTGCACGACCAGAACTCACCGCCGAAGCCGTATCATGTCTAATCGCATCTCTTTCTCGTGCTGTAGGGACATTTTCGCTCGAAGGAAGTATCCCTGAACCCCTTCTCGAGAACGTATTAGAAACTCTATTATTATGCATATCCCGCGGCGAAGACGTCGCAATCAAAGCATCCTCTGCAGCCGCGTCACAGCTATTCCGTATCCTTCCCTCTGGAAAACAGGAAGAAACCGTATACGGCTGGTTCAGCAATATCCAAGCCAGCTGGAAATCAGCAAGTGGACGTGGTCAAATCTCTGCCTTGGGTGCGGTGTTCCATCGATTGCCGCACAGTAGTAATGTTCGTTCGTTTATCATCAAGGAGTTGATACATTGTACCAAGGATGAGGAGTTTATTGAGAAGAGGGTTTCAGCCGTGCAGTGTCTAGCAAGTGGTGTTTTGCCGAATATTCGTGCGTCTATGAGATCCCTCATTACAATTATCAGAAACTGACAATTCAGCAGAGATTTCGGACTACTTAGCGGACCACATCGTCGAATTCCTGACCGATTACACGACAGACCGTCGAGGAGATATCGGATCTTTTATCAGAACCGAAGCCATCCAGGCGGTGCAGATTGTTATTGATCGGGCCAAAACCAGTAGTGACACGTCCAACGCAGGGGCCACATATATTGATCGATTCATCGGATGTCTCTGTAGACTGGCAGCCGAAAAGCTAGACAAAGTGCGATTCCAAGCATGGACTTGTCTGCAGCAGTACTGGGGACATGCCTCCCATCTCCCACCTATGGAGAGGTTCGTAGACTCCCTGAAAAACTCACACCATGGCACATCTTGCTGATTAGGTCAACAACAGAACATTCGAACACTTTAGTCAAGTCTCCTCCTTCAATTACTTTCATCAACTCCTCAAACTCCTGCACATCGACACCCTCCGCCGCCCCCTTGTGCAGGGTCTCATAACGTCCGCCAGCGCCGGAACAGAGGGTCTAATTCAATCTTCTCGCTTCGCTTTTATCGACTTTATCGAAAAACAGCCCAACAACGATAGAAAGCATGAATGGACCAACAAACTCATCGAAGACTTGACGACTATCCTCGAGGCGAATCTGGTCGATGATCGATACGCTATCCCTGCATTGGAGATTTCCGCTTTTTTGGTGGATACGTACATCTTTGAACCGGCAGTTCAAGCGAATAAAGCCTGGTATGTACTTCTCTTCACCTCCCTTATCGCTATATCTTGAGCTAACCCTTCATGATGGAAAAAAGTCTCAAAAAACTCTTCCTCCTCACGCAAAAAGCGCATTTTAAATCATCCAACATCCCTCGACTAGAGGGCGCTATCAAGGTGTACGCAGCACTTTCGCGAGCACCTGAGTTGAGAACAGACACTCTGAAGAGACTTACCGCGATGTTATTACATCCTTATCCAAAAGTATATCTTATATTGATCCCCTGCCGCATCATTTGCACGAGACAAAACTAATTAATGTGGCGCACAGGTCCGTATTGCGGTCTCTGATTCATTGTTCATGACGACGCAGTCTGATATCGTCAAAGATGAGGATTGGACTGCGTCACCGAAGGAGTTGAAAGGTGCTGTTGAGAAGTTGCGAGGCGAGCTTATAAAAGGTGTTCAAGAGGTTTGTTAGATAAACAACAGACAGTACATAGATAGAGTGTGTTCGATTCTTCAGAATGGAACGAAGGAATATATTAAAAGTCATCTAAAATCCTCTTTTCAAAGAAAAATACATCCATTGTAAACGTCAAAATGTGGCGTATATTTCAAGACAAAATCATTAGCTGATGAAAGCAAGAAAAAATAAGAGCAAGGAAAAGAAAAGAATCGTCGACTCCTAGGCATCTTCCTACAGGCTAGTAATGTAAAAGTGAGCCAAATGGACAAATAAACATTGCACTGCGCCCTTCAGTGTATCAATTATCATAGAGTCAAAATTACTAAGCAAAGTCTGCGGTGTAGGAGAAACCCCGGAACTCTTCTTGCATAGCTTGCGAAAGGACTGTACGCACATACAGTCAATAATCGAACTAATTTTCAACAAGATCAAGGCCAACTTACCAGACTGTACGGGAGTAAGGACAGGAGTGACACTGGTGAACTCCTGGTCAAAGTTGCTCGTATCGGTGGCGCTGGTGATCGTAGGCATAAATGGAGGAGGTATACGCTTGTGATAGACATCATCCCAGTTAATATTTCGGAAGAATGCATGAGACATGATCTCTTGTGCATCAGTAGGACCTGATCCAAGTCGGAGCTCAGGCTCCCGGGTGAGCAATTTTTGAAGAATAGAAACAGAATCGCGTGGCATATGAATGGGGTAGAGAGGTTCATCTGCAAGAATAGCGTCGTAGATTTCGTCTTCGTCTTCACCACGGAAAGGAGACTGTTGAAGCAACATCTGGTAGATCAGCACACCAAATGCCCACCAGTCAACCGCTCGTCCATATTTCTTATCGAGTAAAATCTGTACTCGAGTTAGTCTCTTATCAAAGCTCATATGCAGAATTGAAATACCTCAGGAGCCATGAATTCTGGTGTACCACAGAATGTACTCGTAGTACTTCCATACCACATGTTCTCCTTACATAGACCATAATCGGCGATCTTGATATGTCCGTCTAAAGTCAAAAGGATGTTGTCGAGTTTCAAATCACGGTAAATAACACCATTTTCGTGGAGATACTTCAACGCTAGACAGACTTCAGCAGCGTAGAATTGTGCTCTCTTCAAACCGAACTGTCCCCTTTGAATATGCAACATCAAATCACCACCGCTAATGTACTCCATGACAAAGTACACACGCGTCTCTGTTTGGAAGCAAGCGTTCAGGGTCAACAAAAAGGGGTGTCGTTCCTTGTTGGCGATAAGGAGAACCCGTTTCTCGGATTTCATACTTTCAACTTCATCATTTTCAATGATGAACTCTTTCTTCAAAACTTTGATAGCATAGAGTTTCTTGGTTGTCTTCGTCTCGGCAAGCATGACTTTACCGAAGTTCCCCTTTCCGAGAACAGCAAGGAAATTGAAGTGATCCAGTCCGATTCTCGGACCCCGGGTTGAGGGTTCTTTCGAGGGAGGTGGTTGTTGAGTAACGATAGGAGCCTGAGTTTGAGATTGAGGTACGGGTTGAGGCTGAGATGGTGAGATTTGTTGAGGAGGTGCGGCTTGATAGGGTGGGATTTTCTGAGTGGGCATGGGACCTGGAGGAGGCTCTTGCCTCATAACCTCGCCGTATGCTGCTGGATTGTAAGGACGAATAGGAGGTTGTTGTGACTGTGCGAGTCGAGGGTCTGTCATTCGTCAGTATGTGGGGATATTTGCAAAATGAGGCAAATAAACAAACCTTGGCTTGGCTGAGATGGTGGCCGCATGCCACTAATTGCGGCCTCTGCGGCTTTCTGAGCTTCGATTGAAGATGTTCGAGGAGGAAGATTTTGCCTAGATGAGCTAGTGGGTGATTGAGGTGATGGATAAGAGGTGGTCGCAGCACTGATGGCTTGTGAAGATGGTGGTCTTCCGTAATCCGAGGGTTTCATGGGAGCCAAAGGAGCAGGTGCATTGTCCCGTAGGTTGCGATTTGATAAGGCGACTGGGGAGGTCTTATTCATATTCAGGTTTTTCATCCGTATCTGGGTTTCTATAATCTCATTCGCGGTTTGCATAGACATGCCACAAAAGTCTGGAACCAGATGGGCACAGGAAGTATGGCAGGTAAGAGCACATTCTGTTATGCTCGTTAGTATAAATGAAAGGTAAAAGCGGCTGAAGAGTAATACCTGTGCACTTCTTTGCATTCTTCCGACCAAAAGGGAGAAGGGAGCCACAATGACAACACCAATTCGCCGAGATGTTGGCAAAATTTTCGAAACGATGCGGGATGCGATGATTGATTTTTTCCTCATCAGGATCGGTTTCGTAGTTGGCTTTGCTGATACATTTTGTAACAACTTTCGGATAGCACTTGCGATGGCACGTGTATTTACAATCCTCACATTGCATGCCGGCAGCATACTTAAGGAATTCTCCGCAGAGCGCACAGCGCATGATATTATAGAATTGCTGGGTAACGAATTTGTGTCCTTGTTTCTCGTGGACTTCTTCTTTTCTTTGACGGACCGCACCTTGTCGATTCAGACCAATATCAAAAGGCCGGCGATCCTTCAATTGTTTGGCTAAATCCGGTTAGATAATCACATACATAAGAAACAGATTTTCAAACTTACCGAAGCTAACTTGCATATGAATTCGACCCACAGGCTCTAATGCGAACCACGAGTCGATCAGAACAGCATTTCCTTGGCCTGCGCCACCAGCTGCGTTCCCGGGTTGCTGAGATTGGCCGTGACCACCAGTAGGGCTCAACGGCGCATTTGGGTTTGGGCGCCCCGGTGCTCCTTGGCTCATTTTATCTGCAGAAACCCAGCCGTTCGAGGCCAGATCGGTCTCGATCTTCTTCCGTCGCATTTCCTCGGCGATATCTGATATGCGCATCCAGAGCATGCCGATAGGAGTTGGCCTGTCTCCCGACTTATCATAAACCGTGAGCTCAAGCTCATTGGCCTTATCGATATCGATATTGAATGTTTCATCTGTCCACCTATCGTTTCGAGAGGCTTTGGTGCGTGCTTTGATTGCATCTTCAACCTTGATGACAACAAAAGTTTCGGGACCTCTCGAAAATCGTGAAGTTGCGGCATGATCGACATCTTGAACTGAATGTATTCGTAATATTAAGTGACCGGTCAGAGGCTTTCGCATGTTAGGCGCATTGATACTGTCGTCTGTCTATTGCATTAGCAAGATGGCTTGAATCATAGGGCAATATATACGCATACCATCTGCGTTATCGGTTGAGCTTTCAATATCAATGTGCAAGTCTTCGTATCTCTTCAAAGCCTGCTTCAGCAGCTGGATTTTTTGATTGCTCTCAATGCGACGTCCTTCAGCATCGGCACGGCTTTTTCGGTCACCTTCGTCTTGGTAAAGTCGAACCATCTTTTCAATACCTGCTTTATACTGTTTCTCTACACTGAGTTTGAATTCGAGTTGCGACAACATCAGTTGGATCTTTGGACCGAGATAAGGCGTGTCATACTTTATGAGATCTAGTACAAGTCAGTATCTCGACAACAGCTTACACGTCAAATTGTCATACCGAGTTTGCTGTAATTTGGTCGCGCCTTTGGGATGGCGGCATCCGGTCGAGGATCGGCAAATGGCGCACGAGAAGGCATCATACCAGTGCCCCCTTGACTATATCCTCCTGGACCTGGATCTCCGTAATCACCAGTGTCGCCCGGGTAGCCTGTCCTGGGATCCTTTGGAGGCGGCGCAGGAGCGTCGTATCCACCATTCCGGCGTTGATCACCAGCAGAAGCTCCTAATGGTGGCAACTGAGGTGCTCCGGATGTCGCTGCGCCATCTTTGCGATACTGCAATTCTCTAAGCTTGTCTTCCAAATATGCAATATTCCTGCGGCCTTCGCGCATCTGCCCGTCGGCTTGTCGCTGTACCGTTGGATTATCGGTGGATTGTCTCAGGTTCGTTGCGGCAGCTATGAGGGCTTTTTCTCGTTCAATCTTGTGGTAGACTGAGGCGATAAGCTCATCGTCAGCCATGTTGATGATATTTTTTTGTGTTTGGTGGCTGTCAGCGGAATGTAAAAACTGCTTTATTACAGCAGGCGACTACCGCTGTTATAGAAGTAGTCGATCTTTGAATTCGTAAATCCTCCACGGTCCTTAGACGTGCTGCAGGGGAAGGGGTGAACGGAAGCACAGCCACCGCCGCTCCGAGTCGAAGGTGAGGGCGAATACAATGGCGATAAGGACTCAGGTTAAAATGCGAGAACTATGAAACTAAATGTTAGGCCGCATATCATCTTTCAAAGTGCATAAAATTGCAATGTGATTGATTTTTCGTTCTCAAGAAAGATGCCAACGAGCCTCATCAATCGCACGTTGAATATGAGGTCGCGTGCAGTGGGCTTGTTGCAGTGTCAAAGCGAGAAAAACGAAAATAAACAATACTGACAAGTATGATGTGACGTTCCTCGGGCTCGCTAGTTCTGATACGTCGCACCGTGTAATAGCATTAGGTCATCAATAGATAAATTGGGCTCAACAGACAGGAGAGGAGGACGTGATCGACCGTGAGGTATAATGCTAGTGGTTTCACTTTCGGTACAACTACAGACGTCAAGTTGTCGAGTCGTGGAGGGTTGGAGGGGCGGAGGGGTGGAGGAGTCGTCACTCGTCTGGTTAGTGCCTGGAGTCGACCAATGAATGAAAGCGCCCGTTTCAGAGGCTTGATATTGGCGAGCAGGAAGGGTTGTGTGCGCACAGAACGATGTGTGAGAGCGTGTTGGGAGATCTAGGGACGAGGGAAGTTTGGTGACGGTGGTTTCTGGTGAGGAGAGAAAGGAGCGAAGCCTAAGACAGAGAAGAAGAAGCAAGAGCAGAGGATGTCCGTCAGGGCAGGAAACACCGGGAGCCGCAGTTACGGCAAAATACGCAGTGGGGAAGACGACTAAGCCACGCTCTACACTCTGGATCATGATTCATTATGGAGACACCAGCCACTATTCGGTCTCATTCTTTCATCCTCTCAGTCCTCACAGGGGCGCCTTGGAATCCATTACGTACAGTACAGACGAGAATCGAATCTTTCGATGTGGCTGAGGTCCATACGACGCGTTTCTGGATTGGACACGGTTATCTTTCTAGGGGTCGGAGGATGCACATTCTTGACGCACATAGAAATACTCGAGATGTGGTCTGTGTAGATCTATTAGGAAATTACATATACACTCTTAGGTGCGAGGATAGAATGCTATAAGCGGTGGCTACTCGCGGAGACGCGAAGTGTATACTTGACTAGTCATTAGATTATGGAAAATTCCCCGAGATGGTTTTACCAGCGAAGCATTTAAAGTGCCTCGGTGCATAAATCATATGAGAACCCATGATATAGACAGAATCGGTGGTTTTGCCTAATCCTCACGTCTTGAAGCCCGAGGCAAGAACATCCAAACGAGGGTCATCGCACCATACAACCCCAAACAAATAGGATGCAGGACTACGGTCCCCACGCTCTGGGCGAGTATACCGGTGACGAATGGTGCAATGGCACCTCCACTGCTTCCCATTGCACTGACGAGTCCCAAAGAAGTTGTTTGAATGTCTCTGGGCAGGAGTCTGTTCAAAACGACCGTTGCACAGGGATAAATCGGACCTAGGAGTAGACCAACGATTGCAACGATGACGGCCTCCCCGATGATATTTGGGATGAGCCAGCACATAATCTGAAAGGCTATTGCGCCTCCCACGAGACAGAACACAGCGAGCCTTTCCCCGAGTCGTCTCGCAGGATAGGAAAGCACAAAACGGCCTACGGTAATGCCCGCCCAGAAGCCCGCACTGACATATCCTACATGAGCTGGGTCTCCGTTCCGGTAGTTGATCAAAAAGGAAACAATCCACCCAGATATCGAAACTTCTGCTCCCTGATATGCGAAAATGAAGAGTGCACCCAACAATGTGGCCTTTGTCTTGACTGCCTTCCATATCAAGTTTTTCTTCTTTGGAGACCCCTCGACATTTTGATTCTGGCCGGCGACGGCTTGAAAAGGCATGTCAGTCTCGTACCCTTTGAAGGCCCATCCCGCAAAAAAGAGATTGATGGCGGCCAATGTCAGATTGATGATATAGAAGAACGTCCAATGCACTCCGTTCGACGCTAGGGCCGTTGCAATCAAGGGCGCTATTGTACCTCCAACACCGTAAAACCCATGATTGATCCCCAGCAGCTCAGTAGCGTTCGCCAAATTTGCTATAAAGACATTATTCAGCGCGAGGTTGACTGCGACACCAAGTCCAATCAGGAAATAGCTGAATACGACAGCTGGAAATGGCGCCTTGCACACCATTATCAAATAGCCGGTAAATAAAGGAACCTGGCAGATCATTACAGTTCTGGAACGACCTAATCGATTTTCGAGCCAATGTGTCAATGGTGCGGCGAGGATGAAGCCCAGTGCATTAGTAACGAAGATGAGCGATACGATAGCATAGCCGATGTGAAAGTCCTGCTCCATGTATGGAATCAGAGCACCAGGTGCGCTGTCACTCATTCCATTGGATAAGAACATGCAGCAGGCACTAGCAATGCGCCATTTGTTTCTTGTTGGGTTATTGATGCTCGGCACTATGTCGGTTGAGACTAGCTGTGATGCTGACACACCGGGCTCGCCTTTGGGAGATCCGGGTCTTAGAGAGAGGCTCTCGGGATCAAGTGGTGATGCATCGTCAAGTGCTTTATCATTGAGTCTTTGGGATGATGCGAAGACCCCGGGTCTCTGGACGATTGAGCCTGTTGACTGCAGCTCTACCAGTTCATGGTTGCTGGAAGTGGCAGAGGAAATTTGGTCGTCGCGGCGAAGTACGGCAGCTGGACTTGTGACATAAAGGGAGCTTTCCACCTCAAAATAGGCGGCGAAATGCGATGCCATAGTGAGCGACTCCGTTCACGCATGGGTGTGTACAATGTGCCATAGAATGCAGCTTGCGAGTCTCGGGGCGACATTTGATTTTAAGTACACCGCGAATTGCTAACAGCTGACTTATGCCATCATTGATGCAAGCTGATTAATGAAAGACTCCTTCATGAATTAGTAATGAGCGGAATTTTTCCTAGCTGCCGTAGTTTCGGAGATCTGACCGAGCATGACGCTCTTTGTTGGCATAGTCTTGGAGAGTCTACTCCATGGTAGGTCAGAGACTAATTAGAGAGACAGCGGGAAGTAGCTAAAGAAAGAAAGAAAGAAGCGCCCGCAATCAGGCAGGGGCCGCAGGGCTAAGGCACCAACCCCATGAAGTGGGGGGCATGTTTAAGCTTTAACTTTCGAGAGAATTTCTACTCCGTACCTAACGACATCTGACGCCCATCGCATTCAAGTACTCCGATTCTTCTAGACCCTGTCAATGAGCCATCATCAGACATGGGCCCTCCAAAACGCAAGCTCCTCGCAACAGCAGAAGAAGGGCTCTATCCCCCCGCAACCCTGCCAGAGGGGCATCAGATCGCTCGCATCATCAAAGCAACAGGAAACAATTTGTACTCGGTAGAATGGCCCTCCAAACAAACCGCTCTGGTCGAACTTCCCGCCCGATTCAGATCTACCATCTGGATGAAGAGGGGTTCCTACGTCGTCGTTAATACGAATGCGCTCGAGGACCGTGAGAATAAACTTTCAGGGGAGATTGTGAATGTCGTGCGGGATGAGAAGGCATGGCGCAAAGCGGTTTTCTGGTTCGTCCTCTCCCCTTCCCCCTTTGTTGCTATGCAGATCGAAGAGGTTTATTATTGAAATACGTATTATGATAGGCCGAAAGAGTTTGTCAAGCAGTCATACCTTCCCTCGGACTCGGAGGACGAAGAAGAATCGAGAGTGGGCAAGATGCCTTCATCTGACGAAGAGGACGACGAATAGATTACACAATATATGACACATACATACATAACACGACCGAAGACGGCTACAAGGCTAGGGGTCCCAACAATACAAACGTGCATCATTTTGTCTTTCGTTCTGCTGTCGCCTTCTTCGCCTCGTCTGCCGGGCCTTGAGAGAAATTATCACTCGCCAAAAGCATCACGACCTGGAAACCTAGACAGACAACAACAGCAGCCGAGCTAGCAGTAGTGCTGGGGAACACATTCCATCCCCATTCTTGCACCGCCCAGACAGAATATATCAAGACGGGATGAAGTTTCGCTTGCCACAGTAAGAACGGCGTAATCCAGGCGAGATACGCATAAAATTGATAATGCAGCGATCTTGCGCAGAGCATGCCAATGGCCATTGACGAGAGGATTGTGGTGGTAACATACTTACTTGACAATGGGACTTTTCTCGAACGGCCCTCGATGAACTTCTGAGTGAACGTATCGATTTCTTCGCCCGATGGACGGATCCAGCGGGTAGCGAGGAAAGCGATGACGAGAACGGCGTGTAGAACGAGGAGATTGATGGCGAAGACGGGCGAATCGAAGACTTCCTCGTCCATGAATCGCCAATTGACGGTCCATTCATAGAGGAATTGTCTGGTGAGCTCGAATGCGTGTGATACATAGCCAATGGCATTTTCTTGCAGAAATGGTATGCCAAGTAGCACCTGTACAATTAGCACAAGAAACACTCAATTGGTCTCCGCCGATGCTCACCTGTATCAAAATCGCGTTAAGCGCAAGTGGTACAGCCGCCCAAATCCCTCCCGACAAAGCTATTATAATAGCCACTGCCGGAGCGAGCAATAACAAAGACATCTTCACGCCCACTCCCAAAGACCATATCGTAGTCGCGATCGTCAGTTGTCGTCGCTGAAAGAAGAAGATAGCCAACCACATAGCCAGCGTCGCAATTCCATCATTGAACAATCTCAGCATGTAAATGCTGTGCAATCGTTTGGACAGCACCAGCAACGGAAGCAAGTATGGCGGCGCACCGGCTTTGATGTAACAAGACAGAACAACGATCAAGGTCGCAATGTATATTCCCGCGAAGATGTATTGTCCCAGCGCAATGTCTTGTCCCTTGTTTGTCAACTCGTAAAGAAACGAGTAGATATAAACGTGGCCGGCGGGGTAAACGAGAGGGCCGGTGTCGCCTTTGATTGCGGTATAGTCACGTTCACCGGCTTGGTAGAGGGCAATCTGTTGCATGTAGGTTGTCCAGTCGATCTCTGTGTCTGTCAATTCATGTCAGTCTGTATCCCGAAGAAACAAAAAGGCCAACGTACAGGGCACTTTTTTGATGATAAGTGCAGAAAGCACCGCGTCTGCCAAAACGAATAGTGGCGCAATCCATAACGAGTGCTGTGGTTTAGTCAGTATACTGACAATTGTATTTGTGATCGCCATCTCTGTCGGAATCACACGCTCGTGTCCTTGCTTTGGTGAGACGGAGAAACGAGATGAGATCTGAACTTGTTGTCCTGATGGCTATCCGCGGAACATTCTGCTTAGCGCCGTTTCCAGCCGTGACATCGCACGATAGTCAACTACATTAAAACTTTTTGCTATTTCTTCTTTAAGGTGAGAGCATTGAAATAGAAAGAGAAGGCTTGTGTTTGTAGCAAATCTTTAATGTACAGAAATCTAGTCTGTGGGTATACACAAATATACATTGTAACTTCGTCACTTCAATTCACTGCCAGTCAATTGCTGACAGTCGATCTTTTCTCAAACCCCCATATCTTTCTTTTGGAGTCATTGTTTTTGCTACCGTAGTAGCTAGCTACCATTCTCATGGACTGCTATATTAGGTTTCGATTGTTGCGGTTGTCGGCTGTCGGTTGTCTCGGTACTATTATTCGAAAATCCAAGCAACTGCCCAACAATCCCTCGCGGTTTGGGTACCGGACATTCTCGACCAATGCGCGCAAGTGACTCTGCCTCAGCCTCCATTTGTAGGAACGTCGCTACCTCGTCAGCCGATGAATCCGCGTATTGTGTTTGTACCGCTTTTTTTGCAGTATCATCCTTAGTATAATGCATATTATCTTCTTGTAGTGTGCTTTCTGGTGTTTTCCTTCTCCTCCGCGGTCTCATAATCTGTTGACCGTCGGCTGTCATCTCGACTTGCGAATCGGCTAGTGTTCGGCGCGGAGCGGGACAGGGGAATATGTGAGGGAGGCCGACGATGACGAAGGACGCTACCATGGTGGCAGCAAAGAGAGAGCTTGTTGACCGCGATCGCGGATGGAGGATTGGCGGCATTGTTGTGGTATATGTTATGACAGGAGTTGAATGAGCGTGATGTATCCGAAAAGGGCTGGATGTAGAGTGATGCCGTTATGCCATTTGTACTGGTGGGTGTTAGCGGAGCCATTAAGTCATAGTCGCAGGCATTGAAATCTTACCATTCACTCTGACTTACATCGAGCTATATGCTGGTGAGCATGATGCTCTTTTGCTTGCTATTGTATTAATTTGATGCGATGGTCTCGTGTAACTTTGTCAGAGGCTTTTGAGGTCACCTGATTTGAAGACGGCCGACCAGTGGGGCGTGGTGATTAGGCAAATTTAGGCTTATCGGTGGGAGGTTGGCTCGATTGGTCTGATTCCCGTCGCAGTCAGCATTGGTGACTGTTCATTCTAAGCGCCATCTGAGTTTGCTTTATCACTTCGACCTATTTGACTCTGTTCGATCTTACTTTCTAGCTCGCCTGGACATCTTTCGTCCATCTGCTGGTACAGAAAGGCATGCGGGGGCTGTGAGCGTCAGTAGCGGGAACTTTCGCTGCTCAGAGCTTGATCAGCTTGCGCATCTTCTCGTCCAGTGACGGCATACAACAATACCAAGCGACATCATGAGTGACCTGGACAGGTGTGTCCTTACGACTGTGGAAAGTCAGTTCTTATACTAACTGATACTAGAGCCATTGCACAACTGCGAGCTTGTCGACCGATCCCCGAAGCCCAGGTCCGCGAGCTCTGCTACAAGGCACGTGAGCTTCTCATCGAAGAAGGAAACGTAGTCTCGGTCGATGCGCCAGTGACAATATGTGGTGATATCCATGGCCAGTTCCACGACCTGATGGAACTTTTCAGAGTGGGTGGGGACGTACCCGACACAAATTACCTTTTCATGGGCGATTTCGTAGACCGAGGCTTCTACTCTCTCGAGTCGTTCCTGCTGCTGCTATGCCTCAAAGTCCGATACCCCGATCGCATTACGTTGATACGAGGAAATCACGAATCAAGACAGATTACGACCGTCTATGGCTTTTACGACGAATGTATCCGCAAATACGGTAGTGCGAATGTATGGCGTTATTGTTGTGAGGTGTTTGATTATCTAGCACTGGGCGCGTTGGTGCTCGGTGCGAGTTCAGAGCTTGAGCCCACGAGTCGGATCGAGAATTCACAGATAGATGGTGAGTTGGAGACAGAAGTGCTAAATGCGAACGGTGAGGTTACATCCATGTCTTATCGGCCTCGGTATCGATCGTCATCAGATGCATCAATTGATACAAGGGACATTTCGCCCCCGAGAGATATATCGGCTGCGCCAGGCACTACTCCGTCTAGAACTGGACCTGCGGGTACAGGAGCATCTGGCAGTAGCTCAGGAAGCTATGGCACAACAGCGGGAGCAGTACTATGTGTCCACGGTGGGCTGTCGCCATTAGTCGATAGCGTTGATAAGATTCGTCTAATTGACCGGAAACAAGAAGTGCCCCACGAAGGTGCCATGTGTGACCTCCTCTGGTCTGACCCTGACGAAATCGAAGGATGGGGGTTGAGTCCTCGAGGCGCTGGCTTCCTTTTTGGCGGCGACATTGTCAAACACTTTAATCACAAGAATGATCTTTCGCTCATTGCTCGTGCCCATCAACTTGTCATGGAAGGCTACAAAGAGATGTTTGATGGGGGCATTGTCACTGTTTGGTCAGCACCGAATTATTGCTATCGATGCGGTAACGTTGCTGCTATCCTGGAACTCGGCGAAGATGCCAGCAATGGCGGTACAATCGCACGTACCAACGGCGATATTGGAAGGAGTAATGGCGTACTGCGCAGCGATATGGGGAAACATATTCTGGGTCCTGGTCGACGGTACAGGGTTTTTGAGGCGGCGGCGCAGGATACTAGAGGCATGCCAGCGAAGAAGCCTGTTGCCGATTATTTTCTGGTAAGCTCTTTTTCGCTGAATCAATGATTATTACTAATATTCTGATTCTAGTGATGTTACCTAGCGATTTTTTAAATCATGTTCTCCTGCAATGGTACTTTTTCGTGAGGGTTTCCGGTTTCATTTTCTAGAATACATTCAAAGATACCATAATCTATGTATTATTCCTTCTGCCTATTTAACCCCCAAGAAGCAATTTCCGATGCACCATTGATAATACTCAATGTTTCCGCTACTTAGTTAGTCATGCTCCTGCACATAACCCCTGCATTCACCTAACAACACCCTCCTCAGCAAACACCTTCTTCACATTCTCCTTCCGCAGTCCCGTAGCAATCTGCAACGGCGTCCTCCCGCTAAGGTTACGAACATCAGGCTTGGCCCCAGCTCTCAACAACAGCCTCACGATCCCCGCATGTCCCGATTGCGCAGCTTGATGCATGGCCGTCGACCCCCTAGAGGCGCCTCGGGCATTGAGGTCTGCCCCCCGCTCAATAAGCAGCTTCAATAGTGTCTCATTACCGGCTGCAGCAGCGGAGACCAGAGGCGTATATCCTATCGCATCTCTCTCGTCGACATGCGCTCCATTATCTAGCAATAGTCTCACCATATCCTCGTTTCCCAAAGCCACAGCATATTTGAGCACGGGTTGAACCATGACGTTTGAACGCGAAGTTGATGCGCCCTTGTCAATGAGCGCTTTGGCAGACTCTAGATCGTCCTGCTCAATCGCTGTGTGTAATGGGGTATACCCTCTACTGTCTTGAGCATTAATGTTTGGCACCCCCTTTTCGAGTAGATCTTTAACGAGATCCTTCTGACCCCGTGATATAGCCTCATGGAGAGGCGTACTAGGACCTAAGAGACTCATACCCGCTAACTGAAGCAACGGATTCTGTTGCGCCTGAGGCGGTTGCGTCGAAATGGTCTCCTGGGCAGGAGTCGCTTTCCAAATCTGTCGCGCCGAAATGACGGAGAGCAACTCCTTTGCGTACGCGGCTGCCACAGATGCTGCGTAGGGTTGCCACACATCCGACTTGTGTGAGTCTGTATAATCGCTTATACCTCGAATGACCAGGCATGGGAACTGGTCCATTAACCCGGCGGCCTCCATCTCAAAGCAGAGAATACCGGGATCTTCCTGCGCAAGGATATCTCTCATCTTCGCGTTCCTGATAAGCTGATTTCCCGATGCGATGATGCCGTAGTGTACGCGCGGTTCTGTGGTTTTACGTTGCGGTTGAGCTACCAGTCGCTGTTTGTCGCAATTCTGACATGCAGATGCCTCAGAGACATGCTCGTAATCTGCCTCAAACAGCTCATCATACGCCTGGCCCGGATAAGAAAACGTCTTCATGGAAGGATACTTTTGCGCCATCTGCGACAGGAAAGTAGGGATTTGAGTCAGTCCCATCAAATGATCAGCCTGCAGCTCCGATACGGCCGTCAAGAGAACCTGGGGTGGTTTGTTTAACGATCCAGTCCGTTGGAATAGTCCATTACCCATACTCTTGCCCAGATCGTATTGCAGTACACCCCCGGAACTATTCGTCGGCTTGCTAACGACAATATCACCCAGTCGAATGGGATCGTTTTTGTCACTATGTCTACCAGGCACACCGCCACCAATACCAACCATCAAACCAAACCTAATAGACGGGAAAGTGTGTAGCATACTTGACGCAACGGTTGCCGCAGAGGTGGTACCGTGAACACCAGATGGCAGACACGCAATGGCGATGTTGTGTCCGTTTATGGAGCCCAGACAATACGAGTTTTGATCGTTGGATGCTTGCGGTAGTTTAGGGTGGATTTCATCGAGCATGGCCTTTGCTGCGGCCATTTCGAGGGGAAGGGCGCATATCCAACCCACCGTGTATTCAGCGGCGGTTCTTTCGTTGGACATTTTGTGTTGTTTATGTGGTGTAATTATTCTGATCTATTGGTGAACAGGAAACAGTCCTCGACAATTATTTATATCCAAGGATACCTCTTGACAGATGACCTACTGGTATGCACGAGGATGGGCAGATATGAGGAGAGAATGCATTCAATATGGACTCGGATCCGGCCGTAATCAGGCTGGTGATGGTATAAAATAGTTCATTAATGCATCTGGAGCCTCTTGACCTATCAATCAAATAATCCTGGTCAAGACCCATGGACACTAGACTACAAGTAGCTCTTGAAGGCTGTGCTTCCCGACATACCCAGTTATGTCTATCAACCCGCACTATCATGTATAGAAGAATCAATGACTACGGATGAAGAAGTGTTACCAAATGATACTTGTACAAATTACTATCCTGAATAAGTCTGACAAACTACGAAGCAAAGGACAAAGGTATATAAGTATAATGACTGCGTTAATTACATGAGCGCATTCCATGGTAAACCTCCCATATCTAGAACCCGATCTCGACTCCATCTATATATATAAATAAATCCAGAGCATGTCCTGTCTCGATATTCCTACGATGTTCATAAATCTAGACTTCGTCAATTTTCATCTCAGTGTGTGCGTTAGTCGTAAGGGCGAATTCATTGATAGCCCGATGAAGGCATGTGTTGGTAACCATAAGCATGGTCAACTCCGTCTTGGGGATTGGTGCCTGTCAATTGCAGGTCGTTTAGTACTTCATTGCCATTGATATGAGACTGCATATCAACTGCGTTGCGGCCGTCTAGATGACGGTTTTGATGGCCCGGATGAACAGAAGAACGGGAAAGATGAGGCGTGGGAGGCGGACGAGCAGGAATGTTGAGGTTCACGAATTGGTTTCCTGCCCATCCTTCACCCCAATTCTCTAGTCCCAAGGCCAGGGCGCTTTGATCACGCATCCACCAGTCTTGGTTCTCCTCCATCATGTTTTCGGTCATTCCGTTAAAAACGGGCATTGGTGGAGTGCCGCTTACTGCCCCTGGACTATTGCTGCTAATGGAATTATTGCAGGAGACATCTTGACTGTTCATACTCATTGTGTTCTGTTGGGTTTGGTATCCAACGTTAGGCTGAGAATAAGCCATACCTTGATTCGCATAAAGATGGGACATGGTAGTGGGTGAGGAGGTCTGAGTCGTAGCTGGAGGGTAGGTCACAAAAGGTAGAGTTTCTAGTTGGTCGGGATATTGTGTGGACTGTGCAGCTTCCGCCATCGCATGCTGAATGGTGGGAATTGCAGGATAGTCCGTTCGTCTGTTGGCCTGGGACAATCCCGGCTGCTGTTGCGGGAGAGTAGATGATGTGTAAAAATAATCGTTGTTTTTATGAGTAACAGGTACACTCATGGTAGCGCTTGCCGATATGGACGATGTGTCGGACACACTAGGCGAAGTCACTTGATCCCAATGGCCCCAAGAACCCCATTTGACACGAGTGCGGTCAAAAACTGTAGCAACTTCGTTCGGTATTTCGATATTCCATTTGACAGCAGACAGGTCAAGAATCCTCAAAGTACGTCGAGCGCAGAGCCAGCCTTCGCCTATTTCTTCTAAGTTTCGAACACCATGGATGAGGTCTCTTCTAGCATTGCGGTCCGGCAGATTCAAGAGATGAATTGTGCAAGCGGAATGAACGATATACACTGCAATGTTACAGATCTGTCGTAATCCGTATGATTTCTTGTAGATTCGTAAAAGTTTAGATATGGCGGCTGCAGCTTGTGAGCAGAGTCTTCGTGGTGAGACGTGTTGCGGTAAGGGGGATGTTGATTTGGTATATTTGAGAAAAGGGCGATATAGATGTATGAAGAGAAGCTGATAGAACATACTGCCACAAGTTAATCATAGTCGATACGAGGCATTAGGATGATACATACTGCATAAGCAAGATGGGCGGTAGTTGACCGTCTTTAGGTTCCATTTCTGCTGGTAGGCCCTTCTTCCAAGCCTCGAGCCGGGTATGGAGATCACTGAGCTTGGAGAGTTCGGCTTGGCGTGAAGGCTGCTTTTCGGAAGGCATGGGATGGTAGAAAAAGGCCAAAAGATCATTGCTGATCTCGCAAAGCTTTGAAATTTGCAAGGCTACTGCTCGAGTTCGCGCAGGTTGTGGCCGTTCTCGCCCAATGCCAGTATCTGTATATGGTACCCATGGCTCTGCTTCCTCTACAGGATAGACGTCAAACTTTGGGACTGTGGCATCGGACAGAGATAACTGTGGCTGACGGCCTAGGTAGTTGGACCAGCATCTAAAAGCACCACGTTAGACTGACTTCTCAGAAAAGAGAAGGTTTTGTCATACTTATCAAACAGATAGCAGCCCCAGAAAGTGATCCTTCGAGCGTCAATATCTTCCTCCATCAACTTCTTTGCACCCAGGTTCGTGGCGTCAAAATTAAGCCCTAGATCATAGGCCATTCGAAAACTCATACCACTGTAGACCCAGCCCTTGCCTTCCCGGCCACAGCCCGCTTCCCGAACGGACATTAATGCCAGTGCCTGCACAGTGCAAAGCCTGGCTTTTTCATGTTCATCATGCTCCAATAACAACCGTTTTGCTTCCCTAAAAAAGTGATCACCCGCGGTCGCAGTGTCTTCTGGATGTTCATAAGCACCCGCCCACGAACTGAAGTGACAACCCAGGGCCAGCATTGTGTTCACCAAAAAGGACGAGCAGTGTGAGCTGGGCTGGCCACGCCGGAAGTCTCGGTAAAAGAGATTTTTGGAGAGTGTAGTGAAATATGCATAATGCCAGGTGAAGTACATGTTCATCAAATGCTTGACCAACGCTTCATCATCAGTGACCCTTGTCCACTGGGCGACCGAAAACTTTGATCCCTGCTTCAAGTGCACCATATCGCGAGATGCATTCTCATCGTCTGGTTGTTGTAGATCCCGCGGGAGGAATAGCAGGTTGGATGTGCCACCAATGAACTTGACGGACCCATCAAGCATCAACTCGCTCATCTTCCCTGCAAGCTCAGATTCAAACTGGTCTGTTCCCGTGTTGTCTTCGATAATCTGTTCGCGTTGGTTCGTGACGGGAGGATTCGATAGCCCTCGCTCTTGATTTATTATAGCGTCTGCTACATCCTCCAAGCTGTCGCATTGGCGAATTTGGCGAACCAAATCGAATGCATTTTCTTCGTCATAATTCAAGATCGCGTGTATGAGCGTTTGTAAGGTAGTGTTCCGAGTTCGAAGGTTGTCGATGTCTTTCTTGTACACCCCTTTCCTGCGATGATCGGAGTTTGGATCATAGATGCCTGTTCGCGATGTGAGCGGTTGAATTAGAGAGTGAGGTTGAAGAGGCAAGCTTACATGGCGTGTGATATACGGATGAACAGGCGGCGCAACTAGGGAGGTTTCCATCGCACTAGGATGTCAGTAGGGTTTTGGATATTAACATCGCGTAGCCATACCTTTGACTTCCTTCGACGACAAGCAATACATGCCGAACTCACGCATCGGCGCTTCGCTGCTTGACCATCATCATTCCGTCTGGCCTTGGATTTGCGAGAGCCTGGCGCATTGCCAGAGGGTGTTTGTTCCGTAGCCTCATCGGTACTTGTTGTGCTGTCATTCTCGAATCCAAGCCTTTCGTCCATCGCGCGATATGACCTCGACGATCAGGCCGGGCTTCGTCGAAAGGCGTTTGATTCTTGATCCGCTATCGTAGGGATAGTCGGGAGCAACCGATTCTCACTGCGTAGGTGATAAACCCATATCCCTATCTCGCAGGAGGCCGCAGGACTAGACAAGAAATCGCAAGGGCGAGAAGAGACGGAATCGGCGAGACGATTGTCACGGAGTAGAAATCCGAATCCCCGCTAAGAAGAACTACCGTGATTTCCTGCAGGCGCGACCCCGCGCATGGAGCAGTTTCCCCAATGACTCCAGGTTCTCTATCGCGGATTTTGGATTTGCAATCGATAGTATACCAGATAGCGCAGAACGGTGGTAGGCGAATGAACAGATGGGGTTAGTGTACCTCGAGATGTGAGGTTGACGCAGGTCGTTATCGCATCGAGGTTTGGCGGGTGATTGGTCGGTCCAGTGGTTTGCTTTTCTCAGGCATCCCGCTACGATCTCGACTCGGCTTGCTGAAGACCACTGCGATTCTTCGACAATGAGTGGTAGCGCAATATATTGAGTGTCAGTTTCCGCAACTGACATTTGCCAGAGGCAGAATATAAAGGCCTTGCCCATATACGGTCGAATGCACTCAATGGCTGACATATCGAGGCCTCGACCCGCGGAAGCACTCAGATTGGCTGATCAGCGAACCGATTACTATCTGCACTGTGATTGGCTCGTTGGGGATAAAATATAAAAATGCCTTCATAGGCTGTCAACCTGGCAAGCTACACCTACTCTATTTTCTTTTTCCATTTTCTTGTTTATCAACTGGAATGCATGGCCCAGACGCCACACTGTCACCAAATCTCTCGATAAGTACTTGTACGACGCTCTATGTACTCTGATCCCAGACTGCATATCCATGTTACACCCTCTTCTTTTCGTTCTTGCCAACTGACCAAGCTCGATTGGTTGGAGAGTGGGGAGAGATAAGCTGGCAGTGCTTGTATGTACTATACAAAATCCTGTGGGCAAACAGGATATGTGAGTCGATCGATCTCGGCAGGGATCTAGTCTTAATTCCCCGACTTCTGCACCTGGGTTACGATCAACGAGAATGATTCACATGCATGGATTCGTCTCCCACGTATCCGGAGAGATTTTCTCTCCAAAGATCGTACATTTCTAGCGGCAGGTATAGTCGGCTCACTATAACTATTGAGCCTTTTCAGTTGATTTGTCATGAAGACCCTTGATAGAAAACCACGACATTGTGTTCGTAGACTACGACTGGCTTGTCCATGGTTATCGGCATATCGGTTCTTCTCCTTGAATGTCGTATTCCGATTTAGTAGTTGACTCATCGACAATCCAGGAGAAATGGACGAGCCTTATTGCAGCCTGATCAATCGAACCATTCCACTGTAAGATCCCAGTAGGACTCATGATACCCATGAACAACTACGGAGAGCTTGGAGAAAACACGCTTATCGCAGACGCTGATATGGGTGTTGGGGGACAGTGAACATCCCCAAGGTTCTTGAGCCTGACAAGAGCCGTCCCAGATAAATCACAAGTCCACGCCTAAGCTGCGACAGCCTTGGGTGATAAATCAGCCACGGGGCTGAAGCGGTCTGAATGTGCGACGCATACTGACTGCTCAAGACGGGCATTGGGCAACGAATAAGAATAACTCGATAAGCAACTCTCCAAGGGTGCTTTCCTGTGAGATTGGCTCTGATCCAGATCTATATATGCGCATCGTTTAATTGGCAGAAATTCTTCTCGGTGACATCATAAGGGATATCTGACATATGGCGGACCGTTCTAGCTCCCGTGGTCCTAGAGATCTTCTTGTCTGTCTGGAAGCACAGTTCAATTATAGATCTAATTGCAAATGATCCAAATTGTCACATGAAAATAACGAGCTTAGGTTACATAGGCTCGTATTCACGGAAACTTCCGGGTTTTGTGAGCCCTAATAGCGCGCCGAAATCTTTGCAGCAACCTTCCAAATTCGGTAAATTGCATGCTTGCAAAATCAGGAGTCTATGGGGTCGAGACTGGGAAGCAGCTTCTCTGCTTCCAATCGTAATCATACTCATTTCTTATAGAGTCTAATTGCCCTTCAGATCAATCAGTTATATTTTTTTGATGCACCAGAAAGGCCAGTCACTCTTCCAGCAATGAGAATAACTGAAATCAGCACATTCTCTCAGACCAAGGGAGAATTCATGACTTTTGTAAACGCTATATTGAAACCAGCTGCTGGAAAACATTTAAGAGTATGCTTGCATTAATGACTACTATAGACGGAGATGTACTGCGAGATGTGAAAATATATCCGACAACATTTGAAAAGAGGCACTATGCATGTACCATGCAAAGTGAAGTATATTTCCACCTCTCGAATATCTCGAATCCGATCCTAAAAATCTTGAGACATCTCTTCTGAACTTGAAGAAGCAGAATTTTGAGTTCTCCAGGTACTACAACTAAGTGCAACATGAAAAGGAGCCAAGGGCGAGATACCCGACAAAGCGTGTTGGGAAAAACGGTTCAGGGTAGAAAGTATATATTGCTTGAAACTGCAGCATTGATTGCCTCCACACGGATCCAATGACTTCACACGAGCACGAGACTCACTTTTGATAAAAGTCTTTGTGAGCGCACAATAAAAGTTAAACGCTGTATAGAAGTATGAACCCTTTCAGATACAAAATGAGGCTTCGCTTGTAATAACGGGTATAGGGGCAGGGTATAGGGCACAACCCTGATTAACCTAATGTACATACGTATGCAGGTACACTTCACAACGCACATTGGGCTTCAAGTACAGATACGACATTCCTTCATCCTTTCTGATTGATCAGATAGTACACCGCTGATTCTTCATCGTGTGCTCCGTTTACCAATTTGTAGATGACAATCTTCCGATTGTGGGTTGTTCCACAACTCGACCTGACAGTGGATACTTATTTGATAAGGAAAATGAAAAATTAAGAAAAGAGCAAAGTAGTTACGCGTTTCTCCGATAATGTCTGGTTTTCAGTCAAATGTTTTCATATTATTTGCATGAGTATCATGGCAAATAATAACAATGGTTGTGTTGACTGCTAGGATTTCAGCAGGGGATGGAGCACCTCTCCGACCACTTCCTGCCTTGCTGCCTGACTGCCTTGCTGAAGTGTCGCATGCACAGCCTCTTACTCACACACAGTAGTGAATTTGTACTGATTATACTCCGTAATAGAATGTTTTGATTTTCTTCGATGCTCCACCGCCGAATATTCTGCAGCTGCGGGACAATCGGAAAGATCGTAGACAGCCCCATAGTTACAACCTCGGTGTCTTACTAAAGGCCGGGTCGTTGTCAACTGCCCAATGCAGTTTAGACGCCATTATGAAGATCTCAAGATTACATCAAGTGTCAGTCAATGGTTGACTAAGGAAATAGTCGTGTACTAGCAACAAAGTCATACGACTGATTGGTCACCATAACAGACGATCTGCCAACACATCATATGGCAATACACAGTGATACATCCTACACCGTCGCCTGAATGCTGCCTGACAACTGTCAATCAAGAAGAAAGTCCACAAAAATCGATTTTACAAACAGTAGATTAAGTAGGTTACGCCGTAATAAGTTAGACTAGAATTACTATCACGTAAACGGTAACGGACGTAACGGTACTAACGGAAAGGATCCCCCACTGGCCCAAATGGCATCTCCTAGTTTATCAGCCGGATCCAATACGACGGTTCATATTACACACCAATACGTGCCTGTTACGCCATCAGCCGTCGTTACACTGAGAAATCTGCTGTTGGCCGCCATCTGCCCCATACGGCGTGCGTAACGTTCGGTCACACCTCCCCCGGCGTTCGTTCGCCGAGAATGAAACGATGACTAGGAGGCTTATCTATCGCCTGCTCCCTACGCTTTCCTCGACCACTACTCTTCTTCTCCTCTCGACCACCGTCTCTACATTGGATTTCCTTTCACTTCAACCGACTTTCGAAGCCTACTATTCTGTCGGCGACATTTCGACAATTCACACCCACTATCAGTCCCGGTAGCACTCCGCTCGTGGACGTCCTGGCCTGTACGAGTCGCGTGCTATCTACTGGCATCGGCGTCACTGATAACGAACCCTTGCCTCAACATCCATCGATTACTGAACAAGGTAGCAAAGTCGATACGATCAGCTGTCTACTACTCTTTCACAGTGGGGTGTGATTTCATTGTCGTCGTCACCATTTTTCCTATGTTTCTCGCACAGACTCTTGACCAGAGTGCCTCCTCGGGAGTTGGTATGCTACGAAAATCCTCGTGAAGCATGCAACATGATGGTGCCTAGAGCCTTCATGTTCTCTTCGGCACGTATCCACAAAGATTCGATCCAGGACGAAAAGAAATCCCTACCCACCAGATCCGGAACGGCAAGGCAGACACCAAGTCGACCTCTTCCTACCCCCATCGTAGCTCCCATCGTATCCCACACGGATCCGACTACAGTCCCCCACACGAGTCCCGTTATCATCCCACCGAAAGCGAGCAAAGAGCGAAATAACAGCAGTCTTTATGGAGATAATAGAAATGTCAGGACGGTACGCCGAGATTCTGCGTCGTCACGACGATCATCCTCTACTCAGACTCAAGACCGCAACCTACCACCGTCTTTGAGCACGCTTCTCGAGACAACATCCATCCCTCGTCGGAGCAGAAGCATAAGAGGCGCGCGCAAATTGCCTCGTGGAAACCATGTTGAAGAGTTTAGTCGATTACTTATGGATGGAGTCAAAGCACGGGACGAGTTTGCCAACATCGACGGTGCATTCAGTTCGCCACTGGACATTCTACTGAGCCCTCCCGATGAGGATTTTGGAAGCATCCCGGTATCTGAGAGCAATAGTAACGCTGAAATTGAATCTCTTCAATTCAGGCGTACTATCTCAACAGACTCCATGCCCTCTTTGGACCACGATCTGAATTCATTCATTACATCCGGCCCTAATACTCCGTATTCGACCTCGCCTTCACTTCAAAGACGGGCATTCGAGAGACGAAAGCAATTGTCTCCTCCAAAGGAATGTGCCACCGATCATCCACTTCTCGACATTATTATCGATACATTCGATCCGTCTAATTTAATGCAAGAAAGCACACCTACTGTTACATCTCCAGAGACTCGTTCGTTACGGAGCTTTCCGCGCCTCGGATTCACCTTTAAATCTAATCTCACAGCTTCTCTCAGAGCAATCAAGTCTGCAGCGCAGACCGTATCAAATTTCGCAACACCATCAGTCCGACCGGATGATTTCCTGACACGCTCTCTGTTTTCGATCACTCCCGAGCTGACAGATGATCGGCGTCCACTTCCACTAAGTGGACCACCTTCGCCTGCTCTCCGCCGGTATCTCAATCCGATCACGTTGTCTCCTGCTGAGATGCATGTCTACAGTGACCATCCTCATGATATGCTTCCAGGAATCAATAACTGTCCGGTTTCTATCCAGATGCAAACATACAACCAATCTGGATCAGTGGACAACAAGAGTACGAATCATCCCGAGCTTCCTTCTTCCCGACAGCGAGAACCACGAGAAAACAGCGACTTTCTCCGGATGGTGGTACTGGAAATGAACATGCGTCGCAGTGGCAAACTACGCGATGACGTTCCGACTCGCGCTAGAGTATGGCTTCCACCACGCAAGGCCGTGCGACTTATTCCAGGGGACTACGAGGAAGGGCCGGCCGTTCCTCAACGGTGGATTGGAATCTCGATCGAGTGCATCGAGACTTAGCATTTATTTTGTCTTATCGTTCAATTATGTACATAGCATTGCATCATGGGCATTCATATCTGGGCATGGAGCAGGTATATTCATCAGGACATACATAGCGCGGCGTTTGTCACTACAACGACTCTGAAAGCTCACCGTTTCATATCATATACTGAGTCATTTATCTTTCAATTTTTTCAACGAAATTTTCACGAATTTTTTCGTGAAATGATACGTATATTCGCAAAAGCCTGCATGATATCGTAACTCAGATTAGGAGATAAATTTGCTTTTCTTTTGTTTACACAGCTTTAGGGCTTGCAAATCCTCCACTCTCGGTTTTCTCAATTATCCGCCCTTCCCGCACTGTAAATCCTTCCTTGGACTTGACTACTTTCTCAACCCCACATAGAACTTTGTTTTTTTCTAATTTGATGAGAGGAGTGACTTTGAGTGGAAAGGAGTGGGCGGTATGAATGCTACAGAGTTATATTGACGGAATCTTCATACTGCGTAATACTACCTGACGACGTATGCATGGGCAAACTCCACAGAGACTGCGGATAAGGGAAATCAAGTGCTAAGTTAGAATTGTACGTATTATGTAATTTGAGGAGGGGCCTCAGTCTCACCTTATCTCGTGGTTATCATCGCCCCTTCTTATTTTGTACCTTGGATTGGCGCAGGAATCGGCTGTCACAGTGACAAATTTGGAGGGGAACGGCTATGCAAAAAAGAAAAGTTGTTATGTGACTTCGAACCCTGGTTGGTTTAGAGTCGGAACAGAATTATCACCTTATCAAAAAGGAGATCTTCTTGAGAAGGGTTTTCGATATTTGTTTGTATAGGGCATTATGACATCCAATCACGTGTTTTAATTTCAACAGAAACTGCTATTCACTGCTGTCACAATATGCGGGCAAGAAATACAAACAGATTGATAAGACTGACCACTGAACTAAAACTTGAAACTGACGCCTCAAATAGGTCACTTTCTGGTTGTCAAATACATGTAGTGAGACAAGTTGGACGGCAACCTGCAAATCAACTAAAGATATAATTGCCCTCCAATCTATAGCCAAGCCTTGATAACTTAATCGCAATCTTGAATCCATTTCTTCCTACTCGTGGGGTATACTTCATTCCATTTCCAAAGCTTTTGTAGGACTCCTCTTTTATTCAGCAATTCTACTGTCTCCGCTAGGGCATTTGCAAAAATAGCCTGTACATTGCCCATACAGATCTTGTAGGTAATTGTGAACCCTTTAGAAGCGTTCCGCACTGGGACAGTCTCACCGAGCTCTTCGAGAAAGTCAATGGCCCTTATAGTATATTTGGTATCTCCACCATGGATGGGCTGGATTCTTTCAAAGAAAGAATCAAAAAAGACTAATCATTGATTTATGTATCATCAAAAATAGCCATGGAGACAAGAGTGTCCTCTGAGTTCTATGCTCTGCTGCTGCGAGAATCTTTTGACTGCTGTATATCGTACAAAGGGGTACTTTAACGCCTTTGATGGATGCAGTATGAAGCCATTGAAGTATAAAGCTGTATCAACCATTAATGGGACTCATTTACTACATATAAGACGTCTCCTTCTCTTCATAGCCGTTTGACATAAGTACTTGAAATGATATTTCTTTTTTTGGAGAGTTAGGGCAAGGGTCATTTCTGCGAGGCCACAATGCTGTTCCCAGAAGATCACGTGCCGGCAGCTGCCTGGACTGGTCTTTGAAGTTGACCAATCAGGAAACTTCGTCAGCTTAGTCTCCATGAGGCTCTTCGTCTCTCATCACATCATGAATCACAATCAACATGAACTTGTAATCCTTCATTCTTTGTTCTACGTACATATTCAAAGATGAGTCAGTTGGACGGGGATACCCAGATGCCTGATGCGGGGACGCTGGACGAGGACTTGGACGAGAAGTAAGCAAAGTCACAGTATCTTAAATAATATTGACTTACCAGCCGATAAAGATACCCAAATCGACCTCGAAATCATTCACCCACTCTTTTATTTCATCATCTTCTGAGCGACCTTTTCAATCCATTAAACGACAACAAGAAAAAACTCGCCGTAGGTCCAGCTCGTAGAAAAGTCGGGCCTCATGGATCTTCTAGTCTCAATCCGCAAGAGCGGAGGCGGGATATTATCCAGCGATTTATCTCTCGTTGGCGCAAAGATGTCGGCGATGATATCTATCCGGCCTTTCGCCTTATTGTGCCCGACAAGGATCGTGACCGTGCCATGTACGGACTGAAAGAAAAAGTCATTGGAAAACTGCTCGTGAAAATTATGAAAATTGACAAGAACTCCGAAGATGGCTTCAATTTACTGAACTGGAAACTTCCCGGCCAAAGTGCTGCCAGTCGTATGGCGGGCGATTTTGCCGGTCGATGCTATGAAGTCTTATCGCGAAGACCGATGAGGACCGACGTGGGCGATATGCGTATCGAAGAGGTCAACGAACGCCTAGATCAGCTATCTTCCGCTTCTAAAGAAGACCAGCAGCTGCCGATCTTGGCTGAGTTTTATCGGCGCATGAATCCAGAGGAGCTTATGTGGCTGATCCGTATCATCCTTCGACAGATGAAGGTTGGGGCTACAGAGCGAACATTTTTCGACGTGTGGCATCCGGATGCTGAGCGACTTTTTAGTATTTCGAGCAGTCTGAGACGTGTCTGTTGGGAATTGCATGATCCGAATATTCGGCTAGAGGGGGATGAGCGTGGCGTGTCACTGATGCAATGTTTCCAACCTCAGTTGGCGCAGTTCCAGATGCATTCTTTCGAAAAGATGGTACAAAGAATGCGGGGAACAGAGCAAGATCCCACGTTCTGGATTGAGGAGAAACTCGATGGTGAGCGGATGCAGCTACACATGAAAACGGATGATTCAGTCGAGGGAGGCAAGAAGTTTTGCTTCTGGTCACGCAAGGCCAAGGATTATACATATCTGTATGGAAATGGATTTTACGATCCCAATGGCTCTCTTACTCGACACTTAAAAGACGCGTTTGTTGATGGGGTCGATAATATCATTTTGGACGGTGAAATGGTTACGTGGGACCCCGAGCAAGATGCACCAGTCCCATTCGGCACATTGAAAACGGCAGCGTTGGCCGAACAGCGGGATCCGAATGCAAAAGGACCGCGCCCATTACTTCGGGTCTTTGATATCTTGTACCTGAATGACAGGGAGTTGACACGCTATACTTTACGAGATCGTCGCAATGCCATCGAAAAAGCTATAAGACCTGTTCATCGAAGGTTCGAGATACACCCATATACAGAGGCTACTACGGCCGCCGAGATTGAACCTATTCTTCGACGAGTGGTCGAAGAAGCCTCTGAGGGACTGGTGATGAAAAACCCACGGTCTCCTTATAGATTGAACGAACGCCACGATGACTGGATGAAAGTCAAACCTGAGTATATGACTGAATTCGGAGAGGCTCTCGATCTCGTGATCATTGGCGGTTATTATGGGTCTGGAAAACGTGGAGGTGGTCTCTCGAGTTATCTCTGTGGCCTGCGTGTAGATGATCCCACTGGATCAAATTTGATGAAATGCTATTCATTCTGCAAAGTCGGCGGTGGCTTTACTGCAGCCGATTATGCGAATATCCGCCATCACACTGACGGAAAATGGAAGCCATGGAATCCTAAAAAGCCACCAACTGAATTTATCGAATTAGCGGGTGGAGAGGCCTCTCAAAAAGAAAGACCCGATGAATGGATTCGGCCGGATGAATCAGTCGTAGTCTGCGTGAAAGCTGCATCTATCTCGATCAGTGAAGAATTCCGTATTGGCTTGACTTTACGATTTCCGCGGTTCAAGAAGCTGCGGATGGACAAAGACTGGAAGAGCGCATTATCTGTTCAGGAGTTTTTGGACCTAAAGTCCAACGTGGAGAAAGAGCAGAAAGAGAAAGAGTTTACAGTCGACAACTCGCGTCGAAAGCGGGTTAAGACATCTACAAAGAAACCCTTAATTATAGCGGGTTATAATGAGGCGAAGGTGGAATATGCAGGTCCATCTGGGAACGTGTTTGATAAAATGAATTTTTGTATTATTCCCCTTCCAGTATCTCTGATCTTGCTGACCCAGTCACTAGTCATCATGACCGGCACAAACGGACCCAAGAAAAAGGACAAAGCCGAATTGGAGCAATTAGTCAAAGTCAACGGCGGACAGATATATCAAACAAACTCAGCTGCGCCTCGCATAGTCTGCATCGCAGATCGTCGAACGGTCAAAGTCGCATCTTTACAAAAGAGTGCGCGAGAGGATATCATTCGATCAAACTGGCTGCTTGACTGCATCAGACAGAATGAGATTGATCGACATTTATCGTCGTATCTTCTGCCTTTGGAGCCACGGCATATGTTCTTCACGAGGGAGGAGAGACGAGATGAGATTGCCGATAATGTTGATGTTTATAATGACAGTTATGCGCGAGACGTTACGCCCGAAGAGCTCAAAACCGTTTTAGATGCAGCGAAACCTGGGAAGCAACAATTGGCCGAAGATGATGACGAGATTCACGAGATTTCAGAAGCTGTCTTTCAGCGAAGCCATGAGGAAGGAACTACCCCGCTGGGTTGGCTTTTTAGGGGATTAACCATACATTTCCATGAGTCCGCAGACTCGTCAGATAGTTCACATCAGATCCGGACCTTCCTCGCTCGAAAGGTGACTGAATTCGGAGGCGCCGATATTGTTGACAAATTGGAAATCGACTCTAGTAAAGGCAAGGGACGCGTTCATCAATCAAAAGCTAACTTCCCTACACACATCATTGTCACTTCTTCGGATTCATCGAAAGACGAAATCGCAGGCATCCGCAAGACTGTCGCACAACAACAAATGTCCGATCGCGGCTTAAAAGTTCCGCATATCGTTAGTATTGAATGGATTGAACAGAGTTGGAAGGAGAAGACGTTGTTGGATGAGGATCGTATGTAGCACTCCCCCCGCCATTTCCGATCACGTCCCTTGTGATATGTATCAAGCTGACCCACCTGGTTAGAATTCTCGGCATGAAACAAGGTTTATTGTAGGATATTTTGAATGATTCTTTTGCATGATTTTGCGTCTCGTGTACAAAATAGCAAACACTGTTACTTCGAGCATATAACACACCTTCATCCTGTCGCAGCCATCATAGGCAACGACGTGCGATCCCTCAATTTTGATAAAACATTGATATACTCATGCGTAATCCCCCATGTCAAGGCCAAGCCCGACAGGATCCGAATGCCTTCCTTCAGAACCCTCGATGGTCCCTGAGGACTACATATATCTCCGACACCGGTCATGTTACCTCTCATTCCCTGACCTTCGCGGACAAAGAGTTGCACAATCTCGTCATCGCAAGGCCGGTCGAGGTGGACAAAGGTTGGGGTCGCGTCGTATTCGGCTTGATCATGTCCAGCTATTGTTGGTAAGGCTGTTGTTTGCGAGAGGCGTGCGCATGGATTGTAACTGCAGATACCGTACGCCCAGAGAGCTAGAGTTGCCAAAAATACAGATATTGGTTCGTGGAATGCATTCGTTGAATAGCGACGGACATGCCAGAATACTGAACCTGCATGAATCATAGATAGCCGAGCTTTGTACTGATCATGCTTCACCCAACGCCAGGCATGCTGCCAGTCAGAGTTGCGCTCGAGTCTGCTATCCCAAGGAAGCGTTGCGTTGGCCAAAGCTGTCGCCAAAGCTCGAATTTCTCGAAATGGTACGAGAAGCACAACGCGTGCCGCATGCAAATGTAGGACAGTAGAATGCTCAAACCCAGCTGCCTTCGCTATTGTTCCATTGGCATGCCAGTGAAGTGTATCTAGACAGTCGCAAGCACTGTTGCGCCACTTGGAATACATTGGGACTCCTGGTAGCCATATTGGGCTTGAAGGAATTGCTGCTTCACGGGGTTGTCTTGCGGCATTGGGGTTCCAACATGTAAGCGGGCTTTGGAAGTAATCGCTGACTTCCCAAAGTCTTTGATACAAGGCGTGAAGAAGCAAAGTATGACCAAACTCAGAAATGTTCGAAATTGATCTCTTTTCGATGAATAGAACCTCAATGGCTAAATGAAGAGAAAAATTGTCACCATGGTATTGGCCTTTCCAATCTTCCTCGGACATTGCATCCCATAGGCTTTCGTGTGAAGGAAGGGGCGCTTGCGCATCTTGAAGACTGAATAGCGGTCGAAAATTTATGGCAGTGTAAGCCAAAGTACTGTCAACAAGCCAAATTAGATAACCAGTTCTTCGTCTGGTTTCGATATCGATCCAGTCTTTCCATGAAATACCAATCGTCCTGTTCATTTGTCTGCTTGAAACAAGTCTCTCTTGATGAGAAAGCCGCACCAGGTCATTCAAAGTACTGGAAGCATATTCCCTGGCTTGGCCGTCAACGCCGTGATAAAGGCCAATGCAATTCAAGGTCATTGCCTGGATGAGCCAGATAGGCTTTGTTCCAATGTTGTATTTATCTTTTTCGACAAGTATGGCTCGACGCGCAAATTCTTGGAGAGGGTAAGCATAGTCTGCCGTCTCCGGTGTGTTGATGAGACAGGATCCAATTGCTGCCATAGTAAGCGTCAAGATCCAATGACTTTGCTTTAAATCGAAAGTAGGTTTATGAAAGATTGGATAGACTGGCTGAAATTCGTCCAAATAGCTGGAAACAAATAGAGCTAGCAGATCTGCTCCTGGGAAGGTAGTGGTTTCAAAAGCTGCGAACAAGGTTTCGGAGCGACACAATTTGTCGAACATGTCAATGATTCTTTCATATGTGCTGGTTGATATTTGCTTTGTGGCAGATACGCTTTGGTGTATTTCCTGCACTAGATTATCATGCATGTCTGGAAAAACCAACCTTGGGCGTTGTTTGGGTAAAAAAGAAGTAATGGACTCTTCTACTTGGTCAGAATGCGCGTTCCTTCGTCGCTTTTGCTTGGTCAAGCGAGCGCCTTCACCATCAACATAGTATTGACCACAACTTAATGCGGCATCGTCACTCAATGAAGAGGACGGGGATCTATCTTGTGACGAATTGCCAAGTGAGTGAGGACTCAGTATAGCCGCGTAAGGAATTGAACCAGGCTGTTCTGTGCCGCCAAGTGACGGTATCTCGCCCACGCTTGTGGTAGGCTGCATCCAGTCATTTTTGGCATTCAATCCATCCAGCCACCATTCGTTCATTGCGTTGTATGTAGAATTTGGGTCTATCGGTAGTGGTGCATTCATATCTTTCAGGATATCGATAGGAAGCCAGTTCAAGCCTAAATCCTCGACTTGATCAAACAGCTCTGGCGCTATCGGCAAGTCTAACGTAGACGGCTGTGGAAGATCAAGAGGCATCGTAGTTGCGGGAGATTTTAATTGATCCAGAGGGTTCTCTTCCGACAGAAGATCATCTGTTATACTGTAAGGGAAAACGGTCGTACTATTTGTAGGACCTGTTTGAGACGGACTTGTCGTATAGGAAATCTGTGAAATGTTCTGAGCTTGCACATTTGAACTTTCCGGCTGATCTTGAAAACTAAGTATCGTAATATCTCCGTTGCTATTCGCAGGGCTCCGTCTTCTAGATTCTGTTTCGCTACTTGCTGTCTGTGTCTGAGAAGCTGTATGATAATTGATGAAGCGGAATTGAATTTGTTGGTCGATCAATTGAGATCGAGGGCTTTGAAGACTGGTAGAGACCTGCCGCTTGGGCGTATCCATATTAGACTGCTGTGTGACCGACTTCTTTCCTCGTGGATAAGCTTTAGTCATGATACCGGTCGATTTTTGAGGCGAGTCTGCGGCACTTTTGTTTTTTGAACGTCTCTCTGTCGGGTATTGGCAGCTAATCGTGCGACTCTGGCATCGGTGACAAGGTTCGCCGCCGCTACATCGGACACGAGCAGATGCGCATTGCGAACAAGCCCGGAATGTTTTGACCGTGATACGATGGACACGGTCGGGTCCCCCTTCTATTCTCGGTGCGTGGTGACTCTGGTCATGTCGATAGAGGGTATCACTTTTAATGATTAGTAGCTAAATATAACTCGACTGACAAGCATAGTACCTTCTTGAAAAGCAGCGGCTGCATTGCGCGCATCGAAAAGGCTTTTCTTTGGTGTGGCTACGAAGGTGCCTTTTCAGATGCTCTGGTCTTCTGAATGTTACATCGCATACAGAACATCTCGGGGTCGACGACGATGGAGAAGACATTGTCTTTCGGCGCTGGGAGCTCTCTTGAGCATTGAATGAAGCATTTCAAGCTGGATACTTGCGAATAATTTTTTGTTCAATCCTGTCTTCCGAAACATCAAACAGATATTGAGGCTGTAATTCATCCCTTGACTGACACTTGGAGTCGCGGGGGTCAAAATCTGGGGTAGTGACTGGTATATACTTGGTACGTAGAGGCAGTTGCCGATAATCCTTCTCCGCACCCCGTACGCGTGGTCTGTCCGTTGTAGAATTGGCTGTCCTCCGTGAGACTAGAAGCCAATCACACAACCTCCTGATCTTTTTACCATCATTAAGGTGCATTGATGTACAGTTAAACAAGATGCCTATTGGCCAAACCCCCGTGGATACGTGAGACCGTTACTCCACATCGGTTAAAAGCGCCTTTTCCTCGTCCTATTTGCCGGCATGCCACCACCGCCTAGGGTCGATTTGTACTGTTGGTGCTGTAGCTCCAGGGGTATCATTTGGACAAGATGCGGATCGTCGCATGGAGGCTGCAATAAGATCAGTATCAGGCTTTCGTAAACATCGGCGCAAGATGGTTGTGCAGTTCTTTACGATGCATTCGTTCAGCAGGTGATATTCGCCTAAATACGGTCATAAGGGAACAAACATTCTTTGCCATTTTTTTTAGCCGAATCCACTCCCGCAGCTTTATTTGACACCTGATTTTTAGGACTACCAAATAAACGATGATCCACATTCGTGATGACGTTTGCGATGAGAGTCAGAACAACATACTGATGCTACTCCAATGATGGGGGAGAATATCTGAGGAAATTCAGTCTGGAAGTTTTGCCGAAAAGAAGTAGCAGAACACGTGCTTCCCGCGCGAGCGATCAGACAGCTCCTTCCTGCTGGACGTTGATGGCCATGACCCACCTGCGTGGTCCGCACTCCGGACAGATAACAGCTTCCCAACGACTTTTATTGTCGACACCACTATCATGATCACGGCATAGATTAATTATGAGCCTACATGCCGGAGCCCATATCTACGGAAACGCATGCCTCGCAATATCGTGAACTTCAATTTCGTCGACAGAATCAGCGCCGTTACCGATCGTCTTTCAGCTGCCATTCGCTTACGTCGACAATTCCGAAAAGCCCAACAGTGAAGAACATCAGAATTTCCATGAACCAGGAGACGGCCCCATATGGAATAAATAGAACAAAAGGCTGCATGCGTCCATGAGCGCTGGTATCCAGACCGTCGTTCGTGACGGTCGACGGATGTCCCGGCAACCCACTGGCAATGCGATGTTGAGCTCCACCGCCCTTCAGGGTGCAAATATGGCTTTCAATGCCCGCTCACCAAATCGTGAGACTTCCTTAAGTGCTCAAAGTTCAAGAGATGTATTACGCATACCTACCAAATCCGATCCGCCTCGTTCTACACGAAGTGCAAACGAACCCGAACCCGAACCCGTGTCGGAGATGCCGGAGGCTGGTCTTGTTATGGATAGGATAAAGATTTTCTCTGGAAGTACCGTGACGCGGCCCAGTCGAAGTAGAGCAGGTTCTGATGTCCCTGGATCAGATACCCCTCAGATGCAAGCTGCGCAAATGGCAGCTTTGAGATCATCGGCTCGAACATCACAGGCTGTTCCTGCTTCTCCATCAGTCTCCCCAGTCAGAAGAGGAATGACTGGTAGCACCGCTTCCAGACAAAAAGCTATCTCGCCGGCACCGAAGCCCGACTTTTTATCGGTCCCAAATTCCAGATCTGTCCATGCACCAGTCCCTGTCCGCAGAAGCCCGATTGTCGCGCGTTCCCTGGCGGGTAGCTCGGAGGAAGAAAGAGCAAGTTCAACCAGTGGACGTCTAGAATCTGGGAGAACCGGGCTACCGGGTATCTCGGCGAAGGAACACCGCCCTACAGCAGACGAGTCTATTCTCTCACCGACCGAACGAGATCCGACATTTCAACACAAAACAACTAAATCTAAACCACCACCACCTGCTACCAAACCTAAGCTGACACAGCCAGCAAGTGACGACAGAAAACTGCAACCTGAACTTTTCCCAAAAACTCCGCGCCTAGGTGATGATGTTCAAGCAAAGAAGCTGCAGACTTCTGAAAACAGGAATACAACAAGTCGCGAAACGAGCCAGTCAGACACTACCAGTTCAAGGCGTTCACGTGCTCATTCAGTGACCGATGAAGCGACTAGCTCTGGTAGTCACTACGCTACGTCCAGCCGTCAAAACACTGGAAATGCAAATGGACAGTCGGGTATGACGAAGGAAGCCCTAGCGGATGCTATAATTGCTTCTTCATTGGCTTCATCGCGTGCACCGTCACCGTACAGTGCCCCTCCACCGCTGCCTCCACCACGTCGATCGCGATCGCACTCAATCCTGCATCCTGGAGATATATTAAAGAAAGACCATCGCACGACGCCCAGTCCTCCTAAGGGGCTACGACAAACTCTAAGAGATCCTCCTAAACCCGAAGTTGAGGATACTAGAAGTCCAGGTCGACGCCATTTGATAAGACACCATCCTCATAAGCATCATGAAGGTGATCGCAAGCGATGGCGTCAAGAGGTTACCGAAGCAGCCCGCAAACGATATGAAGGAGTGTGGGCTGCAAATAAGGGGCTGTGGGTCCCCCCAGAGAGTGTAATATACCGAATCTTTCCCAATCTTCCGCACTCTCTGATTTCAGCGGATCTAGTTGTGCACCTGGTGGTGCGCGATATATGGTCGCGCAGTCGCTTACCAGCTCACACTCTGGAGTTGATATGGAACTTAGTCGACCGGTCAGAGATCGGCATGTTATCACGGGAAGAGTTTGTGGTTGGTCTATGGCTGATCGACGAGACTCTCAGGGGACACAAGATCCCTGTCAAGGTTCCAGACAGCGTCTGGGATTCCGTCCGCCATCTGCCGGGAATAAAAATCCCTCAGGAATTCGGAGGCAGCCGATAATTAATAAGCTATATTTTGTCCACATATTGTCCATCGATTCGATAGATGGAAGCATTCTTCCTACTTGATCCTATCTATATAGGGAAGCCATGCGTATAACACCGATATGATAAGCTGGAACTTCCCGGTTAGGAAGGGAAAGTTCGTGTTCATGGCTCGAAACTGCTTGGCGGGAGCAAAAACGCAATTAAATTAAATACTACGTAGCCATGATCTAAATATCACGATACTATGATCGCCCCCGTTTGTTTCAGAAGCCATGTGCTGGCTTAGCCTCAGCTAAGATTATTGGCACTAATGAGTAATTAACTAGCTACGACGTATGGAGTAAATACGCAGCAAATGATGGCACATGGCTTTCGACCTTCCCCTCTCGACCTAAAGCAGTTGACTTAGCGTTAACTTTGTTTCAGATGGTACAGAATCAATACACTACGCACGCACCAGATACAGAGTCTGGTTACGAGAATATACGCACGTAGCAGCTCGGAATCAATCCGTAACAAGTATCTTCAACGCGATCAACGGCGAAAGCTACCCCCAAGAGGCTAGCGGGGGTTGTCGCAACGCTCAGGCCCCGCGACCGTTATCCAGATTCCAGAACAGAAAACGTTCCTGGTTTACGGCATGGGTAAAGATCGGAGTGAGAGGGCGAAGAGCCTGAAGCGGATAAGTCGGTAGGCTGCAGAACCATGTCGTTGTTTAATGGCGATTGGGTCACTAGACTACACAGGGCCAGGAATGGAGGCAGACTCGCGGAGGCCTATGGGACTCGATAGGAGCGTGTGCGTGCGCCGTGTACTCTACTTACTGAGTGGCAGGGATCAAAAGAAGAAAAGAAAGAATTGAGTTTCGGGATCCAAAGAAGGCGATAGTTCGCCGAGCGGAGACTAACCCGTAACGGCGTCCCGTGACTGGCTCTGTCTTTTATGCCTGGCACAATCGAGCTTGCCTGAGGCGCGACACCCGAGGACCTGTTTGGGCCTCGCGGCCTTGCGGCCTGGATCGCTAGCTGGCTCGCACCCGCCCCAGCACTCTAATCACTCTAATCACGCTCACTGGAGTGCCCCCCCTCCCTCCCCCCCCATCCTTCCGTTCCCATCCATTCATCATCCATGCTGTCACAATGCCCGGACTTCCTATTCCATCCCTCTCTGCCATCAGCCGACTTCTCGTTACGTCCATCGTGATACGCCTCCCCTCGATTTCCGCTGCCTCGCTGCGTGAATGCTCGCAATCGGCCCAGAGATCGTCGGAACAGTGGTACCTCGATGCTAGTATGTATGGACCCATTCGTACTGATGTATCACAAACCTGCAACTCACCTCAGCAACTAACAGCCGCGCGGCACTCGCCCACGGAAAGAGGCAAAGGCCTAGAATGCATCATGCTTATTTCAGCGGTAGTGTCCCAGGTCCTAAATCTATCTTAAGTTGTCTTGGAACTGACAGTTGCGTGCCATTGGCCAGTCAAAGCATCTTCCGTCTCTTAGTCCTCGTCGTATGATGTTCATCATCAAAAAGCTAAAACCCTAGTGCGCATGCCTCCCAAGACAGGGTACTGTGGCTGAAGAGCGGGGCGCGACGTCCAAATGGCAAATGGCAAAAGGTTGGGTTGCAGCTTGCCAGACGAGAGCACGGGAAACCAAAAAAACCTTGAAGAGGGCTGGCTCGGTAAGCTCTATGATAGATTGGCCATCAAACTTTTGTGCTCTCCACCCCTATGGAACCCCCGAGTGGCAGTAAATCAGGAGAAGACCTAGCCACCACGTACCAATCGCTTTGCAACTGACGGCTGACGGAGTCCCTGGGTCGCCGTGGATCATGGCGGCGAGTGTGTCCGCTAATCCATTTCGGTCTGCTGAAGCAAACCCCGATATTAGGACAACAAATCCAATCATCGGGATTTGCTTTTCACTCCCATGCTTTGCTGGCTATGCAGCCATCTGTAATATTTAGCAATGCCGCCAATGATTAACTTTTGTAATTGGCGCCTTTCCAGCTTCGATGAGAACAGAGGTGTTGCATTTTCTATCTTTCCATCCTCCCCCCCGAGAATAGCAAGTCAGTCCTTGATACTGGGACTGCCAGAGAGGGCTGATTATGCTTCTCTGCCGCTTTTTGCTCCCTTCTCACCTCGACCCGGATCAATGGAAGTCGTGAGTGCGATTGAGGCGTTTGCTCGGTACTCGGCCCCTCCTCCTTGACTTAGGGGTCTCAACACGTTTAACACACATACACATCACTAAAGTCAAAAGAACTGGCTTCTCCTTGGTTGGAAATCCGAAATCCGGGATTAATTCCCGACATCAAGGTAGCCCTGTGCCAATCGCAATGGTGTTAGGGCATAACCAATATCAGCGAGATCTCCAGGAGCAATATTTTCTCGTTGAAGAACAACCCCAATTGCCGGTAGAGGCCTCGCAGCCGTCTGGAAACGCCCCTGTTGTTCGAAGGAAATTCGCCAAACCTCCGGTCAAGGTAGCGTGTTTAGCATGGTAAGGACTTCCCATTACAAACGGCATTCGAGGAAGTGATGATCTGACCCTGGCCTTGACAGCCGTGCATCCCGCACACGATGCGACGGGCAGGAGCCCTGCTCAAGCGTGCGTCTTTCATATCTTTCTTTATCTCATTCTCATCATCCGTACTTGAGCACTTACTAAATTAACCTGCCTCCGCCAACAGTGCGCAATCAAAGGAAGGGCATGTTCGTATCTACCCAGCAAACGTGGAGGGCCTCGGAAGAAAAAGTCCAGTGTTCCACCATCTGACCCTGATGAATTGGGACAACCTAGTCCTTGGGATCCTCCTGTTGTACAGAATGCTCATTACGAAGAAGGTAAGCGCATCCAGAAGTCACTCTCACGATCGGCACGGAGTTGATTTGCATGTTTAGCAGATGGCGCCTTTGATCATATCGAACCATTGGCCTTGCCAGGAGCCGGGCTGAGGCATCTCGACTTCAACCCCGAGGTACAGGGCATGTTTGTTGGAATGTTCGCCCATCCTGGAGACGGCCACCATCCATCTGTGCCTGTGTCGCAAGTCCCTTTGGCTTCAGGGAGCAAACAGCCAACTGTGAGAGCGTATGGCAGTGAGCAAGATATGTAAGTTTGGCGGACAGGTGTCAAAAGCCAGTAGGGTGCTCACTGAATTGGAAATAGATTGAATGCTTACTACGAATTTATTCACCCATATTTTCCGATCTTACCCCCAAGCATTGCACAGCCTGGTCCGGATCTCCCGCTGGAAGATGCAGGCTCACATCCAAACTCTCCAACCGAAGAAGTCAGTCTTGCTTACCGGCCAGTTTCTCCTCTCAGCTGTGCAATATCCGCGATTCTTGCCTTGGTTCCGCTTCCCAACATCCCTGACTCCGCCAGTGTCATGTTGCGAAGATCATATTCGCAGACTTACGCTCGATTAGCGACGACGAGGGTTGAAGCTGATGGTGAGCTCATTGATTCAGTAACTGATCCGTCTCAGGCGCTGAAACACACTCAGCCAACGATCAATAGACCGCCGTTTCATCCTCAAGCGCCTGTGGAGCTGGAAAGTATTTTGGCTTTACTTGTCTTGTCCATTTACGAATATGCGCAACGCGGCAACATGATGAAGATGCGGTATCGCGCTGGTCAGGCATGGGTTTTGGCTATGGATCTAGGCCTCAACGCGCTCGGCCCTGAGCAGGATGACTTCATGGAAGCCAGGAGAAGAGCGTGGTGGATGACTGTACTGTACCCTGAAGAGCCCTTGTTGATTGCCTAGATTTCTGATTCGTTGAATTTAGTACTTTTGTGTTCTTCAAGGATCCATCGTGAGCTTTACGGTATTTGCTCCAAGACTTGTGTGTTTGTGCGACCATGCTGACTTATGATAGCCTTCTCCTGTTATGATAAACGATACTCGATTCACGACGCCTTATCCTCAATTTGCATCAGATCCAGAGGTACCACAGATTTTTCCTGCGCTGAAATACTCATATGCCTAATGTCGAACGTCACAGGGATGGTCGATCTTACTCCAAGCACAACAAGTTCTCATAGCCGCTAATCAGTTTGCCGTGGATCTCAACAGGTGTCTCAAGGCCCGGTCCAATATGCAGTGGATATATGATCAGATGAAGCAACTGGATGCGTGGACATCGTCTTTGATGACACAGGCCAACGCCCCACCTAGCGTTCCACGGCCAGGGGATATGAGCATAGCTTCGGAGTTTGTTACAGCTGAAAGTATTCGAGCCATGTCGAGAATCAAGCTAGCTAGGTACGACGCGATATTGAAAACATTGCTTAAATACAATTTTTACTAACTTGAAATGGGTTTAGCGCGCAGATTAGGATGCACCAATTTCGCGCCTTCTCTGATCTTCCAGTCTTTATCAAGAAGCATTTTGGTTTGGCACATTCAGCTTCCGACATGACCGATCCGTTTCACATAGCGAATAACAGCGATGGTAACCCACTGGAATGCCAATGCCATCAATTTCACCCTATGGGTAACGTCTTGCCCACCGAATATAGCGGTTCAGCACCTGATTCCTCAGCTGCTGCAGGAAGTGGATCTGGACATCCACATTACTGCTGGCTAGGTCCTGGGTTCCCGTTCAGCGCTCAGCAGTCTTCAGATATATGCCTTCGAGCAGCTCTGATGATTTCACACATGCTTGGGAGTTTGCCGTATCCCCTATCACTGAGGACTGACAACCGTCGAGATTCCACCAGACATCCACCTGCTTTGCTGGATCCGCGTACACAATTTCCACGCACGATGCCATATTATGCCGCTTGCACTATGCAAGGTAGCTATGCGCTATCAATGCTTGTTTATAAGACACGGGTCGCAATTTCAAAAGACACAGCCGCCAACGTTCTATACGATGAAGGACACCAATCCTCGGCAGAGCAGATGCTGGATGGTCTGAGTAATGGCTTGGAGCGTATCGTTGGGGTTATCTCTAATTTCTCAAGAGCTTTCGAGGCGCTGAGCGGTATGAGAGGTAAGCCATATGTTCTTGCACGGCATATTCTAAAGCTTCTGCTAACTCAGACCTTTCTTTAGAAAATATTGAAAGAGCGATCCACACGGTGTTCTCCCAACCTTGAACTTACCGACCATCATGGATATCTACTTTGTGTATACACGTACAACACTATACCAGGGAGGGGGGGTTTGAAAATTTCACGACGGGACATGGTCTGGGGCGTTTGAGATAATTGTCGAAACACTGACAGGTCTTTCACAAAAGTTTTGTGACACTGTTTTTCTTCCGGTTATGTACAATATGGAGTTTTCTCTCTGGTACCGTTACTATGTAGGTACATAGTACATTCCGCGAATGCCCTAAATACAAGAGGAATGGATGGATGCATGATATATATGACGTTGATATCATAGTGATGACGAAAGATACCTTTTCCACTGAAGACATCCGAGAAAGAAAAAGTACTTCATATGTACATTATTAATATTCCAGTTCCTGACTATGAAAAGATAGTACTATAAATCCTAAAAATCCTAGAACAAAGGGTCGCCTCTTTGCCATCGATATTTGCAATCACAGAAAGAAATGGTGAACAAAAAGTGTTCTAATCCTCAAAGCTTGGACCGAATCCCTTCTAAACGAAACTTGACGTCTCTCAGAACCTTAGTCGCTGGTTTCCATTCATCGAATTGTTTGAGAAGCTCAAGGCTTTCCTCATGTAGTTCGTGACGTACGTAGTCTTCCTCTAGAAGACCGCGTAGTGCGAAGGGGAGAATGTATGGGTTTGGTGTTGCGGTGAGGTTGTGTCGGTGGATGTGCAGAGAAGGTGGGGGAGTGATGGTTGAGGTTTCGAGGGCGAACTGGACCGCTGTGCTTGTGGGTTGTTAGCTTGGAAGTCGCTTGAAGAAAAAGGGATGGGGAGATGTACTAGTATATGTTCTCATCGTCGTGGAGGCGGGAGTGGCCTTCGCCGCCAACGAGACTTCCGACAAGGGGAGCACTTAGTTCGCGGATAAGACCGTGGTCTTGGATGCCGAGATTTCGTAATTTTAATGCGAAGCCTACTAGATGAGAGAGGCTGTGGTAGAAGAAAATCGTTAGTTAGCTGAACCAAGATTCGAGAGAAGGACGGATTGCACGTACAAACTCGGCGCATGGACTCGTCCGTCCACAAAGACAGCTCGATAGATATATGGGTGAGTTACCGGAACAAATAGTGAAGACTAAAAATGTGATTAGCGTGTTCCGGAGCAATATGTTTAATGGACAACATACCTCTAAAGAGACCAATTGATCGTCTATGCTGCCAACATAAGAGATACGCACACCAAACTCCAATGCCGTCTTCAGTGCTGTCTCATAATCTTTCGAGACTTTTGTTGTCGGATGCGCAAAGTCAAAAAGCTCTCCTGCAGATCCCCCAATAAATCTGGATTTATAGTCTGGAAACGGCCCCAGATTCACGCCAGCCATTGCACATATCCCAACACGAGCGGCGTCTAGACATCCAAAAGCAATCAACTTTGCAACAAGCATAATAGTAACCGGGACCCCTTGACTATGACATGCAAACATTATAAATTCAGCTTTTCGAATCTCTTCTATCCATCTTAACAAAAGCTTCCATAGCAAGTCAACTCTTTCAGCGATGCGACCCTCTCCCTCTAAAGCAATCTTTTCTACATCACAATGATATCCGTGATTGTCGGCCCACTGATGGATTGCTTTGGCTGCCAGAGTTGAGAATTTGAGAGATGTCCCAGTAGGCTGACCGAGTACTGTACGCAAGTATGGGGCAGGAAAATAACCATGAACGCCAATAGCCAGTGCCTTTTTGGGACGAGGCGCATCACGAAGTGCAAAAACATGTGGATTTCCAGAATCTTTCGGAGAATATATCAAACGACCCAGAGTTTGCAGCCAGGATGGTGACTCTTGTAAAGCAAATGTGTCCTTGAAGGAAGGAAGCAATTGGTTTGTGAGCACGCTTTCGAGCTTTGTTGAAGCGGTGACTTCTGATGTTTGTGCTTTTGTGGGTAGTTGTGCGGCAGAAGCTTGGGCGGTGGTTGTTGTTGTTGTTGTTGTTGTTGTTGTGTTTGTAGTATCCTCTACCACTTCACTGGATTTTGTATTCTTGTAATCCACTGATTTGATAGACTTTCTCTGGGCTTTATGTTGTGATTTAATTGTTGATGTCCTTGTTTGGGCACTATCAACTTGAGCAACAACATCCTCAGAGTTGGACTGCACTTTTGGCTGTCCTGATACTATCAACTCGCCAGGTTCTTGTTGACTCTCAGAGTCTTGTTTTTGCTCTGTACTTGAAACATCCCTCGACCAAAAGGCCCACCCGCTTGACTTGCTAGGTCCTGACGTTCGCTTCGATGAGTAATTGTCTTGAGCCTTGTCAGGTAGCAAGCTTTGATTATCACTCGTAGCGGCGGTGTCCTCTTCCATAGGCTTGCCTTGTTCGATACGAGGTTCCTTCACTGATGCCTCTTCTTGAGGGTCTTTAGATTGACTAACATTGCTCGCCCCCCACATCTGCATCCATGAACGTTTTGGTGGTGTTGGAACATCTATGTCACTTTGCTTTCGCTGACCCACATCAAGTGCTATTCCAGGCTCGGGCGCCTTATTTGTCTCACTTTGATTCTCTCCAGCATTCGATGCCTCTGGTTGTGGTTGAGGCTCCTCGATAGCTGGCCTTGGCTCAATTGAATCAGGAGACTTTCCCATGATGCCCTCTTCCGAGCTCGGCTTATCTATCATTGTCCTACCTAGACCAAACCAGCCAAACCAGGTAGATGTAGGTCTCTCATTAGGCTCGGGCTCTTTTTCGGGAGTGGATAATGTTTGGGTATTAGCCGTGGTAGTCGGATCTTCTGCGTTCGAGTCCTCCTTGATCGGCGTAAATTCTTGATTCAAGATCGCTTTATTGGAATCCTCATTTCCCGGTAAATCAGATTGTATTATGCTATTGTTCACAGCTGAATCTGAGGCCGATCCATTCGAATCGATGTTGATACGAGTCGTTGTAGCATCTGCTGGAAGAGAGCGGTTCGAGGCGCCAGTCTTTCTTATTAGTTGTATCGAGCCAGGCCGGGTTGGGCTGCGGAGCGAAGGTAGAGAAGTCGTCGAAGAGACCAATTCCGAGGCTATGTTTCCAGCGGCAGAAATGCTCTCCCGAGCAACTTCTGTCACAGCAGCGGCCTTCCTGCCATGCGGCCAAGTCTTGGTCGTCCAAGCCTAAAAAATGATTCGTGTCAGTCTGAAGAATCTCACTGCAAGATAATAATGGCGAAATATGTACCGATTTGCTGGCTCGCTTGGGCGACGTCAAGCCGTTATGTTGAGTCGACTCCGAATTGGACGTTGGGGTGCTCGGGTCTGTGGCCGCGGGAGTCGACTTCAGCTGCTTTCGAGGTCCCATGGAGCTGAATCGAAGGACGAAACAAACATCACTAGAAGAACGATCTATGTTATGTGAAGATGCTGTAGCTTGTAAATCAGATCACGGCGTGACATAGAGATCAGTCGAGAAAGCGCCAAAGGCGTAATGTTGTGCCAGCAAGCCAGGCAGGCAACCAACCAATCAAGCTTGTGCCCGGGCGCTGATGTCACCGATTACGGCCCCACGTGATCCCCATCAAAAACCAAAAGCTTTGTGCTTGCCGGGTCTGCCTCAGCCCTCAACTACGGCATCGGCTGAGGCTGCCAGTGCCAAGCCACAGCACGTGATTCTGTTTCCAAAAATGGCTAGCCCTGCCAAGGCTTGAATAAGTGGGCTTTCCTTTCCAAGTGGAGAGGAGCTAGTCAGGTCGATAAGGATTTTTTTTGATCGTTTGGCAAGAGGCATCTTGACTCTTGACAACCTCAATCCATAACCCTGTGGCGCCTGCCTCTTATTCGATCATTAGGTGGTCAATATGGCGATCCAGAAGAAGGTACGTAACTCCTTTGTGTCACAAATCATCTAAACATCTTTGCCAATGACTTGTTGATAGCACGGCAAAGGTCGCTTGGATAAATGGTATAAACTCGCAAAAGAAAAGGGTTATCGAGCTCGTGCTGCTTTCAAGTTAATCCAGCTTAACAAAAAATACGGCTTTCTTGAAAAGAGCAAAGTTCTTCTCGATCTTTGTGCGGCTCCGGGAGTACGTTTTTTTTTTCTTTGCTTGTTGTTGCTACGATGTTAACAAAATCCCCTAGTCATGGTGTCAAGTCGCTGCAGAATGTATGCCAGCCGGCAGTCTTATTGTCGGTGTCGATCTCGCTCCTATTAAGCCCATTCCCCGAGTCATCAGTTTCCAAAGCGATATCACCACGGATAAATGTCGTTCGACCCTTCGATCTCACGTCAAGCATTTGAAAGCAGATACAGTTCTTCACGATGGTGCGCCTAATGTCGGTACAGCATGGGTGCAGGATGCTTTCACGCAAGCCGAATTGGTGTTGCAATCCATGAAGTTGGCGACCGAGTTCTTGAGAGAAGGAGGAACCTTCGTTACTAAAGTCTTCCGTTCCAAAGACTACAACCCTTTGCTGTGGGTCTTCAAACAGCTCTTCACATCGGTCGAAGCCACCAAACCCCCGTCATCCCGAAATGTCTCTGCCGAGATCTTCGTCGTTTGCCGTGGCTACAAGGCGCCGAAACGTCTAGATCCCAAATTCTTGGATCCTCGACACGTGTTTGCCGAATTGGCCGACCCGACTCCCAATAACGAAGCGAAGGTTTTTGAGCCCGAGAAGAAGAAGCGTAAGAGAGAAGGTTATGAAGAAGGCGATTATACTCAACACAAAGAAATTTCGGTAACGGAATTCATCAACACTACCGATCCGATTGCCATTCTTGGTACTTATCATACGCTGAGTTTCCAGCAATCTCCTACCGGAGATTTGGCTTTGGCTACTCTTGAAAGACTCGAGGAGACTACAGATGAGATTCGAAAATGCTGCGAAGATCTTCGAGTACTTGGTAAGAAAGAATTTCGAAGCCTGTTGAAATGGCGACTGAAAGTTCGAGAGAAGTTTGGTCTTGTTGTCAAGAAGAAGAAAACCCAGGAAGAGGGCGAGGAAGTCGCCGAGGTTGCACCTATGGATGAAGAATTGGCTATTCAAGAAGAGCTTCAACGTCTGCGCGACAGTGAAAATACGCAAAGGAAGAAAGAGAGGCGCAAGGAGAATGAGAGGAAACGGAAAGAAATTGTACGAATGCAGATGCATATGATCACACCTACCGATATTGGAATGGAACAAGCCGGTATTGATGGGCAAAGTACTATGTTCGCGATCAAAGCTGTAAATCGTGAGAACGCTGCGGATAAAATCGCCTCGGGAAAGATGGCCGAATTGGAGAGCGAGGAGGAATCAGAAGCGTCCTCTGGTGAGGAAGAAACCGACGATGAGGAGGATCAACTAGAACGAGAGCTCGATTCACTATACGAGACCTACCAGGAACAAAAGCAAGACCGCGACTCCAAATTGCGTGCAAAGAAAGCACGCAAGGACTACGAAGCAGAAGAGTGGGAAGGCTTTTCTGGCAGCGACAAAGAGGACGGCTCCGATGCCGAAGACGACGAGATGTCTCTTTCATCTACGAAGTTGCCTCAATCGGCCAATTTGTCAAAGCAGGCATCCTTGTTCTTTGACCAAGATGTATTCGAAGGTTTAGAGGATATTGACGAGCTTGACGATGAAGACAGCGCTATTAACATGGAAGATCGGCCAGCACGTCAGTCCACGAAGGAAGTTGCCGCCAAATCAAAGGTTGAGCCATCGACTACCGAAGACCAAGAGGTAGATGGCTGGGGCTCCTCGGATGAGGAAATAGAGAAGACAGATGATCCTCGGACAAAGGATGGTCGATTAGGTTTGTCTAATACTGCCACTGTGGTTCAGAACAAATACTAATGATGTACAGATATCGATATTATCACTGCAGAGGCAATGGCTCTTGCGCAACAAATAGCTACAGGTGAAAAGACTGCCCAGGATATGACAGATGATGGATTCAATAAATTCACCTTCCGGGATAAAGACGGCCTGCCCGAATGGTTCTTGGACGATGAGGGAAAACATAGCCGTCCCCAGCGACCAGTCACAAAAGCTGCAGCGGCAGCCATCAAAGAGAAGCTGCGAGCGATTAACGCCCGACCCATCAAGAAGGTTCGCGAAGCCAAGGCACGAAAGAAGTTCAAGGTTGCCCAGCGACTGGAGAAACTGCGCAAGAAGTCTGCTCTACTTGCCGAGGATGAGGGTGTTAGCGAGAAGGATAAGGCACAGGCTATTGCTAAGCTCATGAGCAAGGCGGCCAAGAAGAAACCTAAGCAGCAAGTCAAGCTGGTTGTTGCTAAGGGTGCCAATAGGGGTATCTCTGGTCGTCCCCGTGGTGTCAAGGGCAAGTATAAGATTGTGGATTCGCGTATGAAGAAGGATATTCGGGCACAAAAGCGGGTGGCTAAGGCGCAGAAGGGGCGTTAAAAGTATAGATCTACAGATATAGATGGATAAATGCATAATATTATGTACATGCCATGATGTTAGAGGTTAGAGAATAACGCAGCACCACGTTGGAAGCCAAAAATCGAGAGCGTGGAACAACCTTGAGGGCAGCGCAGTTGATTGGTTGCGGCACTTGCCTAGTAACCATCCCCCGCCGAACCGCCACCGGCCCTGGCCCTGGGAACTATTTTTCAGTTCTCAGCCATCACTGATCACATTCTCCCATTTGAATCTCGCTCTTTTTTTGAACAGTTATGTTTATATCCCAGCTGTACAGTTTTGTATATCATTTTCTCATATTCTATTTACATCCGCTGTTGTCATATTCATAATATAACACTAAACTCTTTCATCCACTCTTCCCACGTGCTCGAGCTGAGACCGGCGCGTACGGCGCGTCTGATCTGTGCACATCGCCATCGACGTTATGGGTTTCTTTGACCACTTACAGAAAAGCAACGGATTTTCGCTGCAAGCCAAAAAGCCTCAAATCCGCAAAGTTGTCACCCAGAAAAAGCCCGCTCCCCAGTCACAGTCTCGCTCGTCATCTGCCGGAACCACCGATTCCCACCTATCACCGCCAGTCAGTTCTACGCCTACTGCGAAAAGCCGAAGTTCGAGCACCTCGTATCGGAATAGCGAAGTCCCCTCAAAGCAGCGTCTTCGAACCACGGTTTCTCGCCGGAACCTCAAGCGGCCGTCGCCGATCCAGCGACTCGAGAGCGATGACGATGATGACGACGAAAATGATACGGATACCTCCTTCGAAGTTCGCAAGCGTACGAAATTGAGTGACAGCATCGAACCGGACTTGGCCCGTCGCATAAGATCACCGGAAGCATTTTCCAAGGATGGGCCTAAGGCCCTCAAGATGGTCCACGCAGCAGATATTATCGCCGCGAAGGCCGTGGGGAAATACAAGCCGGCGTTTGAGAAGGGTGCCGACAAAGAGTTTTCTGAAGTTAGATTACAGTATCCTAGTACATTGAAAGGCGAACGATACCAACTGGCAGTCCCGAAGGAGAATGACGATTTCAAGCCGCTCGACGATATCGTTCAGGTGGTTGAAATGGTTTCTCAGTACTATATCCCCGGGGACATGCTCGACGAGTTCAATCACGAGTCCACAGGGATCAAGAGGCGGATTCGGCGAGCTTTTGCGCATGCATCTGAAGACGAATTTCGAGAAGTGATATCCGACTACAATCGCGCTGTACAAAAATATGTATCCGACGGGTCTATCGCGAAGCACCTAGATGAAACGCATGCATTGCAGTTACCTCTTGTGGAGCGCATATTGACGCAAATCTATTCCCGAACGGTTTCGCCTCGAGTCGACTCGCTACGTCAATATGAAAATGGAACTGACAATGTATATGGAGAACTTTTGCCTCGGTTTATTAGTACCATATTCAAAGAAACGCATCTAAAATCCGGTCAGGTATTTGTCGATCTGGGCTCCGGAGTTGGTAATGTGGTTTTACAAGCAGCACTCGAAATAGGATGCGAGAGCTGGGGGTGCGAAATGATGCCCAATGCCTGCACACTGGCCGACTTGCAACAAGCCGAGTTCAAGGCACGATGTCGTCTATGGGGAATTACGCCGGGAAAGACTCGGCTTGTCCAGGGCGACTTTCTCACAGAACAAAGCATTATTGAGGTTCTCAAAAGAGCCGACGTTGTGCTCATCAACAACCAAGCTTTTACCCCGCAACTAAACAACGAGTTGATCAACCACTTTTTGGATATGAAAGAAGGCTGCAAGATTGTCTCTCTCAAATCCTTCGTGCCGGCTGGCCACAAGATTACATCGCGAAATTTGAACTCGCCAATCAATCTTTTGGACGTTAGGCAACTAAATTACTGGTCCGACTCTGTGAGTTGGACGGACGTGGGCGGTACCTATTTTATCGCCAAAAAGGACAGTTCCAGACTGAAAGCGTTTGCTGATAGTCAGGGATACTGAGTCCTTTATTATTTTTTTCCAACATATTTTTATACCTACTCGACGATGTATTGTGTATTGTGATACCACTTTATATTTACGCTGGACACTGCGCTGGCATGTTATTTAACTTAGAAACTTGGAGCTCTTGAGCACTTGGTTTGTCGTGTTGATTGGTTTCATGTTCATATTTTGGAAACTGTCTTGTACACTAGTTTTAGACCCGCTTTTGGATATATATGTTTGAAGATCAACCTAACACATATAGAAACAATAGTCTATCCTGGCTGAAGAGATGTAATGATGCTAGAACTTGGACGCCTCATTCATGGCGTCCGCCTCTTTGCCCATACGGGCCATCCAACGATCAACCAATTCCTGATTCTCCCGCTGTAATTTACTGGAACGATCCTCCGCCATGTTGAGCTGTAAGTTGAGCGACGCTAGTTCATCTTGAACACTCTGCACAACATTTCAGTTAGTAGATGCCTTTGAACCAGGTGATAGAGCATTCACGAACATCCAATAACTTGGCCTTCCCACGCAACTCCTCATCGCGGTCTTTCAACCGAAGACTCAGATGCATCCGCTCGCCTTCTAAGGACGCTATTCTTCTCGAATCTTGCTGCGTCTTGGATTTCAGTTTATCCAACTCCGTCGTCGTGCGGGTAAGTTGTTCCTGAAGCTCGGAGCGGGATTGCTGGGCGGCGGCTAAGTCTGCCCTAGCTGCTAGAAGGACATTCTGTGACGCAGCGCCGGCACCAGCGCTGCTGTTTTGTGGTTGTTGCTGGGAAGGAGTGGAGGCTCTTTTCGGGAAAACGGGTTTGCCTGCTACTTCCGTAGATACTTGAGTTTGTTGTCTGTTGACGAGTGCGGTGTTAGTAGCTATGCGGTCGGCGAGTCGAGTGTCTATTGAGAATGGTCATTACTATGGCTTTCTTGAATGACGGGCGTGGGCATTCGTACAAGCATCGTAGAGATTGCTGTTTGCTTGCTCGCGTTCGTCACGAGCAACGAGACCCGCATAATAGTCCTCTCGCCAGTTGGCCATCGCTAGTATGTCAGCCTAGACATGACGGCATCTCTTCAGACATGCATCTTGCAAGGGCCCAATGGGTTGTAGCAGTACGGAAGACAAAGATGTCCCTCCTGGTGTGGTTGTCGTCGTTGAACAGAGAGCAGGACGGATTTGTTTAGGCGGCAGGCGGCGGGGTCCCTGCCTAGTCTGTTCTGGGTAAGTACCTTAATCTGCGAGCAGACATTGTGATTGGGCCTCAGCCTATTACCGCCGCATCCACCGCCCTCGTGCTATCAACGTCACGAGGCTCGCTCCTCTTCCAAGTCTCATCAATCGTTCACCTGTCACCATATTCTGTGAAATTGTTGTATTCAGTCACTCTCTCATTTTTCAAGAGCAACCGCATATAATCGCTGCAGCTATGGCGTCGCGAAAGAAGGTCTTGTTGAAGGTACGCAACCATTTCACAGCATACTGCTCCGTTTGTATTTGAGCAGGATTTGTTCTACTGATGCCGCTGCTGATAGGTTGCGTAGGTTATTATCCTTGGAGACAGCGGTGTTGGAAAGACTAGTTTGATGAATCAATATGTGCGTACTATCGAACGAAAACAGAACGATCTCTCGTCTTAAAGGCATACTCATGTATGTGCGGACTACAGGTCAACAAGAAATTCAGCGCTAGTTACAAGGCAACAATCGGAGCCGACTTTCTCACAAAGGAGGTACTTGTGGATGATAGACTGGTGACAATGCAGGCATGTTACAGATTTCTATGATGTGTTCGGCCGGGGGGAATGGTATTACTGACTGAGCTTCTTGTAACAGCTCTGGGACACGGCTGGTCAAGAGCGTTTCCAGTCCCTCGGTGTCGCATTTTATCGTGGAGCGGATTGCTGTGTTCTAGTATACGACGTCAACAACTCCAAGAGTTTCGAAGCACTGGATAGCTGGCGAGACGAGTTTTTGATCCAAGCAAGCCCACGGGACCCTGAGAGCTTTCCGTTTGTGAGTACGACAGAAACGCTGTTGTGGACTGAAATCTGACGCCTGCAGGTTGTGATTGGTAATAAAATCGACGTGGAAGAGAATAAGAGGATGATATCATCGAAGCGAGCCATGACTTTCTGCCAATCCAAAGGAAACCTTCCCTATTTCGAGACCAGTGCTAAAGAAGCACTCAACGTCGAGCAGGCATTTGAGGGTAAGCTGATGGATGTAAGGAATGCGTCTAGATTAATACTAACGTGCTTTATTTTTCAGTGATCGCTCGCAGCGCGCTTGCACAAGAAGAATCGGAAGAGTATGGCGGGGGAGATTTCGGCGACCCAATCAACATTCGACTCGACAGTGATCGGGACGGCTGCGCTTGCTAGAGTGTGGAAGTGTTTGAAATTGAAATATAAGTCAGTCATATGGCAGTGCTACGCTGTGCTCTGAGCTCCGTTACTTGTAGACCCGTCTATATCCACAAAGGACGACAGACGACATCCATCTTCACCAGTGCTATTCCATTTGGTCTATCTATTCTATGCGTGTGACATGTTTTTTTTGGGTTACTTGATGCGCAATTTCGGTTGTCTGTGTTTTGCATGTTTGGGCCCAAGACTTTCTTTTCTTCAATTCCATCTTCAGGAGTCTGGGATTCCCGTTTTCATGTACCCTATTTCTGCTCCATATATCGCTATTTCTTCGATGCTCGAACTCGAATATATAATACCTACTCTGACAATAGTTTAATTAAGGACTGCAAGGGACGTTTCGATACCTCGGTATGTAGCAGGAATGTATCATCTAGTACCTTGCATTATTGCCTTAGCCAAGTTACATGTAGTTACTTAACTAAGTTAGTGACTGACTCATGCCATCCGATGTTATCATCCCAGCTAAACCTAGATCGGCCTAGCGAATGATAACGGCGGGATAGCGCACTCCCTCTTGACTCACGGTTACGCCGGAAGCACTTAAATACCTTCCCATCATGGCCTATTAAGCTTGACACCAACGGCTATTTTCTCCGAGCTCCTGTTGATCAGGATAAGTTGTTCGCTGCTCACTTGTTGCCGACGACGACGACGACGGACCCGGTTGTCCTGTCATATCTACGAGCTTGCGGCTGAGCTTTGCTTGAGGTCGATGCTGATCTTCCATGGGAACGACTTGTTTAGGAACTTTGTTGGTGACCCGTCCGGCACGGTGATCATAAAGAGTGAGAAGACTACTTGGACATCCGACCGGGAAGGAAAAGAGCACTTCATCATACAAAATGGACTCTAGGGACGCCCGACCATATGTCGTCGAGCAACAGGTACAGACTCCCCGGAAATGGGGCATGGCTCGACATACAATGGGAATCATACTGTTGATGTGTGTGGTATTTCTGTGGACAGCGTCGAACTTCCTGGCCAGTGTATGTTTTTGTCCTTGTCCCTTACCGACATGGCTAATTAACAAGCTCGGAATAGACTATCCTCGCAGACGACAGCTACTCGCACCCATTTTTTATCACATACATCAACACGTCGTTCTTCGTGGTATTTCTGATAAATGTGATCGCGCGACGAGTTTTCCGCATGTGGTGCAGAGGAAAATTGTCACAAGTAAAGTCGTTGAAATCATTTTTCACATATCTCGATCTACATGGGATGAAAGAGCCGCCTTCTTATGCGCGAGAGACGGGACAGACGCTGGACGAAGACGAGGATGACCATTCCAGCGAAGTGAATAATCAACGAGAGCGGTTGTTGAGTAGTTACGCACATGATCCCGAGCTGGCGCCGCCATCACCTACCTTTTTGAGTAATGAAGCAACAACAAGATCATCAGCCGAGAAATTGGGACTAGGCCAGACTGCACGCTTGGCCGCGCAGTTTTGTGTGCTCTGGTTTCTGGCGAACTACTTTGCCATTGCGTGTCTGCAATTCACGACCGTGGGCAGCACGACGATTTTGACCTCGACAAGCGGGGTGTGGACATTGATTTTCGGCGCCCTGATCCGTGTCGAGAGATTCACCCTCCGCAAGGCCCTTGGTGTCTTCGCGTCGTTTATCGGAGTCATTCTCATTTCGCGCGTGGATTTATCGTCTTCGCCACCTACTGCTCCAGATGATGTCCCACCGTCTGATGGCGGTGATGACCCTTACTCACGCAAAACGCCTGCCGAAATTGCTCTTGGCGACGCGATGGCTGCTGTAAGCGCGATCTTGTATGGCATCTACACAATCGTTATGAAAAAGCAAGTCGGCGACGAGTCGCGCGTCAACATGCAACTCTTTTTCGGGCTGGTGGGATTGTTTAATGTGTTTTTGCTCTGGCCTGGATTTATTCTGCTGCACTTTCTGGATATTGAGAAGTTCTCATTACCGAGCGAGAATCGCATTTGGGTTATTATTCTCGTACGTCTCTTCTTTCACGCTCATTATTGTGATTTCTAACGATGTGCAGGTCAACTCAATTTCTTCTCTTATTTCAGATATATGCTGGGCCTACGCAATGCTTCTCACAACCCCACTCGTCGTAACAGTTGGTCTCAGTCTGACCATTCCACTATCCCTTGTCGGTCAAATCATCCTGCAGGGCCAGTATGCCGGTGTGTTGTACTGGATTGGCGCGACGATTGTATTTGCGTCGTTTCTGATTGTGAATCAGGAGAGTAAAGTGGATGAAGACTTGGAACAGCAACAGCTGCAGGAAGACCTGATGGGTTCTACGCTGCTGTCGAGGGGCGAGAATGAAGAAGGAGTAGATGTATAGATGCATACATGTATATATATAGCATGTTCTGATTAAAGACAACAAGTTAAACTAAATCATACACAGATGGATATCATAATTCAGACCCCCCGCTCCAATAGACCTGATCGCCAACGCAAAGAATAACAGTAAACCAGAATAATCACCTCAAAGGCTGAAATAGTTCAGGCGTAGCAATAATCGTCGGCGCCGAAGCAACAGCAGCAGGAGCAGGAGCAGGGCCAGTTTGACTACTAGTACTAATCTTCCTACTCTCCATTGCCTTCTTGCGTCCGACTACAATACTCTTCAGCGCGCCGAGCCATTTTGCCAAGGACTCTTCGTCTGGTGCACAGAAGCGGTAAATGGGTCTGTCTTCGGTTATGATTTGGAGACAGAAGTTTTTGGAGCGTGAGATGGGGTCTATTTCGGCGGCGTTGATGACTTGGGACATGGGGATGATGCGGATTGCGCAGTATTCCTGTGGGGGCATTAGTATGGTGAATGTATAGAGGAAAGAATGGAAGGGCGTACCCGTTCATCTTTGTATAGAGCTAAGCTGACTGGTCGTAGGACGACCCAGAGCTTCTTCCACTGTCGAACGCCTCGCTTGCTATGCAGACATTGGAGCCAGCCATGGCAAATCACGCGGTCAGGGTCACCCAGTACCCCTGACACAGTGGGCTCGCGGGCAAAAGGACGTTTACCAGGTTGATCGCTGGGATCTTCTCTCTCGGGAGGAATCTTGTGCGGTTGCGATGGACGTGAACTACCTCCAGGACCATCCGACAAATCCGAATATTCCGTCATCTCATTGCCAGAATAATCCTGCGCAAATGGTAGGCTCTTGCCGCGATGCCTCAAGGACGCAGCCCGTATGATTTCCGGCGAGCTCGACAGGATCGTATGGTCGGTTTCGCCAATATCTGAATATTCACTTGCTATGATTCCGGCGTGCTCTTCGCCTTCGCTCATATAGCCCGTAGTCACTCCCATGTGTTTGGCAGATTTCGACTGCGCGACTATAGCTTCTTCTTCCTCGTCTATGTGCACCTCGGCGCGGATTCGGTCAATCCATACCTTGGCATCCTGCTCGGAGATAGACTGGAAGCGATAGTTTTGCGATGGCGAAAATATTCCCCAGACATGTTCGCGGTGCGATCGCGCGGAGTGAATTGGGGCGACGGCGGCGACGTCGGAGAGAGTAACGGACAACAAGAGCCTGGCTTCGTCTTCATCTTTGTAGACAGACAGCAGATTCGGGCGTAGGACTAAGTAGCATGGTTTCCAAGAAGCTTTGAATGCCTAATTTTGTACAACGGATCGAGATTAAAACGTGGATCAGGCGTTTTTCTTGTTGACACTCACATGTCGACTCTTGATCTTCCCAAACACTTTCCCCCGCTTCAAGACGCGATCAAACTCAAAACTCCCATGTTCGTTGACCGGCGAGAACGTGTCGAGATTCAAATGACCGGTTCGAAAACTTGCTGATGACTGCGAGGGGCCGGCCACGCTCATTGGGCCTATTTTGGACGGAGGTACATCGATTGGTCTTGTTTCGGAACTGACTGCCGTTTGCGAGGACGGCTCGTCCGAAACGCTTTGCGCCATGTCGTCGTATCAGAGTCTAGGGAACACGCAGGGACACAGATGAAGCACAGATTGAATTGGTTATATTCATCAGTAGGTATGTGTTTGTAGAGCAGAAGGAATGCGACAGCCTCGAGAAAGGGCGAGTATATGAAGTCGGCGCGTAACGATCCACGGAACGGCAAGCTGTATCACAGCGATGTAATAATGGTCGACCAAAGATGAAAACGACTTGCTTGACTGGAAGATCGATCGGCGCGCGATCCCAAAGGATGTCGCGTGGAGCAGCGAAAAGGGGGCTCCAACGTCTAAGTCTAAATTCTGGAACTTTTTCTGGCCAAGGGAGGTGAAAGTGTTTATCTTATCGTTCTGGCAGCGTGACGTCGAGCGGAAAGCGGCGATATAGGTACGTAGTATTATATCCTACGATGTAAGTGCTTCAGCAGACTACGTTATACTCTGTAGTCAATCAAGCAACCAGGCAGAAGCTTTAATCTGAGGATGAATGGTTAGATAAAAGATGCTCCCTGTTGAGAAGTGGCGATGCTGTTGTGCAGATGAAACTCGGCTGTTGATTGACGCTTTCTAGAGGTGGAACAGCCACATCGGCTTATGTAATCGTGATCTGCATTTCGAGACAATCGAGATGCTTGCCGAATGTTGCATGTTGGGGAGCACAGCCTCGCCGTGGCTACAGAGTGTCTTCATTCTCTCTCTCTCATTCTCATTCTCGTGATCATCCACCATCAATGATCTATCAAACGTCCATCTTGGAGTGGTGACACGGAGAAACTCAGCACTTAGAGACGGGGCTGCGGCCCACCGAAAAGTGGACATGGACTGATCCAGGCCTGATGCGCTCACTGGCCTTCACCCTTGATCCGACAGCCAGCTCCTTAGAATCGAGGGAGCAGGAGTCTAGCATACGTCTACGATCACACCTAGGTGCTCACGGAACGAAACGTACCTACACACGTACGTACGCGAGAACGAAATACTCTTTATCTCTAGAGTTGTCCTCTGTATGTAGAGTAAAGTTCATGCAAAACAAGATTCTAGCATGACGCCGTTTAATATAACCTCAGCCTATAAGATGATGAGTAAATGTTTGACCTTAAATCAAGGTTTCCACTGTAATTCTGGCCCTTGACGCTGCGAGCGTAAATTACTCGGTAGTCAACTGATTAGACTACGTTGAGTACGGGGAGTTAGCGTGACTGATGGACGAGAGAGTCGAGACTGTCCCCTATTCTACTTGGACGTAGTCGTAGTCGTAATGGACAACAGGGAAAGACGAAAGCGAAACGCCACTCCGAAGAGCAGAGATGGTATTGTAATATCCCAGACCGTATCTAATACCGCCCGCCCACTCCAAAATCGAGCTGCGTCATGTAAGCAACTGCACGGAACGCGTAACGGCTGTAACAGCGTAATCTACCCCTTTGGTCTTGGCGGGCGGGCTTCTTCTGCCAGCCCTTACCGCGCCAATGGAGTTGCTTCCTGTCATATCTCTCCGTCCTTTTCGGCCACGGCCAACTTTTGCATTCTTTTCGATCTGCCACCATCCACAGCTCCCCTCCCTGTCTCGCCATCACATCCTTTCCGCGGATGAACTCGTCGACTGGACTGCTCCGGTCGAATACGACATTTTTCTGATAGCATACTGCCAGCGCGCGAAGCTTGGCCGATCGCCGTGTGCTTTTTGTGGTCGGCCTCGCAGGGTCGTTGGGGAGATAACGGAGGCCTTTCCTCCAGCCGCTCGTTAACGGATCCATCCTTTTCCAGCATTTTTTCTTGACGAACTTTATGAGTACATTGAGTTTGGTTTAAACAGAAGGAAAGAGAAATTGGCCGTGTCGACTCGGCCTCAAGCAGACAGCACCCTCCAATATTCACGAGACAACTATCTTAACCCTCCCTTGACTGATTGTCTTCTCATCAGTCCTTGGGGCTGAATAGCCACCATGAATATCGTCCGACGCATCGTCAAGCGCCTGCCATCTGCGCCGGCACTGGCATCTCTAGAAGATGTATCACGTGAGAAGGGTAGCAGATTATCGCCCCTGGCTTTTCTTCGAAGACGAATCCGATTACGAGGCAATTCGAGCGTTTCGATACCACTTGGCGTTGTGTTAATATTTCCTTGTGTTATAATTGTTTTGATTGTGACTATTTTCGCAAGACATCCGTCCTCTTCAGGTGTGCTCGTCCCAGCTGGGTCGCCTCCGTCTATCAGGTTTGTCAACGCAATAATCTTCCACTCAATATGCGCTTACTGATATCCTACAGACGAATCAGCGAAGAACACGACAAGGTCTTTGCGACAGGATGTTTGGATATCGATGAAGCAGCAATCGCGGCTGCCCCTCGAGCCAATGCCGCATTCGTCGTGCTCGCACGTAACAAAGAACTCGAAGGTGTAATTCAGTCTGTCAAGTCAATTGAACGTCATTTCAACAGATGGTGGCACTATCCGTACGTCTTTTTGAATGACGGAGATTTCGACAACGAATTCAAAGATACCATTCAAAATTACACTAGCGCCCCCGTTGAGTTTGGCAAAATTGATGATAGCATGTGGGGGTATCCTGACTGGGTAGACCATGAAGTCGCCAAGGAGGGAATCAGGAAACAAGGGGATGCCGCTATCATGTACGGTGGTATGGAAAGTTATCACCATATGTGCAGATTCTACTCTGGGTATGTGACTCTCTTAAGAACTCTATGCAACTGCTAACCGGAGACAGTTTTTTCTACAAGCACCCTCTACTGTTGAAGTATGAGTGGTACTGGCGGTTGGAGCCCGAGATCAAGTACTTTTGTGACATTACATAGTGAGTCGACTTACTTGCTAAAATTAGACACCTTATTGACCGCGATACAGTGACCCTTTCCTGAAAATGGCAGAGGCCAACAAAACGTATGGCTTTACGATCGCCGTTAAGGAGCTTCGAGAGACTGTTCCGAATATTTTCCGTTACGCATCGGCGTACAAACGTGTCAACGGCCTAGAATCGAAAGGCCTTTGGGAGATGTTCGTTGAAAAACCTCCGCAAGATGAAGAGAAGGACGATAAAAAGAAAGAACCAATTCCTGAAGAGCTTGATGATATCAAACCTCCAGAGATCGATAAAGAGACTATGGAGGGCGAAAAGTACAACATGTGTCACTTTTGGAGTAATTTCGAGATTGCTCGATTAGACTTCTTTCGCAGCAAAGAGTATGAAGACTTCTTTGAGATGATGGACCGCAGCGGAGGCTTCTGGATGGAACGGGTTCGTTATTATATTCGTTTGTTTTTACATCAAATACTGATTGACTACAGTGGGGAGATGCGCCAATTCATTCCTTGGCCGCTGGTGCACTACTTGCACCTCGTGATATCCACTACTTCCGAGACTTTGGCTACCGCCACACGACGATTCAGCACTGCCCAGCGAACGCACCCGCTCGGCAATTACCTCGCATTCCTTTTCTGGAAAAGACGACTGAAGACGAAAAGAAAAGGATCGAAGAAGACGACTACTGGGCCACACCTGACCCCGTCAAAGAAAACGGAGTGGGTTGCCGATGCCGATGTGACACGGACATTGTCGACGTCGAAGGGAAACAAGGAAGTTGCCTGGCAGAATGGGTCGACGTTGCAGGTGGCTGGGCCTCCCCTTGAGTGTGAATCCCTTTCTCTTTCTCTTTTCATGTATAGACCAACCGTCGTGCACACATGACACGTTATCATACACAAACACATTAATTGGACATTGAGCATTGCTTAGGTCTTGCAGTGGGAGTTCTGTTTATTGTTGCGGGCATACATCAGCCTCCGTCAAGTTCAACTCTCTGTCAATTTCGTTCTCTCTTTTAACTATAATATGGTTTACGTCTTTTCTTATCTTGACCCAGTTTGATTGTGGAACACTCGTACAGACGGCGTTGGAGGGGATGATATCAGGACGCTCCCGGTATAAACGGGGTTATTTATGTGAGATCACTACTATACTATTATTATATGTGCGTATACTATATTGAATTGGAATCCATGACTAAATTCATGTCACCACTTGAGTCCAACAATTCCAAGAATATGCACAGCTGCCAAAGACTTCTTAAGTCTCTGTTCTAACGCCTGGTCTCTGTCTCTTTACGCCAGACTGCATACTGCAGTAGCCCTTGTCACATGATCTAAAAGTGAGGAAGACTACGACCACGTCCCATTCGCCGGCCCAAAATACCCTTGCTCCGGAATATCCAGCCAAGCCACACCCTGCCCATCAGCAGTATTCACATACACATTATTCCCCCACCAATCTGGGAACACTGCCCCGGGGTACGAGACGCAGAAGAAGATGATGATACCGCTAATGGCGATCCCCGTGTCGAGAGCGGCGGCCAGGACGTAGTTGTATTTGGTCCACCAAGCAAAAAATCTGTTTTTGATCCAGTGGTTGAAGATGAAGTTGACGATTGCCCAGCTGGAGTAGTTTATTCCAGTTGCTGTACCACCATCCGTTAGAATTATGACTGGGTTGAGGAGGGAGGGAAGTGTATTACCAGGAGGCACGTTATAAGTCCCAACCCAAAACAACGGCCAATTGACCTTCTTCCAGTAGTCCTTCTTCGTATACTTCCACAGCGCCCAGGTGATAATCGGTGTAATAGCGCCAATCCAGAAGAAGTGGTTCAAGGAGGAATAGATCTTGCCAGCAGAGTACAATCGACCTGGTCCTACTAATCCCCAGATTACGCTGCTGCTATACACGGTTCGGCCGTTGGGACAGGTGAAATCATCCGCTTGATCGAGGCTACAGATATCATCGATATTACCCAACATCCAGAGCGTAACTCCGACTTGGGTCAGAGCGCCGAGGATTGTAGCAAAGCCTTGCGCAAAGAAGAGTGTTCGCGGTGGGACTTTCATGTAATGGCCCAGTTTCATATCCATTGCAAAAAAGATTCCCTGACCCACGACATCAGTCGACAGGATCTTAAAACACATGTTCGCCAGCGGTCTGCCAGAAAACATGTACCCGCCGATAAATTCGCTAAGCACATTGAGCTGATTAGCGTCTACATTCGTTATACCCTGGATCAGACCGCAGGGGATCATATAGACTGTCGGGATGATGAAAGCGAGAAAAACGCCATAGACCGGCAGTTGGGTATCGTACACTTCTACCATGGCAATCGACATGGCCATGATGACGACGATGGTGCTTGCGTACCAGAACCAAGGCGTCTTTTTGTAGGCTTTCATGAGTCGAGCGTGGATGTCCAGTCGTGTAGTGCCTCGGAACGCAGCCATGAGGTCGTCCCAGTGCCAGAGGTAGGTGTGAGTGAGAACGGCGGTGATTGATGCGAAGGACAGACCGTACACAAAGGCATACGTAACGGGTAGATAGGGTGGTGAGTACTCCCTGTACGCGTCCACGTCGAGCGTATAATCCGCACTCACGACACGAGTCGTGTTATACTCATTCCCATACCGATCATAGACATCAGCGGTCATCAGCGGTAGATAAGCGGTAAACCATGTATTCGTGTAATACAGAATGGGCGCAATAAGCCAGAAGCAGATTGCGAACCCGGCAAAGACGTTCATGGCTGCCCATGAGGGGGATAGAAGCGGGTTGGTGTTGTAGGCGATCTGGCTCCAGTCGAAAGTAATAGGGCTTAGCCCGAGGCCGGTCTGCATGCCGAAGAGGTGGTTGACGACTTTGTTGTTGGGAGCTATCCAGCAGACCCAGGTGAAGTAACTGAGTGCTGTGAAGATGAGGCCTGGGAACCAGTACCTAGGAGCCGTATTAGCATGGTACTAACAGATAGCTTAGAAGGTAGGCTTACCAAACAAACGCTCCAACCATCACATAGAGAAAGAACCGAAGACGAGAAATCTTCCACTTCCCGACAGCCACATTGGCCCTCGAATGTAGACTTTCCAAAAGAGCACAATTGGACAATGTTCCTGGCCATATAATACTAGCTGGCTCAACGATCCACGGCGCCGAAAGACCCGCGACCCCAAACCCCAATAACTGCGCACAAAGCACTACGAGAACCTGAAACCCAGTCTTGAGACCGAAATTGTAGAAATTGGCCGATGCCGCTTGAATGATATTCGTAGAATCCGCGCTGAAATAACCGAATGAGACGTTGCTCATAATGACGATCACAGTATGTTCTTTGACGTTGAATTTGTCGTCTGGGTTGATACTCCATTTCCCCAAAGGTCCAAAGTTTAAGGCCCAATCGGGCAGGACTTTTGCGAGAAAGACGCCGCAGGGAAAGGCGAGGAGTTCGGCGACTAGGGCTACGATGTGCACAGATGGATAGCGCAGGGAGAAAAATTGGTTGATTCCGGAGCCGATCATTGTAAAGATAATGCCTAGGAACCACATTCGAAGTGTGTTGACGGGCATATCGGGGTCGTCGACCTCAGGGACCACGGCTCTCACTTTGCTGCATTAGCTACGTATCTTTAAAAATTGGAGACAAATGGCGCGAGGAAAGAGATTACCCTCTGCGAATGGAGAGCGGTGCGATTCATATGAGTATTGAACATTATCGTCTTCCAGGACCGTAGCAAGGTCAACCTCTAGATCAGCGAGGGGCCCATGATTATGGCCTATCTCAGCGTCGTCCAAAACGGCGGATTTGGACTCTAGATGTGTTTCTTTACTTGGTGGAGTCTCCATTTTGACCATATCATCCAGTCGGTGACCTCCAGTTCGTCGAGAGAGGGCTTTTGCTAAGAGAGCAAATGAATAGACTTTTATAAGTATACAATTCTACCTTCCATATTATCATTGGTATAATCTGGGCAAAGCCTTATCTATTTATCAACATCATATAGATAACACAACAAACTAACAACTAGTTATTGCAACAGCAAGCATACAAAACGTTCGTTATCGCGTCCGAAATGGGGATGGTTTGATCACTATGCCAGAACCGGCAGGTCTATCACACAGTTACACCAGCAATTGACAATCAAATCGAACTGTTCTACTATCTAAAGCTAAGAGACTAAGACAAAGGGTCGTCCCCGCACAGATAAGGACTCAATGGAGTTCAGTTGCTCTTAGGCCGCCATTTTGCAGATCTAGCGTTATTTATTGCGACTAGAGTGACACTGTGGGGTGGTTGTTATCTTCCAAGGTTGCCTATGTCCTATGCAGAGGTGCCGTTAGCCCTAACTCGACGGGTCTATTAATGGCTTCGATGTTCTCTTCCAATCTACAAGAATAACTTTAGAAGTGAATATCGTCGGAAACCAGTCCCAGACTTAATTTCGTATGTTGATCAGTCTCTATCGGACCTAAGGGGCTACTCAACGTTCTTTGTTGGCTGCTAGCAACCAAGCAATTAGCACACTCCACTGAATATTTCCGTACTAGGAAATAATCCAGCCCTCATATGGAGCCAATCAAGTAGTCTTTTAGAGTACGTGTTCATGTACTCCACTTCATTCAATGTTGACCATGGCAATACCTAAATAGCTTGAAATGACTGACGACTAACGTCGTCTGAATTCCAGCATTGGCCCTTCCTTTTCCGACGCAAATATATCATACAACTGATACTCATCTTCTCTTCTCCTTAAAGGCTCGCTGGCATTTGGATCACCGCCACCAACTTTAGCTAGATTAGAAGGGTAAGAAGGGACCCGAAACTCGGCAGACCATATCAACCTGGCAATGGTAAGATTGATTTCCAGATATGCCAGGTTGATGCCGGCGCAGTTCCTGACGCCGTATGAGAACGCGAAAAAGGCTGTCTTTGCATCTGCTGTCACGGGACTATCGTGGTCAAGCCACCGTTCTGGGTAGTAGGAAAACGGGTTTGGGTAGTACTTCTCGTTATGGTGTAGAGCATATGCTTGGCAAGCAGCTTCATATCTCTCTGGCACATAGACGCCGCAGACCATGGCGCCGCCGGGACCTGCTTCGCGATACAAAGGTGCTATTACGGGGGAAGATATCCGCAGGGCTTCATCAACACAGGCGCGAAGATACGTGCAAGAATTGAGTGTTGGTCCCGCACGGATATCTTGCACCGACGAGAATCGTGACCTGATTTCTGCGACGAGTCTGTCGTACGCAGACCGGTTTCGAGATAGGTACCACACCGTTGCTGAAATAGCTGTTGCAGTGGTATCAGCTCCAGCAGAGATGAGGGTAAATGCTTCGGCACCAATCTCTTGTGGAGAAAGCTTTTCACCCGTATCTGGATCTGTGGCGTTAATAATGGTGGACATGATATCTCGCCGTTTGGACTCCTCTGTAGCAGCAGCCATTTCTGATTTGATTCGTTCCATGACCCAGCCTCGAAGCATACCAGCCCATTGCGCTCGTTTATCGTCTGCATTTTTCAATATCCACGTCCCTAGATCAAGCCATTGCCCAGATTTACCTGCTCGGAAGGCCTGAGGCATTTGAATGGCCATTGCCATTCGGTGACCGGTTGATATTAGCATTGGTCTGTATTGTCGATTGTCGGGTTTGTTGAGAGCATCGGTGGATTTACCGAACACGAGGTCCGTGATAATGTCTAAGGCTAGATAGTTTGCTATACTGCCAGTCAGTCTCCTCCCAGTCTGAAGTGTTCAACGGGGCAGACTCACCGTTAGTCGACAGATCTTTGGCGGATCCCCACCCGTTATTGTCATTCTGAGACGGAGCATCATCAAGTAAACAATAAATAAACAAATCAACATGCTTCAAAACACAATCCTCACTCGCCCTCAACGCCGCCTCCGAGAACCCCTGCGCGACAAGCCTCCTCTTCCTACGATGCATGTGCTTGTCCGTGACATTAAACACGCTCTCCACCGGATTGAATCTCATTACTTCATAGGCTTTTCCCTTCGCAAAGTTTGCATTATAGCCATATATTTCTTTCATGCCCAGGACATCATTGACGAGGATGCGGCTTGGTCCATAGCGCACAACGGAGCCGTAAGTGAGATGGAGCCTGTGGATGGCAAGATGAGTGTCCTGGCGCCAGGCGTGGTAGAGGCCGTAGGCGTCTGTGAGTCTTGCAAAGAATGGGCCGGGGATGTGGGCGAAGGGGTGGAAAAAGAGTCGATACATACAGGTTGTTGCGATGTAGACGAGAATATTGATACATAGCAATAGCAGTAGTCTCAGATGGTCGAGGGAATGTATATTTTTGACGATGAGGGCAATGAAGTCATCCATTTTGATAGGCATATCTCACTTCATAGGATACAAGGCAGCTTGAACCATGTAAAGAACGTGACTGAGGAAAAGTCAATGTGAACTTGACTTCGCAAAGGCGGGGTTGAGTAAGGCTAATTTATAAATGTAACTAAAGGTGACCCATGTCATTACAGAAGCCGCCAAGAATCCATAGATCGTGTATTGCTGTATCACAATCATAACCAAGATACAGAAGAGCAGCTAGCTCCATATGAGGGTGACTACACACCAAACACCTAAAACATGCAATGCAAATATCATGGTCGTAAAAAAAATCAAAACTAGGGTATAAATCCAATGCGCCTGATTCGTGACGAAAGACTCTGTGTATGTCCTTTTTAAGGCTTTTCTGTATCAAAAAACCGAACTTTTCTTCTTACTTAATCGATTCAATTCACCATCTGATGGCTTCAAGAAGTTGAAAATGCTTCTTCGCTCCTTCAACCGCGGGATTTCTGCGGTGGAAGCTGTTGGGTGTGGTTGTGGGACTCCAAGATAGGACATTGAAGACTGAGGTCGAGGATGCGGCTGCGATGGACGCAAACTGATAGAAGAGTGATGTGCCGTCGATGACTGCATGTATGGACCTGGCCGTGCTGGCTGCTGTGGTGGAGCAGGCATATAATGTGAATAGCGAGCCTGGTGAGCCGATCCGTTGTGTGAATTTACCCTAATAGCCGGACCGGCAGAGTGATGATGGGCATGGTTTGGCTGATTCGGTCTCTGCTGACGACTCTTCTCGTCTTCCTTCCCGTACATTTTCTTCAATCGTTCCGTCTCTCTGTCGACTTCTGCTTGTTTCTTGCGTTGTGCCTTTTGCTCGGCTTCAAGCAGTTTTTTCGTCCTGCGTTCCTCTTCCTCGGCTTTGCGACGTCTTTCTCTTCTTGCAATGTCCTCTTGCTGTTTAATCCGAGCATTTTCGGCTTCTATCTCCCACTTTGTTCGAGGATCCAAGTTTTGTTGACTTTGCGGTGGCCTGGTATCGCGCAGTGGAATTGTGGCAGTGGGTTGCCGAGGTGGAATACTGTTTACACTTGCGGCTGCTGCAGGTTTTCTGGTATTATTGCTTGGAATGACAGGTACCTCCGCCGTCGCCAGATGAACCCCGGATAGGGTAGGCGAACTGACGACGTTGAATGCATCTTTGAGCGGAGTAAAAAACACATCTCGGATAACGATAGCACCTAGCATCAATACAACTTCTAGACCTTTGAAATCTTCCATCTCTACCCGGTATAGATTTGGCTCGTAAAGGGTGATCTCCCGTAATCCTTTGAGAATGGAAATAGTAATGTCCGGCTCCTTGTTGTTCTTCTTCCGACCGTCAGGAGTGGTGGTCTTCCCAGACAAGTAACATGCAAAATCCTTTGATAGCGATCCATCCTTCCTCCATACAAACTTGAGCTTAGGCGTCACATCCGATGCAGCCGGGCCTGTTTGTACCTGATCTAAGGTAGAGTTTGAGGGTTGTTTGAAAGACTGTTGGGGCATTTCAAACTCCCACGACGGCTGCGAATTCCACGTCTTGGGCTTGTGACGTACTATAATTTCTTGGTCCGGGTTGTATAGGTGAACGGTGAACTGCGATGGCATGATCGGCTCCGGTGGTGGAGGTACGCCTCCATTTTGACGAATCGCTTCAGCGGATAGAGTTGGCTGCGTCCACTCCGGTATGATGAGAACTTCTCCGTACAACACATCGGGGATATAAGGGTCGTAGAGAGCAACGGCATAGCGGTTTCGGGAGGAGGGCTCGGAGGGATCAAGGCGGCGCAATGTGTATGCCGGTTCAGGCTCGTTGCCGTGCTGTGTGAAAAGGACGTGGTTAGATTGTTTCTTCTTGTCGTTAGTGAGGTAGAAGGCTGCTGCTGTTAGATTTCTTCTCTACCCTCTAGAAAAGCTGGCAGGGATGGTGACGCAGACGTACTGGGAAGGTTTTCGTCTAACATGATGAACGATCCGAGTTCAAAGAAATATCATATAGCTTCTGTTGGAAATGTCCAGGCCATTGATACGATCAATCATCTGGAGGCTTGAAGGCACGCAATTGATTGTTGAGCGATATTAAGTAGACACTATAAGTACAGAGGATTAATGCGGAGTGAGCCTTGGCTAACCCTCAAACTCGGACTCTTTTAGTGGATTTCTTTAGGCGCCATCGTTCTGCAGACTCCGCCACACTATTTTTAGTTCTTCAATGTACATTCAAAATGCGCGGGTATTGGACTGAATATTGCTAGCGAGAGAAATCAGTTGATCGCCAATATGCGTACTTAGTTGTTCTGGCATTCTTCATTGTGATTGCTGGAATGCGATCTCATCAATTTGTTAACCCTAGTTACACGTGATCAATATGAACCCGAAACGAAAGGTCTTTTTCTTCGTAGTGGACAGTGACTCGAACTTGTATCGAGTATATACTGATGAATCTGAAACGTAATCCTCGCTTGAAAAGCTGGGCATGAGCGTGCTGAATGGGGCTATGGTGGATCGACGTTCTAAATCATGCTTTCAAATGCTGTTGCCTTGAGAAAGACTGGTCTTTTACGAACGCGTAAAATGGGGATGATATCGACAATGTGTATTGCCTATAATCGCAAATTGGATCAAGAGATATTTATAGCACACAAATGAACGCGTTGTGTACTTTGGTCCTGTGCGATGTCGTTGTATCTCAATATTTCCTATTTAGGAAAATTTGGTGCTGGGATGCCTGAGGTATCAAATTTTCCTTGATCTTCATGCAATGTTTGAAAATCACCAAGTAAGTTCTGGTCTTTGCAAACAGCTGGAAGCCTCTAATTGTGAGCAGAAATTCTCTTCATCCACCATTTTTCTAGTCATGTTCTTAGATAATGCAGGAAGGGCTGGCCATATCTCGCGTCCGTTGTTTTGTTTTTCTTTCTCCCGGTGATCCAGTACCATTGCCTTGACGCTATTTTGAAAATAGATCGGTCCCTTTAAATTCTGTTAGTAGATTGGATTTAATAGTTGCTCATCATATACGTACATTTTCCTTATCTGGGTGAAGCTCGCCATTGACAAACACTCCAGCAGCAAGATTACGTTGTGCCCCCTCGCACAGCTCCTTGTCTTCGTCAAGCACCTGCCGATAGAAAGCGTTGATATCATCGAATTCCTTGTTCGTCGAGTCCTTATGGCGATACACTTCATTCTCGATTTTGCTTTTATTGGGAGAAACGGGAATCATGCGTTGGATATAAAAGAATTTCTCACTACTTGCTAGTCAGCAATAACCCTAGTAGACAGCCTATTGTTCATATTCAACTTACGTAACAGTAATTGATGTCGTTGGTGAAAAAAATGTAATGGCTCGCTTGAAATGGGCTTCGCTTTGCTCTTTATTGTAAATGTGATGCTCCATATATCCAGCTGTTGGCTCGACTCTGTATCTAGGCAGATCAGATACTGCACTGATGAGTGGATGGGATGTCGGACAGTGATAACATTCGTTGTAATTTTCAATAACCCCTTTCCAGTTCGCATCCAGATCCATTTCCCAGTAATGGTCAAATTTATAATCCCCTGCATAATCGAAGTCTTGCATCCGGGGCTGCTCGTCAACCTTATGAAACTCGTCTTCCCATTTTATATCTGGATCGCCGGCTTGAAGATTGACCCAAACGAAGCCGGCCTTGTCGATGTGGACGTGGACGGGGAATAGCCCATTTTGATCTTTATTGAATTCGGGGACGGTCTCAAAACGCGGTGCTTTGGCAAGATTTCCCTTCAATCCGTACGACCATCCATGATATTTGCAGCTCAGAATCGAGGTAGATCCAGATTGACTTTGCACAACCGGAAAGGCTCGATGTCTGCAAATATTATGGAATCCATTAATGTTTTCCTCGCGGTCTCGAATTAAGAAAAATGAAAAGTTGGCAATTGTGAAAGAAAGATACTCGCCTTGCTTGGCGAAACGGCTAGAATGAGTGAGTAGAATCCATCGCTTGGAGAAGATAGCTCGACGTTCTAGTTGGTACATGGCCTCGGAGCGATACCATGATGCAGGCAGGCTACGGGGAGGTTCTTTCTCCACCGGCTTGGAATCAGTAGATGAGAAGCCGAGATACTGCAACATGCCTAATAGGGTTGATGATTGATCGTGCTGAATGCATATTACAGACCGCAGCAGTGAAAATACGTACCACCTCTATATACTACATCCATGGATAATGCGGGGCAGAGGGTTTCACTATGAAATCTTGACTTAGAAACACTGGCCACCTGGTGAGGAGATTGAAGCTCTACATTTAACCCGGGCCTATAGTGCGGTTTATCTTAAGCTAATCCGGCAAATATCAAAAATGGGGGTTGGCTTCTTTGCCGTTGATAAGAATACCCCATCGACTAAACGGCGCCAGCAATCACCCCCCCACATCCTAATCACCTCCATTCTTGCAGCTGTTTACTGCTTTCACTGAGTTGTTGTGTCTTCTGAAGTGGTGGAAATTTATTTGAGCTGTATAGTGGGCATACCAACATGAAGAAGGATCACATCTGTAAACATCCTGGTTGCAACAAAAGCTTCACTCGCGCCGAGCATCTGCGCCGGCATGCGCTCAATCATGATCAGCCACGAAGTGGTTTCACTTGTGAACGTTGTTCAGTGCACTTCAAACGTTCTGATCTGCTGGGTAAGGAATATCGATTTCTTTTTGATTCAGTACTGATTAATTCAGCCCGGCATATCAGTCGTCACGACAAGCGGGACGAAGAAGCCGGCGGACCGGGACTGGGAGTGTTGAAGACGCGAAAAAGAACTCGGCGAGCCCGTGATGGTACAATCGTCGTGCGTCCATCACAGCGAGAGCTTCAGTCTATGCGGTCAGCTCAACCATCTTCCAATTCATCAACCTCATGCTCGGGTCTGGATCTAGTCGAAGAGAAAGAGTATGGTGAAGAAAGGTTTCCAGCCCACGGCGGTCCGATATCGCCGCCGACTTCTGGAACTGACTTTGCATCGCTATCGCTTGAGGAACCGGATCCATTGTTGGCGCCAATGATGCCAGGCGGACCTTTTGAACCCTTTATGGAACCGATTCCCGGACAATTCGATGCAGCCGACGGATCCTTCAGTGTTGGGTTAGGTGGAATGACTGATTTGCTTGGCCTTGACACCGGTATGATTTTTCATCGTCGTCAATACCTTTTAGCCTATCTAATAACAGATACAGCAACCGACTTCAACCTGCCCTTTGCGGCAACGTGCAACTATAATTGGCTGTTTGACGTGGCCTATCTCGACGATGCCTTTCATCATTTTGATTTTCCTCTTGGCTCCGATACGGAGGCCTGCCCCGATGTACAAATGGACGTTGCATACCAACCAACGGAAAACTATGATGGTCCATCAGCTCTTCTGGAGGTGGCCTCAATGATGCAGACTGGAGAATCCTCGCAACGTACACCAGCACCGGATGCATCGTCAGGAATCCTTGAGATGGAGTGGATGTGTGGAACTTCCTTCCTAGGCCAGACTCAATCACCACGCTTGCCACGAGTTTCTGAGATATCTCGCCAAGGTATATTATCGCTAGTGCTTCAGATATCTCCCATGGTTATGGATGGCCAGCCGCTTAGCTTGGAATCATCCCTTCTCACATTGCCTGCTCTACAAGGATACTGTGATTTGTTCTTTACACGCTTCAATGTTACATACCCACTTATCCACCAGCCGACTTTTAATCCAGATACAGTTGATCCAGTCTTTCTAGCGTCCGTCTTATTTATGGGAGCTACATATAGCACTCGCGAGGCTCACTGGCTTGCGGTTGGCATCCACGATAAACTTCAAGCTCGACTTTTGTGCCATGACGCTTTTTCGCCACAGCCGGACCTCTGGGTTTTGCAAACAGCACTTCTCATAGACTGCTTCGGAAAGATGAGAGCGGGTTCTAAGCAGCGGGAACGGGCTCAGCTATTCCATTGTGTACTAATCAAGCTCATTCGCCGTAGTAACTGTTGCAATATTCAAGATTATTCCAATATACCCCAGTCTGACAATTTGGAACAAACATGGCTACAAGCTATGGATGCAGAACAGAGGAAAAGACTTGCCATGCATTGTTTCATGTGGGATACCCAACATGCCGTTCTATTCTCTCAATCTCTCTGCATGTCAGCTTTTGAGGTCAGATCCTGCTTACCATGCAGCGCAGCCTCCTGGGAAGCGTTTTCAGCTCAAGAATGGGCGCAAAAGACTGCTCATGAAACAAATAGACCCTTTCTTACAGTTCTTAAAGGCTATATTACACCTGGGACCGTATCTCGACCCCGAGATCTGAATGTGCTGAGTCGTATCGTCGTCCTCCATGGCTTGATGTCTATATCTGCAGATCTCAAACGCCGAGATCAAACTACGTTGCGGTCAGAAACGCCTGAACGTGTGGGAGCTTGGACTCCACGTATGCTTCGATCGTACGACTTGTGGAAAGTGGATTTTGATGCAAGTTGCTTAGCAATGAAGCTGGCGCAGACGGCAGACTCGTGTCATTTCACAGCTCTGAAAACGGCTGCTCATGCTCTTTATCATGCTGCCTGTCTTGCTTTAAACGTGGAGATACTGGACCTACAAATTGTAGCTGGAGCAACACAAATCCTGGGACGGACAGTAACTCCTGCCGATGAAATGAGATCTCGGCGCAATATCTCTCGGTGGTTACATGAGAATTCTGGAGCATCAACTACTGCTGTACGCCATGCCTCACATCTTCTACAAGATGCGGTGCTTGGCCTTAATGAGTGGGACCAGAAAGACGCTTTCCACTTTCATTGGTGTCTCTACTTGGCTACCTTGGCTTGCTGGGTGTTCCACCGAGGTTTGGATGTTTCTTCGCCAGAGAATAGGATTAAAGCAGATCTATCATCAATCATTGTGACCATGACAAATTGCTCTAGTGCTACGGAGTTAGCAGCAATGTCCGGAAAATACGACTCAAAGCCCTTAGTAGTCGTCATGGCGCAACAGCTAGCTACTGTTCGATGGGCAATCGTTCATGATGCGATGAAAGTACTTGTAGCATTGTCTGATAATGGGAGAACTTGATTGATATTAATCCCCATCTTAATCCTATTTACTATAGAATGCATAGTCAGTGTATCCCTTCTCTGGAGGATTAGCGCCATAGAAAGTCGATCGATCGTACGGATTCAATGGCAGTCCCTCCTTCAATCTTCTCGGCAAATCTGGGTTGGCGATGAACAAACGACCGAATGCCACGGCATCGGCCTCATCGTCCGTCAACTTGACGGATGCATTTTCGGAATTGAAGTTGCCGGCAGCAAGGAATGCAATTCCCCCTTTCTTCAAAGCCGGACGGAAGACATTGAGTGATGGCTTCTCAGCGGGTAGTGAGCTCATCTTAGCTGCTTCATCCAACTCTTCATCAAAACGAGGCTCGATCATATGCACATATGCTGGTCGAATCTCTGAGGACAAGCTGGCGATCTGTTCACAGATCGTGAGCCAGTGGGCATTGGGGTTCGAGTCTCGTGTGTCTTGGAAATAATTGTAAGGCGATAAGCGGATGCCTACTCGCTCTGCCCCAATGGCTTTTGAAACTGCTTCAATGACTTCTAAAACAATTCGAGAGCGTTTTTCAACTGAGCCACCGTAGTCGTCTGTTCGATTGTTGACGTTGTCGTGGAGGAATTGGTCGAGAAGGTAACCGTTCGCAGCTAGTAGCCTCAATATTAGCCCGATGTAGGATACAACTACAAATGATTCGTACCGTGAATTTCAACACCATCAAATCCTGCTTCAATTGACCTTTTAGCCGCAGCTGCATACTCGGCGATAGTTCCTCGTATTTCGTCCACGGTCATAGGCCGGGGAGGAGTTGCAGCGTAGTCATTGCCATCCAATGCTTTACCGGTGAGTGGGATTTCACTTGCACCGAGTACTTCCTTTCCCTCAATAAAAGATGGAACAGTTGCGCGGCCAACATGCCATAACTGGCAGTATATGAAGCCACCTTTGGCGTGGACGGCATCGGTCACCTTCTTCCACCCAGCTATTTGTGAGGCTGTGAAAATTCCCGGGACGCCTGGGTATCCAGCGGCCTGAGATGTTAGCAAAATGAAGAGAAGCAAAATATTAAAGTCTATCCATACAATTCTACTGATTGGAGTTGCCTCTGTTAGCAAGAGACCCCCTTGGGAAGCACGCTGTCCGTAGTATTCAACAACCAGATCGTTGGGAACATAGACTCCATCCGACTCTTTGGTTGCTCTCATACGAGTGCAAGGAGCCTGAACAACTCGGTGACTCAAAGTCACTGCACCTAGCTTGAGAGGCTGGAAAAGTGAGCTAGAATCCTCGATTGAACCCATTGTGAAGAAGTGCGGTTGATGTTTGAACGATGTTTGTTGCCAGGGAAGTTTTCAGGCCCGATGCCGTTATATAACTAATTCCCAATTACAATTAAACCTTAATTTTGCGAAGCTACCCATGTAACATGGTGGGATAACAGTGGAGCTAAAAAGTTGGTCGTCTTCACCTTTGATGTACACTAACATAACCCTACCCCCACCGTACAGTACAGCGCCGATGTAGGCCAACGAAGAAACACCGATCCCCCACTCTATCACTGACGAATTATAGCCAACACCATGCTTGATGTGATGATCTCTCGCTTTTTGTTCATAAGAATCAGCTTACGATTCGTGTCAAGCTTGACAGGTCCTGAAGATCTACGTGGCAAGAAACACCGTCCGAAGTTCTCTCATAGAAGCTATGAAATTATTAAAATCCTTCAATTATTAATGCCTTGAATGTTTACATTTACACCAGAAATGCGAAATATTCTTCCAACCATCGTCTTGCCTGGACACTGGCCGAAAAATCCCACGTATCAACAGCCCCAACGTACCCATCTGGCCTTACAATGACGATTCCAGACTGTGTACATTGTAGAGCTCCGAACCACTTATCGGTGCATCGTGGTGTATCGACATGGTCAAGGTACACTGTCCAGCGACTGTCCTGGAGTAGCCTCGGCAAATCCGCAATCTCAAATTGAGACTTAGGAGACTTTGTCACCAAGGATAATGTGAAGGCATCAGATACAGCGGTGTACCTCGAGTGGTTTGCAAAAGCATCTGATGGGGCTTCTCGTCGCGGTTGCTTTAGGTAAGACTGGCTTGCTTGTGATGCTATTCTTCCCATTAGACTCCCCTTATCAATTCCATCACAAAGGGATTGCAAGAATGGAAGAGCCGCTAGGACATCTGGGGCGAAGAAAAATATCCGAAATTGCCCTAACATGGGAATATCTAGTTGAATGTCCACTGGGTTGGCATCAATGTACCGAGTCACTTTTGCTGGGACTTGAAGAGCCCCAGGCTGTAGGCGGTTTCGCATGTTATGCTTATTCCTGTTAAGCATTCCCTCTGAGTACTCTGCACCTACTCCAGAGATGAAGCGAATGTTATCATCGAAGTTCTTGGCTAGAGCAGCATCACCGGCAGCAAAAGCCTTGCAGTGTTCTGCATCGAAGTTTATGAGGTCGTATGCAATCTTTTGTCGTTCCTCTTCATAGGTAGCTAGAAGCGAGGGTTTGCTTATTCCACGAATAACAGCGTTAAGTTTCCATGCCAAATTCAAGCTGTCGTGCATACTTGTATTTGCTCCTTGGGCTGCAAGGGCGGAATGACAATGTCCAGCCTGTTGATTTTTAGCATTCTAGCTCAGTTTTAGTGTTGGGTCTGATTGAGAAGCATACATCACCGGCAATAAATATCCTTGCATCTGGATTCATAAAATGATTTGCTACTCGTTGGCCTACGACATAATTTCCAAACCATTCAATTGTCCTCCACTCAAGCTGAAACGGATACATTGCATCTCTGGCACGCTGCATAACGTATTCTGGTGTGGCTTTCAGTCTATCGACTCGTTCGCCATCTGTCTCGCTGAGTTGAACGTATAATCGAGTCAAGTTGCGTTCTCGAGGAATCCACAGGATTGATCCGGCCACATGAGACCGCACAGCAACTTTGCTCCATAAGTCGGGAAAGTCCGTATCAATGACACCTACTTTATTTTAGCATTTTAAATCAGAGTTAGTGTTAATTGAATATCTACCATCGAGTACACCCCATGAAGCGTTAGTCATCTCGCCAATCAATTGGGCGTTCGGGATGAACTCTCTAACTTTAGATCGAGCACCATCGCATCCAACCAAATACTCGGTTCGGATCGTCTTGATTGTCTTGCTGAGAGTGTCTTCGTATGTCACATCCAAAATTTTAGTGCCTGCTACCCGTGAGCAAGAAATAAATCGACTGTTTCTTGTCACGAAAGCGCCTCTCGCGCTCATGTCGTCAATGAAGAGATCTTCGATCATGCCTTGATGCGCCAGCAAGATGTACGGATCTGAGGCTCCAACCAGATGATCAGGGTAGTGAATTTGTCGCCCTGTCCTTTTGAGTGGTGCTTCCGGCTTTGATTGCTGACGGAACGAAGTCAGCTACAGTATCGACCGCATGAAAACGCGTTGTATGGATTTACCCAAAAAGAGATGTCATAAACACGAGCAGCATCCCTCAACAAAGAGTCAGCAAGCCGCATTTGCTTGAAGGTCTCAATGGTTTTAGGTTGTATGCCATCTGCCTTGCCAGCCGAAGTCTTGTCTGGTCGGTCGTCCAAGATAACCACATCGATACCGAACCGCACGAGATTACATCTGCAGACCGATGATCAGTAGACGTACCATGACGGGCAGATGGATTTTTACACACGCTAACATTAAGCCCGAAGGCCCGGCGCCAACGACAACGACTGTCGTCGAAGCACCAATCGCGCCGTTAAGAATATATCCTTCGTTCTCTGCACTGGGTGCCATTTTTGAGGAAAGGTGATATATTTTTTTATTCATTCGGGCGAAAGTACAGGAGTGGCCAGAACTACATAGTTATGAAACACATAGCCACCATGCAGCTGGTGGAAAAAGTGTGAAGTATGGAGCATAAACCCGACCCCCATATAACCACTAGTAAGGTTATATTGAATCCCCCACTCTTGTTATTGATCTACCATCGGGTGACTCCCCCATCTACGATGATATCCTGCCCGGTCATGTAGGAGCTTGCATCACTAGCAAGAAAAACGCATGCTCCCATAATATCCTCAGGCTCGGCGATGCGGTTAAGCATGGCTTCCGACTCCCATTTTGGAAGGAGATGTGAAAACTAGCAAACATGTCAGGAATATCAGACAAACAATTTTCGAGAGGAACTCACGGCTGCTGTCATCTCTGTTCGCACATATCCAGGTGAGACTGAGTTGACTCGGATGCCCTATTTGCCTCTTAGCCTCAGATGAAATTTGCAATTCAACCATAACGATAAACATACATATTGTGCTAGCTCTTTCGCAATTGCCGGACACATGGATCGTACAGCGCCTTTGGTACCGCAATATGCGCTGCACAATTGATCCCTTACAGCGATATGACTTGCCATACTTGCTACCAGGACGATGCTGCCATGTTTTGTTCCATTCGCAATCATCTGTTTTGCCGCGGCCTGAGCTGTAAAGTATAGGCCCAACACATTCACGGAGACCAAATCGTGGTGTTCTTTGAAAGTGAATTCTAAGAAAGGGAGATGGCGGTTGATTCCGGCGCATGGAACGCAGATGTCGAGGGCATTATCGAAATCGTGTTGGAAGTCGATGAAACCTTTTTCGAGGGATTCTGGGGACGATACATCAACCCTTTCTTGTGGTCAGTAAGCATGTTGGATCAACGGAAGTAGATTACTAACTTGTAATGAGCGGTGCGAACTTTGTGTTCTTTCTCGATTTGATAGAATGCGGCATCTGGTTCAATTACGTCGAAAATAGCGACATTTGCTCCAGCTTCTGCCAATCCGCGTGCAAATGCCAACCCACAGCCTCGAGCACCTCCCGTCACCAGCGCGGTTCGACCTTGGAGCGAAAACTATAAAAGTCAATCAGACCCTGAAGGGTTGGTGGATAGACCTACTTTCGACATGTTTTAGACAGTTATAGAAAATGTGAAATGTTTTTCTTGATCATACATAAAGCTCCAATCAAGAGTTTGTACCACCCACAGATATAGGTTGCATAGTGGCGATAGGGCTAGATCGTATACATCAATCAACCCCGCCCCCATTCTTGTATACACGCATGTCTTTATCATGATTCAAGATTCTTATACAGTTTCATATATATAAGTAATGAATGAATAATCAATGATTAGCAGCACAGAGGGCACATATCAGCTCACCTGTTTTTAGAATGGCGCCCCGGATTCACATCAAACAGCAACAGACACGCTCTCCGTCATGCCAGCTAAAGATAATTATTGTCGGGGCTGGTCTAGCCGGACTGGGTGCCGCGATCAGCTGCGCCCTGGCTGGGCACATAGTTCATGTTTTAGAAGGCGCAACGGAGATAAAAGAAGTCGGCGCCGGTATTCAGGTCCTTCCCAACAGTTCGCGTGTCCTTCAGCATTGGGGCTTAGAGAAAGCGTTGACCCCTTATATGACCTATCCGAGTGTTTGCAACTTTCTTGGATGGAAGGGTAACAAGATCTCTCATTTGGACTTTCACGAGTCCGAGAGCAAATATCCCGGAACATGGTATCGAGACTTCCATCGTGCCGACCTTCAGCGTTGTCTCGTAGAAAGAGCCGTAGAGCTCGGGGTACAAATAACGTGCAGTGCTCGCATACGAACGGTTCGCGTGAGCGAAGATGGCACAATAGCAACCGCAGTTGCAGCAGATGGTAGGGAGTGGGACGGTGATCTAGTGATTGGTGCTGATGGGGTATTTGGAAAATTAACGGAGGAATTGCTGGGACGCAGCGATCCGCCAGTCAAGACGGGAGATTTGGCGTATCGTCTCTTATTATCAACTGAAGAGATGAAAAAGGATCCAGAGCTGGCAGATTTCGTCAATAAGCCGCAAGTTAATTACTGGCTTGGGCCTGATGCACACGCAGGTTTGTTCCCTTACATCTTTTTTTTGATCATTTTCGCTAAATGGTAATTGATCTGACAGTCAACTATGTCCTTCGTGGCGGGCATTTATTCAACATGGTCTTGCTGGTACCAGACGACATTCCTGAAGCTCAAGCATCAACTATAGAAGGTAGTGTGGAGGAAATGTGTGCCTTGTTCGAGGGCTGGGATCCACGGTAAGCTCCATTGGGCTCTCCAATTTTTGAAGAAGCTGAACTGTGGAAAGTATTCAAAAATTACTCAAACTCTGTCAGTCGGTGCAGAAATGGAGGTTATGTATTCGATTTGGTGAATTCGACTGGGCTCATGAATCTGGATCCTGGATTATGCTCGGTGATGCTGTGCATGCCACTCTACCATATCTGGCTTCAGGGTATGTTTTCCACCCAGCGTTTCGAATTTCGATACGGTAAATTTTCCAGTATTGGCTAAAATCTTAAATCAATATAGAGCCGGTATGGCTTTCGAAGATGGCGCTGTCCTCGGCGAATGTCTCTCACGACTTCCTAATCATCCTAATATCTCGAAGTTATCACCGGAATTTGTGACCGCGAAGAAGCATGCCCTATCCATCTTTCAGCAGTGCCGCAAGGAGCGTACAAAAATGGTTGTTGAACGAGGGAACATCCAACAATACTTATATCACCTACACGATGGTCCAGAGCAAGAGGAACGGGACCGCAAAATGCAAATGATACCCACGCCCGAGGGAGAGGCATTGGCCTGGCGTGATCCTGGACTAGCTCCAAAACTACTGGGCTACGACCATATCGCAGATGTGAGTCTCTTCTTCCAAATTTTGGGTTGAAGTAACTAATAATAGCTAGGTGGATCGCCGTTGGAGTATGGGACGGAAGGGTGATATCCTATCGGCAGATTCTCGACTATAGACAATGTTAGGTGATTGAATAATGTATACCATGGTCTAAACTATGATGCCGAGATCAACTCGTTGAAGTTTTTCGGTCAACCTTTAACAGCATGAGTAATGGGATGATTGAGACCTCCTTATGGTTAGAATTTCCCGTTATAATTCTTCTGTGAAACAAACAAACCAACATAAAGTTATCTTAGGAAAAAGACGCTCTTCGGTCTTACGTGTTATAGTCAAATGTAATATATGGGCTTATTGAACTTAAAGTAGCATCCTTGAGAATTTGACGCCTTCTGAAGTACGAATTAGACCTACAGGCGGACTCCAAGTCTAGTCTAAGCCCAGTCAAATTAAGAATGCTCCCAACGAAGGTCAACAAATCTGCCGGACTAACAGTAGATCGGATTGCCCCCATCTTTGTGTCTCGACTCTACAATGATGGGGGCTATCTGCCGTGATAAAGCCTTTACCCCTCACTATACCGCTGCAATATTGGAGAAGGTTTTGCTTGACCATACTCCAAATTTTGCTTTACAATCTGTCTGACTTTCCCTCCAACTAATTTCTAGCAATTTAAAAACAAAAAGACTCAATTGAATAAGAAATGGGCAAAAAACGTGTTCTCGTGGGCTACGGTGTCGATATCGATGCAGTCGCGGGCTGGTTAGGCTCGTACGGTGGAGAGGATAGCGTGAGCGATATCAGTCGCGGGCTTTGGGCCGGGCACATCGGAACAACGAGACTCCTCAAATTGTTCGATAAATACAACATCAAGGCATCGTGGTTCATTCCCGGCCATTCCCTAGAGACGTTCCCCGAAGAATGTGCGCAGGTCCGCGATGCCGGCCACGAAATCGGGCTACATGGCTACTCACATGAGAACCCAGCCAGTATGACGAAGGAGCAACAAAAAGACATCCTCGATAAGACCTATAAGATGATCCGGGACTTTTGTGGCAAGCCTCCGAGAGGGGTTGTAGCTCCGTGGTGGGAGTCTAGCGCGGAAATGGTCGAACTTTTGCTCGCTTATGGCATTGAGTATGATCATTCGATGTCGCATGAGGACTGTCAGATGTACTGGTTGAGAACAGGAGACTCGTGGACAAAAATTAACTACAACGAAAAGGCGGAGACGTGGATGAAGCCTTTGGTTCGGGGTGAGACTACCGGACTGGTGGAAATTCCAGGCAGTTGGTATATCGACGATCTACCACCGATGATGTTTATCAAGAACTCCGCAAACAGTCATGGATGGGTTAACCCACGCGATATTGAAGACATTTGGAAGGTAGGATAAGATTATAGTCACTTGTAAGATGTGTTTTTCACTAAACGTTACTCGTTTCTAGGATCATTTCGACTATTTCTACCGAGAATACGACGAGTTTGTCTTTCCCATGACGATTCACCCGGATGTGTCTGGACGACCACATGTTCTTCTGATGCACGAAAGGTGAGTTGTGCGTTGAAGAATTGAGGCCGTATAGAACTTACATGCGATTTGTAGAATAATCGAGTACATCAACAAACACGAAGGCGTGGAATGGGTGACATTTGAACAGATGTGTGATGAATTCAAGAGGAAGAATCAACCTCCTGAGGGCGCAAAACTACCTGCCGTTAATCCTATCATATAATAACCAATCAGGTAGAGACATGATAATCATTTTTGAAAGGCACACCTTACAAAAGTTGTTGCTCGTAGCAGTTGATACATCCTATCTTTTATTTTAAAATACCTTGCTGTTTAATTATTTTTGAAACTAGGGTCCGTGATAACTCTTCATATTAAAGCCCATGGAAATATCAAAAGGGACATCAAACGCAACCTACTTCCCAGCTTTCCAAATTTTCTCAATAACTGTAGTGGCTCCTAACACCTTTTCCTCTTCAAACCTCTTTCCAATGACTTGCAAGTTGACAGGGTGACCATCCATACTGTCAATATCAAATTGGCTCCAATTCCATGCATCGTTTGCGTTCCTTGGCGAATAAGGAACGTCCGGCGTACTATCAACGCCTTTCCTAACTTCATCGACAGGAAACGAGATAGCCGGATAGTCTAGCAGATTCCAGACCTTAGTATATCCCACCCATCGGAGCGCTCGGTGAGGGACTGCAGTGTGCGGCAGCACAGGCGAGAGAAGCACATCAACAGGCTTTCCGGAAGATGAACGCATACTGTTCCACTTGCTTAAATACTTCTTCTGAAGCTCGAACTTCTCCTTATTAAGTTGCCAATATTGGTAGACGGATATGGCACTCCCACGTGATATCAAGGACCTGACATGGGGTATAAAAGGTTCCCCGGCACGAGTGACATCACGTATAACATCCTCGAAACCATCAGCTGAGTAGTAACGATCCATCAGGTGCATGTATTGCAAGTGATCAGACGTATCCCACTCGACTGTTTCATGACCTTGTGCTCGAAGCTTGTCCGCAAGTGCAAGAAGGGCTCGCTCGATTGGGGGATGTATTTTCACAACCCCGTCGTCAACTATTAAACCAATGACCATAGGTCGAGATTGAATCTCTTCAAAAGTGTTCTCATTCCAGGGAAGTGGCGAACATCTTGGATCAAGGTTCCAGGGCTTGCTGTCTGCAAGTGAGCGGCTGATGTAGCAAATGGTCTCAAGATCACGGGCCATTGGACCAATAGAGGAAGGAACATGCTCTTGGCCTTCAGTAGAAACAGCAACGCCATAGTATGGAAGTCGATGACTCTGTGAGTTGATTAGACCTCCCTGAGGAGAAAGTAGAAGTTGAAAGACGTACACTAGGTTTGAAACCATACGATCCATTTATGGCTTGAGGGATTCTAATACTGCCTCCAATATCCGTCCCAAAGCCAATAATAGAGCCATGTAAAGCCAGTAATGCAGCCTCACCGCCAGTTGAACCACCAGAAGTAAATTTGGGATTTCGTGGGTTTACTGTGAGTCCCCAGAGGGGATTTTCAGTTTCGGCCCACTGTGCATTTTTAAACAATTAGGCAACCGTTGTCAGCATGTTCCTTATAAATGTAAATAGCCATGACGCGGAAGAAATCAGCACACGGATACTTACCATAATGCTTTGCGGCAAATTGGTTTTTGCAATGATGATAGCACCCATGTTCTTGAGTAGCTGTACCAAGACGGCATCTTCAGTGGCCGGCTGGAAGCAACGACCAACATAGCCCAAGGTCGAATCTACACCTTTGATGTTAAACTGATCTTTGAGTGTGATTGGTATGCCATGTAATGGGCCTCTCAGCTCCCCAGTCATTTTGAAATGGGCATCTAAGTCTCTTGCTTGATTCAAGGCGTCTTCGAAGACCACTTCCGTGATACTATTTGTCTTTTGGGACTCAGTATTGTTATGGAACATACAAAGTGATGACTTACAAGTTGGTGTACTACCACAGCTCTATGCAGGAAGAAGTATCAGCGTGACGAGTTACAAATACCACCGGTATGACTTTCACCTCCTAATGTATGCTGTAACGACATCCTCGGCCGTGTATTTCCTTTCGCGAAGCAAACCCAAGAGATTCGGCACACTACTGATATCCGTTATTTCTTGGACAATGGGTTCGCCAGCAAGGCAAGAACGTTTATCCACATTGGCAACGGAAGGAATGCGCTGATCTATATCGTTGACCAAATATTCTTGTAGAGCTTGATCTCGCAGTTTGATTTTCTGAGAGACAATTTCCTCCCAGGTTCTAGGGCTATCCATTGTTGGGCTAGAGAAACTCTGATAGAAAGCAACTTTGAAACCGAAAAGTCCCCGTTGATGGTATCTAAAGTGACTCAGTATGATCTGATGTAGGTAGTCGGCCGATGATTAGCTCTATTTCTTCCGGTGGGTTGAGTCTTAACGATAATATGTGGATCATCTCCCCACTTTTGGGTGTCATGAATAGATAGAAGGTCATTTACCACGGCGAGATTTTAATTCCTTCTAATCTGTATATGGAATGTAAAATAAACACTGTTGCACCTGAGCGGAAAAACAAGTTCTCTGAGGGCCTATTACGATGCAATTGAGCTGGAAGCCATATCCCTTTTCTCCATCTCCTTTTTGTACTGATCCGCTCGACCATAGCTTGCTTTGTATGCACCTGCCACCATATCTTGAACTGTAATCGGGGCATACTTTGCTACTTCCCCTAGAGCGCGACAGTTTGGTAGACACTCGCAAAGGTAGTCAGGGTTTCCGCTGAAAAAGAACGGGATTGAATATCTCTCGCGGCCGGACTTATTGATAACTCGGTGAATGTTTGACTTGTATGTATCGTTGGCCATGCGCATGAATAGGTCGCCTAAATTTACTACGTAGGCTCCTTCGACGGGTTGAACCTGTGTATTGTAAAATGAGTTGCTTTGTTCAACACGTGGACTTTTATGAAAAGGAGACGAACATCTAGCCATTGCCCAGATGGCGCGTCCAGAACCTGCAGACCATCTACTTCATCCTGAAGAAGAAGAGTGACACATCCGAAATCTGTGTGGGCCCCTATTCCACGATTGAGCTTCTCATCCTGATCTTTCGGCTGGGCAGGGTAGTGCAAGTAGCGCATAGTAGCAACTGCCTCATCCGTAAGAGGTTTGAAGAACGATGAATCCACTCCTAGTGTCAAAGCAATTACAGATAGTACGTCCTTTGCTAACTCATACACTGCGTGATAATATTCCATCGTAGTTTTCTGAAAATCTTCCTTATCGGCGATGGTCTGAGGCCATTGATTTGGACCACTATTCAACTTCTTCTGGACGTAGTAGGGGTGATCTTCTGGAATTTCTTCACCGATATACAGGCCTTCTTTGAGCTCGGGCCCGGTCCCGGCTTCAAGCATCTGCGAGCGGAGAAGTTCGTAACCTCGATTGAAGGTATTCAGATCTACGATGTTTATTTAGCAATTGATAATCGTCAACCAAAGTTGGATGGTAATACTTTTGTCAATCTGTAGTTTCTCTTCCACAGGTAGATCAAAGAAACTTTTGGCGCACTTCATAACGCGGCGCTGCAATTCCAACGAAACCGAGTGGCCTTTGATCTGGAAGAACCCATTGTATAGACAGCATTTCCGCACTTCTTCTACCAGTTTTGCTTTCGCAATCTCATCATCACCGTAGTATGCAGAGAAGTCTAGAACTGGGGGAGCGCTTGGAATTACCATTGTTTCTTCTTCTTTTCGGTTGCTTTGTCTCGTTATGCTGCTATATCGCTATTCGTATCGTAACCCTAGAGGATTCTTCCTGCTCATTTTTGTGCGATAGAACCAAGATATCGATGTTATGATAGTGCCTACAAGTACCCTATTCAGCTTCCGTGATACTGTCATGTCGAATCATAACTAAAGGGTGCTATGGGTGGGGGTTACTTATGGGGAAAATGGGGTGATAGAGTTCATGATAAGAAAGAATCCGAAATGCCGAATAGTTATCTTCAAACTTCAACTCGTCGCACGTACTCCCCCGCAGAAGGGGAAAATCAGGCGGTTCATTTGATATGAGTCTATTTTATCAAATTATCTGCAAGCACGTGTGGTCTGGACTAGTTGTTGATTCCAGGGTTTCTAGGAGAGCGAGCGAAACTGAGCGGAAAATATATCATCATAAGACCTGCATTTTGATTTCTTCTACAGTCACAGAATTCCCTCCATACCTCACGGAAAGTAATGTATGATTGCTGAAGTATCAGCCTTGGGCAAAATTTCGCCTCATATTCAAGCTGAATATTCTTTCTAATAAATATCCATCGCGTATTCTATTCTATCTATATCTAAACAAACTCATAAACAGCAAATCTAGATGCGGCTACCATTAACCTCCTCTCCTCCAGACACCTTGCCAGCCTCGCGCTCTTTCGAACTGAGCTGCAATCCTTGTGCCTCCCAGCCATCAATACCCTTGCGGTAGAGAACTTTCTCTTCTGCCCGTGAAGGTGCCTGGGCAGGCTTTCCGCGACGCTCTCTGGATTCGGGTGTCTCAATGATTGTGAAATCATCGCCTCCTTCCACCTTGTTTCCTTCGATATCCTCGGTATCGATGGAGTCGGAGAATCTGTATGTGCGGTATTCTGTGTTTGACCAACCGGTGCCTGGGAGAGCTCTTAGCAATCTTTATCTCTTTATATCCCGATCGAAAAACTATTGGTGATATATACCTTGGTACATGCTTCCATCTTCCCAGTCTTCGGTCAAATAGTGAAGCAAGCCACCATGAGTGACAAGGACGATTTGCTTTTCGGGCCGCGATTTGAGCCATTTGCGAACCTCCCGAGCTCTGTTCCTAAGAGCAGAAATAGTGGGTGCCCATTTACCCTCCTGCATTCGAATATCAGCATTCTTGAATCTACAATTTCTAGAGGCGAAAAAGATTACCTTGCTATTCCAACCATCATGAACTAACGAAATATCCACCGGCAATCCACGATCCACAAATTCTTTTTGTAACACAGCCGGATCACTGCCAGTATCACAAGGCTCGTCACTCGTCTCTTGCGCTTCCGGGATACACAGAACCTTGAAGTCCTTGTGGGCCTCAAAAACGGGCTGGAAGCTGAGTAGTGCGGTATTGATAGTTCGGCGCAAAGGTGAGGCAGCTACCAACTCGATTTGAGAATGGTATGGGAAGGCTTCCTTGAGTTTTGCGCATTGTTGCTCGCCGAGCTGTGTGAGTTCGGGGTCGGGGAGGACGTGGTTTGCGGTTGTGAGGTTGTGGTAGCCCTGTTAGCAATAGATTAGGCGACTGTACCAAATTTTCTGAGGGCCAGAAACATACCTGAGCATGTCGCACGAAATGAACGATGGGAGCCATGGCGTCGCAAAAAACGGAGCTCTTCAGGTAAAAGTTGCGGGATTATCGCGGGGTTGAATAACGATAGTGGAGGCGATATACGTCGAAATAATTGAAGTAGATTGAGAAACGGTGAATCTAAATATGTACAACTTCAATGACTCAAAAAAGAAAACAAAATGCCTCAAGTCACACTGTATCAAAAACTTTTTCTAGCTTCTTTTTGATTGCGGTGGAACAGAGTATGAGATCATCCAACGAACGCGCCATATTTGCCTCCGTGGGCCAGGCGGATTAACCCTAAGAGTGAGTCAGTCGGCCAACTGTCCCCCGACCACTTCGGCATCAACTCCGCGTGCCCTAAATCGCGTAACCCTAGCTCAGGTCAACCAGCGCAAGTAATCCTGCCATAGCTAACAAAATTTTGTTACTTAGAGCCTCTTAGTTTGACAATGGCAGATGAATTTTTTGTTTCTACATGTTGGCCTGCAGAGTACTATATCATTCATGAATGTTGAGTCTAATCCCAATAGTCGACACCGAGGTCACAAAGCCCCAATTTCGTATAGTCGGGGGAGATAGAAACACGGATTTTTAAGGCTGTTTACGACGCCTCGGATTCATATGGCGTAACTAATATCTTGGATTTTTATCCCGAATTAAGGTGTGAGAGGTTGACCGGTCCGTCTACTGCGGAAATTCGGATTCTCCTATTTCAAATCAACATAGTATGAATTGCGAGGCACGGGTTGTGTAAAATGTTCACCGTGAAGCTGAATCTTGTGAAATCTGCCGAGCAGGGATACGGCTACATCGCCATTGCCTTCTTGACTGATAATCCTGGAGTGCCTCTCCAGACCCAAGGTGGAAATTGGAATGCCGACGATATGTGGATCTTGGCTTCTGCATTACCATATCATGTGGCTTGCAAGTCAAAGCTCGAGCTTTACAGTTTATTGAAAGAGACGAAGAGGTTGTCGATTTGGGGAAGCATGTTTCAAGTGATTTAAGTCAGTCGTGTGTTGTTTGGACGAATTTTTTAGAGAGATTATTGTACTGGCAGGATGATCCGGGTATATAATCTGACATCTGGGTATAATAAGAAGGCCGGGGGTTCTCATTGCACATCAGGTACCTAGGTAGTAGATACCTAGATATTCTTCAGGTATATAAGTGATGGTATTGTTACATTACTTTTCGATAACATGTCTAATATTACAATAGCAGTGATCCACCTCTTCAGAAACTGCCTCGCGAATAAAACCATATCGAAATTTCCATCATGTTAAAAGTTGCCGAATCCCCGGGAATTCTTCAATGCCATGTCCAGGTTCAATCCTAGAGCTGTTGCATTCGTATACTCCGGTAGAAGCAAACGACCGTAACATGTGTAACTCGTTGGAAGACGCTATATAATCCGTCAGTTCTCTCGTTCATTTATTAAGGCGAGGGGGGAAAACTTACATCATTCCCAGAACCATTCCTCTGAATCACGAAATTGATGCTGGAAATACCGCTGACCGGAACCCTATCAGTAGCAGTGACGAATTCGAGTAGTCGGGCCTTTTGCTCAGTAGAATACTTCTTGACGATGTTCCAGAATGCGATGATGAGGGGGTGTTTACCGTCCCAGCCTCCGTCGTAAGTGGCATGGCGCTGAAGTTCTTCGATGTCAATTTCTTGTGTACCTTCAATCACTGTTTGAAGGATCTCAGGTGTGAACAGGGCAAGGGATGAACGGTCTATGCAGGTGAAGAATCCACGGGCGAATGCTTCATATTGCGGGCGAACGGATTTATCGGTCAACCAGAACAAGTAATCTTTGACGTATTGCTCGCGATTTGCATTAGTAACGAGACTGGACTCTTCTGTATCTTCCTGTGGTGTGAATGTGTTCAAAGAAGTGTTGTAGTCGGCGCCTTTAAGAATGCCAGTCTGAAAAGAGCCAATATCGCTGTCAGCTTGTTCTTCGGATGTCTCGTCACTGGCATTTCTTTCTTCTTGGATCCCGATAGAGTAATTGGAAACACTGCTGCGCCTTCGCTCTCGGCTCGGAACTCGCTCAATCATGGGCCACTCAGCATCCCTGTCTGTACGTTCCATGTCCACCGTCTGCACACTACCGAATGCTTCAAAGCTGAACTCATAGCTTCTCACAAACACGTCCCCCACATCACCATCATTCCAAGCCAAGAGACTCTCTAATCCCTTGGCGAGGTCGGGCCAGCCATCGCGGATATGCTCGGTACGCTTGACTTTAAGATCAAGAAGTTTACGATATAATGCAAGAGGAAAGGTGACGGGAATCGTAAGACCGTTGTATACCGCCAACGACATCAATATCCCCACAAGTTCGAAATGCTCAAGGCTCTCAGGAGAACACGGCTGAAACCATGCCATGCGAGTAGTAGGATCAACGCTAAACATGCCATGCTCAGGATTCAATGCCTCTGCAAAAGCCATTGTCATAAATTCTTGTTGGACACCACCAAGATCAACTCCTTCTTCGCCTAGCTCCGTTCCTAACTTGACCTTGAGAGGTCGCAGGAGCTCACGTCGTTCGCGGCGCCATATCTGATTGAATGCATCCTGCAGAACTTGCTCACGACGTACAGAAACGACAAAATACTGATTCATGGAAGTATGTAGACGGGCCAGAAGATTGATCTCATCTGCGATCTGGATGGTACGATTAAAGGCTGTCCGACTTGCCTGTCGTTGTGCAATCATCCCGGCTTCATATGCTTTTGACATGGCCGCGTAGTTGATGGCACGAAAGTATTTGACGAGCGCGGCAGGTCGAAATAAGAATGTGAATGACAAGAGATGCATGGTTCGATTATTTGAAGCTCGGCTCAGCCATTCGACAGGCATCTCCATTGCGTCAAGTCTTTCTGACAGGAAACTCGTATAGAAAGCCTCAGCTTCAAGGCCAAGTCGCTGTCTGTTTCTATACATGGATGAGAGAATCTGAATTGCGCCACCGGCTGCTTCCGATCTAGAAATTTCAGGCTTACCATCCCATTCTTTGAGAAACAGCGTACGAATCCACTCAACAATCATAGCTGCGGCAACCGGCATATCGAGGGCGACAGCCTGGCCACCATTCTCGGCCTCTTTCTTCAAAGACTCGTGATGTTCACGCAGATTGTCAAATAGGAGATCCAAGACACTCTTGTGGCGTCGTTTCTTGACGTCCAGATTGGGAAGTGTCTTGGCTTTGGATATCTCGTGGAATGCTAGGCGAGCTGTAAGAGCACGCACCAGGCGGTGAACAAGTCGCAAAGCCAGATCGTGCTCCAGCTTATCCGTGACACACAGAACCAAAGCGGTACTTTTAGCATCTAACTTTTGCATTTGAGCCTCTGGCAATACAGTTCCTGCTTCACGTATTTGTTGAATGCCGCGCCAAGTTTGTCCGTCAACTTTTGGCAGGAATGTTACAAGTGCAAAGAAAACAACTGTGAGCATATGAGCTGCATCTGTATCAGAAAGCGATTCGTCTTGAGTGGAGGATTGCGATCCACTGGGCGATAGGCTATCTGGCTGAGTGTACGATACGCGTCGACTAGTTCTGAATGCTATAGGCAAATCCCTAGGAGGTATGAATAATTGTTCTAGAGAGTTCCACAAACTGTTCAGAACCAGATCGCCGGGACAAATATTGTGCAACTTTCGTAGTGTAGGCTCTAGTGTCTGTATATCAACAGTGATACCCTCGGTGGTGTTTCGAGGGTATTTTGATGGCGAGCGTTTTCGCCGAAATGACTTCCTCAACTGCCGACTGCTATTCAGCCCGTAAAAAACCGATTGGGCAATGAAAGGGAATACCTCGCGCTGGCGAAGCGTTGCATAGCGCCAGATATGATTGTCGAACTTTCCTTGCGTATTCATATATTCGAGTTCTTCTTTCCATCTCTGGGCGTCTGCCTCGTTTTGTGCTAAAAGCTGGGCCAAACCGTCCACAATTTCTGCGTTTAGGTGGCTTACTGTATCAACTGATGCCGCTTGGCACGGGACACTCTGGATACCAGGCGGCCTCAGATCCGGAAGCTCGGGTGACAAAGAGTCTGGTGTATCTTTCTCCGCCGGCTCATCCTTTGCATCTGAGACTTCGGCCGCCTCTCTCAAAAGCTTCGATCCGTCCCAGGAAACTCGTCTGGTTTGCTTCGGTGTTTTAGAAGTATGATCGTTTGTGATTCTGTTTGTCTTTGTTGCACGCTGCTTAAGAGCAGGAGGTGGTGTAGGAATATGGTGCTGAGAATAAGTTCTGGATGGCACGGCTCTTGGAGTGGTCGAGCGACCGTCCCGAGATTTGATTTCCGTACTATGCCGAGGCACCGGTCGCCATGTCTCTGTATCCTCTAGTGTGACGCGCTTCAACGTTTGTGACGTAGTCTTTCGGTCGAGGTTGGAGTTTGAACGCCGCTTTGGGCGGCTTGAAGGGGTTGTTGGTTCAGTTGAGGAAATGCTATTGCTGGTTTTGTGGGTGTGATTTCTTCGTATCTTGTCGTCATTCTCACGTTCTTTGGACTCTCCCAGGTGCGTTTCGTTTTTCTGTGATCGAATGGAAGTTGAAATTGCACAATCTAAAGTATCAGTAGTCGTCTGGCGCAAGGGGAGCCATTCTACCATCCTCAACGACAAAGTGTCAAAAAGATTCTGCGTGAATGACTTTGGGTCTTTCGTTCTTGACAGTCCAGATAGATGCGAGTCTCGGGAAGAGTGTCTGATGTCTTCCGGCGGCGGAGGCGCTGTACTGGCAATCGTCGAATGCTGGTCGGACTCTGGATGCGCGTCATTTTCAGCATATTCGCATCGCTGCGATTTCCTTCCTGCGCTATATGCCCTATATTCCACATGGGGTGGTTGACGTGTTGGCGAGAAGTCCGCAGTTGGCCGTGGCGGGTTGCGACAAAGTGCCTTCTCCGGGTTGTCCTGACTAGCCAAATAACATGCTAACGTGCGCGCACTGAGCTCAGTATACGGGCGAAACGGTCCTTCTGAGACTCGTCTTTGAAAATTCAAGCAGGTGGGCGTTCGGCAATTGGGGTTTTCGCAACCGTATAGAATCTGGTGTTTGTACCTGTTAAAGCAATCCATTAGCACTGGCTGATAAATAGCATTAGGCCACAGCCTAGACTTACCTGCGGACCAAAGTATTGAAATTTCTGCGTCGTTCTTCTTTGTGTTGAATGAGAATCTGGGCAGGGTCATCCACACTGATGGTATGCTTGATAATAATATCTGGAGAGTGCGATGGCAGCTTGGAGCGGCGAGGGATGTGACTGCCCGCAGAGGAATCCCTAGATTCCAGAGATCCTCCCCTCATTTTGACCATTTTACCCGATAAAAGGCATGGTGTGTGTAGTCGATAGAAGTCTGGAGAATGGAATAGTTCAGATGGTGGTTTATAGAATGGATGGTCGAAGAGTGAGAGTGTTTACAAAGAGACGAGGCTTACAGCCTCATCGTTCATGAATGATGCTGGCGCTCTAAATGCGGTAAGGCGTCCGACCCGCTTCGGAGTTCTGTCGGATTGAGCCAATCATAGCTTACACTAAAGATACATATATATATGGTATATCATAATCTCATTAGAATGCTATCGACAAGATATTAAGCTAGTCAAAATACATATGTACTGCGATACTCCTTGTCGGCATGCGAAAGCATAGTCAAATCGCTAACAGTTGCCTCATCCCCAATAACCTTTTGCTGATCAGACAGATACCGGATGGAATCTTGGAGAATATAGAAACTGCATATAGGGACAGCAGCGCTAGGATCTTGCGCTGCGTGGGTTATAGCATCAATGGTCATATTGCAGGCCGAGTTGAGAGTGGTCCAGGATAATTTCCTTATTTGATAGCTGTCCACGTCTGGAGACATTGGAAGGGAATCGATAATAGTCCAGTGGAGTAGAAAGAGTGCCCTATAAATCGCAATTACTAAAGTTATGATCCGAAATCTTTGAGAGAATTTGTACCTGATAGAGAAAGCTACTGCACTACACAATGTAGTGTTTTCCCGTCGACTCTCTTCCAAGAGCACCACTAAAAAGGTACGGATCCTAATTTCTAGCTCCGTGGCTTCGCCAAGTATAGCCTGTATGTTCTTATTCTTTGATAAAAAGCGGACGATTTCCAGAACGTGATCAAGGAGGTATATTGCCTGTGCTTGGCGTCCAAACCAGCTAACATTCCCAGCCTCAAAATATGATAGCGTGGCTGACATGGAGGTCTGGTAGTCGACTGATGGGCTCGGATATGCATCTGAAGGCAGCATGTCTGACGGCAGCTGACAGTCAAGATCGGGGTATTGTGTGAGGGGGCGTATATTCTTGTTGTTCAGTTCGACCAATATAATTCTGAGACAGATTAGTATACCTTTCAAGTTCAGTACATCATGCATACCTTTCTAATAATGCAATAGCCCATGCTACATTTCGTCTCTCCGTCTCCACCAAGTCAAATTTATCGTTGTACGGATGTCCTGACTGCTCAAACAACTCATTGCCGACTCCCAATATTCGTGCCGAGCTAGCACATGTGTTGATGGAAGAGTATGCGGCTTCTGGACGCGCGCGAGTATACTCCCAGATAGTCACAATAAACATGACCTGAACAAAGGCCAATGATGGGGATATAGCAGCCTGGACTTGAGCAAGAAGAGACTTGATTCTGACGTAGAGCTGCTCTTGCCCCGTTAAAGAGAAAGCCGAGTGGCGATGATGGCCTGGTAGAGTGATTGCTAAGAACATAGCGAGAATCAAGATAGAATACTCGGTGGATGGAGCAACATTGGCTCCCGGAGCATACTTTGACGCTAAACGCTGGAACAATTCGGGGGAGATTATAGGATAGAGTCTGTGGAATGACTGAAAATAACGTTGACTAATATCGTCCGCAGTAAGATTTGTAAAGTTCATCACATCTTGAACCTGCTGATTTAGAGAGTCATGGATCGACTGCGATATCGAAGCGGACGAAGATACAGTATCCGGACTACTGTGTGCGGCCGAACCTTGACTACTCGGGGTGCTCCAGGCATCGGAAGCCACAAAATGTTTACCGGGATTATATGCACGAGAGCTTTTCTCTTTCTTACCAGAATCATCGTACTTGCATGACAGGCCACGCTTTACGCAAGGGCCACAAGCAGGTAGGGCTTTGTCGCAAGCCTTCTTGCGTGAGCTGCACGTGAGGCAGACAAAGTGGGCGCGCTCTGTCTGGGCCATTTGATACAAGAGGACGTACCAGACCTTGTCACTGTTCAGCCTATTGCGACTGGATGGATGGAGATAATCGCGGGGGCTGAGAATCAAGAAGATTAGCATGTAAGCGTTAGAAGGCGGCCGACGCTTACCCTTTTGAGGCTCCCCACGCGGAACCCATATTAAACTCTAATATGATCTCAACACCCAATCACAGCCGTTATTCTCCCATCGGCCGCCGCTAACCTGATACAGACAAGCTCGTGAAGCATACGCAGTAGAGCTGCAATATATTTTTGACCAGAACTTCCAACTATTGATGATAAATCAGGCTGAAGGTTAGCTACAGTAATGTCGCATCTCAGGTATAAAAGAGGGCATTGTACCCAGGAGAATTGGGTCTGTTCTATCATCATACCAACACAACAATCAGAAAGAACAGCACTCAATCCAAATAGCTCTCCAGCAAAACATAACTCCACACACTCTAATATCATTCCAGATATCAGCTATTAACAAAAATGTCTACATCCACCAAGACAACTTCTCAACTCCTCCTTCTGGAAAAAGGCGGTCCATTCGAGGTCCGAAGAGTCCCCCAGCACAGCATCAACCCCGATCAAGTCCTCGTCCGCCAGCGCGCCATTGCTCTCAACGGTCTCGACCCTCTACAACGTGATCTTGGTGTGAACATCCAGACATGGCCCTATGTTCTCGGTGTCGAAGGTGCCGGTGTCATTGAGGCAGTCGGATCGGATGTCACAGACCTAAAAGTCGGCGATGAAGTCCTTGCCTGGGAATTGTCTGTAGCCGGTCACGGCGGTGCCTACCAGGAGCACGTGGTTGTTCCGGCCAAGTTCGTCGCCAAGAAGCCCAAGAATATCAGCATAGAAGAAGCTGCCTCTCTACCGTAAGCTTTCCCACCGGTCATTGTGAGTCCTTGTACTAATCCTACATCTACACAGAATCTGTTACAACGCTGCTATCTCCGTCATTTTTGCTTTGAAGCTCAAGATTGCCATTCCAAACTTTGCGGGTGCATCGAATGCAGAAAGTGAACTTGAGCCAAAGTCCATTCTTGTCCTCGGCGGTAGCTCAGTGGTTGGTGCCAGTGCTATTCAGCTCTTGCGACTCGCATACCCTTCACTTCCCATATTCGCGACGAGCTCTCCGGCACATCATGATCGCCTACTTTCTCTTGGTGCCACAAAAGTATTTGATTACAAGTCTCCTACCTTGATATCGGACATCAAAGCTGCCTCGCCCGAGTCTCGCGGTATCGACATCATCTTTGATGTCATAGGATCTGGTGCTTCACAACCCGATATCTGCGACACTCTTGATCCCAATGGAAGCAAGAAATATGGTGCCCTTGTGACGAGCAAATCAGTCACAGTTCCAGAAGGAGTCACAAAGTTCGAGACTGGTGGCTGGACATTGCTTGGAATGCCTGGTGGTGAACAAGTTATCCCTGCTCTGACAGAGTTGATTGAAAGTGGGAATTATAAGCTCCCGGCAGATGTCAAGGTTGTTGGACATGGATTGGAACAAATTCCCGAGGTGATGGATCAAGTCAGGGGTGTGAGCGGACAGAAGTTGATTGTTACATTGTAGATAGTTTGATTTTCTCTTGATTTGTTAATTAACATTAATAATAAGTATGTTGTTGAATTTGATTTTTTATACATGGCCAATCAATGTGTAAAATTCGAGGACAGCTGCATAGTCTTGAAGACTTGATCCCAGATATCAATAGCCTTGGTCTCAAAAAGAGTATCCGACCATAAAACAGATTTCAAAACTGATACAAGATCTTCGTAGCTTTCGAGGCACAATATAGTGCTTAGCTCGCCCATACGCTTTGCAAGAATATCACGCCATTCATGATTAGTAGCCGATATCATACTTATAAAACCAGCCCAAAGTAATAGGGTGAGCGTGATATCCGAACCCACAGCATTGGACAGATTGGAGTCATGTGGTAAAGAATTGAATAGCTTCTCCTTGAGTCGTCGATGTCGATATGCATTCAGCGGCAACTCCCGGATTGCAAGATGAAGGTATAGAAGAGCCGCTAAGCTTACACATTCTGATATATCCACCTGGTTCGGATTTTGTGTGTGCTGCTGTGTGAAGCGAGTCTCCTGCAGCCAAAGCAGATTATATTCCACTTGGTATATAGAATTACTGATAGCAGTCCGGTCACTGCCGAATTTTGGATACAGAAAAATAGCGTTGGAGATTGATCGTAGCAGGTCGATAATTGGCAACAACGGATCTCGAGGTCCACATATATACAGACCTGGGACACTCTTTTCCATGACTAGCAACTCATTACCCAGACTCCGTTGCGAGTTGACTGGCAGTAGTGGCTGAGAGAGGGCTTCGAGTAGCGGAAATGAGAGAGGTAAAGACCACGTGGACGAGAAACAGAAATCCGCCCTGATTAAAAGTTATTTGAAATCATCTCATTTTTGTGCAAGGGCAATGCAGCGTACCATGTTATAACTCTCTGTAAGGTCCGGAAATGGTTAAATTTCTCGAGGCCACCGCATACTTGAACCATCGTTACGAGACCGCGCATATGAAGCAGCGCTCGCTCAAAGCTGCTCTCCAGTGTCTATTGAAATACTTTGTTAGAAGCGCTTAGTCGCTTCGGATGATAATACAGAATACGAATTTACCTCCGCGTTGACGAGAATAGCAACTGCAGCTATCAAGCAGTCCGAGAGCCTTTGAGACGGGTGGGAAAGCTGCTCGTTTATGAGGCTTACGGCCTCGTTTCTGTGATGTAATACTGGCATCGAATCTGCAAGTCCTAGCTGAAGTTGCCTAAGTAATGCAATCGTGGATAGAAGCGCGTGCAAAGCGGCAGCGTCGACTCGAGTCGTGTCATACCAATCACCATCGGGGTTCAGTGCGAAGCTGTTGGTGCGCATTTCAAAGTGATCTTAATCCAGTGTTAGTCTTCAGCACGGAATAGATGAACATGGGTGGAGATCATACAAAAGTGAAGAATTTCCGTTGTCGTCGCAGTCAGCGGTATTGGTAGAATATTTAACGGACCGAGTTCGACGGTGAGTTTGTGAGTACTTGGTAAAGTGATATGGTCGATGCGACTATCTTTGGGAATAGAATGGCTTCCCTGGTTCGGTATGATAAATGCCAAGCCTGAACTCTGCTCTCCATTTCGAGTCTTGGGACCATCTCTTTTCCATGATGAGAGCTTAAATCGAGACTTAGCCCCTCCTACTCTGCCTCCAGCAGGCTTTGACCTCGGTTGTGTATCGTTTCCCTTGTTACGATACGCCGCTTTCCGTGCCTGTGCTCGTACAAGCTGACGAGAAGCTAGGTTGGGTTTATTAGTGATGGTCTGATCCGTTACAGTGATGAACTCTAGCGGTAGTTCGTCCGGCTTGTGTTCGGAAACCATCAGAACAGGTAAGCACCAGACCAGTCAGTGCAGAGCACATGGATTGGCTGGATTCAGTGTTACTTTTAACAATATGGTTGCGGGGGCCGCTAGAAGATGCAGATCACGACAGGTCAGTGGGCGTGACAGCTTACAGACCGGAGGGTTTTGTGGTGGTACGCAGAACGCCACTAAAACTGGGACATGAATCGTCGTATTGTACTGTAAGCAAGATCAGCCAATCTAAACTATGGTATTTTTAACATGCTTGTAAGAGCGTATATCTCGGTATTTTTGATAAATGAAATACTATATACTGAAAAGTCGCAGTCTCAAATACAAATGATTAGGAGAAAAATAACAGCTCCATAATTTAGAAATGAATTTAATACAAAAATGCATCATCCATGCATATATTCCTAGTATATCAAAGGTACTCAACGTTACTCAACACGTTAGACAAGTTCTATCAATGAGCTCCAACGAGCTCCAAGTAATGACCCACAACGCTCCTCACCTGCTCCTCAAAAGATCGAAACTGTATGCCCAAAGCCTTCTCAGTATTACTAGCATCAATCTTAACCGGCATTGTTCCTGTCTTGCCATCATTACTCAGAATGCCCGACTGGATAGCATCCTGAAAATTCTGTGCAACTACATCAAGGGATTCTTCCCAACGAGTCCCTCGCAACCCACCGGAAGAAAGAATAAAACCTTGATTGCCCACGATCTGCGGATTCAATGCTGCTACATGAGCTTTCGCTACATCCGCCAAGTGAACGGAAGAACTAGGCTTGAAGCCATTGTCGCCGCCTGTCACAGGTTCCAAAACCTCCTTATTTGTCCCATAAAACGCATCCTTCACGTCCGTGATCAATTCATCCTTCCCAATCACGAATCCAGGGAATAGGTGAATGACTGAAAATGCTGGCTTGTTCTCGCTAATCCATTCTTCGGCTTGATTGAGAGATGCCACTTTGCTCGCAGCATAAGCTTGGAAGACGTTCGTAAAGCTTGTTGGCGTTGTAAGTCTGTTAGTTTCGTTAAAGATGGTTTCACTTTTACCGGACGTGAAATCAGCGAAGGGAATGATTGCAACGACGGAGGATGTAATCACAACGCGCCGGACTGATGAAGTCTTCTGCGCTGCTGTGAGAATCCCAAGGGTGCCTTTGACAGATGGCTCAATAAAATGTGTAGCAAAGTCAGCTCCTTCCCTATAGGAAGAGGTGATAGGAGCAGCAACGTGAATGATGAGGTCGACGCCCTCAACCGCCTTATCGTATGCCCCAGGAGCCGTCAGATCGGCGACTTCCACAAAGGACAGTCTGTCCTGTGGGTTTAGCGCTCGAATTGACGGGGCTGACTTGATTTTATCAGCTTTCGCCTGATTGCGAACTGCGGCGCGAACTCTGTAGCCAGCTTCCAATGCGGTGACAAGAACTTGAAATCCGATGTGGCCAGAGCCACCAGTGATCAAGACCAGTTCACTAGACATCTTTGATGGTCCCTGTAATACACGAAGAACTTTTTGTGTTTGAATTTGTTTTTTCTATGAAGCAAGAGATAATCTCAAATGTGGTGTAATGCGGATTTTTGATTAATTTTGATTTCATATACTCCACTTGAGCTGCTACGGGCGAAAACTGGTGTCTTTATACTTGGTCAACGACCGCAATGGTTCCACGGCGACATGAATGGAAGCGAAGCGTTGTTATTCTGTCCTCTGATTATAAATCTTCTAGGTTACCACACCGAGCAGAACTTCGAAACTTACTATACATTTCTATCATAGCTTCATTTGCCTATTTTGGCAATTCTTGAGGACCAACTAAACTAGCCTGCGAAATACCTTAGTGGCGCACTTATTACTAATAAGAACTTTGTAATCTAATGATGACGATGCGTACGTGCACATAGACTGATAACTGAGCCAAAACGTCCAACTAGTTTCTGGCTGAATAAACGCCACCAAATCGCCGCAATAGCTTTGCGTTGATGGAAATCGAAATATTGTCAATTTATTTTCTGATTACCAATCTCAGTACGTACTCCATACTAGTACGTAGTGCGTTTTGTATTTTACTGTCTTGCATAGTACAGGGATCCCGTAAACGGGCTGTCGTACCTTTACAACCAATCTGTAGGAGGAAAAGAAGGAACGAAACTATTGTTACTTTATTATTTCTAAGTCTTTAATTGATAACTCTAAGAAAAAATAGGATTCATCTATAAAGTGAGATTCATATTTATACTTATATATATATTCCAATTTTAGCTCAATGTAAAAGTTCAAATCCTTTTACTAGTCTAGGTAGATGTAGTAGGCCTGTATCGTTGAGGACCTGTTTTGTTTACGCCTTATAGGAAAGATGTACATCTAGATAGCGCCCCTTACTTCTATAGCTAGCTACAGCAGGTATTGACCAATATTAGCTTACACTACTTGACAGATGAAGCCTTCTGCTTGTGCGATTTCTAGGAAAGGAGCTTTTAGTTAAATGGTTGTATTGAAGTATCAGTGATCTGTAACCCTAGATGTTCAGGTATTATCATCCAGGTATTATCTGCACTCACGTCACCTTTCCGTGCCTCATCCAATAGTCTCCAGATCCTACGACGGTTTAGTAAAGTTCGTGGCAGGCACTCTAATATACCTCCAAAGTCAAATGAGTCGTGCCGAGCCAGCTGTCGCACCAAGAGCTCCCAGTCCCACAAATTTTCATCTTCTTCGACGTCGTCTACCAGAGCTGCATTTTCCCCTCCATCTTCCCGCTCGTCAATGGGCAGATTTTTGACTGATGTGGTTGAAGTATGCACCTGATCTGCTGCTATTGATTCTTGTTCGTCCAAGTCCCATAACCAAGGTAGAATCTGTCCATGAAACAACAGATATTTCCATGTCAAAGGAGCAATTACTCGAGTGCACTCTGCTGATGGATCCGTGAATGGATGCAAATAACCAAAAATCTGCATTTTTATCTCTACAGGCAGTCGACCCAGTCCTGATTGCAAAGCCGGCGCAGCGCTGCTAGATAATGTAGAAAGCGGTTCAAGGTAGTACAGCACCTCTGACACTAGATCATCAATTGGGAAAGGAGCTGCTTCATAATCCTGTCATCAAGGCATAGTTTCTTGTCAGGACGGGCCTCTTCTACCCCACTTCCAGCAAAACGCACTTGTGAAGAACAAAGCTGAGAAGAAACAAGAATAGACTTACAACCGCATATGGAGATCTCCATGGCCATTCTAGATTGCTATGAAGCTTGATATGTATATCCCAATGGAAATTGTCATCGTAAAAATATCGATGTGGCTCTTCAACTTTCCCCAGGGGAAGCCCGGAGCGATAATATCTACCGACACCGTCCTTCCAATATATACGAGATTGATACACCTCGTACATTTCGCCGAGACTTGCTGGGATTCTAGTACCTTTGTCCTCAGTTCCAAATATGTTATTATTTGGGGTCAGACGCGAAACATTTGTTCTGAATTCGACCAATCTCTGCATCAAATGGAAACACTTCATGTGTACACCGACCCAAGGGAAGAGCATAGTGGGGTCGTAGAGCACTGGCTGGCTGTATGTTAGAAGCGTTCGATAGAACTTATGGTCTTTTTCTGAAGTTAGCCTGTGGTTGTATCTAATGATGTGTGAAAACACCTACCTTTAAGAGGAAGGATTTCCAAGGGCTTTCCTCCACCGTAAAATCGTCTTGTTGTGCGATCTCCGGTCAGATGGCGAGGTGATATCTTGATGTCTTCTCCGCTTTGGAGAGACGATGGACGAATAGCAATAGCGACTTGGCACCAGTTGTATCGATCTTTCTCGATTCGCAAGGCTGCAGCCTAATGAGATGTCTGGTTAGATCATAAGCCCGAGGACATTTAGATATTGTCCTTACATCCACTGCCAACGGAATACCACAGACTGCACAAAAGGTGTCGTTTTCGGTATTTCCTAAACCCCATCCAGGACTTCGGGTGCCGCGTATCGGATCAGCCGGTTCGTGCGATTCTGTGATGTCCATATTTTCTGTTGGCGGCGTTGTATCAACGCTCCGGGCTAAATAAAGCTGACACGGTGTGTTAAACTATCAAATGGCTGGCTAAATCGTCAAGTTGATAATTGCGAACGTCAACAAATCGCTGCTGCATGACTAGTCAGTTTAGTATTCGGTAAGCGAGTTGGCCATGTAGACGAGTTAGCCACTTTTACCTGGATCTGTGCTGAATAGCTAAAGATTTATTATATTTAATAAATCTAGTTATTAGGATTCATCTTATTGATCTACACCTAAATTAAAGTATTGAAATTTTATTATAAGGTCTAAATAAAGAATTACTATAGTTCAAAGACTAAGATACTTGTAAGATATATGCTAATAACTGTGTTAAAGCCTAACTCTAAGGCCAGCAAGTGACGATAGCATATATGAAGCGATATTGCATGCCTTCTTGGACGTATGCGATAGTAACAGGGTGAATCGTGGATTATAACTTCATTTGCCTATTCTAGTAATTTTCGAAAAGCTTAATTGGACAAGCCGCAATTTTGATTTGTGATGTCAAAACGCCGCATTAGAGTAGCATAGACTTCAGTATTCTCGGTAAAAGCAGCTTAGCAATCGCAATTCAAATCGAGATGCGTTCATCGATGTGGCTATTTTCGCTTTGTTGCGTATATCCATGAATGTATACATAGAGGCTGAACTAGGTGCCGTAGCTTGAAATAAATTACTCACCAATGATAGCTATACAGTAGGCTTCATTACCTCTTTCAGGCAATATGTGGTGAGTAATCTCAAATAGCGGCCGCACCAAGTGGGCATGTCAAAGTGTCCTCTGTTGGAGATATAAATAATCTCGGATGCGCCTAAGTCATACGTTCTACAATCAGGTCAGGTCAAGGTGCAACGCAGTCCCGCTCATCATCTTAGAAGACACTTGAACAAAATGATAGTCTTAACAGGTACGGTACTCTCGGACGCCCAACGAAACTTTCAATAACGACAAGTACTGATCCAAATGAAACAGGCACATCTGGCGGGCTAGCTGGCGTAGCCTTGGAAGTCATCCTTCAAAAAAAGCTTCTTTCGCCAAAGGAGTTTCGTCTATCCAGTGCTAGTGGTCAGACAAACTCTGAAGCGGCGATTGCAGCAGGTGTAGAGGTACGCCGTGGCAATATGCGAGAACCAGACACCTTGTTCAATGCATTTGAAGGTGCCGAGGCAGTGTTCCTTGTTTCCTACCCGTCTGTTGGTGAGGAGAGATACGAACTTCACCGCAATGCCATTGACGCTGCCAAAAAAGCTGGCGTGAGGCATATTATCTACACCTCCTTGACTTTTGGGGGTGTGCATGGGGACAAAAGTATTGCTGGGGTGATGGAAGCCCATATTAAGACTGTTGAATATTTGAAGTCTTCGGGTGTCTCATGGACCGTCATTCGTTATGCGACGTATGCGCATTTATGGAATAATTTTGCTGGCTTTCTTCAACTTGGAGACGAGAAAGAATTTGATGCTGTCATTCCTGCGGATGGGCCAAATAGTTGGGCTAGTCGACGGGATTTGGGTGAGGCTACTGCCTACATACTCAAAGATTGGGTGCGTGAAGTCACCTCTTTCTGGCATGTAATGATATCCATATTGAAAGCTGCTAACACTTACAAGCGCGAATACGTGGGCAAAACAATCAATCTCACCGGGCCGCAATTATTGACAATCAAGGACGTGGTCAAGCTTTACCAAAAGTATAGCGGCCGGACAGTGAATGTCCAAGAAGTCGGAGCTGAGCGAGCAGCCGAGTACCACACAAGCCGTGGTACTCTACCGCCTGACCAAACCGCATTCCTATCGAATTGGGCGAGTTGGCACGTGGCAATGGCACAAGGCGAGGTTGATTATCTAGATCCGATGCTGGAGAAACTGTTAGGCAGAAAGCCAGTCACAGTGGATGAAATGGCCGACACACTGTTTAATCACGAAAAGAATGGCCTAGACACCAAAGACTTCGTCTAAAGAGAGGTCAACTGGAATAGAATTAATGAGCAGCTACCATGAGAGGAGTTCTATTGAAAAATAACTATTAAGTTAATGTAAGAAATTAAAAGCAAGTAGTGAGGGATAATTTATCCAAAGCAAGAATGAAGGCTTATCTTATCTTATCGTGCTGTGTATCACATGACCTTATCGCGATCCCCCTTATCGGAACCCCGCAGAAGAGCCACAGAAGAAAATTATCGCCAATTCTTAGTCATCGACTAGTCCAGTGCTGGATTTCAAAGCGGGCAACTTCTTACACAGGAATATATTCGCCTCTGTGCATATTCTAGCTGCAGCATATTCGTGACTTGAAGCAAAAACCGTTTTCTTAACTTGCGTGAGGTATACCGGTACGGCCACCCGCGCAAACTCTCGAGTCGACCGACCCCTCCATTCTTGTCCGATCACCTCGAATATTTCATCGAAATGGGAGACACTCTTCCTTATACCTGCAATGCATGCCTGGTAGCATTTCGCACTAGCGATGCTCAGAGAGAGCACATGCGCAGAGATTGGCAGTAAGTTTAGCTACGACTGGTCGCTGCTGGCTCAGCTTTTCACTAACAATCCGTTCTCAAGTCTGTACAATGTCAAGCGACGAGTCGCCTCTCTGCCCCCCGTACCCCAGGAAGTCTTCACGGAAAAAGTCCTGACAGCACGAGCAACCACCTCCGCCGCCGCTGCAAAAGCCTCATTCGAAAAGACATGTGACGCCTGTCAAAAGTCGTTTTATAGCGAGAACTCGTACCAGAACCATTTACAGAGCTCCAAGCACAAGATTCGCGAAAAGACCTTGAAGAAGAAAGGTCTTGCCGACGATACTTCTTCGGTTATAGGCTCGACGTTCTCGCTGGGTGATCCTATCGATAAGTCCGTGGCGGGCGATAATGAATCTACGGTGTCGAATGTTACGGAAAAATTGAAAAGTACCGCTATTCAAGAGGCGGATAACGAGGATGAAGAAATGGAAGAAGACGAAGCAGAGAAAGCCGAAGAATACTCCTCGACGAAATGTCTATTCTGCCTCGAAGACGCCACCGATGTCCAAGCGAATGTTGAGCACATGTTCAAGACACACGGCATGTTCATGCCCGAGAAAGATTATTTGGCCGACGTTGATGGTCTTATCAAATATCTGCATGCGAAGATCAATGAGAATCATGAATGTCTCCTCTGCCACGCCATCCGTACCACTGCCGCCGGTATCCGAACGCACATGCGCGACAAGAGTCACTGCATGATTGCCTTCGAGACGGAAGAAGAGCAAGTCGAAATCGGGCAATTCTACGACTTCAGAAGCACTTACTCTGACGACGATGACGAGGATGAGGACATGACCGACGACGCAGGCGGCGTTCCAGTGACGAGCTCAGACGCCGACGGCGACGGCTGGGAAACAGACGATAGCTCTGTTGATGATGGATCTGAGGGTGCAGAGCGGAAGCCTTTCCGCGGTTCTCAGCCTATCTATCAGACGGATTATGAGCTCCATTTGCCTTCGGGCCGTAGTGTTGGTCATCGATCACTGGCGAAGTACTACCGTCAAAATCTGCACAGCTACCCTACCCCCGAGGAGAGGGCAGCTGCTCGCCAATTAGCGATTGAGAACGGAACCGCAGACGAGAATGAAGAGGATGATGGACAGACAACCATCAAACGCAATGAGCACAAAGCCATCATTTCGCGCGCAAATGGTGGGTTGGGTCTAGCTGGCGCTTCGGCGGAGCAGAAGACAGCGGCTCTGGCGATTGAGAGGAGGGAGCGGACTCGTGCCCAGCGCGAGGAGAGGAAGTTCAATGCAAAGGTCAACAGACAGGCGAACAGCCAGAAGCATTTCAGGGTATGTCTCTTCCGTCTTGGTATATACATTACGACCATGGCTAACTTAAATTTTAGGATCCCCTTCTTCAATGATCGATCGCTGTTGTGTTTTCTGCATTGCGTTGGATGGGTTCTTTCTTTTTTATATAGCATATGATGAATGACATTCCTTTTTTTTTTTCTGAAACATCCTTTGAACAATAATCATCCTTAGTGTGCATCAGCTTGTTCACGGTTTGTTAAGCGATGTAGTTCAGTACATTTGGTGTTGAATCCTTGGATTGATCGAGAGTCATTACCACGCGAACTTTACATGTCATCCATGTCTGAATTTGCCCTGTAGAAATCAATTGATCCTAATTACACACGACTAGACCCATATGACCTCGGAACACCCCTTTCCCTCGTTGCTGACTGATAAGAGTCTTTAAACACATCGGTATTTCTTTGAACCATACCTATGTTATCTTTCGCCACATAGCATACATATCACACGGAAAACTCCAGATATCCCACAGCAAAATACAAGTATGAGAAAGCAAGATACAGATCACTTCGGTAGCAAGGGCGCATTCTCTGGATCCTCGTTACCTTGCTTCTTCTTCTTACGTCTTCGGCGCTTCTTCTTGGATGTATTAGTGGACCCACCGTCGTGCTCGGACTCTATTGCTTGTTCGTAAATTATCTCTGCTCTTTCTTGAGAAGGAGAAGGTCGTTGTGAAGTGGGTGATGTTCTGTCGTTGCTTGTGGAGTCTTCGTCTCCTGATGAACTGCTACTGGTCATTTGAAGGACGACTTTGCGGACTCCGTTGACATCAATCACTTGCTCTGTAATGCTTCCACTTCGAGCGGGGCCCGGTCGGAACGAGTGCGTGCGTCGCTGTTCAATGGAAACGATGCTATTGGGCTTGCTTCCTCTTGGTGTACGAAGAGGAGAGGACGCCAAGGTGCCGCCGTTCCTCTCAAATCGAGACTCAGTGATGACTTCTTGACTCTGTTGTTTTTGTATGGCATCCAATGGGGAAGTTACCGAACCGACAGCCCCGTCAATGGTACCATAGCCTTGTTGTACAGCGTAGACGCCGTCTTTAGCTTGGGAAGATGATCGGAGAAGCTTGGAGCCTATGCCACTGCCGTTACTTGCGACTTCGGAAGGACGTCTGCGATGTATGCTTGCAGGTCTTCCCGATTCTGAATCTGTCATACCTGATCGAGTAGGCGAAGTACCTGGGGCTTTGATCTTGACATTTTGATACCGTGTCTGTCGAGGCCGACTGGCCAAGTTAGATGGTCCAAGATGTTTTAGATGCTCGCGAATTTCCTCCGTTCCTCGCTTTACGACTAGTTGTTCTGGGGCACCGGAGTTACTTCGCAGAGTGAATTTGGGCCCAAGGGGGTGCACCACGCCTGAACTGAGTCTGCGAGGTTCACTGCCAGCACTTTGGATTTTCGACAGGCCAAGATATGCATTCTGGTCATCAACAGTAGTATCAGGCAGGGAAGGAGGCTCTTCAACAATGCGACCTTTTGGAACTCGTGCCTTTGGTGCAGGAGCCATTCGTCTGATGGCCTTGTGCACGTCAATGAATACATCGGACTCATCAATGATTTCCCTGAAAAGAATCAGCATCAACGAAAAAATCGAGGTGAAAGGATTAGAGCATACTCGCCGATGAGCTCTTCAATGACATCTTCAAGCGTAACGACGCCAAGAGCCCCGTGGTCCTCGCCTGGAAAGTCTGATACAAGAACCATGTGTGACTTTCCCTCTTGAAAGAAATTGACAATATCCAAGCAGCTAGTTTCCGGGCGTGTTTCGGGCAGAGTAGCAAGCGCGAAGTCGCGAACCATCTTACAATCTTCAGGATCGTAGGTAATGAGCATTTTGACGAGCAGCATGCCGACAAAGTTTCGCTCATTGTCGGTCGCATGGATCGGAATACGAGAATAGCCCTGCGACAGGATGAGATCCATCATATCCTCATCCAGAACGGTATCTGCAGACATGGTGAAGACGTCTTCCATTGGGGTCATGATACTTCCAACAGACTTTTCCTTCAGGTCCAGGCATGCACTGATTATCGTGACTTCATCCGAATTGAGTTGTTCGCCAGCGGCGCCTAAGGATTTATGTAATGTCACCAATGTCTTCAAGCCGGCCTTTTTGTATACAGTTCCATGGTCTTCACCAAGTAGTCTGTCCAAAAGTTTGGCAACAGGCCATGCGACTGGAGACATGACGTACATAAGTACTAGAACAAATGGCGCCATCCATGCTCCAATCGGCAAGCCATAGCGAACACAGATGGATTGCGGAACAACTTCGCCGAAGATGACTGTACTCAGTCAGCATGGACAATTCAATTGACGAATGTGGAAGATCTTACCAATCAACACAGTACTACCCACGACAGCTGGCCATCCTCCTCCAAGTGAGCGATCCAGGACGATAGGAAGAGTTTCGTTGGTGATGACGTTACTTAGTAGCAACGTCACAAGAACCCAGTGCTTTCCCCTCTTCAAGAGCTTCAACACGGCGGCTGCATATTTTTTCTCCGATTCTTCACCTGAGTGTGCGATCACTTGTAGATAGATTTCATCCTATATTCGAGGATAAGTCAGCGCTCATCTATGCCTTTAAGTGAAATGATGGGACTAACCTGTCCCATCAGCGCGATGGTCAATCCTGCAAATGCCCCACCCGACAGCACCAGTATAATCGAGATTCCCAGATACAGCCATAGCTCCGGGTCTTCAGGGTCTTTCCCTCCGTCGGCTTGTCTCACTGAAATACCAGAGAAAGCAAAGGGAGCGGCAGCAGTCAATGCCGGGAGTTGAGCGAGGAGCAGGAAGAGAAGCTTCGCTATACCGAGCGTGGCTGGCCGACTGGCCAGGTACGGATTCATCGAAGCAGTACTTCGCATTAAAGGCGCTCCATGTCTTACTATTCAATTGAGTCGTAATGAGTCAGTAGAATTGGGAAGAGAGCGCGCAATGGGAAGACGTGGAAAAAGTCTTGTCGCTAAAAAGCAGACGGAGAAGTTGTTGGTTCCTGGCGCACGTTCTTTCTCTGCGAATGACGACGCTCGCCGCCTCCACATTCTGCCGGCGGTCACACCGCCTTTGGCTGCATTTGTATCTTATCTAATCTGATCAATCCATCAATCCATCATTAATACATAGTATTATCTTCTCGAATGGCTCTGTGATGTACCCAATTAGAATCAAAGTTTTCACAGAAGCCGGTAAAGGTCAAGTTTTTACTGCCTCCCAATGTGAGGATTCTTCCCCTTCGGATGTTGACTTGATCAATTTCACATCCATAGGGTTGAATCAAGAGTTCCATGCGCTTGGATCGGATTCTCAATGCTCATAGGCATATTCCTTCACAATGTCATCTGGATTCAAGCTGACGTGAGCAAGATTCAATGAATTTGGAGATATTTTGCACTAAGAGCTGGCCAAAAAGCTAGCCAAAACAAGTACTGCGATGGGTGCCAGAATGCTCAGGTGTCAACCCCCACTCGAGATGGTTGTGCTCGGTTATCAGCGGCTCACGTCGCCGTTCTCTGTCCGACATTAACGACATCAACGCTGACCTGATACGACTTCTTTCTTTTTCTTCATTACAACCCACATACTCAAAAACTTACAATCGTACACTTGTTTTATGGCTACTGTCCGGCGACTCTGTTTACTTTGAATTGTCATCTAGCAAACATGAGCATTCCACGTGCGAGTTGGCGTTTCGCACGCTCATGGAACCCAGGCCATCGACTCTACTCCTCTGCGACATCGTCTGCGCGTCTGAACGTACCCATCGACTACAAAGTCACTCCTCTCTTACACCATGCACCGTCTTCGATATCGAGCTCACAGGAGCTTCCCCAGTCCGCCAACACAAAGCGAATGAACCTCTACCAAGCCATCAACTCGGCTCTTCGAACGGCCATGTCGGCCTCCGACAAAGTCATCCTCTTTGGCGAAGACGTGGCTTTTGGCGGTGTGTTTCGCTGTTCGATGGATCTACAAATGGAGTTTGGTCAACACCGAGTTTTCAATACTCCGCTGACAGAACAAGGAATTGCTGGGTTTGCGATTGGTGCTGCTGCCCAAGGCTTGAAGCCTGTGGCTGAAATTCAATTCGCAGATTACGTCTTCCCTGCTTTTGATCAGATTGTGAATGAGGCAGCCAAATTTAGATATCGCGAGGGTACCACTGGGGCTGATGCTGGGGGGTTGGTTTTTCGAATGCCCTGTGGCGCAGTTGGACATGGCGCACTGTATGTGGCTCTTTTTCAGTGACTTCATAATCTGTGCTAACAGTCATAGTTATCATACTCAATCCCCCGAGTCACTGTTTTCCCACATTCCTGGTGTGCGCGTGGTGATGCCACGTTCCCCAACACAGGCAAAGGGGCTCTTGCTATCAGCGATCCTGGAATGCAACGACCCAGTAATCTTCATGGAGCCTAAGATCTTGTACCGCGCAGCTGTCGAACACGTTCCTACCGAGTCATACACCCTGCCGCTCAGTAAAGCAGATATTGTGAAACCAGGTTCTGACCTGACCATCATTTCCTATGGACAGCCACTCTATCTATGCTACCAAGCTATATCCGCAGTGGAGCAAGCCCGGAAAGGTGTGAATATTGAACTGATTGACTTGAGAACCATATACCCATGGGATCGCCAGACAGTCTTGGACAGTGTCAAACGAACAGGGCGGGCCATTGTAGTCCACGAGAGCATGGTCAACTACGGAGTCGGAGCTGAAGTTGCAGCGACAATCCAAGAAGGCGCCTTTCTTCGATTGGAAGCGCCCATCAAGCGAGTCGCTGGCTTGACTACACACACTGGGCTGGCATTTGAGAGTTTCATTATGCCTGATGTTGCGAGTGAGTGTCCCTTTTCTACCTTATTGGGGAAGCGTTCTTCACTAACAAGTAATAGAAATCCACGATGCCATTGTGCAAACTCTTGATTATTAATGACTGTTTTTACGAACGTAATATTAGCGGACTTTACCACATTTTTTTTCCTGTTTCAGTGAGCTACTGTACGGCTGTTGTGCCATGCATGAATGCGGCGTTTGGTTAGTCCTCCTGAAACAGTTCACGATGATAGATGAATGATAATCTACATTTATATATAGCATACATCTTCTTTGCCTGATTCCACATTGGGCTTGTAATCTTTCCAAATGTCGACTAAGCGCTTGGCTTGAGACATACCTTCATTCAGACCAGAATATCGAATCAACACCACATACCTATTTGTGCATGTATTAAGAGAAATAGCATTTGTTTTATTGTTCATGCCTAGATTCTGCTAGGGTTCTTAACTTGGCCTGAATTTTTACTTCTCAATTAAGGAGCATGTCCATTTAAGGCAACAAAGCGCGTTCTACAAACAAAACAGGCTTTTCATCAATTGACAGTTCGAAGATTACGGTGAATCAACCAAACAACAATAATGGCTGATTCCCACAATGTCTTTGTGTTTGAGAATTTATGTTTACTGATTCATGTCTATTATCGGGCACATCCGTCTATTTTTGAGTGTTTACTATCTGCTGGTTGTCTTTTAGGGCTTCCTCATCCTGCCCCAGCTCTTTCCTCTTTCCTTCTCTTCGTCTCTTCTTCTCTCTAGATTTCCCCTTCATCATAGACAATTTATGCGATATGAATCTCTGATCTCGAGCATAATTTTAATTGTAAGAATCAATATCTTCTTCGTCAACGACAATAATCACTTCAAACTTTCAGATCGTATCATATCTTTTTAAATAATTCTTGCAAGCGTGGGATTTGGGACACAACAGGCACAATGGATCAATTCCTCGCATACTTCGTACCATTTCTCAATGAGGCTGCAATCGGCGCATTCATCCAAATTCTCATATCTTTGCTGCTGGAAGAATCAACCTTTTTCTCTCTTGACACACTCTTCCACCCCGTCTTCGCAAGACCCGAATTGTTCTCATTCCAGGTCATGGCGTACATTATCTATGCAGCAGTCTTCTACTGCGTCTTTCAATTCCTCAATGCATTCTCGAGAATGCCAATGGTAGAGGCCGGTGAATATCAGATAACGGCCCTCTATTGGTACCCCATCACAGCGTTCGAGCTCGTAAAAAACCACATGGATGACGACTGGGACTATATAGCTCCAATATTTGCAACTATTCATCACATCTACATGGTTTTTATATGCTGTTTTATCGGTCTGTCTATGATGTGCGGCTTGATGATTATTTACCATCTTCCGTCTTGGAATATTCCGTACCTGCGCTGGTTTCGAGCTGCGGGGACCTTTATTGCTACTATATTTAGCGGCACTTTCAGGATTTTTTGGTATATTTACGTCACCGGCGAGTCGCTTCTTGAACGATTGCTACATCGAGTTCTTCGAGACCATCCATTATGGCTCATGATCAGCTTCACAGGACTGATCTTCAGTGATATCCTATTGGCAATATGGGCTGCAAACCTTTCAGTTTCTGCTCGCCCAAAGTATCAGTTCAATACGACAGAGCCATGGAATCTATCGTCGATAAAGCCTCGCTACGACCCCATTTTAACATGGCACTTTGGGAACCCAAATGTGCCGGGGTATGGCTGGAAGGTAATTGACCTGAAACGACGTTCTCTGCAATCTTATCCCTCAAGATTTGCACACTGGTACAACAATCAGCACGAGCTTGATGAAGTGCATCACTACCCAGCTCTCACTGGCACCGCCATGTTTATCATAATATGCCTTGGCTTCAACTGGATTTGGGAGGACAAGTCCCAGCGACTCAGACAAGTCGAGCACGCCATTGAAGAGACACTACTCAAGAATGCCATAACACACGAATTTGAAGAATATCTGAGAAAGCGGTCTAGCGTGACAGACGCCTGCAAGGAATTTATGGTCACAAACTTGAAAGTTATTCGTAGCATTATTGCACGGAACATGACACTTATGAATCAATATCGAAGAGTTACTGTTCAAGCTAATGGCCTCCAGGCCAATCTGACGGATCGAGCTCAACGACTTGAGGCATACAAGAGAGAAAGCATAGACCTCCGTAGGATGAATACGAACATGCGGACTGAGCTCAGCATACTACGGACCAGTGCTGATGTGCAAGCCCATACGGCGAGTATTGAGGCGCTCCACGTGCGACTAGCTTCGGCAAATAATGAGAACGCCAACCTCAAACAGCAGAGAGAAAAAATGAATCGGGACCTGGAAGTAGTTCGACAATCAAGAGCATCTGCTGAAGCAAGAGCCACTGCAGCTGAGACAACGAGAAGAATCGCTAAAACCGAAAGATTTGCTCTCCGCAAGGAAGTTGAGAGATTGGAGCAGCAGAATGCAGAGCTTCAACAAAAGTTTCAGGAACTTTCCGAGCAGCAGAGTGCCCTGGAGCAGGAAAGATTAGCTGTCGAGGCTGAGCTCAGGTCAAGAAATACCGCTATGGCGGCACATGTTCAAAGCCTCCAAGGTAGACTCAATGTGCAGGAGGCCCGCTCAACTGTAATGATAAGAGCAGCCGAAGAAAAGGCACACGCTTTACAAGTTGAGCTAGAGAACTCGTTAACTTGTGAGGAGAAAGCGAGGACGGTAGTCAGAGGGAGAGAAGTTCAATTGCGAAAGGCGCGTCACGTCAGACAAAAGAACAGGTTCAATTTGACTATGAGGTGGAAGGATGCGGCACGGGCTGCTGACGCTTACAAGGAGAGCAACAAGTTGCTAGAGAAGCGCCTTGTTGAATTAGACGCGACTCTAAAAGACAGTATGCAAACAATCCACGATCCGCGGAAAAATAATGAAACAGGACAATTAAGGCGTCAGCTCGAAAGGTCGCAAGCGCGGAATACAATACTTGAAGAGGAGACCAAGGTTCTCCAGGAGACAATCAACCGGCTGGAGAGACGGTTGAACGCCGCAGCAACCATGTCCCCCGCTCATCAGTCACCATCTACGACGCCCTCCTTTCGCGCTGATTCTGATGAATTGGTGCGATTGAGAAATGAGCTTACACGTGCGGAGAGAACAATTCGAGACCGTGATATTCGTATCTCGAATTTAGAGGCGCAACAAGGTGGCTCGAGGTCAGGGAATGCCCTCCGCGGGCAATCACGCGGGTTACGACGAGCACGTCGAGGGTGAGCTTGAGTCTGATAGGATGGTTATTCTCCGAGGGTCTTCAATCAGTCGATTATTTTTGTAACACAACGACATCGGCATGCAGAAGACATCACCGGATCAGCACTGAGTCTGCAATGTCAGGCTGTCTAGCTTTACAAGGAGCTTCGCGCGTATTAGACGATCTAATGTAGAAAGATCTTGCCATCGAGGATGATCTTGATGAGGTATGCCGTGAGATTGAAATATGGTGTTTCCAAACAATATAGAAGCAGTAGATGATTTTAATTTGAGAAATAAGATATTTCCTATCATACAATCGCCGCAAGTGCGCTCGGAGTTCCCTGAATTGCCAATCTCTCCTCAGGAGTCAGACTAATCTGGAAATACTGCACGAGCGCCTCCACCCTCTGAGGTTCATTCTGAAATACTTTAATCACCTCCTCTGTCTCTCCAATACGGTGGTTGAGTACATCTCTCAACAAGACATACGACTCGATATCCCCGGATTTTGTCCGCACAAACCGCTGCACAACAATAGCCTTCGCGAACGGACTCCGCGCCATATTATAATAATTGAGAATCTCAAGATCGGCAGGGAAAGCTTCTATTTCGCTGAAGTGATATACATCCGTCCATATGGAATCATCGTCGCGTCTTTTTAGGCGCGAATATACCCAGACCATCTGCCCGACGTCAGTGTGTTGAGTGAGATGATTGTACTCCAACTTCACAGACTCGGACGACGGAATGTGACCCGACTTGAGAGGAAGTGGGTAAGTCGGCCCATCGGCTCCGAAGCCGACGTCGACGAGATATTTTGTCTCGTTGATAATCACCAGATTGGCCATGTGGCTCCTTCATTGCACAGGTCAGCATCGCATCTATCATGTATTGTGTTCCGGGGGTACCTAAGCAACTTACATCCCACGCCATCCACCATCATACACTCCCCTCACCGCATTACTAATTCGACAAATAATCGCATACACCTGAAAACCGAGACTCTTCAATATATGCGCGAAGAATGTATTGTTCTCCAAACAATACCCGCCTCGACTTCCGGTCACGATCTTCGCAAATAGGGTTTGAGGGTCCAATGATATACTTCTGGTTTGGGAGTAATGCAGCGAAAGACTCTCGAATGGAACTCGAATGAGCTGGTGTCGTTGTAGATCTGTCAGGAATTGTAATGCATCCGATGGGTGTTCATCTTTGGGATAGTTTATGTGTGAGAAGTACTGGACTAGTTGCTCCGGGGTGTATGTCGCCATAATGTAGACTGGGGAAAGGACTCATAGAAGTACGTCGGAGCGAGGTTGCGAGTCGTGCTGATTATCTACTGTATCAATGGATTATTGACAATGAATTTTCGGACTATATACAAGTACATATAGGTACAAAATAGACTGAGACATGGCTGTCAAATAGTCAAGCAAAACAGGTGGGTCCATGTAGTGGGAGGGCGCTCATTACAAAGACATTTGCAGGCGATATAGAAATTTCTCAAACCCCTCCAGGCATCTGGCGTTGATTGATAATATTCTCCTACCGGTTAGATTCAAAGCGCAGCATGGCATTGATGGAGGCTTGCGACACACAGTCTAGATTATATCAGGCATGACAAGCATTGATTTGAAGCCGGTCGATGTGCCGTCAATAACTACCCTCATACAATTCCGTACTTCTAAAGCTCTGACTTTTTGGTCCAGTCCTTTCGGGCAACGGAAAATTCTACGTCTCGCAGCTCGGCTTGCCCGACGATGAGCACAATCTGACCTTCCACGGCGCATCGACAAGGCCGTTCACTAAAGCTGTTCTACCAACCATTCTTTCTGGTGTTCTCGCTTCTCTTCGCCCGAGATCCGAGATCCGAGCACGCTCTGTGCCTGGTAGTCTTGGTGAGAACTTCGTTGCCGATGGCTTTGACGAGAGTAATGTTTGTATTTCGGCGACCAGGTGAAGATGAGCTAACCTAGTTCTCGGCTTACGGGCGGTAGTAATGGGTGTCTCTTGGAGGCCCGCCTGCCGCAGCAACCATGCGTCAAACTAAATCAATGATTTTGAATCAAAAGATTCGCTCTCCACACGCACCAGGAGGCGTTGGTGGTGCCGTGTGAAAGAGGAAGGCTGGAGCCTAAAAGGTATTGAGATCCCGATTGTCCAGACAAATCACTCGAGATGATCTATCAGTTGGCTGCATCACTACATCCATCGTGACAAGGCAGATGTTGAGGTGACGCAGGAGCTCATTGCAATCGATTTTATGGGCGATGAGTGTAGGGCAGTATTCCAAGAGAGAGCGCAAACGATTCAGGAAAAGCCGGCTGCTGCCGAAAAGCCCTCCGAAATATGGAAAGATGTCAAAGTCAAGGGCAAGTCGCTCGGCTAAATCTTGTACTGGTTCATAGGTCATCGCAACCCGACATTGATGCTAGAAGCCACGCACTAATTAGACTTCCCAACGGAATGAAATAGGCAGAAGCCGTCGTGAGCGGCAGCGCAAATTCTTTGTGTGCTAGGAAATACGGGTTACCCAGACAGGCGGCGAATTAGGGTTATTCGTCTCATCTGGGGATAGCTTCGAATTGTTGCCGTTCAACAATTTGCTTGTGGGCGCCGGGCTGAGTTCCTGATTGATGTGCAATTTTCCATTGTCTTCCGTGGCTTTGAGTGCGTAGTACTCGTAGTAGTACTGTGTATATTGCGAATATTAGTCTGTTGCCCCGTAATGCGACTATAAATTAGAACAACAAAGGTGATACGGTGGAAATTGGATGGGCGGGTGGGGATCCTATTATCCGCGGTTCAGCTTCCAGCGTTGTACTATCTCTTTTTTGTATGGAAACGCCCCATAATATATTTGGCTTGGCACGGGGTTTATCATCTTTGTTATTGATCATCACGGTCTGAATATGTACTCGGTAGTAGTCGGCTGAAACAATCTTCGATCCGAAACAGCCCTGCCGAATCGTGACGAATTGTTGGTAGTCTTCAGAAATGTGTCCTCTGGCGCGTATGTGCTTTGTGCTCTGTGTTCTTCCTATTATCATCGGTGGTAATTCTTATCTACCAGGACACTAGTAGTTAGTACGCTACAAACTATGGAGCTAGCGTGAGACTAACAAATGCACCAGGAACACCAATCACCGTCCCCAGCGGGCTTTCTCCCCGTCTCGGCAGCTCTCTTGCCGCCCCTTCTCTCCTTCCTCTTCTTCGCCAACCCTCCTCCATTCATTCACTTAGAGCACTCTCATCTATTACACTCGCTCAATCGTTGCGCTGTGCTCTGTTGCTCGCTCTGTCGCTATCTCTGTCGCTCTCTACCGCCGTGATTCGTGTTGATCGGCATACATACCGGTGTCCAGTATCTCCCTGCGTCCCGATCGTCTCACAACATTCTGAAACCGCCAACCCCCTCCTGCTACATCCTGCAGCGTCAAATACGCCCCGACTCATGAATTGACTGTCGTTGTTCGGTCATCAATTCGGAATCTATTCTTACTATCAACGTCAACGGATTCTTCAATATCAACTCATGTGTCGTCTCGCGAATCCGCCATTCAGACGTTGACGGAAAACGGGACTCAATAGAAGCCAAGTTACTTCTGGCTTGGCTCAAGAGTTCGTGGTTGAAGACTGGGGTCAAAGAGATCCAAAGAATGTTATCGTGAAAGCGATCATTGTCTCGTTCTTTTCGGCGCAATCATTCAGAGAATCGCGACCATCCGCTCTTTCGCTCATTGACGGCGTGGTTTGTTCGCGGCAGGTCCGGGAGCAAGCTACTGTACGTCTTTTCTAAAGAGGCAACAATCCCATCATTTTCATCGTCACTTTCCTTTTTTGGCTGTAAAGCCCTATCTGGCCGGTCCAGACAACATGCCTTGCTGTGGAGATCGGGAGAAGATCGGTCAGATGAAGCTGGAGCAGACATGGGATTACATCGTGAGTGCTTGGCCCTCAAGTGCCCCGACTTTTATGATTAAACTATTACTGATTTCGTTAGAATCTCAATGACTTCAAAAGCAGCTCCTGTTTCACCGGCTTCTCTTACTTCATGGTCTGGGTCTTTGGCGCCATTTCCATCGCAGTCTACGGCGTTGACACATTCACGGCCATCAATTTACTCGCCTTCAACAAATGGTCTAGTCAGATCAAACCCAAGATTCCCATTAGCATTTCGCGATGGATATTCGCGGGCGCTATCATTGCCTCCTTCTTGCTGCTCATTTACCGATGGATTCGTGCAATTCGCGTCATGCGAACGAGCGGTATCGCTGAGTGTTACCTAGATCCCCTCGCTGTTCGAGTGCAAAGTGTGCGGATTGGCAAACATAAAGGTTACAGGCGCTTTTTGGTATTCGCTGAATTGACCAAGAGTAAGAAGGGCGCTGATTATATCGCCCTGTTTTCCTACTTTTCATTCGAAGGTGAGTTTATTCTATCCCTTTTGATCATCTAGCATCTGACACGAATAGCCTGGCTACGTATTCTGCTCGCCGACGGTCCTCGCCAAGTTATCAATGCCATTACATTGTACTCTGTTATGGAGTTGGACCTCATTCCTACCGGGCACAACGCAGCACCTGACGGTACATCGCCCGTCGTACAATTCTTTCTCAACATCAAAGCATTGGCCGAGAAGAACTATCAGCAAGCTGTTATTTTATTTGGCATGTTATTCACACTTGTCGTCTGGGTCATTGCGTTTTTGAGTTTAGCTTTTTCCGTCATTCTTTACCTGATTTTCCTGTGGCATCATATTCCTACAGCGGACGGCTCCCTTAAGCGATACTGTCGGCGGAAGATTAATACTCGTTTGGAACGTATCGTGCGAAAGAAGACGGCCACAGCTCTGGCTAAAGGGGGATTGCAGTTGAACGACCGAACCCCGACAATGCCGTTGAGCGTGGGAGAAGAGCTGAAGCCCATCAGAGTAGCACCGACGCTGCCTTCTGTTTCCGAATATCCAGAGGACAAAAAGCCCATTGTTACTGTTGCGCCTTTGTCTCGCCAGCCAACTCAGAGCACTTTGCCGCCATACACTTCGGAACCTGGACATTTTGACACGCCGCACGAGGACGAATCCTACCCGCAACCGAAGTTGCCAGACCTCTCTGATGGCAGATGGCTTACCAGGACAAATACCCAGAACTCAGCCTATGGGGAATCGGCATCACTCACAGGGGACGCAGCTCCCATGGGATATAGCCCGCTTGACAGCAATCATTATGCACAGCCAGACATGCCTCCTGTGCCTCCCGGGCCTTTTAATCCTAATCAGGGAAGACCGTATTCACCAGCAATCAACCGACCACCGACTGCACAAAGTAGAGCTGGTGGGCCAGGTCCGGTGCCAATGGATGGCATTGGTAGACACACACCTGGTCCAGGCTATTCGTCAACGCCACCGCCTCAAATGATGGGCCGTCAAACACCGGGTTTTGGTCGAAACTTCCCGCCTGACCGCTCATATTCCCCTGCATCAAACATGTCAAATGATCGACCGTACCCTCCTGGCATGAACCCACCATTCGATCGCCAAGGAACTCCTCAAAACAACGTGCGCGGCATGCGCTCGGAATCACCAGCATACAAACCATTGGATCGACAAAACACTCCTCAGTCAAATCTGCGGGACATGCGTTCAGAGTCTCCGGCGTTCAACCCACCACCCCCCAATCGTGCATTCACGTCACCCCTCCCCAATTCCTTATCACTGGATCCAGTCAACCGCAGTCTCACTCCAGCTGACCGCACCGCTCCGCCTCGTCCGCCGAATCAAGGCGGCTATGTTGCATTCAATCCTTTAGCATCTTCCACAAACGACACCAGCACCAGTGCTCGCAGCCAGTCACCAATCACTACAGGTTCGCAACCATTTCCGCGACCTTCCACTACGGCACCGCCTCGCAATGCCAACTTCAATCCTCATCCAGGGATGATTCGAGCGGCAACTACGACTCCCTCTAATGGGTATGGACGCAACCGCGGTCCACCCGCTCAATTCCAACAGCGGCATCCGGTGCACGATGAAGAAGACGACGATGAATATGACCCCTTGTCATATTATGGGAGTGCCAATTAAGTACCTCTCAAACCTTTGACTTGGGTTGATAATAGTCACGCGGGTTGGACATGTTACTTGATGAAAATCATCACACAATTTTGTATCATGTAATAATATTTTGACATTTACATGGAAGTAGACTTTCTCTATGATCTTTTCTGTGTTTTATTTACGACCATTTGGACAGCAAGAGCTGGATCTTTTGCACTGCAATGACTGGCATTGATGAAGCTTTGGATGATACCTTTCTCTTTTACTTTGATATACCCGTCTTTTTACAATCGTTAACTGGAGTGGTTACGTCGTCGTTATTTATTCTTTTTCAATCTTTTAGGGGTGACACATAGGACCGAATAGAAACATTGATTACTCGTGAAATAAGCAGCAAGATATATACACCTGGTCATCTAAAGCAACATTTTAAGTCCATCACGCGTGATAAATTTGGAAATATATTAAATCAAATTTCCTCTGAGAGCCTGTTCGCGTTCAATAGCTTCGAACAACGACTTGAAATTACCCGCACCAAATCCAGAGAAGTTATTGCGCTGGATAATCTCAATGAAAACAGTCGGTCGATCCATGAGATGCTACCTATCATCAGAAAATCGTTTATGAGATGTAGTGGAGTTAAGACATACCTTTGTAAAAAGCTGCAACAAATACCCACCCTCATCAAAATCAATCAGAATATCCAACTTTTTAATATCCTCCCACGCCTCCTTGGGCATCATGCCTGCTTTCTTAAGACGCATCCACATATTATCGTAATACGTCGGTGGCACCTTGATGAACTCTACTCCACGTGCTTTCAGATTCGTGATTGCGCTGATTATGTCGTCTGTAAGCAGGGCGATGTGCTGTACGCCAGCGCCGTCATAGAAGTCGACGTATTCTTCGATTTGGGATTGCTTTTTGCCGTGGGCGGGTTCGTTGATGGGCATTTTGACGATGTCGTTGGGGGAGGACATTACGATTGATTTTAAGGCGGAGTAGTCTCTATTTTGAGGATCAGCATATTTCAGTCGATGGAAGAAAGAAGATAAACCTACGTGCAGATGTCTTTGTCGTCCACTGACCAAAAGCGGTGGAATCCGAGGACTTTTTCGTAGCTGTAATCCTGTCAGGATACAATTGAACTTGTCAAGGAGACGAAGCTTTCTAACTTACTATGCGCAAACCTTCTCCATCTCATCCCAATCCTGATTTCCAACACAATGATCAATCCTCCTCAAATCAACCTTTGGCAAGAAAGCGGCAATAGGGTCACTGCCACCGGAAGTTGTCTCATCTCTGTATCCAGGCAAGAAAACCCCGGTATAAGGCTTTGCGAGCCCTCGGCGCTGAATCAAAGTATGTGTCGTATCTCCATACGTCCGAATAGTAGCAACTCTGACCTGCCCATTCTCATCCTCCATCGTCTTGGGTTGCGAAACCGCAACGGCGCCATTTCCCACAGCTGCATTGAACACATCATCGACGGAATCAACCTCAAACGCGACGTCTTTGACCGCATCACCATGTCGCGCCAAGTGCTCATGAATCTCTTTCAAATGTTCCTGCTCTTCGGCGCTGGGGAAGAGTCGTTCAAGCTTCGCGGTGTTGTGGGGTGATCGAAGCGGCGAAGTCAGCACAAAGGTTATACCGCCGTTGCGTACAACGTGTGAGCAGACGCTGCGAGAACCGGTCTCAAGACCGCGGTATGCAACGCGCGAGAAACCCATGCGCGTGATGTAGAAGGTTGCGGCTTGTTTGGCGTTGCCGACATACCAGTGTACATGGTCGTAGCCGCGGTAGGAGGAGAGGGCAGATTGGGTTGTGGGTAGGTTGTCAGACTGATGGTCTGTGATGGCTGACGGTGCCATTTTGTTTCTTTTTCAGCACTTGATTCGGATGATTTGTTATTCTTAGACTCAAGTTTAATTATCCTGCTGGTTGACTTGGATGTGTGATTCGATGTAGTTATATCTTATATCTTCTCAATCTTGAAAATATGACTGCTAAATAACATCCTCATCACCGGACACACACCTACGGATAATTTATCATCATATCCACCCCATCACCATCCGCCAACATCCCGCCATACCCAAGATCTGGTTTTGTGCAACTAATCCACGCTCTCTGACTTCATACTCTGGACGGCTAAACAAGGCCAGCGCGGATAGTTCAGGCATTTCGCTTTTCCCCGGGCATCATATAGATCGACCAATCAGAACGTCCTGGTCCGGCTGATACCGGCTATTTTGGCCAGTGCGGGGAGTATTCCGCGTTCCGCTCATTCCGAGCTCTGAATCCGGGGAAGATGGAACGAAATTGACGTATCCCGTTTCACGTGCCAGTCAAGATGTAGCGACTCAAATTTGTTGAGGGGTATAGATAATACTACTGTTGCTTTTGACTATCGTATTTGCCTTGATCACGTATTCTTTCTATTCAACTACAGGCGATTGCATAACTCAAATCGACATATTGAATATGCCTGTCACTCAGTTCTCCACCCCCGATCCGTACAGCTACTTGAATGGCTTCAACTCCTACCATGAGTATTTCATCCATCCCAAGAATACAATGAAAATGCTTATACTGATTACATCAGATCCGAGGCCGTGAAAGGCGCTCTCCCCACCGCCCAAAACTCACCTCAAAAACCTCCCTTCGGCCTCTACGCCGAAAAGCTTTCGGGCACAGCATTCACTGCCCCGCGACACGAGAACAAACAAACATGGCTTTATCGCATTCTCCCCTCTGCAGCGCACGCGAACTACCAGCCCATCGCGGAGGATACATATCACACATCGCTCAGTAATGCCAATGACGTGCAGAATAAATTACATCACATTCCTAACCAATTACGCTGGAACCCGTTTGATCTCGACGAGAAGGTTGATTGGGTTCATGGATTACATCTTATCGCTGGTGCTGGTGATCCAACGATGAAGTCCGGGCTGGGCATATTGCTGTATGCCGCTGGGAAGGATATGGGGAACGAAGCGTTTTATTCTGCTGATGGAGATTTCCTGATTGTGCCTCAGCATGGTGTTTTGGATATCCAGACGGAGTTGGGAAAGCTTGTCGTGAGGCCGAATGAGATTTGTGTCATCCCGAGGGGTATCAAGTATGGTTTTTTTTGGGAACTCCTTGTAAGCTTAATGGTACTGACTGACGATTAGATACCGGGTGAAACTCCCCTCTGGCCCGGTCAGAGGATACATCTGCGAACTCTACCAAGGCCACTACGAACTGCCCGAACTGGGACCCATCGGTTCAAACGGTCTAGCCAACGCTCGCGACTTCCAAGCCCCCGTCGCAACCTTCGACGACGACGAAGGATCACCAACAGAATACACCGTCATTAGCAAATTCAACAACAACCTCTTCTCCGCAAAACTCAATCACACCCCCTTCGACGTCGTATCCTGGCACGGAAACTATTATCCCTTCAAATACGACCTGGGCCGCTTCAACACCATCGGCTCAATTTCTTACGACCATCCCGACCCGTCAATTTTCACTGTGCTAACCGCTCAATCCGACCACCCGGGAACAGCTATTGCGGATTTTGTCATTTTCCCTCCTCGATGGCTTGTGGCGGAAAACACGTTTAGACCGCCTTGGTATCATAGGAATGTCATGTCTGAGTTTATGGGTTTGATTGCGGGTGACTATGATGCGAAGATTGGTGGTGGGTTTAGACCTGCGGGCGCCAGTTTGCATAATATCATGAGTGCGCATGGCCCAGATGCGAATGCGCATGAGAAGGCTAGTAACGTGGAACTGAGGCCGCAGAAGATGGGTGAGGGTAGTATGGCATTTATGTTTGAAAGGTATGTCTTTGCGCCTATGAATCGCAATTTCGTTAAATGCTAATATTGGGTATAGTACTCTCATGGTAGGCGTGTCGGAATGGGGCCTCAAGACTTGTGAGAAGGTACAAGAGGATTACAACGCAGAAAGCTGGGAGCCCCTGAAGAGGCATTTTGTCAATCCCAACAAAAAGGCTTAGTTAGATGAATTATTACATACTTAAATCTTGTCTATTTCCTACCTATTTTCATGTACGCTAGCTTGTAATTCTTGCGAAATTTTGTTCTCACTTTTCTATCACATACCTTTTTCGCATCTCTGTCAAAGTCCTTCCAATTGACTAACAGGTCAAGCTCTACTCGGGTTTTTGAGAAACCTCACTCAACGATCACTTTGGTTGAGGTCCTCGAAAACCCAACTGAGATTGGAGCCCGCGAAGTGAATTGCCAACTTGATTCGTTCTCGGTCTTACTATCACGAAGAATTCAACTTGACCATATAACGATCATTTACGCGCCAGAGTAACTACAATGAATAGTTCCAACTGGAGTCTCGAAAAGTCAAGTCAGATCGACTTTGGCTCATACTGGTCCTTTTGCTGCAGGATTCAACACGCACGAAGCCTGACACGGCAATCAAACAACAGAGGTAGTATTCGTGGCAGAAGACTACACATCAGCCCTGAAGGTGGTACAATCTATTATTCTCAAGAGAGTTCCCGTCAGTATTGATTCTAAGGATTGACCGGGCATCGCCTTCAAAGTGCTCCCAATTTCCACAGGAATGGGAATGCTCTGGTATACAATCTAGAAGTCGGAAGGGCTTTTGTTTGTTATCACTTAGACCTGATCATTGAAAAAGATGTTCTGTGATCTAATTTTGCTTTACATACATGCCTGCCTGGCTATCTTCAGAGTCGAAAGTCACCTTACTACGCAAGCCAAGATTAACTCGAATTATGACAGTATTTGGGCACTTTTCGTACAGAAACTGAGCTTGAGAGGGGCTTCAGATCTCTAAAGCAGCCATGAAGAAAATTAGGAAGAAGTTCGGTTTATTTTCTCTTACAGATCCGAAGGATGTCTTTGCCCTGAAAGATGTTCATCCGCAACTACAATCACCTGTATTTGGGATCCTCCCGCCTGAGATTCGCAAAATGATCTTCACCTTCGTGCTTACCGACTACGAAAGGACTATGCTTAGTGCTGATGGCAAGAAGAAGCTGTATTTCCACCATCACATTGACGAGCACTCCAGACGCACTGATACGGAAGTTCTACGCACTTGTAAGCGTATATTTCAAGAGACATGGTTCCTGCCGTTCGCTCTTGCTAAGCGTGGACTCGTCGATGCATACATTGATTACCTTCCCCGGAGGGAACCCCAAATGGGTTTTTGGCCGGAAATCATTGCAGCCTATCTCTCTCTAGTGAAGGAATTTGCTGATTCTCATCGACTTGGATCCTATTTCCCACAGATTGACGGATTTCAGGCCTTTCTGGGGTCGGCAGAACTCAGTGAATCGCTTGGAATGAAATATATCCGCAAGTCATTGACGATATCATCTATTTGCAAGAATATCGACCAAAAGTGATCACTATCACAATAGACTACGCCAAGGACTCGCCGAAATTTATTGAGGCCAAGTGGGTGAACGAGGTCAGATTTTCACCAGCGGTCAAAATCATCGAAATAGAATTTTGCGCACTGAGGATTAACAAATACATGTTGGCCTTGATTGCGAACTTCGTCGCCAAAAACTGGTTCTTTCGTCGAGAAGATGGAGTAGTGTTGAAGCCAGTCACGATCGAGAGAGCACTCAGGTATCTACATGTAGCCAGTATCGACGATGCAAGAAAGGCACATGACTTTTGGGGACCAGAAGGATGTTTCATGCCTAAAACGTACTACAGCATGTTGATTAACAAGGTGACCTACAACCCTGCGCCAGGATTTGACCCTTTCACCAATGGTTATGAGTGTCCCGACCTTGATCTACGAAAACACCGCTTCGTGTTTCCGAGAGAGTTTGATACTTTGGAGCGCCCCTTTGGGATGGAGGTACTATAAGGGTGTGTTTTCATGATTTACAGCGGGAAAATGAGATGGACAGCAAATGGCGTGGAAGAGATTCGTTTTTTCAAAACACGGCCAGGGTCATAATTCGATTGAGTCCGATGAAGGACTTGGGGGGCCTGTCAAAACTCTAGATAAGCATACTAGTTTTCGAATTGATGATTTTTTCTACAATACGCTCTGCTATGATTAATGGAACGTCGTTCGTTCGAAGAGACCTGACGATTGATCAAATTTATTGGCTATGTATTCCTGTTCCTATCCTTGGAGCATTGACAGCTCATTAGAATCTGTTATTCTCTTCCAAGGTTATGGGTTGTTTCATGACCTTTTAATATTGAGCCCTCAATAGAAATGTTCCTCTTTCTTAGAGCTCCGACATTCCTTATCACTGCAAAAATACGGGCTAGTTCGATAACAAAGATACCTAGATTTCGAATCTGCATATGACAAACATAATCGAGTATTTCAGGTTGTAATATTTCAGGTTTAGTCTCGGATTTCTACCAGTCAACGATCTCTGAAACAATCAATGTTCAATGGGATCTTCGGTCCACGTATCTCATCCTGCGTCCTTCTTTGTTGCGAAAGCCTGTAAAAGAATGCCATTGTACTATTATATATTGTACTAGCTCCCCCTCAAATATCATAACAGATTTCCAGATCCCAATGACCCAATTATTGAACAAATACCTTGGTTTCCCAAATAGGCAACAAAAAAGTTAGCCCTATTTTTCCGGATACGGTTAGCACAAGATGTCTCTCCATTCACTATATAACCTCGTCGATTTGCTGCTGAGCTCGAGGATAAGAGAGTAGCATTTACAAAATCATTTCATTCTATTGAGAGACCAAATTCTTCAGACACTATGGCAGCGGAGATGTCCAATTGGCCTCAACGACGACATGAACCTCCTCTTGCGTCCCCGCCTACGTCTTTTGAGCTAGAAACGCAGTCGCAAGAGCAATGCCCTCTGTTTTCACGATTACCGGCGGAGGTGCGCATTATCATTTTTGAGTATACGCTGACTGACTACGAATCTTCGGACTACTTTTACGCGGCTGCTGATATTAATGTGGAGCTCGAAATGCGTCATGACTACAGACCTCGAAGAAGTACATCTACACAGCTATTGCGCACTTGTCAACGAATCTATTCTGAAACATGGCTCATGCCATTCATTCTTGCCGAGCATATATATTACGCTGGACCGCGCAATTGTGGCACAAACGACGATGTTCGACAAGATAGATCAAAGTTCATTAACCTATCCAGGATGAAAGGTTATCTTTCGGTCTTGAAAGACTATGCCGACAATCATAATCCGACATTTCACATACCAAAACTTGAACGTATGCGATACTACTATGATATCACTCTTCCAAATCCTGCGTTCCCGCTAGGAATTTGGAGTACACATCTAGCAAAAGACCTTGGCCCAAAGTGCGTTACGTTTTCCTTGAATTATAAGAACAGCTGGATGAGACACGCGTACGGCTACAATCTTAGCGGTAAGTGGGTCAATAAAGCTAGATTTTCGAGATCTGTGACTCGTATATGTATGGAACTGGGCAAGTTCTCTGATGACCCTCCGCTTCGTGAAATCGTTTCGGAGGTGGTCTCCAAGTGGTTCTTTCGTCGAGAAGATGACATTGTGTTTAGAGCGGCTGAAGATGAAGTGGTCTACAGGAGGTGGGTAGCATACACAGCACCTGATGGCCGGTCTTTATGGATGCAGAAGGTTTATATTATTCCGATGATCACATGGAAGCCAGTCGATGACTTTGATCCGTTTGCTGATGGGTATAAATGCCCTGATTTGGATATGACAAGTCTCGGAATGCGAATGGATCGTAGGCCTCTTGGGGATATTACCGGAGCTATCAATAGATTTACGGCACACTGATGAAACTTACCTGTGTGAAATACCAAATATACTGGGTACCGCTTTGGCGGAGCACATCATTTGACATTAATAACCATCGAATTCTTCGATAATATTCTATTCATAGATACACAAATTTCAAGACTGAAATTCTTCAATCTCCTTCTTTAAAGCCTCCTTCACTATAGCACCACACATCTTTGCGTACGGATTCGTCCCTACACTCAACTGTTTCGCAACTTCATTCCCATACCGACCTGCCTCAAAGAAATCCTGACTAGCCATTTCTTCAAGTTGATCTCTACTAGAGATAGCAAGAAGTTGTTCCGGTCCTCCTCGTTCTGTTTGTTGTGTCTGGTTTGTGCTCTCTTCCTCTTCCTTGCGGATCTTGCCCGCTTTGAGTAGAAGATAACCCCTATGCATGTGCGTATTTGACAATAGACGGTATTGAGCAGATGAGACGCTGGTACTGTTTCGGTTGGGCCCGGTGATGGTAGGACTGGCTAATGATATGGCTTTGCTCAAATCTGAAAGGAGTCTTGTTGCTAAGATTTTGTTTTCGGGATGGAATATGGCGGCATCTTTGTCCGTGGCATTTGTGTCCGAAGATTTGAATTGGATGAGTATTCTTAATGCCTGCGCTCTGTTTGCGTATAAAGGTGGATAGTCGGGATATTCGGTTATGAGTGATGACAGATCATTAATAGCTTGCTCTAGAATGTTGGTTGACGTTGAGGACGATGACGACGCTTGTTGTGTATAAAATGTGTTAGATAATGACCCGTTACCCTGTATTCGTCTGACTATGGCTAGTTCACGATCTTTTAATGATCTCAACGCTGCCTGTTCTATATGACATTGGGGAAATGCGGGTAGTGAGTCGTCGATATTGATGGTTTGCGAGTCAACGGCGGCTGAATTTTCAGTGGACGAATCTGTTGAAGACGGAATAGGGAATGCGCCCTCGCCATTATCAAAAAGAGCTTGCAGAACAGCGGAGTCGTTCGAGGTAAGCTTGAGGCTGACTTTTGGGGAGGCGATCGTAGCGGCTGAAGTCATTTCGACGGTTTCGTCCTTGATAATCTCGCTTTTGTTCCTCTTAAAATTAATTGGACTCAGACGGTATGATTTTTTCTGCGCTTGATGGGTTTGTTTTCCAGGCTTTGAGGTGCAATTCAGCTTAGATGAAGCATTTGATCAAATCTTAGAAGAACTTTCGATAGAGCCGGGTGTTTTGTTCGGATATCGGCGGGTTGCTGATTATGAATAATTAACCAAGCTATCCATCCAACAGAATTACAAAAAATGATTCAGCTAGAATATAATCAAAATTCACGACGAAAGTCTTGGAACATGTGACCTGAAACTATTACAATGTGAGTCCGGCTTCTCACGGCTAAAAAGTCGCTATCAAAAACCCGCTGAAATTGAAGATGAGGTCGAGATACCCGGTACTATCCGCGCGCGGAGAGCATTCCGCCCTGGACCATCTCTGACAGTTGCACAGAGCAGTACAACCCCACATTGTTGTGCAAACATCTGCGTCTCAGAGCTGGCCCTCGGAATCAATATTGAACTTCCTTTGGTCTTTCTCCCAGAGACAAAGTAATATTGACGTGACGCAAATTCCGCGCTGTTCTACACAAAAAGAAGAGGAAAACAACACTACCTCCTTCAATCTCATTGTACATTCTCCTTCCATCTCAGAATATAATCCAAAGAGCTGAGTTAGCAACATGACGTCCTGGCTCTCGATCCCGGCAAAGTCACACTTTTCCCTTGCCAACATACCTTTTGGCATCATCACAACAGCCAAGTCAAATGTGCCGGTACCAGCAATCGCTATAGGCGATTATGTACTCGACCTGTCTACATTCACGAAGAGTGGAGGCTTCACTCATCTATCTAACTTCCCAGCTGATGTGTTCCACCAGTCGACCTTGAACGCCTTTGCGGCACTCGGTAGACCCGTACATAGACAAGTGAGGGAATATCTGCAAGCAGTATTCAAAGCAGACACGCCTTTCCCAGACGTTCTCAAAAACAACGAAAAATTGCAAAAAGAAGCCCTCCTTCCACTCAATACCGTAACAAACCACGTCCCACTCCAAATTGGTGACTATACCGACTTCTACGCTGGGCGAAACCATGCATACAACGTTGGCGTTCTATTCCGTGGGCCTGATAATGCCTTACAGCCAAATTACAACCATCTCCCCGTCGGCTACCACGGCCGAGCGTCAAGTATCGTTGTCTCCGGAACACCTATCGTCCGACCGACAGGTCAAATACTGACAAACCCAACTGCTACGCCCAAAGTCCCCGTTTTCTCACCCTGCAGGAGACTGGATATTGAGCTTGAAATGGCCGCTTTTGTTAGCACGAGCAATGAGCTCGGTCATCCGGTACCCATTGAGGAGGCTGAAGATCACATTTTTGGTCTGGTTTTGATGAACGATTGGTCTGCACGAGACATTCAGGCGTGGGAATACGTGCCGTTAGGACCGTTCAATTCGAAAAATTTTGCGACAACGATCAGTCCCTGGGTGGTCCTGATTGATGCGCTTGAGCCGTTTAGAGCGCAGGGACTTGAGCCAGGCAATCGTGACTCTCTCCTTCCGTACCTCCGGGAAAAGAGGCCGGATAACGCTTATGATATCAAACTAGAATTTGACATCAGACACAATGGCCTCAGTAAGGAAGACGCCCCTATCCACGTCTCTGACTCAAATACCAAGAACTTGCTATTCTCGTTTCCGCAAATGGTCACTCACCACACCATTACGGGCTGCAACTTGCGCACGGGAGATTTGTTGGGTAGTGGTACGATCTCGGGTAAAGAGCCAGGGACTCAGGGTAGCTTGCTAGAGCAAACTAATGGCGGAAAGGAGCCACTTACTTTGGCGGATGGGAAAACAAAGCGGATATTCTTGGAGGATGGCGACGAAGTGATTTTGAGAGCTGTTGCTGGGAATATCGATGGCGCGTATGTCGGATTTGGTGAATGTGTTGGCAGGATTGAGCCTGCTGTTACTTTCAACTTTTAAGAGTTGACCCAGAGTTATGTGTGCATATGTATACAGTAGATTCCCAAATGCATAATCTCAGGTCAAAATTTGACGTTGTTTCACAGATTGGATGTTCTAGTAGTGTCCATCTTTCGATTACTGGTTGTTGACGTACCAGTAACGTGTAGTCTACCATTGGTCATCAGTCTGATCAAGCCATGTAGGGACTGTTCTGCTCAATTCGACTGCGTCAACATGCAGCGAATGTTACTCTGTGAATCTCCGCGACTCCAAATAGGCGGAACATTTCCGTAAATAGCCGGCGGGGTCTATCCGCTGCCTGAGCTTGTTGGCTACTTTAGTATAAACATCATCGAAGTGATTTGCATAAGATAATTATCTCAACCGCTATAGTAGAGACAGTCATCAATAGTGAATTGCGAAACAACAGACATGACTTCCGACCTGCCGTCTTTCGACCTACACACCTACTTCAGATCCTCTTGCTCCGCACGATTGCGCATTGCGCTTAACCTCTGGGGTATACCCTACAACCCCATATTTGTTCATTTACTCAAGAATGAGCAATTCTCGGATCAACACCGGGCACTCAATCCTTCTTTGAGTGTACCTGTTTTAGTCGCTCACCGCGCCTCAGAAGATGATATGGTCATTCCTCAGTCGATAGCTGCCCTTGAATATCTCGAGGAGACGATCCGATCAACAAATCCACAGAACCGAACATTGCTCCCAAATGATCCACGGTTGCGCGCAATTACCCGAAGTCTTGTCTCCATTATCGCGTCGGACACACAGCCTGTCACCAACTTGCGATGCCAACGATGGATTAAGGAACTAGAGGCTGATCCGATTCCATATTGTCGCAAAGCAACAGAGGCCGGATTGGCCGCATACGAAGCATTGGCTTCAAAGGTAGCGGGTACTTTCAGTGTTGGTGATGAAGTCACGCTGGCGGACGTGTGCCTCGTCCCTGCTACATGGAGCGCAGCACGGTTTGGCATTGACATTCAGAACTACCCCACCATCGCACGTGTTGTTGCAAGAATGGAAGACGAGGATGCAGTTAAGAAAGCGCACTGGAGGAACCAGCCAGATACGCCGGAAGAATTCAGGCAGGATTAAAAAATCCGTGGATGATGGAAAGGCAAGTCACCTTTTCCTGACTGGGGCTGTCACCGTTCGGAGGGTATCTCTATCGGCCGTTGTGGGAGTCTGCTGATTTTGATATCGCAAGCAATTTGACCTAGAAAAGAATGGAGTGAAGGCATCACTGGCATGATACCAGACATTGGCTTCTTCTAGTAGAGGAACTGAGTGGTTATCACGTATATAATTCAGCGAAATGTCACCCTGGTCAAATCACTTGATTGTGTATGTAAATATCCCCACATTTGCAAGAACAATCGGACCATTCTACACCGATGCCAGTATTTGTGGAGAATACGACGCTGGGAATGGCGGCTAGACCATCGGAATGTGCTGGTGTTCGACTCTTTGGATCGGATCATCGGCAACTGCCGCTGTGTCACAGATGGGATAGTGAGTGATACTGCGCTGAAATTGCAGCTTGTGAGTGTGTCAGTTGTTGGTTGTCGTGTAGCTTGTTTTAGGTTGGCCGAGGGAGACTTGAGCCCGGTCAGTTGACAAACAAGGAAGGAAGGATCGACAGGGATGCTTCTTCCTCCTTCACATTTCTCTTCCGATCGCTGCTTCCTTGAATGAAACCGCCTGACATCAACGAATTGAGTCAAATGATTGATTTTTTTTAAATCTTGTATTACTTCTCAATATCCAGATTTTTGTTCATTCCCACGCTGCATTGGTACAATGATAAGATAGCGTCCTCAACACGCGATGCAACGCTATCATCACTCCCCTCTATCAAAGACGCATCCTCCCCAGTCCGTCCTAGTCCTGAAGATGCAAGGATCGACAGGCACCATGTTTCTCCGCCATCCTACAGGTCCAGATGCACGAATACACGTTCAAATAATCCGTTGATATGCGCACTAGCGGAGGTTGTTGTACAGCTAGTGCTGGCATGTTGAATGAATCAGGAATAATGACCATACCTTGTTGTATGTGACCCTCGTTGATAATCGCGTGCCTGAATTCTTGAATGAAGGTTATATACCTCTTTTCCCCCGGCGGTCTTGTGAGGAATGTAATCATTTGCCAATACATTTTACACGTCGCTCTCTTTATATCTTGTATTTCCATGATCGACATGGCTCGCGCACTCACTCTTTTGTCACTGGGCTCTCTGTTGGGCTGTGCTATCTCTGCCAGCAACAGTTCTTTTGATTACGATGTCCTCCAGTATGTCGATCCTTTGATCGGAACTGCCAACGGAGGTATGTGTATATTCTCGATTCATATCTATAGTATACACAAGACCGATAAACTCACGATTACCCTATTTTAGGTGATGTTTTCCCTGGTGCAACATTGCCCCATGGCATGGCGAAAGCTGTTGCCGATACAAACTCCGACTCTAGCCAGGGTGGTTTCACCTTGGATGGTGCAAATATCACCGGCTTTTCATCGCTGCATGATTCCGGTACCGGCGGTTCGCCCTCTTTGGGGAATTTCCCTCTGTTCCCTTACGCAAGTTGTGCGAATGATTCGATCGACGGCTGTAAATACCCGAAAAAGGAGAGGCCTGTGTCATTTGATACTGCTTCCGTCAATGCGACTCCAGGGTACTTTGCGGTAACTCTGGATTCCGGCATTAAAGTTGACATGACTACTGCTCAGCATACATCTCTTTTTCGATTCCAATTTCCCAAAGGGGGTTCTTCTGCTAGTCCGCTTATCTTATTGGACTTGACTGATCTATCTGATTCACGACAAGATAACGCAACGGTTGATGTTGATAATTCGACTGGTCGTATGACTGGTTCTGGTCGATTCTTACCCAGCTTTGGCTCAGGAACTTATGTCGCCTACTTCTGTGCTGACTTCCAAAGTGCTTCTGGAATTCGTGACAATGGTATTTTCGTCAACTCGCGTGCTACCGCGGACGCCAAATCGCTGAAGATCTCTAGAAGCATTAATGGGTATCCATTGCCTGTATGTATTAGTAAAAATTCCACATGTATGAGATAAACTGACTTTGAATGTGACCTTAAGGGCGGTGCTTGGGCTCGATTCAACGCTGGAACGGAGTCTGTTCTTGCACGTGTCGGTTTGAGCTTTATCAGTGAAGATCAAGCTTGCTCCAACGCAGAGAAAGAAATTCCCGATTTTGACTTTGATTCTACTCATTCGGCAGCAGTAAGCGCCTGGACGGATAAACTTAGTCCCATTCGCGTATCTCGTCAAGGTGTCAATGAAACGCTTCTCACCAATTTCTATAGCGGTGTCTACCGGACAATGACTCAGCCTCAGGACTATACTGGAGAAAACCCACTGTGGGAAAGCTCCGAGCCATACTTTGATTCTTTCTATTGGTCAGAACTACTGCCTTATAATTGTTTGCTTTTTGGATTTGGAAACCATGCTAACTTGAAAACAGTATTTGGGATCTTTTCCGCTCACAGATGCCATTCTTGACTTTGATAGACCCGGAAACGGTAACTAAGATTGTTCGATCGTTGATTGATACACAACAGCATCTCGGGTGGCTTCCTGACTGCCGTATGTCCCTTTGCAAAGGCTACACTCAGGGTGGATCCAATGCCGACAATGTCATCGCCGATGCCTACATTAAGGGCCTTACTGACGGCATTGACTGGGATGCTGCGTATGCTGCTGTTCAGAAAGATGCCGAGGAAGAACCATATGACTGGTCAAACGAAGGCCGTGGTGGACTCCAGAGTTGGAAGTCCTTGAATTATATTCCAGTTCAGGACCTTGACTACGTTGGTTTTGGCACAATGACTCGTAGTATCTCGCGCACTTTGGAGTACGCTTACAATGATTTTGCTATTTCACAAATCGCCCGCGGTATGAACAAAACGTCGGACGCTGAAAAGTATGAAAAGACATCGGCGTATTGGCAAAATCTTTTCAAAGCGGATCAGACGTCGTATTTCAACGGAACGAACACTGGATTCACAGGTTTCTTTCAACCAAAGTATCTGAACCAAACTTGGGGTTTTCAGGTATGCGCATTTCTCGATGAGCAATGTGGATATTGCTTACGATGCGAATAATAGGATCCTCTTATGTGCTCAAACATTGACAACAGTGGATCTATTTGCTCCCTACAGAACAATGCTGCGGAGACCTTTGAATCTAGTATCTGGGAATATCAATTGTAAGTTCTGACTGATTAATCAGCATACTAATAAGATACTAACACCTTTTAGTTTCGTCCCTCATGACATGGCTACTCTGATCACATTGCTCGGTGGACCATCGTCTTTCGTTAAACGTCTTGACTACATGCATGATAACCAAATCACGTACATTGGCAACGAGCCCGCATTCCTTACTGTCTTTCAGTACCACTACGCTGGCCGACCAGGCAAGTCGGCCAGTCGCGCTCACTACTATATTCCCGAATACTTCGGAACCTCCCCTGGAGGTTTACCCGGCAATGACGATTCAGGAACCATGGGTGCTTTCGTAGCCATGTCAATGATGGGACTGTTCCCTAATCCAGCCCAGAACGTCTATTTTATCATTCCACCTTTCTTCGATTCTGTACAGTACACTTCGCCATTAACCAACAAGACTTCGACAATAAAGACAATCAACTTTGATACGAAGTATAAGAACATCTACATACAATCCGCCACCCTGAACGGCCAGCCATACACTAAGAACTGGATTGACCATAGTTTTTTCACGGATGGAATGGAGCTTGTTCTTACACTGGGTCGCAATGAGAGTTCTTGGGGTACTCATGCCGCGGATTTACCTCCGTCTCTATCGACTCAGGGCTCTTCAAGTCTTGAGCAAAGAAGCGGATTAATTCACCCTTATATGCAGTGAGAAGCAAAGCATCTACTCCAGCTCATTGGTAGGTATCTATGTGTATATATTCATTATTCATCACACGTACACAATGTATGTTTCAATTCGTGATCTTCACAACAACATGCTGACATTGACGTAATATCCACTCATCATGAGGGATTTGTTTACTCGGGTAAATTCCACAAAAAGTCCAACGTCCCACCATCAAAGCCAGACAATTGCCCACCACTTGGCCCAAAAGGAGCCATAGACGGATCAAATGGCAGCGAAAATAACCAGTCATTATCATCCGTCATAGGAACTGGCCCTGAATTCTCATTAACCGTCGCATATGAAGAAGACTGCGGCATTGTTTGAGTCATTACTACATCAACAGGCGTGTTGTCACTGTTTGGGTTGCTGTTATATATGCGATTTGTATTCGGATCCGGCTCTCCGCCCTTGAAAAAGGGCTGTATAGAGGATGGGCGGGTACTACTCCTTGTTGTCGAAGACGAAGAGGGCATGACCGTATTTATAGCACCAGCTCCAGCTCCAGCTCCAATCTTATTCATCGCTGCGGACGAAGACGAGGCAACCAAATTTCTTCTCAACCGTGAAAGATGAACTTCCAACAAAATCGCGTAACGAGAAGCAAGATGCACGTCATCCAGAATATTGGACCTAAGAGCTTGGATACTCTTTTCAAGTACATCGAGGGACTCCTGTAGCTTCGTGTGTCGCACACCCAGACTGAGCGCTTTGAGCAGGAAAATCGATGAACTGGTGACCCGCAGAAATATACGCACTGGCGAAAAGCGTAGTTTGTCGGCCTGTGCAAGTTCGATTACCTTTTTGAGGATTTGACAGGATCCGTCTATTACTTCTTGTATGAATTCGTGGTCGATGGGGTCAAGGTTGATTTCGGCGTTGGTATGTTGGTTGGTGTTTGAGTCGACGTTATCGCTGTTGTAGGCATTATTGTTGTTGGATGAGGCGGAATTGGAGCGGGAGTGGGCGTCGGCCAGGACGCGCTCAACGACGGCTTGCATACCGAACGAATGCGTGTATACGCGGACATAGTGGTATTCGATATGAAGAATATTGACGAAATTCGTATTGAGTCCTGTCGGCGCATCGAGATGACGAGCACGCCATTGCGCCAGCAAGGGACGAAAATGATCTAGTAATCCTATGTAACGTCCACTGTGAAGCTGCTGTTTAGCAAATGAGGCAGACGGGAAAAGCATATCGTTGACAGATCTCGTAAGTTTGGTGAGATCCATCCATGAGTCCATGAACGTCGTCCACTCGGTCTTAGTCTCGGATAAACTAGTGCCGTGGACTTTGCTGATGGCGCGGTTGAGATTTTGCGGCATCAAGGACATACATCCTATTCGAGAAGCTAGTTGGTTTATGTAAACATAGAGAAGCTGTTGAACGCGCTGTTTGCGAATTCTGTTGTGAGTGACAAGAGCAGGGTTAGGATGTTTCGAGGGTATTGAGTCACGATCCTCAGACTCAAAGATACCAAGTTCGTGTGCCAGGGAAAATGCAGAACCAAGAAGCATCCAGGACATTTGATCTGAACGTCTTGCGGGCTCGATGACATCTTGAAGCCATTGATTTGAGGATGACTCGGGCTGACTTCTGGTTGATTCATCGGGGGCCCCGAATGCGATGTCTGAATCCCAAGCATCATTCTCCGGAGGAAAATGTAGTGCTCGAGGGTGCCATTCAGATATTAAAAGAAGAGCCTCGATGGTGCCTAGTGTCCGTATACTACCGCGTGAGGATCTCTCCTGACCAAGCATTAGTCGCATTATTAAGCTCTGGCAGTGAGTCCATAGCCTGTTATGTATGAAAAAACTCCTTGACGCTCCTCCTATTCCAGGGAGAACATGATAGCGCGACGATATCATTAGTATAGTGCAGCAAAGGAAGTACTCGTGGGTCACGAGAATATGATGATTCTCATGTCTGCGGTAGAACTCCGTTAAGATGGGAGACAGCGGAGATAGGTTGTCGAAAAACCTGATATGGTTAGATCAAAGCTTTAAAAACGGGCATTCATATGACAATGCCAACTCACTTATCAACAAATGTTACCGCCTCCTTTGCATTCAACCATCCCAGTTTCACCACTCGGAACGATTCCCATACACTTATCAAACTAGGATCGGTCATTGATAGCTCGATAGGCGGTGGAGCTGCTGGACTTGTGCCTGTATAAGTAGCCTGCGGGAGTGAGTGCGACAACGCTCTTGATATGCCGTGACCGGACCCAACACCAGGTTGCCTCTCCGGAGTCATATCATTACTCCGAGAACTAGTGTGAGCTGCTGCCTCAAACAGAAGGTTGAGTGCATCATTGCCGCTTGATACAACATGTCTCATCAAAGAGTTTGTAAGTTGATTGGGCTCCGAGGAGCCCTGGAAGTCAACGGGTTCTCTAGGTGTTGAGTGATCTTGGATTGATACATTAGGAGAGATCAACGAGTCTCTGTGCTGGGGTGTGCTTTGCAAAGTCTGATTGGGAGATAATGAATCTATAAACATACATTAGCCCCACGGTCTTATGTATATGCTGCGCAACATTCGTACCAGTCCTGGCCTTCCTGGCCCATGACCGCTTATCACTGAAGACGCAACGCCTCTGTTCGCGCCGGCATCTTGCGCATGGTGGAGCGGCCCCAATGTCACACTTGGCTTTCTTCTGTCTACAAGAGAGGCAGGCTTTGTAAGCTCGCTGAAAGTCCCGGCCACCGGATGCTCGTCTGTCCGGAGGCCTAAGGATATCATCCATCAGATGGTGATTGATCGAAGTCACGGCTTTCCAGTAGAGTTACTGATTACGAGGAATTGCCTGATACCACAGCAATTAGCCGTAGAATTGCCGTGTAAAAAGTAAATACTGGCCCAGGGGGTGGATACTTAGAGGAGATTATTACAGCTAGAAGCATTAGTCTACGAGATGGAAATGACGGCTAAATAATAACCGCGCTTTCCCGCTGCGGATGGCAAGCCGCTTTCTCTGTAACCAATCAGAGACTTGTATTTTTAGTGGGGCGCTGTTTTGACCGCTTATTGTCGCTCAGGGAATTGGCAGGGTTAGGGTTAATGACAGTGACCATATTGGGACTAGCTTCTTATCTTACCGGTTCCGGCATGGAACAGGCCCCATTAAGGCAGCAAGGCAGCAAGGCATGTAACCAAGTGGCTCCTCAGCCGGCAAGCACTGAGCGGCGTACTTACTTCCATATGATCACCTCAGTTATTCTCATCTTCACCACGGAGCAACACACCAGCCGCAATATTGGCTCTTCCTTCTGACTGTTGAGTCACCACCTTAACATTGGAACCTCGTATTCTCAAAAGCGGACTCGACGTGCCCTACCTCGATTTCGATATAATGAGCCATACCAGCTGTCTCGTGATCCTCGCAGGCTAGGATACGATGGTGCCTATCGCTAGTCCAGACACTCATCATGAGTCCAAAACCGAGCTAGTAACGTTGCAAGAGATACCCGTCCCACCGAGAATCGCGCTGGCTGACCTCGGTTCCGGCCCGAACAGCTCCCTTCCAACGAACGGAAATGGCTCGTCCAAGAAAGCCCAGGAAACTGAGGTGCAGCGCGAATGGGATCAGGTAGCTTCGCATATTCGAAGTAATGGATCGAAGCATGGGGTTGACGTACAACCGACAGGAAGTGGTGTCACAGCTAGCAGCAATGCAATATCTCAGGAAGAGCAAGAACGGACGCGGCAGTCTTATTCACACGGTCTCGGTATTGAGCTGGATGGATTGAATGGAAATCAAGAAGAGGACAAAGTTTCTATCAGTGTTGGCAACGGTAATAGATCATCGTCGCCTCAAGATCGGAAGCAAGACAAAGAAAAGGTTTTGAAATTGTCACCGACCCAGATCAAGGAGCTCATTTCGTCTCCGGATTCAATTCCGATGCAGAGAGTACCAGAGGACCATGAAACAGACGATGAATCTGCACCGGCGCCAAAGCCGTTGCCATCACTTGATGACATCGCCAAAGCGAGAAACAGGGCCGAGTTTTTGAGGTCCATCAGCGGCAGCTTTTACCAGAAGAGAAACTCAAAGGGATCAAGTCATCTGGATGATCCTCCAAGCTTTCTTATTTCTAGGGAAGATACGCCTTTGAGTGCACCTATCAGTCAGCGACCTCAAGCTGCTCGAATGATGACCAGTCCTATGGCTTTTCCGAGACGGAACTCGGTGAGCGACGAGCAGCGACTAAACCCTAATCCGGCTTTGCGTTCCAGACATAAAGGTGCCCCTACCCATATTGATATGCCAGAGCGCAAGACGCCGGCAGAGGATCCGAATCCCTCTCCCATGCCACAGTCTATACCACTGCCTCCATTATCTATTCCAGCGTACCTAGAACTAGAGCTATCATCGTCACGGCCGTCGCCTCTTTACATTCACCGCTCGGCGAAAAATCAATTTCCATATGAGTCGTCGCAGGTAAAGCTGGAGCGACTTTTGAATTTCATTCTACTTCCACCTGCTTTGGAACAAGTTTTATGGTTTGGCGCACTAGCCTGCATTGATTCATGGCTGTACTCGTTTACCATATTACCACTTCGTTTCGCAAAGGCCCTTTATATATTGGTATCTTCCTGGGTTCTAAATTTTTATCGAGAAGCTCAATTTGTATGCACGTTCATCATCAACGGGGTTGGTCGAGTATGGCGAAGACGTCTAAGGTCGTCCAAGAACGTACCATCTGATCCTACGCATAGTGTCCAACTGAAGGAACTTGCTGAGACCAACGGTTCGTCCGCCAATGGCAATACAGATGCCAGATTAAAATCTCGACAAATCAATAATACCAGAAGAAGAAAGACGTCAGCGCAGCCGAAACATCGGAGGCAGAAATCAACACCGTCTGCTTTACAACCAGATGACAAAGCGGATTTACTGAAAGGCTTCTTAATGATTTGCACTTGTATCATCCTGAGTTCCCTTGATGCCAGTCGAATGTATCATTGGATTCGAGGACAAAACGCCATCAAACTCTACGTCATTTATAATGTGCTTGAGGTCGGTGATCGTCTGCTTTCAGCTATTGGTCAGGACGTTCTAGAATGTTTGTTCTCAGAGGAAGCATTAGACAGAGGACAAGACGGCCGTAGCAAAGTTGTGCGCCCATTCTGGCTCTTCTTACTTGCTCTTGCATATACAACAACGCATGCAACTGCTCTTTTCTACCAGGTTATCACACTCAATGTCGCCGTCAATTCCTACTCAAACGCATTAATCACACTCCTACTGTCCAACCAATTCGTTGAGATCAAGTCGACGGTTTTCAAGAAGTTTGAAAAGGAGAACCTCTTTCAACTGACATGCGCGGATGTTGTTGAAAGGTTTCAGCTCTGGTTAATGCTTACTATAATTGCGTCCCGAAATATCGTCGAGACAGGAGCATTTACGTCTTGGTTTACCGTGGGATCCACCATGGCAGACCAAGTACGATCGACAGTCACTAATAGCACGCCTCTTACGACCTCCCCACGTTCGTCAACTTCGATCCTTCCTCAATCTTTTACATTCTTACCGTCGACAATCTTCACGTCCTTGACTGGCGGCGCGAATACACTGTTACCGCATTTTGCTCAGGTCTTAGGGCCATTCTTAATCGTGCTGGGATCTGAGATGTTTGTGGACTGGCTCAAACATGCATATATTGCCAAATTTAACAACACACGACCAGCTATTTACGGAAGATTCCTCGACGTTCTCACGAAAGATTACTACACAAATGCATTTGTCGACCAGAATCTAACAAAGCGACTGGGGCTAGCAGTTATTCCCATGGCTTGTCTATTCTTCCGAGTCTCTGTTCAGACTTACCAAATGTTCTTACAAGCGTTGCTCCCGATGCAAGCGTCTTCTACCGAGCATAGCGCTTCGTTGACAGCGATGCATGAACATTACTCCAACTTACCCCAACCGTCAACACCGCCTATGCCGTTCACTGTTCAGTCAGTTATGTCAACCTCTCTTGATCGCTTATCATGGGTGTTCAATACCATAGTGGAGAATGCTATTCCTTCGCCGATACAGTCCGTCACATTTTTCACCATCGTCCTCGTGGTCACGGGTTATTTGATCCTGCTCATCTTGAAGCTTACACTAGGAATACTTCTACTATCATTCTCTCGCTCACGTTACAAGGCAATGAAGGATCGCGAACAGAAATTGTACTATGGGGCTCAGCATGAACCCAATAGCATCTCTTCATCTACCTCTCAGGAATTACCAGAGCAACATAGGCTGTCTCATTCTTCCACCATAAACGCAGTCCGAGACTACACTGTCGAGGGAGGCCGTCGAGTCGGTGGTTGGGGTGTTGTCGAAGTAGATGAAGACAAAAGACGTTGGATCTATGCAGACGATCCTGATGCTTTGCGGAAGATCAAGGAAAAAGAGCGTGCTCAAAAAGACAAGCAATCTGTCAAAGATAGTGGTGCATTACTGAACCTTGACGGGGTGAAACGATATGAAATGGTGGCCAAGCGAATCTGGTAGTACAAGTACATATTCGTTCATAAGTTCATGTGGCATATTGCGGAGTTTGGGTATTCACTTTCTAGTGATAGATGGTATAATGCTATTCTTTCTTGTCTCCTGGCCTATTCAGAGATGAGAACCTATCAAAGTATCTATGGAGTAACTACAAGCTAAAAATAAGACAGTCGCGGCTTCTGCGCAAAACTAGGTTAATAGCTTACAGCTTATCACGAAGCAGTACGGTTATTAGAGTACGTTAAGCCACTGATGCATGTTTATTTATTTTCTTCCCTTTCTTTATCGAAATGTCTCAGTGTAGGCCTCCTATGGCTTTGAACCGGACAATTAATAAGCTATATGCAACATGTTCATATTTCATTTTAATCTCGGCCATGCTCAGGACACTAGAGTAATCAAAAGAAACACTGGTGTTGTCTGATGCATTTGGCTACTAGCAAGACTCCCACACTCCCATGCCTCATCAATATTCGAATCTCATGTTTTCCTGTTCTTTCGCCGTGACATGTACCGGCGAATACAAATGAAAACGTATAGAATGTATGGAACAAATCCAATAATAGGGTGAAACATTCCCAAAACTACCATCATGACCGCCACAACAAAAAACAAAGGCCATAATTGATGTTCTGAATACAAAGTGCGCCACCATTCTTTCCGGAGCGGATTCTTGCCTTGAGGCAAAAGGTGATGTAGGTACAATAAAGCAGGCGCGGCAAACACAGCGAGGAGAAATAAATATACCATGGTAAATGGGGCTGCGGAAAATTTGATTGGCAAATTTGATGAAGGTAGGTAATTTAGTGCGTCAGCGACGACTTTAACCATAAAAGCGCTTGATAGCAAGGCCCATTTTATAACACTGCGGAAAAGGGCGTTTGTTTGAAAAATTCGGACTAGGAAGTTGAACGCCCGCAGAGCGAATAGGGGGACTAGTAACGTAAGCATAGTCAATGGTACAGCAGCGATCACATAGTACTTGATAGGCCATGCTGAGCCGTTAATCTCTCTGGTGTTCATCCCAAAGATAGACTGTGAAACATATCAGCAAGACAAGGTGACGAAACAGATGAATTCGTAATCTTACGGCAACAAATGACATAGGAACAAAAATGGCAGCGAGAGTAGTCAGCACGATAGTTTTCTGAGACCCATAAAGATCATGCTGGTCAATAATCTGGAACATGTCAGGCTCTTGAGAACATTTTGCTCTCAGCGGAAATACCGACCATCTGGCGAACTTCTCTCGTCTCCTTTTGAACTTTAGATATTTCCATATCCAGGAGTACACATGTAGCCTTCAAACTTTTGGTCCACTCTGGTATTGCAGAAACATGCCATTCTGCGTGGAAAGATTCAAGCTCTGTGCAGATAGAACTGATCAAGCTTTTGTTGTATTCCAAATGATTGATGAACATCAAACAAACATGGGCGGCCCCAGTAGTAGGGTTAGCGGCGTTTTTGTACTTCTGTAATGGTTGAGTAAGAGCAGTAACATAGGCTAGGTATAGCGCCTTACCATTTTTTGAATAGTCTTCATAGTGTCACGAAGAATGAGATGAGTATTGTTGAAGCCCAAGATGTACAGATAGCGTAGAGAATGCAACCAGTGCCTCGAAAGCTCATCCAAGATCTCCTGCTTACCACATGAAACAACCTCGTTCATGATCCGAATGTACGTCTCTGCCATATCTCGATTTCCCATCGTCAAAACACAGCCCCACCTGCTCCGGCCGTCATTCCAGGCGCCATTGACCGCGCACCTCGAAGTAGATACTGGTCGAGATCCATGTGGCTGGTAAACATCCATCCAGAACGTACTGTTCAGGAACGGAGGATATGTGTCGGGGAACACCAACGTTTTTGTGGCAGGCAGAGGGAATGTTTTTGGCAAGAAGGATGTAGTCTTCACCGAATACCATTCTGCCTGGTTTGAAAGTTGGCTTTCGACCCCAGTCTGGGTGACGTCTCTAACGGTGGCTGGGTTGAGACGTGCTAAGGAAGGTATTAGCTATCAAGCGACGCAAGTTTTTTACATCTTCTCACATTCAGGAATGTCAGGTAGTAGCGCGCCATAGTTGTATTCCACGTTGCCGAGGACGGCTTCTAGGAGATGATACAATTCCTCCGCACCGATATCAAAATGACGTCTAACCAGGAAAAGGCAAGCAATGGTCGCAGATGTGCAGATAGCCTCGGAAGTTCGATAATTCCGCAGTATCTGCTCCGTCCTTGTGAGAGAGGAAGTCGTAGGCGACGGTTCTACTTGAGACAATTTATCGCAGACACTGGAGCACTGTATCAGTTCCCATCACCCAAAATTTGACGGCTAGTATTGGCGACCTACAAAAGCCTATTATATTGAGAGTTCTGTGGAATAGTGGGTTAGTTTAATTTGGACTTGGGAAATGCTTTCTTCAACGTACTTCGTTATCAGTCTCGAACCATGTCCATAACTCTTCCAACGACGTGATTTCACGAATGGTATGATCTTTTCCAGAATTAATCAATCTTAACTGTACTCGTCAATTGTTAAACCTCACCTGCACCTCCGATCTGGAGGAGTAGAATCCTGACTTTAATGTACGTCGGGTTTGCTTCACTTGAGTAGAGTTTATGGTTACGCCAAAAAAACTCCAGGTCTTCCACCGCTTTGTATCCTTGTTCTTCGATCGACTGATATCGCCCTGGGTTTAAGGAAAAATGACCGTTTTCTGCTCTAGTCTCACTAGCAAAGTCTTTCACAGCCTTCCGCAGCGTTTCTTGGATAGCCACGCGGGTAGAGACGAGAGAACGCTCTACCGCCATCTGCGTAAAGTCGTAGACACAATATCAGACAAGAAGCAGGAGACTTAATTTTCATTGATGGAACAATGGCAACATTACAAGGAAGAAAAGAGGGAAAGAAAGAAGAAAGTTGTGGCCACATTCAACCTCATGTGCTGGGCTCAGCCTTGTCAAAAAAGCCGCCTTGCTGATCGTGGCATAGTATGTATCGACAGACACAGCCACTTGTCTACCCAGTGACAAACCACCATTAACTGAATGCAGACTATTGCGGTACTTTCTCTTCGGATCTCATCCAGTTGAAGCCATATGGAATTGGATGAAGGATTGGATGTAGGAATGATATCGAAATGATGAGCAGCTTTGTTAAATTGCATGAGGTTGTGCAGGCTTCCGGAGATGCTGCACTAGATCAATCCCTCAAGGATTTGATTGATTCCATGCAATCTATGCGTGAGGCTATAATTACCTGGAGGTGGTCCTGCGTGGTAAGCAAAAATATACGACCTACCTTATCCTTATATACGCCAAGGCTGCCTTCAACACCATACTATATGCCAGGGTGTGTCGCTCAACCTTGGCGTACTTGGCGGTGTCTCTCTCTCAAGATTTGTTATGATGGACGACTCTGTTGTTCTTGACGTTTATCAAACACAAGCTGACCAACATGAACATCACAGTGGCACGGAGGAACCCACACCCTCTGCTGCTGCCGTGTTCATGAGGCTATCATGCGACCGATGGCGCCTCCAGAAACTGAAATGCAGTTTTTCAGCTGGCTCTGATATCTGCGAACGACGCAAGAAAGCCAAAGTGTCGTACCTCTTCAGCCGGAGAACCTCATAGAAATCGAAAAAGCAGAGCAGCAACAAACCACGCTTCTCGAACACAAATGTTCCTCCAAGGTCTCCTGTATGGATCCAATGCGACCCTATTCATGGCGATGCTGTGGTTCTTGATACCAGTCGAGCACTGGGAATTGCCTTTAGATCGTCATCGACCACATCGTCTACCCAGTCGGCTTATAGTTCCCAATCTCCGGACTGGAGCTTGGATCCCTTCATAACAGGGTCTGCGATAACAGAAGAACCCTTAGTAACAGGATCGGTTATCATAGATGACCCCTTTGGCATGTGCTCTTTTACCGGCCAACAGAAGGATGTATATGTGACTGACTACGACGATCACTTCAGGTGGTAGCTCCACAGTCATGCTATAGCAGACGAGAGTTTTGCCTCACCACAACAATCAGCCAACACCAACCTCGTTACACTGTCGGCTCCTGCAGATCCACTTATTGCCAATATCTATCCAACAACTAGTCATTCAAACAGGAATAGGGCTTCTTCTCAGACTAGCCTGAAGCTTACATGTCTGTTATCACATATGCAAAGTCAACTGCAGGACTTAGAGGAGGGTTGCTGACAATACCAAGAAAACGGAACCACCCTCGACGACTACCCAGTAAGAAACATAGCCGAGTTATCGCAAAAATTCGCTACTATGGCAGGAGCCGTTTTGAGTACCAGCACCGGACCTAGGGGGCCTACTAGCGATCCGACGCAATCAGAAGCAGCAGTGGCCTCAACTAGGCTTAGTCGCGTACTGCGTTTATTTTCCGGGCTGTCATCGACAACGAGGCTTACTACAGGGCTTGAACACCACGATAATCCTCTATCAATATATGTGTGCGAGAGGAGTTCAGATAAAACTCGGTTTAGGACAAGTCCTCATCACTGTGATGGTCGTTCGTCCTGCAGGCTTAGCTCGGTCCGTCGTAGTACCGTTCCGGGACCTCTTTGAACCCTAAGCCCTAGGGACCATCCATGGCGGGATATCCCATCGTTGTCATGCCTTTCCAATTAGGCACCGCCAAAGAGTCTACGTGCTATATAGAGCTGTAGAGAACTCTTGCACAGGGTCTTCCTTTTTCCTCTTTCTCTGTATGCTTAGTTTTTCGTCGATGGGCTGCCCTAGGCTTTAGGATTGAGCAAATGTCACATTTAGTAACACAGCTAAAAGAGTGCTGTAAATGTAGAAAGTTTTTAAACAGATAGTAGTTTCTGTTTTCAGCCTTTTTATCAACCCCTGCATCGTCCTTATTGTTTTCTCACCGCAAATTGATGAATATATTCTAATCTATATACATGGATAGGATGTCCAAGTTTGACGTTCAACATCAAATCATGCGCGCACGGGACAAAATGGCTCGGCAGCTCTGGAGGCTCGTAGGACGTCCTATTTATCCTATTGTCTTTCAAAGGCTACACTTTCCTTAAAAAAGTTTACCAATTGTACAATACACATGCATCACAAATGTTAGTTTCAACCCTTTCAGTCTGAGTTGAGTTTCATCTGACCGTGGACCTTGACTGAACACAACATTAACAACTTCAGAGTAAAGAAAACAATATCTGAGCTCTGCAGAGCTTTTAGAGTTTCACAGGGAACTTCTCTCGTAACCACGGCCCATACCTATAGAATAGAACTGGCACGGGTATGAATACAAGAGAGATGAATCCCAATACACTGTTGCCCCAGCCTAAACCGAATCTATTGTAAAGTGGATCTGCAGCCAAAGCCAAGAATGCTCCTGAGCCATTGCGTACCAGTGTGGTAGCTGCCAAAGCCGATGCAGCGCCCTGGGGACCGAACATATCCATCATATAGAGCTGTCCCGAAGAAGTAACGCATATTGTGCCAACACCAATGAAGACGGTGCCAATGATGGGCACGATCCAATGTACTTTGGCTTCAGCTGACCAGCCATACCAGAAAATACTGATTGGTACACAGGGGCCAGCAAAGATCATCAGTATCAGGCGGCGCTCTGGTCCGCCGTTCTCGCGTATCAGCTTATCACTAAGTTTAGAAAAGAGGATAACGCCAATAGTGCAGCCAACCCCTAGGCCTAAGTACGCTAGACCAGAAACTCCAACGCTCCAGCCGTATGTGTTCTCGAAGACGGTTGGGAAGGTTGCAAAGAGAAGGTAGGTCATGCCAAAGACAAATGCCATGTATAACCCTATCAGCATGACAATGGGAGAGAGGAGCAGTATGTGTATTGGTCGGATCAGCGCGCGCTTGACGAGTTCCTGTGCTGGAATCTGTCTCTCACGCGCAGGTCGAAGATCAGGGTTTCCGGTCTCTTTGCGCAGCCGGGCAGTTTTGCGGGAGAGAATCATAACGGCATTGGTCTCGCGCATCGTGATTATGGCAATTGTGGTCACGATAGCGGCCTAGACGAATATCAGAATGCTTAGCCCTGGCTCTCGACATGAGGGAACTACTGCGAGAGAGAAATAAACAGGAGCAAAAGGAGACAGCCCTGTCGTACTTACAAATATGAGCACCAAGTAGAATGTCCACCGCCAACTCAATGATTGCGTGACAAAGCCACCAATCACAGGACCGATGACAGGACCAAGCAAAGGGCCGGCGGTAAACATGGCTGTTGCAGTACCCCGATGCTCCTTGGCCAGCAAGTCGGCAATAGTGCCACCACCGCAAGTCATAAAAGAAGCCGAGCAGGCGCCGCAGAGGAAGCGAAAGACCAAAAACATCGCCACATCCGTACTGAGCGCGCAACCAATAGTGCAGCCCAAAAATAGTGCACTGCTGAATTGGTAGATGGGCACACGCCCGGTCAACTCGGACAGCGGCGCAAACAAAAGAGGACCCAGCGAGGCGCCCAGCGAGGGTATCGTTACTGTGAGCGTCATCACAATGATGCTGGTCACCCCAAACTCAGAAGCTAGTTTTGACGCACCCGGCGCGAACATGGTCGTGGCAATATTCCTGCATTGAGGCAAGCGTCAGTATATCGTGTTGTTCTTTCGTTGTGGGATGCAGCAATCGATTTTACACGAATCAGAAATACAACGATCTATACGTACGTGTAGAGCACGGAGAGGGAGACCAGGGCTATATTTAGCAGCTTCTTCGACCTGGACCAGTTTCGCGGATTTGTAGGGTCGTCAGGGCCGTCCCAGTCAACGATATTAGGGTCGGAGACTGCGTTGTCGCCGTTGGCAGGACGGTTCTTTTCTTCGTCTGCAGAAGTCATCTCACCCGTAGAGGCTTTCCCACCGGCAAGGTCATTCTTGCCAACAGCGGCCTTCTCATCGGCAGGGACCTTTGCGATAGGAGAGTCTTCATCATCAGCAAGGTCTTTAGAACCAACCAGCGTGCTGTGTTGGGTTGCTTCGGTGTCACCGTTGACTCTATTGAATTCGTGATGGGCAGGAACACTTTCTGTCTCACTTCCTGACATCTTCTCAGTGTAAGATGGGGATTGCAGTGTAAGACCGTGTAAGTGCTCTGTAGATAGCTTCAGGCTAGTTAATGCCAAAGATCGAGAATTGCGCGATCCTTGATTATAGATGCATGAAAAGAGCATTCAGACTAGGGCTTGAGGACTTGGAAACGGGCACGTGATATCAATGTACCCCCAACTGTCCGACAAGCACAGTAAGCCACAAGTGTAACTAAATTAGCCCCGTCGATTGCCCCGTCGATTGCTCCGTCGATTGCCCCGAGAACTGCCTCATTAAATAGCTGCCGCACTGATCCTGCATCATCCTTCGATGACGGCTGAGTAAAAGTCCCAGCATTACTGGTATTACATATCGCACCATTTTACTGATGAGCATACAAACTCATTTTCGGATTCACTTTATAGTCTCTAAATTCTGTCTGAATTGGCGCGTCACTCACAGCGAAAGACCTCGATGGACCAGCGCGCAGCGTTTGACCAGTCACCTACATACACCAATGACTGCAAGCGCAATACCGTCGTAGAGTCACCGCGTCTACGAGACCGCCGGCGGGAGAAACAACTGCTGTCATGTACTTTTTGTAGGAATCGCAAGTATATTGCCCATTGCCATTGACAATTTTATCATGACCCGCACACATTACTTAATAGCTTTTGCGATGAAGCGATACTGAGTGACTTGATATCTAAAGGGTACGATGCGACCGCCAGCTTCCATGCAAGACCTGTGTAGCCAAGGGACTTGCTCTCTCCTGTACTTATGAGCCGAGTCCGCAGCAAAAAAGTACTGTCAGTGTCAGCGAGCGCATCAAGGAACTTGAGGCTCTGGTGCGCTCGCTGGCGGGGCAGCAGCAACAGCAACAGCAAACCTCGCAAACACCTGGCCTATCTGTACATTCGAGTGGCTCATGCGATGACTCCCTGACTCATTCATTCCAAGGTGCGCCGGGTAAATTGCCGCCAGACCCTTCTGCCACCCCCATGGCTTCTGCCAGTGAGGACTCGGGATACACGACTGCAGAGCATGGCAGCATGCGTATCCACGCGCATGGCGTAAATTATGTTAGCAGTGTCCATTGGGCCGCCGTTCTTCACAGCATCTCTGAATTGAAGGATCACTACGAGAAACAAGAAGAGGTGAGGAAGCTAGACATTGGCAACGATGTGCCGCATCATAGCTCTGGTCCTCGTTTGTTGTACGAACCAATCCACGTGACAAAAGCTGATATTTTGACCTCAATACCAACTCGGCCGGTAGTAGACCGTATGGTCGCGCGATATTTCATTGCTCAAGGCGTTATACCGGGTATTTAGTTGATCCTTCTACTTGGGAGAGCATTGTGTACAGAATGTACTCATATAGCTAACTTTTGGACAGTCATTCTCCATAGTGGCCAGTTTCTCAAAGAGGTACTATCACGCCTTTCCTTCTGTCGTACTTTCATCATGGAATTCTATACGTGACTAACGCTTCCTAACTTAGTACGAGAGCTTCTGGCAAGACCCCGCTGCTACGTCTTTTGCCTGGATCGGCCTCCTATTAGGTATTATGTGTCTCTCCACACAACAGCAGTTGGCCAAGGACCCTATGGACTCTAATACCTTGATGCGTGTCTACGCGTTTCGCGAGCGAACTGTTCATTGTCTTACACTCGGCCAATTTGCCAAAGGCGGAAAGCATATGCTTGAGACCATGATCAATCACCTGGCTTGTGAGGCAATTCTATGTAGAGATACAGATATTGAACTCTGGTTCCTACTAGGTATGATCGTGCAACTCGCCTTAAGTCTTGGCTACAATCGAGAGCCTCGGAATTTCCCAAACATTTCGGAGTTTGATGGTGAGATGCGACGACGCGTATGGGCAGCCATTGTACAGATGGACTTGCGGCTTTCAAGTCAGTTAGGATTACCACATCTCCTTAAGTTGCAACACTGCGATACAGCCGAACCACACAGCCTGTTAGATTCAGATTTTGACCAGGCGACAGTCAAGCTGCCGCCATCCCGGCCAGAAACAGAGGTGACGCCAGTGCTTTATGGTTTAGCAAAGAACAGGATCGACAGTATCAGTGCACTGATAAGCGATGTTGTTGCTGACACTCGAAGTAACCCATATACAGAGATTATGGATCTAGACCAGAAGCTGCACGAGGCTGAAGCATCATTACCACCAATCTTCCAGTGGCAACCCCTCAGTCAATCCTTCACGGTACCTCCACAGATCATTCTATACCGCATATGGCTACAAGTCTCTGTGCAGAGGGCAGTAATTTGGCTCCACCGGAAGTATCTCACGCCATCCTACACTCAGGTGCAATGTCAGTATTCTCGAAATACCTGCGTGCAGGCTGCAATCAAGTTACTCGAGTTCCAACAGCTACTCGACGAGGAGATGCGCCCTGACGGGCAGCTGCATTCAGTGTGCTGGATGCAATCCTCTCTGATAAAATCAACTTTCCTTTTAGGCATGAGTGTTCTCTGCTACTATATTCAGCTGTCGAAAACCATGCCAGATGTACCACTAGACCAGCACACCAGAGCGAAAATCTTCAGCCTATTGAGAAATACATATTCGATATGGCAGTGCGAGAGATTTGTTTCCCGTGATGCTTGGAAGGTAGTGGAATATCTTAGTCGCCTGCTAGGGCTTAGGGAACACCCAGAAAGTGCATCGACTACGCAAGAGGCAAGGGCCCATCAAAATACACCTCAAAACGCCGATGCCTCGCTCGACCAGGCCACATGGGACGTCTACCAAGGTAAGAATGATCTTTTAGGTATCTATACATATCTTGGGATCTGTCGGAGGCACAACTCAAAAGCCCGCGAAACTTTTCTATATGAGAGGCTGACACTGTTTAGATTACATCGCTAATTTTCCCGCAGCTTTCGACGCGAACTTCCTGCCCTTAGACGTATCTGAAGCCTCATACACGGTTCCCAACTTGATGGATGACTCGCTGCTAGCGAATGTAAATGGGCCAGACAGGTAGTCTAGTGAACATGTTTTCTTTAGGGTAGTTGAATAAATTAATCTAGACTTGCCTTTGTCTCAGATTATACTTCACCTTCGCGAAGATCCTCGTTACTTTTACTCGTTTATTCGTCCCACGATGAGCACCCAGCCAGCCCATGTAGTGTATAATGGCGAACGAATTTGCATATTGAGACTGTGTAGCAGACAGCTATATCACTTTCTCATAAGATTCATAGCCTCTCTACATCAATTGGTGTGAGCTCCTCTACTCAAATTCTCTCCGATTAACTGTCTACGAGCTGGACAAGTGCATATGCATTGCACAGGGCTAGACACCTACTCGTAGCACCAAGAATTCCACAATCTAGGTTGACAAGACTCGGAGTAATTTATGTACCTAGGACAGGTACAGGAACCTTAGCCAGCCACAACATCGACTCCTCATTCTTCAGTGTGGTACCCAGCTTTTTGAAAACCTGACATAACCTGACTCGCGTATTTCGAGGAGCATTTTCATTGTTTTTGATATAGATTTCCGTAATTTTCATTTTCAACTTTACTACATAATGCAACTAATTTATGACTAGTCTACGCCTAATGTTATCTATGCTTTGGAGTAGTCACAATTATGTCTATTTCGCAATGTATTTCGTATAGAAGAAAGAACATTGATACAGAATGAAATTTATTAACCCTTAAAAATTACCCATCTATCTAAAGATCCCAAAACATATTTATTTTTCCCTCGCAAAACGATCACAATCTAAAGTTCAATTTTTCTTAGTAGAACACTTCTAAGCCTTATTGACCACCCCGCCGAGGCAGCTTCTCAAACACCCAGCCAAATATTTCCCGACTCTTGTACAGATTCATCACACGGAGTCGCTCATTATCCAGATGTGCGTGATCGCTGGCCTGTCCACAGGGCAAATTGGCCGCCGGCGCAGAGAATTCTCTTTCCAAGAACCGGATTGTGGGAATTGAGCCGCCTTCACGAATATAGATTGGTTGTACAGGCGTGGGGGTTGCGACTCGAGTAGGCCAGGCAGAAGCGGATGGCGGTGAGGTTGCGGTGTCATGGCGAGAAATGCCATTCCCATGTGAGGGCAGAGAAAGAAGGGAAGGAGATGGCGATAGTGAATCTTCAGCAACGTCTTCACCCTGCTTTGCTCCATTTGTCCTTGCACCTGTCAGGGTTGAGGAAGTCGGCACTGCAGTGGTATTGGATGCACTTTGTTTTCTTTGTGATCTCTTCTTGGACGAAGTTGTAGATGACGAAATGATTCGATCGATATGAGATGCTACACTATCGTTTGAGTCGGTGCGGTTAAGTTCTGCTCCAAATGGTCGCATGATTGTCTTGGACTGCGGTTGAGGATAGTTGTATCGTTTTTCGTCCAGGTTTGGAGTCCATGCTGCGGAGATAGCTTCAGCTAAGGTCCCGAATATTTCATTATCAGGGTCACCTAGCCAAGGATCAGACTTTCCAGTAATCTCAATTGTGAGCTCGTTTTGGGAGTCCAGCAAGTCAAACTGCTCCTGAGCAAAAGCAGTAAATGCTGAAGCAATCTCGTCGGCACTCTGATTAGGTACGATGCGCACTGACAAAGCAGCTTTTGCTCGTCTGGAAATTGTTGTGCCCGTGTTCTTGTTGCTTGGCACTTCAATCGAGTGAACCGTGAATGATGGTTCGCGCCATCGATACCTCAGAAAATGAGGGAATGCTTCGCGGTCTTCAATTTGAGGATGCAATGGGAGCATGGCCTCTGTTATTGCTTGAAACCGCTGTTCCTCTGCTTTGGTTAACTCTGCGACTGTATCGTAGAAGTTGGGAAAGTTGATGTGGCCTTTACGCCCAATGAAGGTTGCAAGCAGTAGAGAGAGATCTTTCAAAGGTTCGTCAAGCAAAGAACTTCCATCAATACCACTGTGAAGATCAGGATGATCGCTGGTCACGATTAAGTTGGCGTGAACCACGCCACGAAGACCATAGGTCAGACAAGGTATATGGTCATCAAGCCAGTAGCTATTCGCGAGAAGTATCCAGTCAACCTTTCCGATCAAGTCCTTATTTTCACGAACTGCTTTTTCGAACCCTTGAGAGCCTGATTCTTCTTCGCCCTCAATCATGAATACGACATCACAGCCAAGAGCTTTGCGTCTGACAAGATCAGCCGCTGCATAAACAGCTGCCAGAATCGGTCCTTTGTTGTCAGACACACCACGGCCATACAAATATCCGTCGACAGAAGCAAGTTGGAAAGGGTCTGTTCGCCATTTAGGTTGGTTGTTGTCAGCACCGACAACATCGTAGTGACCGTAAAACAATATAGTCTTGACATCCGGTCCGGGGTTGGACGCCGAGAATCTTGCGTAAACAACTGGATTAGTATCTGGGCCTGTCTGCAGTAGTTTTGTTGTCGCTCCTAAAAAGGCACAGTGGCGCCGTAGGAATGTTGCTCCTTGATTACATTCAACCGAGAATTTGGGACTGGAGGATATCGTCCGATATGAAACGAACTTGAATAGAGTGTTGACCATGTCATCTGAGGTGTGTTAACAGGGTATCTTGACTCCAATGTTGTCTTTCTATACATACCATTGCCGATTGGTTGGACTTCTTTTTGTTGGAGGTGCCCGGCTAAATCCCAAAGAGCGACACTGTTGTCATTTCCACCAGTAGCATAAATACGTCTATTGCTGGAAACCCTACTGGTGGAGGCCAGAATTGTACCTTCGTGGGCTGTCCAGCAGCCAATTTCTTCGAAACTCGAATTGAATTTCTAGACATGTCAGCGAGATCTCACACAATGTAGATACACTTATATATTCTCTTACCTTGATGACTCCCTCGGCGTCACCCGCAATTGCTACACCATCCATTATGTCAAGAGCCCACAGGTCTCCTTGATGTTCGGTGATTTGCTTGACAAGCTGCCGTGAGTCGAGGTTCCAGATATTTAGAGCACCACCAGCCAAGCCACAGTATAACAGGGAGCCTTCAATAGCGAGTGACAGCACTGCATCGTCTCCGTTTTCTAGTTCAACCCACGGAATCGGAGCTCCGCTGTTCTCATTTGTTAACCGCCATAATTTGACAGACCCATCACCAGATCCCGTCAACAATACTTCTTCGGATGGAGCTGATTCTACCAAGCCTTGAACGATAATCATGCAGTAAATGTAACCATGATGGGAGAATAGTCTATGTTGATCGCGGTTGAAGGTCAAGGTTTTCCCGCTGTGATCGGTCAAACTGTGGGCGTCTGAGTCTTCTGATCGAGGGTTGATGCTGCCACCGGGCCCTCGGGAATCAAAGAATCGATGTGTGCGTTTGGATGGATGTCGGGCAACGGTGCCCTCTCCATCGGTAGACAGATTACACCACTATGCGGATCAATCAGGGTGCCACAGACATGTGGACGGTTTTGTACATACCTGTAAACTTGTATTTTGTCCGCCACAAAAGACAGTGTTCAGTTGCTGTGAGTAGACGACAGTAAAAATATCACCAACATCATGATGGGAATAAATTGAATATAGTCTTTCGAAAGTAGAAGTTGACCAGACCTGCGTTGAGAGTTATTACATGCACCTCAATATGATTTAAAGGGTAAAGGAATATACATTGACCACGGAGTCTCCACCACTAGAGAACAGTAATTGTCCATTCGGAGAGATGAATAAACTCAAAACACTTTCCCCATGTGCTGGAACAGACAATACCAGCTCATAGGTGTCCAAAGACCAAGCCTATTGCCCGATCATTAGTAAGACACGAATATTGAATTTGTGAAAGGTATAACATACCAATATGTCACCTCCTTGCAACCCGGCAAAGACACACTCGTCGTCCAACGCTACAGCTAGCACGGACCGAGACGCTTGAACACGATGTCCAATGGCACAGTCGTTTTGCATGGACAGCTTGGATGAATAGTCTCTAAGGTGGTTGTCGCTGCTCGAAAACGAAGCTGGTGAGTCATTCTCCGAGTGGTCATCGGAATCAAGAGAAAAGCGTGGCATTGTGGCGGAAGCCGCCAGGGCGGAGATCAATGCAGTTTGGTTCAGAAGATACAGGTGTGCGTCTCTTGTTGTTTCTAACCTTTCTTATTGGCTTATAGAGAGGTGTCAGTAACTTTTTAACCCAGCAGCTTGGATGCACTAAAAAAGAGGAGATCAGGGTGAAAATAGGTTGCAGCTGACTGTGTGAGGATGACACGTAGCCGACTACACAGGGATAATCTACCGGGACGAATAGGAGGTATTGACAGGGGGTGGTAGGAAGGGACGGTTGTTTAGTGCTGTGAAGCTGATGTTTTTGTTGTACAAAAGCAAAGGAAGGATGATGTGATCGAGAACGAGAATCGAGCAATAAGAAGCGACGATGTGGGGCTGCTTTGTTGATGCCTGAGCTAACAGGTGTCAAGCACTTATGTCAGGACTGGACACGATACGACGAGTCTGGATAGTATAATTGTAATTGATGAATTCTTATATTGTTATGTGCTTGCTACTACTGAGAAAGCAACGTGTACGACCTTAGTGACGAAGCCAAAAAGTTGGCTGTCAGATATACCAAGGCTTCACCGCTCCATTGATCAACAGCCCTAACCCTTGTAACCCTAACATTCCAGATCGGACTGTCTGGGAAAATAACATGGGCGTGTTTCGTCTTGACTCGCTTGGATGATATTTTTCCAGATGCTTGACGGAGATTAGGATGACATGGCCTCCGTCGGGGTGACTGGAAGCATCATGAATAACCTCGCCTGTAACAAAATATGTTCTCCGACTACCCATAATCCAATAAACATCAATATACTAGCCCTCTTCAGTGTCCTAAAGATGTCTTGCCGACCCCCACGATAGGCTGTAATCCTTCAGGAAGCTAGTAAGTGGTTGATCGATCGTGACGCAGATATCTCAAGAATCGGTCCAGGCTAACCCTTCAGCTCTTTCACTCAGTTACAGCACCTTGTGAAATTACAGAAAGGATCCTCCTCTTCTTATTAATGTGTTCAGGGATATTTCAAGACGTAGATCTGCCGGCCAAAATTACCAATATCTAGAGTCTATGTAGGCATTTCTGCAATTTATAGCGTTTCATTCCCTTGATACAGAACGCATCTGGCGGATTTGAAATTCTGTTTTCTTTCGGACATAAGTACGGTAAGCATCCGTGAACGGCCGCTCACCGCATTACTATCCGATGAGGAGAAGTTTCCATATTACTGACATTTCTTTGTATTGAGACCTTGAAATATGTACGGTTCTTGAATTGGGATAATATCAATATAGCCAATATATGCCAATACAAGAATTGTTTCATGTGCGGCTGGCGCGCAGTCTTCATACATTTAACTGTGCAACTTTCAGAGGCGCCTTGTGAGCTGAGCAGTAATGGATCATAGCTGCTCCTCAAGAACTCAAGGAAACAGATAATCAGTATCGTCAAGGTTCAACAGTCCTCTGCTTTTGACAAAACTCCTACTCCGCCCTCCACGATGACCTTCTTCTTCTGCAGTGACCGCTTGACTGGCTTAGGGTCAGTAAATATTTCGTCGAGCTCCTCGAGTGAACGGCCTTTTGTTTCCACCAGGAAGAAGTACATGAATGCCCATTCGACAAAGTGAATGATCAGGAAAATAGTGTAAGTCTTCCAACCAATGTTTTTCAGCGCCACTGGAGTCGCGTACATGTTGATGAACGCGCCGAGGCCGGAGAGTACACCTTGAGCAGCCATACCTTTGACACGAATATCATTGCGGAGAACTTCAGTCGGATACAAGGCCTGTAGTGGTGTCCAGCAAAAAGAGAAGATTGCACCATACAAGAAGCTCATAAAGATGAAACCATAGCCCATGGAGTCGCTGATATGGCCATTGGCCAAAGACGCAAACACGTTCATCACGAGATAGCAAAGCCCAGTCATAAATGTGCCCCAGAGAAACAAGTTACGACGCCCAAAGCTTTCCACCGTCCAGGAGCCAGCGAGACCAAAGACAAATCCAACAACGGTGTTGAGTGCATTTAATAACAGTTGTTTGCTGGAGCTAGTTATTCCCAGATTTTCGTAGACAACGGGCATGTAGTAGCTGATAGAGCCACCAATAAATTGACTGAAGAATGTAACCAGTAGCACGAGAAACATCCGATACCGAACCTCATAGGAGTTGACGATAATGCGGTAGTCGTACCACTTCTGTCCGCTCGCCAGCTCTCGGGCGTATGCTATCTGGGCATGGATTTCGTCGTACTCTAGCTGAACAACGGCAGAGTCCTCCCGACCATTACCATGGTACTTGACCAAGATATTTCGTGCTTCTTCCGAGCGTTGACGCATGATCAGCCATCGGGGACTTTCAGGAATGAGCCATACCAAACCCATTGCTATAGCTGCGGGAATGGCTTGGATTATAATTGGGATGCGCCAACTCCAATCCGAAGTCATGAAACCAGTACCATACGTGGTCCAAGAGGCTGTCATCGAACCGATGTACCAACTGCAAACATTGAATAGACCGCTTCCAATACCTCGCCACGTTGGGTAAGCTATTTCAATGAGATATATGGGAGCGGACGTGGTGACCAGAGTGACACCCAATCCAACTAAAAGGCGTCCGCCCATGAATCCACCAATAGTTTTGGTAGTGGCCTGGATGATCGTTCCAATAACAATAACGGTACATCCACTTGACATTCCGAATCGACGGCCCATTAGGTCAGAGGCGGGACTGGCAAACACGCAACCAATAATATTTCCAACACTGTATAGTGCAGTGACTGCTCCAATGCTCGATCCTTCCATGGATATGCCAAAATAGGTATGGAAAGGTTCCATAGCATTCAAAGAGCTCATGACGGAGCCGTCATAGCCGTTCATACAGCTTGCTATGCCATATTAGCCTCCAGAAAGATTTTGCTGCAAAGGCATTACTTACTCAACGTTACTAGAACCATGATAAAGTACAGCTTTACCATGTTCCTGCTAAGCATCGACTGATTGTCCTTGACGACAGCATCTGTCAAGGCCACTGAATAGACCTCATTGGTCTTGCCATGGAAGGTTTGTGGTTCATCCTTCGTCTCCAGATGAGTGACGCCATCAATCGACTTCTTCTCAGAATCCGCCATTGTGAGAGTACCCGAAATCTCAAAAACAGGTCAATAGTGCAAATCTCTTCGCAATGCTGTTGGAGATGACTAAATGTGGTGAGATCAGTGGGAGTCTTTATAATTCTTGGTTTACTTGCTTTTCGTACATTTCTTGACATCCTGGTGCTCATAGCGAGCCCAGAATTTGTCATTCACAACAGCTACATCTATCAACAATACGGGGTGATTCAGGGCAAACTACCATCCCATGCCAGATGTAGTGTTTGCTAACAACCATCGCCGTGTCGAAAACGGTTAGATACCAACACTCTTTTTGTCTCCAAATTATAATTTGAAGTTCCTTTCCACCGAGTGGCCACTGAATGACCGTAGTAATGGCTAGGAACAAGATAATCACAAAGAAAGTCCAAAGAAGGCTTATTATTTTCCACTAATCGGGAAGCATGCCCCAGAAATTAAAACGCGGGGTTTGCAGCCCCCTATGAAAGGCTCAATATTGATTCATGAAGCTTTTCTAGTGCTTCTCGATAATTGGATACAGATACGGCATGTCGCTGAGTAATCTGGGCCAATAAATATTATACCATCTTTAAAACATGTGGCATACTGTGCATGGATTTATTAAATCATATGAGCAGCAATTGGCCTATCACTTGCCAACATTGAACAACTCCCCGCACTAAGCTGCATTCGTGGTACATAATGTCACCAGGTAGCTTGTTTATATGTACTTAGGTAGCCTGGGTCACGAGCAAAGGTGTGACTTATGGCATCTCTAGGCTAGATACCTAAAGATATATTATGCCCAAGACATTGCTCGCCGAAATATGCCGTAATCGGACCCAATATCGGGCTTAGTAAACAATACATTTACTTTCCATAAATCAATTCTAAACTAGGCGAAGTCGTATCACCATCTATGTTCTATGTACATCATTTTATGGCCTTTCTCAAGGCATCATGGGAAGTAGTAAGCTGATCCCATGTCGGCAAATGCTCCGGAATATTTTCAGGATCAAGTTCCGGATAGTATGCCTTTATTGTTTTCAGCACATTGGTGAAAAGCACCTTGTAAGCTGGACCGGAGAAGTGTAGACCTATAGGAACAACTCATTAACTGAATAATTCAAAGACAACGATCGCAACAAACGTCACACATACCGTCAGTTAAGTAGTCATTCAAAGGATTGACAGCAGGAAGCTCAGGCAACCCATGAATTGGATCTCCCTCCTTCCAACCTACTTCTTCCATAACAAGATCCCACATTGGTACTGTAGGTACTCCAAGTTCTTTTCCAACATCCACCGTAGCATTGCAGTATTCGCGAGCTCGATGGGTCGTCCTGTCGACCTCAAACTGATGACCTAGCGCATCATCGAATTGTTGATGATTGAATGGGCCGGGACCAATAAGAACTACTTTCGCGCTTACTTTATCTGCTGCGGAAACGATTTTTCGTAAATTATCTTGAAACTTTTCCACGGGCACGGAGTTGTTGGATGCGGATTCGGGGACGATAGAGTCGTTTGTACCGAAGAATACAACCTTTCATATATAAGTTAGACTTCAACTAACAATGATCTGACTCCGTCTTTAGTTCATGTACCAAAAGCTTGATCTTAGATGCTCCTGCTGATTCCTGCTCAATCAATCGATCGATCAAGATAGCGGCGTGGCTTGAGGTGTAACCGCCGAATCCTCTTTGTATGACATCTAATTTACGATTATACACTGCGGGTGTTGGTAAGATGAATGTCTTGCCTGCGCAATAAATGTTGGAATATATTTGCTTACCATCTTGCATTGCTGGCCCGAAACAGAAACCAAATTCTTGGTTGTAGGCCAGCTGTGTGATAGAGTCTCCGAAGAGAATTATCTTGTCGAAAACTAGCGCCATGTCTAAATTTTTTCTTTGAAAGAGGGAACTGATCCTTATTCAAGTAAATGTTCAGTCGCGATCTATAAAATATCAGAATTGACATAAAATTCAGCAGAGCGCGGGGAAACACTGCCCCCGATGTCGGCAAATATTCACTCTGTTTATTGCATGCAAAGCACACCAGCGATTGATGCTATGAGCGCATGTCAATAGTATAAAATCTATTAAGGCGCATGTGACATATCTTAGGATTTGTCTGTATGTTGAGATTAGCTGTGCAGCCAGTCTGCATGAAGCGGAAACTCGCCTCTGAATTTCCTCTTAGGGCACGGAGTGTCCGTACCGGGTGTGGTAACTGTCATTGACCCACCCATTACCTAGGTGTTGAAGTTTTCCCCTCCTTATAGTGCGTAAGTATACTTTGAAATGTATGAAATGAATGAAAATGGGTGGAGTCAATTAATGAGTTCCTAAGGAATACACTATTACAATCGAATCCCTTGAAGCTCGCTCATATTCCGGACCACCAGTACGATTCCTTGACTGTGTATGACCCTCTCACTGCTTTCCCCTCAGGTGCTGCACTACAATCGGTCAAGATAATATCATATGTACCTGCCTGGGCGAACCACTTTTTTTGCTCCTCATCAAAGTACGATACTGCATACTTTTCCTGTGCCTCAATGGTGACTTCTTTCTCCTCGTCGGGATCGAGCTCAATCTTGGCGTAACCCTTGAGCTCTTTGATCGGTCGGCGAATCCTGGTCTGTTTTGGGGGATGAACGTACATCTGCACGACCTCGGCACCCCTAACGCTGCCAACGTTACGCACCTTCAGGGAAGCCGAAAATCGACCGTCATGACCACTTACGGCGGGATTAGAGAATGCAAAGCTCGTATAAGATAGACCGTGACCGAAGGGGAAATTCACTTTCCGTTGCGCTATCTCATAAAACCAATATCCCACGTAGATACCTTCGCCGTAGATAACGCGGCCACTTTCATCGCCCAAGTTCAGGAATGATGGAACATCCTGCAGACGTTTGGGGAAGCTGAGTGGAAGCTTACCTGATGGATTATAATCACCAAATAAGACGTCTGCGATGCTATTTCCAGTTTCATTGCCGCCGTACCAAGCCTGTATTACAGCTGGGACCTGATCGAGCCATGGCATTTCTTCAGGCGTCCCAGTCTGCATGCTCACAACGCAACGAGGGTTCGCGGTGGCGACTTCGGAAATTAGCTGGTTGAGACAGCCGGGGAGGATCATATTCTCTCGATCTACTCCTTCCGTTTCCCAATCTGCATTCAGTCCGGCACAGATAATGACCTGGTCATGCTCCTTCGCGAGAGCGACGGCCTTTTTGATCTCTGCCTGGTCATCTATGACTGGACATCCGCCGATGCGAATAGCACCATGGCCGGAGGTGTTGCCGTCGACTTTCAGTGTGAAGGATGGGGCCGAGGCAAATTCGACCTTGATGTTGTATGTTTGGCCCTTTCGTACAGTCACGCGCCCACGTTCTTCACGAGTGGACTTTCCGAAGAATGTATCCCCAGGAAACTGTTTTGTTGCGTTATCGACCACCAATTCACCATCCACGAAAAGCTTAGCAGTGCCGCGTACGACGAGGCCGAGCTCGTAAAGCTCGTCTTCCTCGGCGACGAAAGAACCCTCGAGATCCGCATACCATAACGGGGCTACTCTATCATTGTAGTAGTCCATCAGAGGGATTTCTGTATTTTGAAAGAATAGCTCCTCTATCCAGCGACGGTCAGCCGTTCCGGGAGGGTTATTAAACACTCGCCAGCGCATACCGGGTATGCCGTTGGGAGAATACACCTGAGGTCCGAGAATAGGTAGAAGCTTGTGGGTGTAAGCACCAATGGTGTATGTAGCCGGCGACGATAGCTTCTGGTTGATAGCCCGCAACGGGTTGACTGAGTAGTAAGAAGTCAAAGCAGCAGAGCCACCACCGCAGATGGTTGCCATCTTCGCGTTAGGTCCGAGTACGAGCGTGCTCAGATCACGCTTCAACGGGAGAATATTGCCGTCGTTCTTGAGTAGAACGATGCTTTCATTACCAATATTTCGCAACGGTGCCGCTGTCTCGGGCGTATCCACTGTTGCTTCGGGCCCATTCTCTTGGAAATGAGTAGTCGAAGTACATTTCTTCACTAGCTCAAGCACCTTTCGAACTCTTTCATTCAAGACATGTTCAGGTATTTTACCCGACGCAGCATTGACTCGTAGAGGCGGGCCTCGGAACAACGGTGGACCAGGCATTTCGAGATCTAACCCAGCAACTACGGCGGGCGTGGTTGAGTATGTTCCGTACCAGTCACTCATGACCAAACCATCCCAACCCCATTCCTTGCGTAGAAGCTCATCGAGCAGCTTCGGATCTTCGCTGCAAAAAGCACCATTCACGCCGTTGTACCCAGTCATGAAAGCAGCCGGCTGGGAGTCTCGTACCGCAATTTGAAAAGGCACCGCGTATATCTCGCGGAGTGCCCGTTCCCGCACTATACTCTGGGAATTGTTCCGCTTGTGTTCCTGGTCATTGCAGACAAAATGTTTTATAGTTGCCTGGACACCTTCACTTTGAAGACCGCGAATTAAGGCCGCTGCCCCAAGACCTGACACCGGTGGATCTTCGCTAAGGGATTCAAACCCTCGGCCACCGAGAGGTGATCGTTGAATATTGACAGTAGGGCCCAGAGCGACATGCACGTTCTTTGCAATTGCTTCTCGAGCCATCAGTCGCCCGGCTTCTTCCAACAGCACAGTATTGAATGTCGCTCCCAGAGCCGTTCCGCAGGGAAAGCAAGCAGAAGGCACACCGTTGAAGAACTTCGTACCTCGAATGCCGTTGGGTCCATCGGAGAATCGAAGCGAGGGTATTTGTACTCGGGAAGGGCTTTGGTGTGCCACATATCGATGCCTGCATGCAATAAGTCAGCTTTACTGTCTTACAGTTTCTTAGGTTCCTTGAAGGGGAACAAACCGGCAAGCAAGTCGACTTTTTCAGACAAGCTGAGCCTGCTTAAGGTCTCCTCTATATCAAAGTCGGCCATGTTGACCACCTAGATAAGACAAGACAGTGCAACAAGTCAAATGATGTGGAGTTAGTTGATTCTCATCAAAAATGAAGCTAGAAAATATCTCATACAGAAAATTCCATTGTACAGAAACGAGAGGTCTTTTATTTTTTATTTTTTATTTTTTATTTCTGTTCATGGCGGCGTCTTATGTTTGGTGACCGCGTAAGGTCGATCTCAATTCACACACCTAGTCTCGTATCTTTTTCAGGGATTATGATCAGCCGACATGCCTTTGAACTACTCCACAAATCACTTGATGCCTGCTCACTACATATGTGTTCCACTTAAATCCGAGACTGCCCGAGATCAACGCATCTATCAACCCTTCAGGGCGAGATACTCCAAGCTGCGGATCCGTAGCGGTAGAACAGAGGAAGACAGGGCATGGAGTACGGGCCTGGATGAGTGCGTTCATTGATCACTTGGGGACCCCGTATTCATGGCTTTCAAGCACGGGGCACCACTGATCACTCAAGTTGTGGGACATGGAGAAACGGCTTGCTGGTACCGATATCTCCTCCGTGACTCCCCGAGAAGCAAACACTAAAACTGTCCCTCTCCATGTCCACAGAAATTCAAGTGCTGGATATGAAGCTTCTTGATTTCTGAATGGATCCTTCTGCACAGGATTTTAAAGGTGTTTCTCGTCAATCTGATTATCAAAGTCTTCGATTGCAATTTCTAGGGCCATAGTTCGAGTATTTGATTGACTAAAGCACTGCGCAGTGCCAATGTTTGAACCGCATCTTTATTGAAGTAGCTTATCGCATCATTGGATGCACATATCATGTCTGTATTATGGTTTCAGACGCTGGTCCCAAAATGTACGTATAGATTCACTTTTTGTTTTTCTAAAAGAGCAAGTGGTAGACCTAGTTACAAATGTTCCATTGTTTAGATAAGGACTTTCAGGAAGATAGTAAACAGTAAACGGTAACCTCCCATGCTCTCTCGCCATCCTATATCAGTCGTCATTGTGCCTACCTTCATATCCTTCAGCAAAATGACAACTGTGCCTCCAACTAAACTTTGACTTCTTGCGGCGTGACGCTCTCGACATGATCCGCACCAGCGTCGTTTCTGGTCTTGCTCACAACACACGCTTCAAGACACGTCGCTCCTCTGGTCGGTCCAAAAATCGTTTCCATTTCCTCCAAAGAATGGCCCTTAGATTCGGGGTACGTGAACCAAATGGTGAAAATGATGACCAAGAGGATGGCAGCAAAGACGATGTAGTACTTCCATCCAATCGCATCCAGAGCGATTGGGTTAACGAAGGTATTGAAGAATACAGCACAGTTGGTACTGATCGAGGTTAATGCTAAACCACGGGAACGAAGCTGGTAAGGCCAAATTTCGGTTGGATATGAAATTAAGAGGGGTGTGCTGAGAGCTGAGTTAATAATGCGTGACTCTGAAGGGCAGGCTTGCGCGCTGCCAGAAGAAAGGGACAGTGATTTCACACTTACAATGCAATGTCATAGAACGCATAATATATGAAAAGGAATGGAACAACAGCGACTCCCGTCGCGGATGATCCCGTGATGGCAAAGCTTCCTGAAAGCCCTGATATCAAAACATAGCTGACAAGCATTCCGACAGAGCTGGTGAGAAAGAGAAATCGTCGACCAAGCCGATCAACCGAAAATGCAACACTATGGACAAGGGTCCGTTCCGCTTTTGCAGCGGTCGAATTTGCGTCTATGATACTAAAACACTGGTTTCTCCTTCCGTTCTGTTAAGTCCCATACCTCAATGAATCAAAATAAGTGAACATAGTATTCATCTGCTGAGCCAAGCTTGACCAGTCAAATTGAAAAATTATGTTCTAACAATAGTCCATGTACGAGCACTTGGAGGAATCGCCAAGATTGTTGAAACCGCGGCAAGATATTGGTTCATCTTTTTTATTATAGACGACCGGTTATGCCCTACAGGGGTAACCTACTCGGTCAACCCATTAGTCTTGCTTGAGCTGCTCGGCGCTCGACTGTAAGTGGATGAATAGCGTTACACCCTGGATGCTCTAAAAGTTTTCTTTGCTCCCTTTTCTTAGCCACATGGCTTCTCTCGTAGTGCGTAAAGGCGAACTAATATGTACTGTAGAGGAATTACAGGAAAATCTCTATAATTTACCTAAGGGGGCATGCGTATCTGCTTTGTCGGAGCCGGCGCTTCGGTATCAAAATTGCTTGTTGTCTTTTTTTTGTACCATAGGATCACAAAGCGGGTTCTGTCAATGTTGCGTCCCAAAAAGACAGAACACTTGCCATTATACAGCACATCCACTTTCAATCGTATTTCAAAAGCTTGCGGCGGATGCACCATTGAAGTATCGGCCGTCGAGCAAATTTAATACCCTGGCAAGGCCTTAAGCCATGAGCATGCTTTGTAGATTGTACTACGTAATAGTCAGGGCTTTCTACGGTTATTCCAGTAGTTAAGTGTCAAGACGTATACCGCATTTTCAGTTTCAGCCTATCTGAATCTTCTCGAATGAGCTAAATCACCGTGAATGTCAACGTGCCCGTCTTCGGTGGCGATTAGCGATGGGGAGCTATCTCTGTAATCCTGTCTGGCGAAAAGGTCATTCATGTTGGCGATAAGTCTACGCCGGCGACGCCTCCATTGTTGACAGATCGAACCATACTCTCCTGTCGGGATTGGATGATCGCATGTGCACACTGCTATGCTCCATTTAACGAAGGTGCTCTTATTTGGCGTCACCATAGATCTGGACATGATGGATCACAAGACTGTGGGACAATGAAGGGAGATTTCCTGATTCGATCATGTCCTTGACCGTCGCACAGCAGAGTTTGGCCTTTCTTGCTCCTAGTGGTCGGTGGTACGAACTATTTCGGGCCCGAGAGGACAGTTCCGGCCCCGAAGACACCATCGACCCACTATGAGCTTCAGCTATTTGTCAAATCGGGTATTTCTCCTATCTATGCTCTACCTGTTGCAGCTACTCACTCTGCAAAACAGCTTGTAGACAGATGTTGCATTTTTTCCGGTATCCGGATGGCTCTTCTGTTCCACGGTGAAGTAACGAGACAGTTCTTGTTCCATGAAAGAAATCATGTCCGCGTGGGGAGAGTTGAAGAGGGAAATATCTTCGGACACGTTATTTTGCACTGTAGACTTTTCGGGAATATCTGAATCTTTCGGGCCCGAACAGAACTCCGTGTCCTCCCCTTTCAACCTTTTCCGGTAATCACAGCATGCCTGGCAACGAGCGAATCCATTTGGAAGGTGCCGACCTCCCTACCTTTTATAGCCGAAATTCCCAGACTCTGCCATAAATTTGCCTGTCATCCTCAACTTAGCCCTGTTGCTCTCAGCACATTGCATCAAGTTATTGTACTAGCATATTGATTGCTAATTTTGCACCAAAATGGACGCCTCATCATCGCAAACAGCTGTGATCATCGTGGGAGGAAGCCTTGTTGGACTTTGTTCGGCGATCTTCCTGCGTGCAAAGAATGTCCCTGTCATTTTGATTGAGCGTCACCGTGGGAGCGCGCTTCACCCTCGTGCGATGGGTTTCACGATTCGAACTTTGGAAACGTTTCGTCAAGTCGACTTGGAACGACGAATGCCAAAATCTACAGTAAAGGAGACCGGCAGGCCTCGCCGTGTAAAGGTTGAAAGCCTGTCAGGAAAATGGAATGAGGAGGTTGCTTGGACAACGCCTACGAATTCGGGGGAAGGACAACAAGAAAAGGCCAAGAAACAGGTTGGGCCACCGTCAAAAAACTCTGCCGGGGGACCTACAAATCTTTTTGGAGAGACCGAATACTCTCCGTGCCAGGGAAGCGCTGTTGCCCAGGACGCTCTTGAGCCTGTTCTTCGGAGTCGAGCACTTGAGCTTGGCGCTGACATACGCATGGGATGGGAGATGACGCAATGGAAAGAGGACTCTGACGGCGTTGTCGTCACCGCAGTGGATCGTTCGGGTTTCAACAAGATAGAAATTCGTGGACGGTACTTGATCGCCTGCGACGGATCACGTAGCTCGATTCGTCATGATCTCGGCATTCAGATGAATGGCGTTGGGCAGTTGCGTACTATGCGTAGTATTCTTTTTCGGTGTTCAGCAATCAACAAGTTCCTTGATGTTGGTATATCGCAATGGATGATTCAAAACGACGGCATGGATGGATTCCTGACAACCTATCGTGATGGAAGATGGGCTCTGATGGTATTTCTAAAAGACGGGCAGTCCCAGCTCGCTTGGGATATTGACACTCAACGCCGCATGATCCGCCTGGCCGTTGGCGAAAATCTACCGCTTTCCGACGAAGAGATAGATTTGATCACAACAGGTCAGTGGGATCTCAGCGCGCAGGTTGCGGAGAAATTCTCACAAGGCCGTGTCTTCCTCGCTGGTGATGCCGCACACACGCTGCCTCCCACGAGGGGTGGATACGGTGCAAATACAGGAATTGCTGATACTCATAATTTGGCCTGGAAGATTGCTGCCGTGCTGGAGGGACATGCACAACCATCTTTACTGGAGACATACAATGCTGAACGCCGCCCTATCGCACTACTGCGTCATGAACAGACTTTCTTACGTGACGACTACAAGCAATATCTCCCAGCCGAGTCTCCTTGGCGATTCTCACCCTTTCCCATTTTTGATGACATTGCCATGGAGCTGGGACAAATCTACAGATCTGATGCTATTCTCTTAGATGAGGCAGATCAGGCTCTATTAGCGGATGAGCTCGAGATAGGCATGATTGCAAAGCGACCGGAAATTTGGTGTGGATGTCCAGGAATTCGTGCACCGCACCTGTGGCTGCTTGGTCAGGGTGGCGAGAGAATTTCGACTCTTGACCTATTCGGAAGTGGGTGGGTGGTACTGTCCGAGGATGACGCCGCGTCGAATGCGATTATAACCGAGTCTCTCGCCAAGTTAAAGGTGCCTTTAGAAGTGAAATGTGTGAGGATCGGCACGACTGGCTCCTATCGCCCAGAGTCAGACTCTGCTTCATTGGCAGGGACTTTTGGTATCGGACATCATGGCTTGGTTTTGGTTAGACCGGATGGTCATATAGCCTGGAGAGCAGTAGAGACACCGACTGCGAAAGAATTTGTGGAAGCGCTTTTGAAGGTTTCCCATGCCGTTGAAGTCTGATTGAAGCAGCATGTTCCAGGACCTAATAGGTGGGATGATGTTTGGGATACCACTTCGGCAAATGATATTCTTTTATGTATGTGTTATAGAGTTCTAACAAGCAGATTCTCGAGATTGCATAGACAGCAATGTAATAATACCATCAAAATTCATCAAAGCCGTAACTAATAACCTGAGCTTAAGAACGTGAGTAGATCGTCGATGACGACACTCTGAGGACTTATGCAAAGAACTGTGAAGTAAACGTTTAGTCCACGATCAGTGAGAAACTGTGTATTATCTAGGTTGGAAAAAATACCATAGTAAATTGCAGATTCATTCAGTTTGATACTGAATGAGTATGGATGACAGTATTCTTTTTTTTTTAAAAAAAAAAAAAGCTTTGTCAAAATCTTGAGGGTAGTTGGCCGCTAGGATGATACTACAACCACGCATCTATCTTTAATACTCTTTCATCATAGATCACAATGTGACGATACTCGGCGATCAATCCTCAATTTCTTAACGTGAGAGAATCTGTTGCTTACGGTCAACGGCAAATCATTTAGCGTCAGCCATGGAGGGGTGAATTGGGAAAAGGAACGGTCGTCAACAGTTCAGAACATTGTCGATATAGTTCGATAGGCGACTATAACCCATATCGTCATTCAATCTATCATCTAGTCAGTGATAGCACATCGAGATAAGCTACGAGATCAGAATCAATAGGAGAGTCCGCCGTTAGGGCTAATTGCTTCCCTCATTGATCAATCCACTTGGTGTGCCGCATGGCTAACTGAAAGCGAGAGATTGATAGTATTTTAGCTTTGAGTCAGTCTTGAGTTCACATACAGGACAATATGTAAAGTAAACAGTATGCGACTGCGGACAAACTTATTTGGAGCATAGGTAGTGACATTACAAAAGGGCTCGTTGTCTAGTAGGCGTTTGATCTATCTCGTATTCTTTGTGGCTGTTCAATCTCCTCAGTACATTTATCTCCTGCCATCTCCCGCATTTGAAAAATCTCGACTTTCTTCATTCCCGAGTCCACAACAAGCATGGTGGCTATTTGAAGCAATGTATTTCTCGGATGGTTTCAAACTGTGAAGGATGCAAGCCCTACCTGGTGTCCAGTGGAAATACAGTGCAAAAAGTAGTGTGAAAATAAGTGAACAGATCGTCGACGACAGCCAAGACGCTTGAATCAAAAGTATTGTTCTTCAAATAGTCTGCTATCAAGAAAAAGGGGGGTTGGGGGGCGAGTAGGGTTAGGGCTACGGTTGCTGCACAGTGAGAATCAAAATAGATAGCGTTCCGTCGATGCCCAAGAGCACGATTCAGACATGGCCGAAATATCTGATATGCAGCAGCACACTGTCATCATTAAACTTCTAGAATAATGATCTATCGCAACAGGACATTCGTGGCTGCTGCAGTATGACATCGAGAGGTTATACATGCTGTATGTGTACCTAATGTTACGTTCTCATCGTGCATAGAGCGGCCACATTGAGGTCACAGTACGCTCAAGCTTTTCCAAAAATTCCCATGTGTCAAAATTCTACTGTCTGGCAATTCTGTTGTCTTAGCCATGGTCAATATTGGGGCAAACAAAGAAGAAAAGTTATCAACGACTGCGCCACACTTTTTATGCGAGCACCCACCAGCCACAATTGAGCGGCGCTCTCCGAGGTAATCCGCCAACCAGAGACAACAAGACACCGCCAGTTCACCCCTTCGCAGCGACCGACTGGACTTGTTCCCTATCCTGTCACAAACTAGACTCCATCGGAGAGTGCGCGCTATGCTTGTTGGTCGTCTGACTAGAGACTAAAAAAGTCTCAAATTAATCGGCGCCCAACACGCCATCGTGCTAGTGGTCGCATCCAGCAATCATAATGTGACAACGCAGGTCCCCCTCTGGCGCTCTCCACCAACCACTCACCTCCCACCAGCCATCTTCAAGCAGCTGGCCGCCTCAACGTGGGCGCCTCGTCTCATGCAGCGTACCAAGTGCCTAATGCTATGCTGGAACGATTTATTACCTTCTCTGCGCGGCGGGCAGCTCTTCGGCCTTATAATCCGTCACTTTTTTCTAGCAAGAATCAAAACTCCGTGAATGACACATGAACTGTTCCATAGCTGCTTGCCGCAAACATGTTCCCCTAACAATTCCGCAGACGGTTCCTTCCGAATCCTAACCAAAACACTGACAGCGATCCTATGATCTCAACCACACGACGAGACATAGCGGAAGACAAGTCCGGGACAGTTAATAAGGATTCTTAATTGGGTTTCCTGTGGCCTGTCGCTCAGCGTCAGACGAAGAGATGGCGGCAATCAAAGAAACAATAGCAGTGATAGACAAGTCGGGAAAGATGGTGTCGAATGTGAGTCAAGCTATGGCTGGTCCAATGTGTAATTGTAACTAATGATGCCATGTCACTATAGAGTAAACATTTATTCGGTGTCTTTAAAGAAGCTCGTAACGCCTATCGCGAACGCAAAGCCGAAATTCGAGCGGTCAAAGACGCCGAGAAACAAGCACACATTGCAGAACAAGAAGCTCGCCGAATTTTGGCGAATCTAGCTCTCGATGATAAGCGGTCCGTGGCGTCCTCGAGGAATTCGGGTCGAACGCGGACGTCACATAACCGGCATTCGTCAAGTCGGCCACAGCGGATCGACGTACCCTCACGCTTTCACTACGAACAGGATTTACACCATGGACAGATGATGTACCAGGAACCCAGGTCGCTGCAACAAACGGGACGCCGTCACACTGCACAGGAGATAACTGCCAAAGAATCAGCTACCGCAGTCGCAAGATCGCAGTCCAACAGATATGTTGATATGGATCTGGCGTATGGAGAAGCTCATCCATTGGCTTTACAACATTACGAACCGAAACCTGCGGACGAGGAACAGCTAAATGGACTTGTTGCCAAAGCCAAGGGCTTGCTGGAGGAGGCAGACTGTGTGCAGCACACGGCTACCGCCACAATGGCCCACTTGCAGAAAAACCCCGATGCCATGGCAGCCGTTGCATTGACTCTAGCTGAGATCAGTAATTTGACTTCGAAAATGGCTCCCAGTATCTTGGCAAGTTTAAAGCTCAGTGCTCCAGGCGTATTTGCGCTTCTCGCTAGCCCACAATTTCTCATTGCCGCCGGAGTCGGTGTGGGTGTGACTATTGTGATGTTTGGTGGCTACAAAATTATCAAAAAACTCACTGCAGCACCCACGACCCCACGGATGGAAGTTCCATTCGAATTTGCATCTCAGCCTCAGCAACCAAAAGCTCCATCTGCCAGTGTCGATGAATTGCTTGAGCTACAGAGTGAACATCTTAGCCATGTTGAGGTCTGGCGACGGGGTGTAGCTGACTACGAAGCGAGTAGCGTTGGGTCGACAGTTGATGGTGAGTTCATCACACCAACAGCCGCCATGATGTCAGGTCTTGACCTGTCGGACCCTACTGTCTTCCGACATCGGGGTCTAGACGTGGAGGAAGGATCAACAACATCTTCAAGACGATCAAAGCACTCTCGACAGTCCCATCATTCGCGACATACATCTAGCAAGCCAGCCGGTTCCAAAGCCGGTGGTTCCAAAGCAGGCGGTGCAAAATCAAGAGCAGGCGAGTCGACAACAAACGGGTCCAGGAAGAAGAAGACGGCTGAACCTAAAAGGTCCAGCAGGTTACGAATGATATTTACAGCATAGCGATTGGCTTTTTGAATGATCGGATGTTTAGATGAGTACAATCTCCTCACTCGTGACTTTTGCATATGTGGAGTTGTAATAGTTTGTTCAGCGATCTATGGTTTTCTTTCATTTCACTTGACTTCTTTGCACATTGGATAAGATTCGATAGTTTATCACCTAATAGCCACGTATATAGTCTACACAGCATCAAAACATGTTTTCACTTTTGGGATCTCGGCCTATCTTTGTGGCTCTGCACGCAGTATAGCCAAGATCTATATATCACAACCTTTCTTCTGTAGCCGTTTGAGCACTTCAAGATGATCGAGCACACAATAATTGCCACACGTATGATGCCCCGTCGCCGTGCGCGACACCCTACTCGCAACATAATTTTGGCCCCATATGCCCAACAAGCCACGCAACCAACTATAGCGAAGACTTTTTTAAGAAGCGTGAACATGTGGACAAACGCCAACCTATCCACCGACAAAGCCCCCCCGTAATGGGGTGCAATCAGGCTTACGATGTAGCACGGCTGAGTCAACATAGGCGGATAGTCCAGTAATAGCTTCCATAAATGATCAACAAGGATAACGTATGTACCCACAATTGGCTCTGTTTCTGATCTAAGTGATGCGAGTACCATACGTAATTACGGGGCAAGAGAAGAAAGAGTTATTTTCCAATGGTTTCACAGTGAACAATAGATAGATGCTCGAAATTTGCCAAGCAGTCCGGCAGACGAACAATTAGCCCTAATTTACATTTTGTCCTGTCTTAGCGGAGGCAATGCAATTCTGCAGCATATGTAGATCTTGAAAGGACACAAATATCTAGACGGACTGGTCGTTCTAAGCGGCCACGCTGATTGGTCTTCCACAATATATTCAAACCCAAAGATATTCACCACGGTTAAGTCCTCAAATGTTCATATACCGAATACTCTTCTTAGGGAGACATGCTACATGCTGTCAAGGCAATCGTCTCATACTATACAGAATTGACCAGCTAGATTGGCTTGTATGGAACGAAAAAAGCGTGGATGGTGCGCGTCACAAGCCGTGTCTCCAGAGCTCGAAGACCAAAAAGACCGTCAACTACATCTTAATATGAAACGGAGCCCAGGGAAGTCTTATACACATCTTGTCTTGGCCATCCATCAACCATTAAAATTCTCCATTGACAACTATTCCTTCACAATTATGCTTGGCCCATCTTTTTGCAGGTTTCTATGGCTACTTGAACCAAATGCAGAGCAACTGACATGCCTGTATTTCTACCTACGTCCTGGAGAAGGCGGATAGCACACTCCCGGATCTCTGGTTTCGGAGCTGCTGACTTTGCTATCATAAAGAGACCCCATATCATCAAATACCCGCCTGACACGCTGCCTTGCAGGGAGAGACCGACGGGAGGTCCGGATTCAGGCGCAGGGCACACAAGTTCCATAGCCTGCGGGACAATGGCTAAGATATCGTCACTCAGTTTCGACAGAGTATGCATGGTCCTGTAAAGCTTGACTTTCATTTGGTCGCGAAAGGCATCTTCGAGGTCCGTGGCAAGAAGTTTGACCAATATCCAGTATATTATTTCGTACACTACCATTTGAAGAGTCCGCTGATTCGACCAGAGCCTGATCGCCCAAGCATCTCTAAAGACAGCATATATTCCATTAGGTACCACGTCTGAGTCCAAGTCATGCATTCGCGTGACAATATATGGTTCTTGCACGGCAAGCACGGCAGCAAGGTCCTCAAAGTCGCGCGCGAGCAGACTGGCTTCGTCTAATAGCACAGTCCAAGGAAATCCAACCTTGTTCATATTCTCTCCGATCTTCGTAAGTACCGTTAAGCACCGCGTACTAAGCACCCCCATGATCCACGCCGAGGTAGACGTATCTGTGTACTTGGCAGCCTCTTCCTGTAGTTCCAGTATGTCCTCCGGAAATGCCTCGTCACTGCGGAAACAGACAATTACCAAATCCTTACGTACTTGGTTGAACATGCGTATTGCGATGGGTGTAGTAAATTGCGACTTCCCTCGAGCTACTAGCAGTGCTGCCGCACCCCGGACATGTCGAGCCCACGAGTCATACGCAGAGACATATTCAAATATTCCTAATGAGATGACTGACATCAAAGTGCTGTCTTTGATAGACTCGACAGGAGATGCCAATGCAGCATTGACATTTTGTATAGCCTCCAAATATTTAGCGCGTGCATGGCTGGCTAGCTCGGGACGTTGACTAGCATTGGCTAACGCAACAAGGCCTACAGCTGACATGCTAGCCACCAATGTCGATTGCTCACCATCAGCATGATAGATGGAAGGAATATAGTTGAGACATCCGCGCGCATCAGCGCGGTCGCCAATAACAAAGTGGCGGACAAAGTAGCCGACGCCCAGATCGTCCACCCTTGGACTCAAGCTGTGAGTAGGCGGGGCTATATCAAGGGTGGCGGTGGTCTTGGCTTTTTTCTCTTTAAAACGTTTGATAGTTTTGTCCGTGTCATTGCGGAATACAAGCTCCCATTCATCTCGATATCCGGGACATCTCTCACGTAGTCGGATGCATTGTCCACAATGCGGTCGTTGGCGGTCACACTGAAGAAAAAATGGTCGAATTAGTATAAACGAAACAAGCACGAGTCAATAGAAGTCACTCACGCGTCGCTTGACAGACCGGCAATTCCCACAGTTCCTGGATACCCTTGGGCCAGGCTTATCGTGCGCGGTCATAGCTTAATTGTATTCGTTATGGAAGGATGTATTAGATTGCGAACTTCTGGTCTCGTTTAATTTTCAGAAGAGCGCAAAGACTACCAGAAAAGGCAATCTTTAAAGACCATCTCAGCCGTATTGAGTCCATCTTTAAACCTCAGGGCCCCCTGCCGGGTGACGTCCTCAAAGACACTTGTGTTGTTGGGAGGGGCCAACCTTACGAGAAGTGGTTAAGGCGAGAAATTCGGTGGTTGTGTTTAGGTTCCAATTTTGCCTGCTTGGGAACAGGGCTGATGGGGGAGCTAACCCTATATTGGTATGCGAGAAGTTCAGCCAATAAAACTCCATTATAAACCAACAACACCAACAACGAGTTTCTCAGAATAGTCTCAGCTACGTACTCCGGACCCGGGTACACAACTTAATTGTTGTCGATCCCTTTTGGAGAACCAAAAATAAGCTTCACTTTCCCAACAGTTCCCACGTTCTTCCACTACACTCGCGGCAGCTTCTCCTTCTAAATATAAATCTAACATGTGAAATCCTGATTTTATTAGTCAAACAGCTCACCAATTCCTGACATGATCAAGATTGACAAGCTCATGCATGCGACAAGAACCCACCCCGGTTCCGAAAAGAATGTACGAATAAATACCTTTACAGTACGAAAGTTTTGACAGTTCTATAATTATTCAAGAGGACGTAAAAAGAGAATACACCAGATAATCCTATCAACTGAGATAGGGCCTGCTTAGATTGAAATTAAAGAGTTTATTTGATAGGCGTTATATTCCTCTAAACATGACATGAGCCCACCGATGATGTGGAAAGCCCCGATTTGGCATACGTGGAGAGCCTGCTACTATTATGAAGGCTTTCAAAGATATCAAGGGAATAGGCCTCAGAAACTACTAGACATATTGATCTGAAAAGTGCCACTCACAGCTGGCCCGGTATTAAGTATCAGTCTATAGTTCGGTGGCCCTAGGAAAGACAATTTGCGGGTATTGCGGCCGATGATTCCAGTTTAGAGTAGGTTAGTAAGTTCCCACTGTCCCTTTATCATATTTATGAAATAATGGCCGATGGGTGGATGCAATAGCTCCCGTGGACGAGGAATGGCAGCTCCGTCCTATCCTTTCAGCGGGCCGGGGAACTCTGATTGGAGAGTCTTTTGATGTTGAGGCTCTGGCAGAGGTTTATAAGCGGAGAAATAGTTGGACGTTCTTTTTTACGAGCGTACCGCTTAATTACAGTGGTTTTGTAGCTTCGCCGCCGAATGAGATGGCTTTATTCTAGGGCATCTACGTAAGTATGATGATGGATTTTTGTGTCTGTGAGTATATCGGGGCTTTAAGCCTGTTATGTACATCAGGAACTACCTAGTTCATCATTAATACCCAAGTAACAGAACCACATTTAACCAAGAACAACAACCGTTGATAGTTAATCAGCCCTCCTGACCTTGATAACAACCCCATCTGTAGGCGCCTGCGTAATACTCCTCCGTACTTCCAACTTCTTCTCCGGATCCTCCAGCTCAAACTCAAATCGATACACAAACACCGCCACGAAGATGGCAAGCTCCGCCCTCGCAAATCCCTGCCCAATACAAGAGCGGGGCCCATGAATAAAAGTCAAATGCGCGTAGTTGCTAATCGCGCCGCCGCTGTTGTTGTAGCTAACCGGCTTATTGGTGGTCGGGTCAATGTTGAGCCAGCGGTCTGGGTTGAAGGTTTCTGCATCTGGGCCCCAGAGGTCGGTGTCTTTGTTTGTTATTTCCGGGGCGACAAGAATGTGTGTGCCCTTGGGGATGAAGCAACCGGCTAGGGTTGTGTCGCGGACTGATTCGCGGGAAGTGAAAGGTGCAGAGGGATGAAAGCGGAGGACTTCATTAGTGAATGCCCATAGATAAGGTATGTTGGTGTTGTTGTTGCCGTCGATAGAGGCGAACAAGTCCAAGAATGCGTGTTTGATTTCACCGTTTTCGTCCCTGATTTCTTTGTAATCGTTCACTTCATCAAACGGAATACGTGGCAGAGAGTTCCGAAGTTCTTCTCGAAGCCTCGTCTGGATCTCAGGATTTTTTGATAGAACATATACAGCCCACTGAAACGCCGACGCAGTTGTCTCATGGCCTGCACCCAAAAAAGTCATCATTTGATCCACCAAATTTTCATCTGTAAAACTGCCATCGCGCATCGCTACCGACAAGATATCCACATCCACGTTTTTGGCTTGCCCTTGCAACCGCTTCTTCTTCATAGTCAAATGTTCAAGCGCGGTGCCCCGGATATACTTCATCGCATCATCCACGACCTTGTTCTGTGGACTCGGGATACGGAAGTAATATTTGAATCCAATGAAAAACAGGCACACAAACGCAACGACACGCTGAACCCCAGTGGGAAGTATCGCCAAGCTCTCATAGCGACGCGCAAGTTCATTGTCGGCATTGGCGAGAGTGTTGAAATCGTAGTCGAATCCGGCTAGGCCGATGATATCGAGCATGGCTCTGCTTGCCCAGGTGCTGGTTTTGATGGTATCTTGGCCGGTTTTCTTAGCTTCGATCCCTTTTTCGATCTCATTAGTCATTTGGATGGCCTTGGTCCAAAACAGGGGATACAGTTCTTTGATGTGTCGGTAAGAGAATGAGGGCATTAGGCTTTTGCGTTGTGCCTATTTTCATTAGCATACTCCCCATAAAATTATTCGAGTTCTGGGCAACAAATACCTTATGCACATCACCCTCAGCAACTAACAAGCCCTCGCCAGTCACCTTGCTCAGTTGCACACGCGCTATCTCCGGGCGTATGAAATCATAACTCTTATTCACCAAGAGATCAGCGATGGCCTTGGGCGACAAGACCACAATCCTCTCTGCGTTGCCAATAACATAATATCTAAGCAAGCCAGGATTTGGAATGGTCTTTTTCCATTGTCGCACCAGTTCGACTGGGAAGCGTAAGTCGACTGACTCTGTGTTACCATATAACCACGATCGTTTCTGTTAAAGTGTTAGTCTTGCGTGTAGGTAGAGGTGTGGATAACACGTACTGATGGGGTGGGAATCTGCTTCAGTGGCGTCAAATATGCTGGATACAAGATCCCCGCGTAAACAAGCTTGGCGACCCACGCTATGAGGACGAATGTAATTGTTGTGAGCAAGTACGATGAAGAAAAAGAGTATTCCGGCGCGACTCTGACAGTCGCTATGGCAGCGATAGCTGCAACAAGCGTCCACGAAACCATCTTTTCAGCTACTAAAAGTTGACAACACTCATCAGTCAGCAGCTGATGGATGTTGGACTGTTGATGTTTTTAAAAGATTGTTTTCGATAGATCGACTTAATCTCGGCTGTCGGCTGTCGAAATTAGCACGCTCCTTTCCTATTTGGGCAAAAGTTGCGAGATGTTTGCGACCAAAGCGAATCAAAGAATTGAACTGCCTACCCAGCTTATTCTATTATTATCCTTGAACTCGGATATTTTGTCAGAAGCTTGATCCCCTGGGCACGTCCGTACATTGGCTAGACTTCATCGTAGTTTCTTATTAGTGACGCTATACTACGATCTATATCTATACATCTACCGAAATGGTCCATCACAGGTTGCTAGATGGCTTTTTCAAGAATTTTGTAGCACCACGATGCGAAAATCCCCATCGAATCTGATTTGCGGCGCTAACCTCCAGATCCAACTCCTCCGCCCACGTCCACGGCAGACTAGTGTTCTTCTGGAACGATCTTCCAGCCAGCACGAAATCCAGACCATCCTCTTCCAGCAGCTTGTTCGCCAGCTTCGCAGTTTTAATGCTGCCGACAGTTGCGACCAGCAGTTTATCACCGACGGCCTTTTTGATTTCGATTGCAAAGGGTGATTGGAACCCGGGGCCGCCCTTGATCTTTTGTGCGGAATTGTTGCCTCCGCTACTGACGTCAAGCAAGTCGATGGCACCTTGGTCGACGAGAGCCTTGGCCAGTTTCACGGACTCCTCGACTGTCCAGCTAGGTTGACCGGCCAGGCTCTCCTCCACCCATTCCGTAGCTGAAATACGGAGGAAGACGGGGTAGTTGGGACCGACAACTTCACGCGTCAACTGCGCAATTTCAAGGGTCAATCGAATACGATTCTCAAAGCTGCCGCCATACTCGTCTGTCCGGTTGTTGGACAGAGGCGACATGAACGAGCACAAAAGATAACCATGCGCGGCATGAATCTCAACGAAATCCGCTCCGGCCTTGACTGCGCGCTTGACTGCGGCAACCCACGCCTTTTTCAAATCTTCAATATCCTGCTTCGTCATCGCCTTGGGTAGCGGGAAACTATCCGAGAATGGGATGTCGCTTGGTCCAACAACAGCATTGGGCCAGCCGCCATTCTTCTCCAGTGCAATATCACCCATTGATAGCCACGGCGCAACAGTGCTCGCTTTGCGGCCTGCATGCGCTATTTGCACGCCGATGAGTTGGTTCTGGCTGTGCACAAATTCAATGGTTCGTCGGAGAGGCTCGATTTGAGAGTCTTGCCATAGGCCCAAGTCTTCGGGGGTAATGCGACCTTCTGGGGTGACGGAAGTTGCTTCGGTCATCAGGAAACCAGGACCACGCTGGGCGATTCCGCCCAGGTGCGCCAGGTGCCAGTCGTTCATGTGGCCATCTTTGGCGGAGTATTGGCAAAGGGGAGATAGCTGTATGCGTTAGTATTCTAGATGATAGAATATAAAGGAAGTCAAATACATACACCAATACGACTGTGGAATTTGACGCCGCGAATGGTCAATGGCTGGAAGAGCTTGGGCGGGATGCTTCCATCTGACTGAGGGTTTGCAGCTGTTCCTGCTGGGGGATCTTGCTCGGGCGAGAAGTAGGAAATGCCTTTTGCGGGCGTGTTGGGAAGGTCAGGGGGGTTGTCGCGACGAGGCATTGTGGTGTCACCTAGAATGTTTAGACAATTAATATGTTATAGCTACTGTAGAAGCAACACAATTCAATTGATGAGGCTAGGGTATTTATATACTCGAAAGCACCGAGGCAAAATAATGATAGCGCCAAGATTGGAAAAACCCCACTCTACGATCATCATGGAATCACAGCATGACAAATCAACAAGCTAATTTTTCTGCTTTTTGAGGGGCAAAGTTGCGCTATGACATGAGGTAAGGAGGTGAATTCCTACAGCCACATCTCTGCGAGTGTAGAAAGTGAGGCCTGAATGCGGGACTCCGTAAGGTCTTTCCAGGGTCCTAATAAGAGTCTTAATCAGAGTCTTAATAAGAGTACTACTAGTAATGGTAACTATGATGTCAATACGATGACTTGGCTAATAATTGTACCTGGTACATGGTAGTAAGTTTCTTATCGGGCGGAGAATCGACAAACTTTGCTGGCACATTTTGGCGACTGACTAATCTTCTGCTTCGACCCAGTACCCAGCGTGTAGTTATCTTGAGATGCTTACAGAAAGTTGCTTACAGAAAGTCTCCGAAATTTAAAGAAAAAACTCAATAAATTCGGCCAAATGGCAAATGCTGATCGCTCAATCGCTATGCAAGAGACCCTCTAACCCACTCCATACTCTAAGTCGGTGGCGTCAAATCGGCTCGCGCGGGTTGCGGAGACTTACACCTTTTCATCCCAGAACCACGCACTACAGGTTGCTGTAACCAGACCATCCCAACTCGTACAGTCATTTAAAGGTTTGCAATTCGTGATTGTTTATTCTGATAGTCTGGTCCACAGTCAGGCTAGATCGGACTTCAGACCTCATATCTCCGAGGACATACCTTGCCATGCCTTGAGGGCCGTCGCCTCGGCATCGTGTTCCCACAGTACCTTACGCGTCTTCTCATCCACCCATCGGTCAGGGCTTTCTGAGCTTCCCTTCATCGCCAGCCGAAACATCTCGTCCCGTTGTCGCTGTTCAGGCCCGTCAGGAAGATGTAGAGCGACACGGTTCATTTTGCCAGATTGTTGGACTTGCTCGGCTCGTTCTTTCCTGGAGAGCTGATATGCTTCAAGGGCAGCGGGAATCTCTTGTTTTGAGGAGATCGTTGAGAGGATTGCTCCTAAAGCACCGGCATCCTCGACTGCTTGCGCAGCTCCTTGCGCGACATATGGGCTGGACGTGTTAGTTTGCGGTTGAACAGAATACGAAGTGCCACTTACAGCATTGGATGACATGCGTCTCCGAGTAAGGCTACTGATCCTTTGACCCATGTCTTGAGAGGTGGGTACAAATTTAGTTTCCATTCCATAATGTCGTCGTCTTGGACATTTGCAATGATTTCCGTGACTCTGCTATCCCAGCCAGCATAATCATCAATCATGTCCTTTTTGGAGCCTTTGATGGTCCACGCATCATCAACAGTTCCACGATCGGGATGGAGAAGGACGACATTGAACAGCTCGTGATTCCTCAGCGGATATGCTACTATATGCCGGCCTGGTCCGATCCATCGTGTTGCGCGTGACTGATCGATTATTTCTTTCAGAACAGGATGCGAAATCATCTCTTCTCGGGTCAGGATGATTCGATATGCGGCGTCTCCTGTGGCCTCGACTTTGATCGTATTGTCTTCAAGCAGTTTTGGTCGGATATTTGACTTGATACCGTCTGCAGCTAACACCACATCTCCGCGCATGACCCTGCCATCTGCCAGGATGACCTCTGTCTTGTCAAAATTCACATCTACCACATACGAGTTGACAAGGAGTTGGACGTTGGGCAATGAGAGGGCCTTGTCAATCAATGCATTGTGCAGATCCGCGCGGTGAATAGTCAACTGGTCACCATGGGCCGGATTACAAGGTATGCATGCAAGCAGACTGCCATCCTGCCACCTCCGAATATCGATTTGCTCTAGTAGGGTTGCCTTTTCTCTATATGCTACCCCCCAGCCTGCAAAGATCAGCCTAGATCCGAGCCAGGGAGCAGTATAACTTACGGTCCAGTAATCTGCCCATGTTCGGCGATACTTGAATTCCTGCTCCGACTTCCATCAACTGGCTGACAGTCAGTATCACCATTGTAATATGTCTGGAGTACAATACCTTTGGCGCTGACTCGAGAATGGTAACATTGTGTCCTCGACGTCCCAGACTCAGGGCAGTGGCAATTCCACCAATGCCTGTAAGCGTCAGCTTGGTCTAAAACCGATTCCTTCTTTGACCATATACCTCCTCTATAAAGATAAATTAGTCGCCGGCATGTTCAATTTGCATGCATTCAAACTTACCCAACAACAATAGCATTAAGCGGCACTCTGGCCTGCGGTCCTTGCTGTGTATTCATTGTCCAGTATTTAGAGCGGAATGGTCAACGATGATGATAAGTAGCGACGAGGGAAGAGAGAAATAAATAAGTAAGGAAGTCTTATCGGGGGGGAAAAGAAGCAATTTCCCCACGCTCCTTCCTGTTTTGTTTCTTTGTATGTCGATGCGTGCCTTGGTGCCTGGAGACGGGCAATTGTCACAAGAACAACTGCCGAGTTTTTTTTCTCCCAAGTTCTTCTTCCAACAACCATCTGCTGGATCCCTATTAATCATACGGCTCCTAGCCAATCTGCTCGCTTCTTACTTTCAGGACAAACGGAGCTGATCCCCGGCTAATAAACGGCGCGGCCTAAAGGCCGGGGTAAATCCACGAGAGATCCCACATACCACGGCAATTGTGTGGATCTCAACAGCCGACAAATATACGAATACGCGTCGACAACTTTACGCCATTGAAAAACGACGAGTGCTCGTTGTATTCGTCATTTAAATGGTCTGGCATCCATTGAAATTCTTCAAGTCTCAGCTGGACGATTAATTGCATATGTCTCTTGTGCAACAGCCCCCAGTCAGCACGCGAAGATATTAACATTTCTACACAGCTACTACTTAGTGACAGTCATCAAAATGATTGAAAAATGTAATGCATGTATCACAGGTGACATGCTTCGCTACGACAGAGCCGGTCATTCCTCCAAAGTATCTTGCTGGTAGAAGCGGCTCATTCGATACTTGGTCTCACCTGTGTAACGAGCCAGATCTTGCAATGCCTGCGCACCCTCTCGCTCAATTGTGGCGCGAATCTCGTCACTGCGAGGTGTAATCCGGCATTTGAATACATTTGGCCGCATGTTGAGGCCATTTCTATCGCCATTAGCAAACACTGTTTGCAGGCATACTTCAACTGCGGTTGACCACTTACGTATAATCGAAAATGTCGAGAGGAATCTCATTCCCATTCTGGTCGAGGCCCTTTTGGAACCGAAATCCCCATAATAGACGAGCAACAGTGATGAATGTCCCCTGCTCGGCCAGACCCTGGCCACTGCACACACGACGGCCCCAGCCGAAAGTCATGTAGCCTCGCTCGCCAGGGAAGGGTCTATACCATTCACTCTCTTTGAGATACCGCTCCGGAATGAACCGGTCGGGCTCGGGAAACTCGCGGTCGTGATGATGGATGGCCCAGACATTTCCTTGGACCCATGTGTTCTTTGGGATGAGCCAATTCTATTCATCCGTTAGGCCAACTATCTTACCCGAAGGCCAGATCTGTATACTTACCTTATAATAATCGTCTTGGATCGGAGCATGAGGCTGCCCTCCAATAATGGCCACCGATCGCCAACGCAGAACCTCTTTCATAAAAGCCTTGACATACGGAAGATTTGCCTCATCCTCAAACGTTGGGCTACGGTGAGGGCCGACCACTCGATCCAGCTCCTCCCAAGCCTTTGGCAGTACCTCGGGGAATGCACAACAAGCTAATACAAAAGTGATTAACGTCGAGCTAGAAGTATCGCTACCCGCTCCGAACAAGTTCCCAGCTAAAGATGAAATCTCTTCTTTGCTGAGATTGTATTTGGGCGCCTCGTCAAAGATCTTTCGAGAATAGCACTGTTCTTGATCTGGATTGTCTGCGGCTTCTTTGGCTAATGCGTAGAAAAAGTGTCGCCCCCGGCTGCGAGTACCGAGCCCATGTTTCCAGGGTGCGATCTGGTTGGGGAATTTTGCCAGGACTGATTTCAGCGCAAAGTGTTAGCGTGCCATGAAACATCATCAGAGCTGTGCGAGACGCAGCTTACATGGAAAAGTCTCCAGCAACATAGGAAACCTCTTCCCCGGCACATTCAAATCAGCAGCTTTATGCATAACAGCAATGACCTCTGTAATTATCGGATCTGTGAAACTAGCAACCCGGCGCCCAAACCCAATAATCGACACCACACTCGTGGCATACCTCTCAAAATGCTTGACGTATTCTTCCGGGGAGCGCAGCAAATCATACGCAATGATCTTACTCTCATCATTCTGAAACCCGCGATAACTACGGACTTGCTGCAATCCAACGCCCATATGAGTCAGCTTGCGATGCAGCCTCCATCTATCGCCGTAATACATCGTGACAAGATTCGACTGCCCCGTCCCCAGCTCCCCAAACACGACCATCCGCGGTCTCGAGGCGTAGATACCAGCGCGCTTATCGAACAATTCACTCGCAGCCCAAGCATCGCAAATCCATACCGTGGGGTTCCGACCGATCCAGAACGTGATCATGGGTGCATTGTACTTTTTGGCGAGCTCTTCAAAGTAGATCCAGGGTTTGTTGTCTGGTAGGGAGTATGTGTTTCCGACGATGGGCCAGGGGAGGGGCCCGGGTGGCTACACGTATTAGCTCTCCCTATATACTTACAGTTGGGTATATCGCAATTGATGACTGACCATTTTAAAATGCAAGTATAACATTCGAGCATAGTCAACAGCCAATACAACGGTCAGGCCAAAGACCAGAGCTGTGAAGATATTCCCTATGCCGAACTCGGCAAGGGCGCGTTGCAGCTGCATCAGTTCAAGGACATCTCCTAGCTTGTCGACGAACATTTTGCTGTTTTATCTTATGGCCATGTTTCAAAAGGTCAAGGTCAGACCACAGACTTGTCCAGGTATAAAGATGAAAAGTACAGGACCTGGAAGAAAGAGAGCTCTCTCACTTCTCTTCTACTATCCAGATACCCCGCAGATAACAAGCAATTCCAGCGCCAAACTAGGTGGGTGGTTATGTCCGTCTTAGGATATCCATTGATATGTGGAGACCGGAAGACAGCGTATTCACGAAACTCACCTGCTTACTACCGTCTGATATCAACTTAATAGGAACGACTTGTGCAGTGGGGCTTGCTTAAATACACGAATCATGAATTCGAATACATCGTGGTAAGCTTACTTGATGGTGCCTCATGGGCGAGTCTCTGTAAATCATTTTTAGATGTAGATGCAGTTGCTGAATGGACACAGAGATGTAATCTCTCCAAGCCCCACACAAGTTATTTTCCAGCTGCTATCTGTGATAATATAGTGCCTAACAGGGATGTTGTTTCACTACGTAGTTCTTGCTTCGACATAAATCAGTTACGGAAGAGCGTTTATAGCAGACCCAGACCTAAACTTAAGCTTCACATACTTTACCAAAGCGAGAGATGCTTTGGTAGACGTACAAAAATTGCATCATAGTAAAATATACAAGCTCCAAGTGTAGCAAGGTACGAATCGAAATTGCCCCATATCTTCCCCAGAATTCAGGCTTCCCCACGGGGTCTCAAGCTAATACATAGTATGCGGTTTGGCCTCGGCGAAATGGGATTTACCATATTATCATCCTACTCGCTTGTCCAGCGCATTAGCTATGTGTACTATTGATTACATCGTATGCAACTCAACATTGAAGGAAAGTAATCGACCATGCAGAAATACTCCTGGTTCTATGCACCTTTTTATTCCCGTTCGCCTATGCAAATGCAGCATCCATCTTATGCATAAACCATAACATACATAAAATCACATCTCTTCTCTATGCTCAAGGTATGTGATATGCAGCTCATGAAGAAAGCCGCTTATACTTTCTCGGATCCTTCCTGCTCATCTTGATTTTATCTCTCGTTCCCTTTCCGCCTTCCCAGAAGCCACTGCCGGCTTTGCCGACGAGGACATTTTTACATACGCCGCATGATTCGGGGCGGTAGGTTTGTTCGCGGGAGCAGAAGCCACTATCACCATCGACGTCAGTAATGTGTTATAAAGAGGAGAGGTGGAGACGGGTACCATATCATTCTGTTGCCGTGTTCGTTTGGATGATCCGTTTCAGCATCGTGGCATCTGTGCCAGTCTTTAGTACTTGAGCAAGAATCAAGGATATCAGGGACCTACTTGTCGCACGGAAAGACTTTGGCACAACAACTGAATCTGAACCATCGATAACTCTTGCCATAATGCTTACACCGTCCGCGGCGAGGAAGTTCTTGACCGGCCACGATACCCAGATTCTCGCGTATCTACCAGAACAAGATCAGAATGAAGCGCGTAGTAAAACCAGCAGACAATAAAACTCACCTTTTTTCTCGGTGCGAGGATTCTTTGATGTGATACTGAACACGAATGAGTCAGTTCTCCGAGTTTGTGATAGAATAAAACCTCCGCGTCATATGATTCTGACTCAAAAAACTAACATGCTGATACCCCGACAACCATGAACTTGACCTCAGAGATCTTGAAGTCTGCACAATTCGTCAGCATGTATTGTTTGCGGCTGTGGGAGGGGGGTTTCGTACTCATTTTGCGGTGACACTCGCGACAACTCGCCATCGCTGCGTCGCCGCGGACGGCTAGGAGGCCTGGTGCTGGGAAAGGGGTTGAACATTCGGAGCATGTTGGTTGGAAGTAACTGAATTCATTAGTATGTACTTCAGACAGTATCAATTGCAACGTCGATTGACGTGTGTAAACATGACACGAGAGATACGTATTGTGCAACGTTGCTTCTTACCTAGACAGCAGGTCAAAGGCTGTGCATCCTTCAAGATCCAAGTATCCAGCTCTCTGGGAGTTGGGATGCATTAGCTGTCGTCGGAACGCTAATTTCATGTTAGCATTCATATCGATTTGTGTGCTACCGAAATAATTACGCAAACTTACCAACATTGAACGAATTAGCACACTTCCTGCATGATTCCACTTTCACCGGAGACGGCTGACTGGGATCATCCATCGGTTTTATATTTTTGATGTCTGTATGCTCTTTGCATCGATCGCATTTGACGGTGACAGAAATCATTTTCGCCTCGAGTAGTTCAATACCATACAATTCCAGACCGGGAAGATTGACGGCTGTACCCCGTGCAGGCGCATTGACGACCGACGACGATCCAGTCGTCTCACTGATTGGTGCTCCGCCGTCTTGTGATTCTTCTGCAGAGTCATGCTCGTGCGAATCACTGCTATCTTCGAATGGAGAGTCGCTATCCTCGCCGTCTGGACCTGCTGGCATTGACCATTCAGGGGGCCGTGGGATGAATTTGATGTGCGGTCGATCAGAGTCTGAGATACTATCTTGATCTTCATCTACTACCGTGGGAGTATTGTCGAGGTCTTCAGCTACTACAGGCGCTTGAATCTCTGGCTGTTTGGGTTCTGTCGTTGGAGTGTTGATGAGAAGGTGCATATTATGCGCGAGGTAATTCACCTGCGCCATCAATGTCGTGTGAGGCCCTTGGCGTACCCACTCTCTGAAGCCAATCTCTGCTGCACGCGCTTCCATCGCATCCACCATTTGGAGCTCAACTGAACTCTCTTCAAGTGGATAGAGTGGCGGCACAGATAGTTTCACCGATTTCACGGCCCGGAGATGGACCGGGAGTCGCTCCGGTTTCGTAGGAGTGATAGGAATGATGTACGACTGTCCATTGCTGAGCTTTTTGTAAAGAGGTATCCGGTTCAAGCGAGCTTCGAGCTGCCTTGTCTCTGATTGTCGAGTTTTTTCGGCCTCCGCGCGCTGTTCAGGAGTATACACCTTTTTTGGTACATGAACAATGCGCTCTTGCCTGATAGATTTTTCTTCAGGGACTTGCTTCTGAACTGTCTTGTCCTTTGTAGATATCGGCTCAGGCGTCTTCACCTTACGGCTGTTGTTGACCACAATCTTGATAGTTTGCGCCTTTTCAGCAGTCAGAAACCGCTCCAGATTTCTATCCAGGCTATTCATCAACCCAAGCAGCGTAATAGGTCTTTGGTCCTTCAAAGCAGACTCGATCAGTCCATCAAACCCTCTTTCGACATTAATCTGAAAACCCCTGGGCATGTCAGGGTTCGTAACCCTAATTGTAGGCCTGTCGGTCTCTGGCCAATCATGAGGGACTCGCAGCGAACAATCTAGCTTGGGCATATCAAATGGAAAGTCCGGGTCCGTAGGGACCATACTGAATGTAAGAGTCGTATTACCGGCATCATCCCGCTCTTCTTTTGGGTGGAATCTGCGTCTGAGTTGCCCAATTTGGAAGTCTCGGGGCGAGTCTTGTTGGGTTTTGGGGACGGGTTTGGGGACTGCCTGGCGTTCTCTCGTCCTACTTTGTTTTTGTGTTGGTGCTTGAGTCGGGGCTGGGGCTGATGATTCTGGTTTCCCTTGATTGGGGGCTATGTGAAGGTAGGGGCAAGCATCACCGCTACGACAACCTTCAAGCAGTCAGTTTGTAGGTTGACAATACGGCGTATTGACAGAAACAATGTAATTGAAAAACACAATGCAGTTCAGAACAGAATCAACAAACGTACCTTTTTTCGTCCCAAAAAACCGACAGGGCTTCTGCTTGCGATTTCCATGTGGATGGGTGGATCTCCCCTGGTGCATTGAGGCTGTATCATTCTGATGTTGAGCGCTTGCCAACTCATCAAGCGCGGTGCCTATATTGATAGTCTCGGAGTTAGCCATGAGCGTGTGATCAAATTAATTAATCAAGTCGTGATATATGCATGTCTAAGAGAAGCAAGGTTTGCAAGTATACTGAGTACTGCTTATAGTTCAGGCTATGTAACTGCAGCAAGTGGCGCTGTCACTTCTCATCTCCGTCAATGATCAGCATTGAGCAAGCTGACTGCAGCCCATCACAAATGATACGAGCATTTGATCGACTGGCGGTGACGAGTGCACAGCGCATCAGTCAGAAGAGCAGAGACAATACACCTGCAGTGACCGACCAAGAGAGAAATGACGAATAGTAACCAGGAAAGAGAAAGATAGCTTACCGTTGGCTTGGGCAGAGCTGAGGCTGTCACTTGACAGGGGCTGGCCTGTAGCCGCCATGGGGACGGTTGACAGCCAGTCAGTGGACAGTGCTGGTGGTATCTGCAACGCGGGGAGTGTAGTCATCAGTAACCTGCCTGCTTTAGAATCGAACGAAATCGATCTAAGATATGCGCCGAGTGGTAGTCACCTTTGATGAAATGGCACTCGCCAATACGAGTGCTTGAGTGATGGCTAGCGGTGGCGGGATGATTCAAGGATAACCTGGCAAAGGCGAGGTTGCGGATGTCTGATCTTAGGCGAGATGCCAACGCAGCAATCTCCTGGACAGAGTCTGGTGACCGCAATCGCGTCCACGTGAAATATCTCAAATCCCGAGTATGAGAGATTTGGAGGAGAGATTTGATGTCGCGGTGAATTTGTCTGAGGAAGATTATTTGTTGATTGGGTGGGAGGATTTGATTTAAAGATTGTAAGGAACTTGACGTGGCGGTTGCGATACAGTGACACCCGGTGACTCACAATGATCATTCTATCTACCATTTTATTATTCGCATTCTTATTTTTGTATTGAAGGGAATGATGAGTCTATGAGATGCTCTTTTTGACGCAGTTGATTGGTGTAAAGCCATCACTCACGATTAGTCGACAAGACGCGTTGTGATTGGTCGTTGTTAATGCCTGAAAATTCAGGCTCCAAGGCGGGACGTTCGACCAACCCTAAAACACAACCCTAAGCCTACACTCCGCTTGTCTCAACAAATTGCGTGGTCATGATTTAGACCGCCCTCAAACGAAATACTATGTGACGATGATCAAAAACAAGATATCCAGTCTACAGATGAACATCGCGCGATGATCAATTATCGGCGGACAAATGAAATGACCCGGATGAGTATTCCAGGAGAATTCCATATCTCATTGAATCGTTTTGCTACACCACCCAGGCAGTCCAATGTTGACCGGCATCATGGAGGACATGGCGAGCATACGTCAAGAATACATCTTTGGTACCTGGCTCAGTGGCTAAGAACGGTATGCCACGTGAGGCGCGGTAAGGTATTGTACTGTTTATTTCGTTACATCTAACGAACGTTCTGTGTACGTCCGTCCGTACGCACATGTGGCTCACCGACTCTCCAAGCATCCAGATCTTTACACGCACAGCTGAGTATGGAGATGGCCTGCATCCCCCACATCCCGACATCAAACATCACCCAGATTGTCGGGGTACAGTGCACCGACAAGCACAGCCTTACCTCGATGCAACATTCCAGAAGCCAGACAGGGCCGTCGAAGACTGGGGCACGAAAAGTTTTAGGAACGGCTTATTCTCCAAAGGACCAGAGTTTTACCGTTCTTGCCAAAGAGGCATAGTTTCCATCGAGATGCTGCAAATATTGGGAGCTCAACCAATGATATTTGCTGAAATAGAGTTTTGAATGGGGTTTAGGAAAGTTTTTGCAAATTGCAAATTTCCGATTGGTGGTGGTGGGGGAATTGGATTGTTCAATGTTGGTGGTACATCCACAATACGACGGAAAATACGGACAATGTATTGTTATAAACGGTGCTGTATGATTACGTGCGAGTACAGAATCTCCAGATGCAAATACAAAGCAACAACAATCCTGAAGGCATTTTCAACGATCAGGTAGTTCCTTCTCTCCCAGATGATCATTAATCTCTCGACGAGGATCAAATATTACTCGATGCTACAAGGCAAGGTACAGCCTGTACACGTCAGCCAATCCCCGCACAAGACGGGTCACAAGACAAGAGACAGTTCCTTTGACATCATTGATTTCAAAAATCAGTCAATTGTCCAATCAGTAATAAACTTTCTATATCTCGGTCTTGTTGATAGAATTATTATACCGGTGAGTATGCCTGCTCATAGAGAAAAGCTGGTGGTCGCATGATACTGTAGAATCTTCGTGTTAGGGAATGGATGTAGAAGCCAGGTGCTAGATTGGTATCATTTTAATGAGTACGTGTGCAGATGACCGAATCAGGTCAAGAAGCCGGTACATATCGACATTGAATATTATTATTCCTAATTATCACTGCGTGTATCCTATCTGTCTGTCATATACAAGACGTGCTATGATTTGTACTCCAGGACAACAACGATACCTGTGCAAATGTTCGTATTTCCGAGTTGTACAATCTCCGTCAAAAGTGTCCATGCCCTCATGTGGCAAAGACACTCGTAACGTACGTATTCTCATCAAACAGACTAACCTCTTCATACTACGTTCTCCGTTGATAGAAGCTTTTAGTCCAGCTAACCCCCTCCAAGCTTTGAAATCCATGTGCCAGTGGGGCCTCTCTCAGGTCCAAAACGTTCCCCGTCCAATCCCATCCATTCGTGCCCCAGCAGCGCATTTCTCCAAGATTTTCACAACCAGACATCTACAAGCAAAGCGACAAAATCGCTCAATCTAGTATCCTTCCGGTCTCACCGAGACGGCGAGACCCCTGGATCTTCGTCTCGAGATGCCGAGTGGACCCTTTCTGCCTAACTGTGGCCAACTGTGGCCAACTGCGGAGTAGCAAGAGAAAAGATTTTTCTTGGTTTTCGGGCAGCCGAGTGGATTTTCGGTATGCCGTGTTTTTTTTGTTTTGTTCTTGGGTCTGTGCCGATGTTGCATTCAGGAATGGGTACGGAGTACACTCACGACACTGTAGGTGTGCAAGAGGGTTGGTGGGCTTTGGAGGGCGAATTAGGCGTATTTCGTCCGTACACGTACCGTTTGTACGGTATGTCTTTTTGTCGGGGGAAGTCACCTGTTCCGCCGAACCCTCATCTTCGCGCAACATGGAAGCAAGTCAGTAAATTTCCTGTTTGGGCAGATTTCTGCATTTGCTGCTAGACGTGGGAATTATTAGTGATCGCGTTCAGCGGGTTCTGCGTGTCAGAACACAGCGAATTAGAAGACATCATCGCCTCCAGGCTCTCATCCATACAGTGATTACTATGTGATCATCAAATCAAATACATACATCAACCACCAACCCGAAAGTGTGTACAAGGAACCGGCCACCGCTACAGAGTACAGCCCTAAATAGCCCTGTCCAGAGTCAAGTGCATGTTTCTCATGTACAAGTAATTATGTACGTACACGGCTCACTCGCTTACATGTTCATACGTGCCTCCCTGCAGCCACATGTATGCACTGCATACTCAGCACCTACATACATGATCTAGACCGCAGACCGATTTTGCTATCCTCTCTCGAGTCTCATGCATAAATTTGTCAAAAATCAAGGCTCTCTGTATGAGCAGGATTTGTGCTTCTTGCTGCATCCTCGACAACCTTCAAATCACATGTATAAGCAGCTGAAAGCAGTATGTAGGATGTTCACAAGAATTAATTTACACCGCTTCTTTCACGCTATCATCACGAGTATGCGTAGGTATACCTCGGTATCGTATCAGTATCTAATCATCAAACAACAAAAATCCAAACGTCAATCATCTCCTGTTGTGAGAGGGTTGAGCGTAGTCTCCAATTCTAGACTGGGCAATCTCAAAAGAGGCGGCCCATTTCGCCGGTTGCGCGTGATAAGCACAAACAATATCAAAAGCGAAACACGGCATGACAGACGGTACGAAAGTCAAATAGCAGTCACCAAAAAAAGAAAAGAAAAGACAATTTCATCATCACCGAATCCTACACGAAAAAAAAAGCAAATAAACAAGCACCACGGGAGTACCCGACAGTGAGTTAGGTTAGGCAGTTTCAGAGTTTATCTGCCATACATGCCGGCACTATGTTTAGGCCCTCCGAAGAGTGTTCAGATGATCAATTTAGAATTTTTGGGGTCCTTGTCTCCTTGACCACGTACATATTTCCTAGGGTAAAGATAGTAGGGACCTGCCTGTCTAGGTTAGGGCTGCTTATCTGCTAGAGTGTACAGCATCCATGTACAGTAAAATCAATAATATTTGGCAGCGGATAATAAACAAGGACTATGATATCCGCCGGGTCTGGACCACACCATTAGCTATCCCATACTATTATTAAAAACGGCGAAGTATGGCCAGCCCTATTTCTGGTCGTAGAGGGAGTCCGCGATAAGCGCTTATGGTAATTATCTCCCCTGCGAAGTAAGGTCGGTAGAGTCGGCGGTTCCTTTGACTTCCAACTTCCACGGAACACCCGTCGACAGACAAGCTGGAATCTCACGAGAAACAAGGCTCGGCGAGGATTCTAGACCTACAAAGATCTCATATTACGACTACACAAACTCAATCAATAGGATAGCATACTATTAAATCCACTTTTATTTCTTTTCCGATAACATCTTCCATACCTGGATACGAAAAAAGTGTATAACGCAAAAACAAAGTACATAAGTGGTATCAAAACAGTTCGCAAGTCGATAAGAAAGAAAAGGCCCGAACATTCCAGTAGCAGAGAATTATACATGGTCAACCGTGTCCATGTCGTGAATCGTAATGTCATACCATGATAACAATGTCTAGCCGTCGTATAGAAACGAGTAAACAAGGTTTGGCTTTTCTTTCTTCTGAGAACAGGCAAAAATACAGGTCTTTGACATGATAAAATAATGCAAACAGCCAACCCTCGCAATGCATGGTGGATGTTAAGAGAAAAAAATAACGCCGTTGTATGCTGTAAACTCGTACACTCCTTAACGTGATGTAAAGAAAAATTACCACCCCTTGACGTGGTATTCCCATGGCCCGTAGTCGTTGTAGTTGTTCCACGAGCTATTCTTTGATGTGTCTTTGGCACTGCCGTCGGTTGTACCTCGTTGGCCTCCTGCGACTGCTGCGCCCTTCGGTCCTGGGTACTCCCGAAGGTTGGCCATGTCATGTGTCGTGTGACGACGCTTGAAAACTGCCGTCGCTGTCGTGTTCTTTTGCTGTCGCTCCCACAGGAGATGTCGGCGAAGAGATTCGGTCAACTCGGTCGCCAACATGTTCCGTCGCGTGGTGCGTGGCGAATGCGCTCCGGACCCTTGCGCTGTAGGCTTCACAATGATGGGCTTTGACCGTGGCACGTCACGACCCTTCATAGTCAAGTTCTCGCCATCGTCGGGAGATGCGCCCGATGATGGTCCATTAGGCGGCGTCACTCGCGAGCGTTGCAAGACTGGTGTCGATCGCGTTGGCATGCCCATTTTCGCTGGCTGGTGCATCATCATAGTCAAAAGAGACGGCCTCGATACAAGATTTGGTCGCGAATCAACCCGTTGGAACAGCTCCTTGTCGTCAACGCTCGACTGCCCACTTTCAGTCACCGAATCTTCCCAATCTTCTTCGTCTTCGTCCTCGATCGCGCTTTCGGATGGCTCTTCCTCAGTGTCATCAGTTTCAATCGCGTCTTCATCTTCGTAGACACGCTCTTCAATAGGTTTGATCGTAGACTCGAGGTCGTTGCGGAATGAAGTCTTCTTCTCGGGGCTAATTTTATTCACTCCATTCATCATCGCATCTGATGTAGGACGACGGCTGAGTTCTTCAGAAAGAGAGCTGCGGTGAGGGTTAATTGTATTATTGGGTGTCATACGCTCCTCAAACGAGCTCTCGTCATCGCCAGATGATCCTCCCAAAGTGAACATACCGCCTTTGCGCTTGCTAGGGGCGAGCCTTTGTTGGAGTTGCATTTTAGCTGCAGCATTTTGTTCGGCAGCAGCAAGACGTGTGCTTGATCGGTAGGAGGACGAAATCTGGGACGGAGAGAAGCCGCGCACAATGCTGGGCGTCTTGGAAAGGATAGGCTTGGCGGGAAGCACGCCCGACGATGAAACGCTGGTATCGGAGCCCTCAGTGGTTACGGCATCGCTGTCATTGTTTTCGGGCGCGGTAGTTGTGGAACATGACTCGGCGGAGTGAAGAGTGTGCGGACGTCGCATGGGCTCTTCGTTGATTGTTTCGGGTTCTTGAGGAGTGGTTGAAGGAGGCGAGGCGGCGCGGGGAGTAACATCGACAACGGTATTGGGTGGAAAGGGCTCCAGAGCCTTCCTCTCTTTGATGTTCAAAACCATTCGCTCGAGATCTGAAGGGGTAATGTGTTTTTCCTTTCCGAGCATCAAAGCATCCTCACCTACCACGGTTGGCTTGACCTCGACAGGGCCAGGCTTGATGTGGGATTCAATCTGTTCTTCGTCCACCGACGCAACGGACTCGACACTAGCTGACAGGGGAGGCATCTCCGAAGACTCGGCGCGTAGTAGCGGAATAGCAGAGGTGTCGGATTCACTGGCGGGGGCGACACAAAATGTTTCACGCGTCCATAGACGCCACGTAAGATTCTCTAACCGTCGACCTTCTTCCATGTAATCTGCACATTTCGAAAAGACTGTGAATGTTAGTATTTTCCAATGTAGTTTCGTACTTGAAAGGTGACCTACCGAGCCACATGCCGTGAAGACTTTGGGTGTTGGTCGTGTCGACCTTGTGGATTTTGGCCGCGTCCACCGTTAGGACGGGCGTAGACAGTTTGGCCATGTTCGTGGCGACACGGTTGAATCTATCTGGGAAGCTAGACATGAAGTATGGGGTCGCCGTGGTCCCCAAGCGTGTTCGAACGGCGTGTGAAAAGTGTGCGAATTGGACACTTTTGGCGGATGGTAAGTCGAATAATCCAGTTGTGCTTCGTTCCTTCTCTTGCTCGCCGTCTAGCAAGTCGTATTTGCTAATTGACAAGTGATTTAGCGGTGGCCCGAGTGTGAGGCGATCGGCACGGTATGCAAGATGCTCCCAGCCGGAAGGATAAGCCGTTGTCGAGCTCGTTTCTTTTTCTGTTCGTTTCTCGTTCTGTAGCAGAAGCTGGGCAGAAGGAGAGAATAGAGAAAGAGATCGACGAGAGGAGCAGATTTGGTATGTGAGATTATGGACGGGGAATGGGGAGAGGTGAAGTGGGAGAAAATATGGGGATAGGAAAGAGGAAGAAAGAGCGAGACGGGAGTTGATATGATAGAGTACAGTACTCCGTAGAAGTAATCAACCGTAACGGTGGTACTTAGTGGGCACAGCGACAGTACCGAAGGACATTACACGCTGTAAGCAGATGGGGACATCGTGGCACGCACTAAGGGTGACTAACCGTACCGAGGGAACGGAGAGCGCGAAAAACGAAAAAAGCGTGTGAACAAGAAAAGGAGATGGTGGAGCCACATGGACGCTTCTGGCCGGTTCGTAACTTACCCGGCGTATCATACATACGTATGGATGAACGCAGCGGGACCTTTTCGGGTATGTGACGAGCCAATACGTGTACTGTATTGTATCCTTCGTCTGGCTACTGAGTCTACGTATTGACTCGATACTCATCCTCTTTGCTACAGAGTACTTACTACATACGGATATCTGATGAATGTCAGAAAAAGAAACATGATGCTGTCAGACAGTGTCAGTGTCAGTGTCAGTGTCAGTGCCAAACAGGCGTATGTCACGATGTCAAAGGCCGAAACACTGCTGATAGTCCCGTTAACCCGTGGGGGAACAATCTGTGTTCGGTCCCGTGACCGGTACAATAGCCGCTAGTCCCAAGCGAGATATTTGCCGGCGACTCTCCCGTGGCTTCTCGGGCGATGTTACTGGTCAGTGGCCAGCCTGCGTTGCCTTGCCACCGGTGAGCCCTTTGCTTTTAGTGTTAGGCCCAGTCACGAGATTGACAGAAAAAGAAGACTACGCCTGTTGTGGATTTTTCCGGTGTCGTCGGGGAGAGTTTTCCCGGAAGCGGGCGTGAGTTCTGCCTGATTGCACTGGCAGTTTGCCACTCTGGAGCAGTTTGAATGTTATGCTTGACGTGCTGATGATATGCGGGGAGAATCGCCGTACTGGGTAACAGCTGAGTCAATCCCCAGATTGGATCTCTAAACCTGGAGTTGTGCTCTTTTCAAGCGAAATGAACAATAAGCTCAAAGTTTGGATGTTTTCAATTACATACATACCATGTACGGACGTACTCGAGAGTGGCTGGCCGGGGAAGCGCGGGATGTGTCCGTATCGAGCCGGTTGAATCCAGGTTGTCGGGACGATCTGTTAATACTCTCCAGTATACACGTACAATCAACAATTATTCAATATTCTGGACCATCAATAGCATCATTAACATTCTCAAGATCATATTCAAACAGTACAAAAACAACTATTTCTCGGATACATCCATAATCAACGACAGACCACATGATCAACAAGGGACAGGGGCTAGGCAGGGTTTGCTCCATCAATAGATTCAGTAACTACGGAGTATCGTCAAAGAAATCCTGGCGGCTGCGCTAATCGCTTCCCCGATTGACTAGTGTCCACTACCATTTCTTCTCGAGCCAGGAGCAAAGAATGAGGCGTTTGCGAGTCCGTACAATAATTATCCATTCTGTATAGTCCACTAACGTAGTACGTATATTAGATTTCTGCCTTTCCATGGATCCCTGGTCTTATATTTGCTGTACGGGATATGAATCGGCAGTTGATATTCCGAGGATACTATGCCTATTTGGGTCAATTTTGACCGCAAGTTCTTGTACTGTGATTGGTGCATTTATTCTTTCTGAGGCATTGCTTGCTTAATTGATCATAGCAGCCTTACAATGCAAGTCATACAGACATGACATTTTCCCACAATCCCTATCGAGTATGTCGGTTGATTGTCGTACGACTACTCCCTACGCACACAGTTGAATGCGGAGAGAGAATGTCTACCGTACCGAAAGAGGAAATTAGACGTTCCCTTTCCCAATTCGGCAACGAGGGATGCAATGCGGGGAACCCAGCTGACCTGAAGAGACTGCTTGCACAATACAATGCCCCGAATACGAGCCAAGTAACCGACACACAGCTAAACGCATGATCTAGGATTAACTGACTGGTTAGATTAGAATGTGATTCGAGATGTACAAGGGAACAACGTGATCCAATCTAGTGTTCTGCAAAATATCAAGTGCTCGTGTCAAGGGCTACAAGCAATATGTACGAACTCTTCTGATCGCAGCACAGACAGCCAGATCGCTTCCAATAGATCATGCAATGTACGCCGTGATAGTTCTGGCTGGTTGTGGTGCAAGTGTCAGATTTGGGCTGCAGCTAATCACAGCCCCTTCACTGCAGCGATCGACATCTGGATCAATACCTGGCCGTTGGCGTCGATGGCTTAGTCGAGCATTGATCAGACGCCTGGAATGGACGAATAAGGCTGAGTATACTACCTAAAATACATTTTTTTTCCCGGGCGATGCGCAGTAATTACAGTAATTGGCCATGATCCATGTTATTGCTTGGTAACAACATACAGTAACACTGCAGAGTGAATCAATACAATCCATACAATAGAAGATACGATGTAGCTCATCGAGCACATGGCATGGTGATGAACAACGCATCGATCCCATGCTCACTCACGTTGGTACACAATCTCCTGTCAGTGTCTGCCTCGGGTTTCGCCGAGATTCAGCCGGCAATTGTGACTCGCTCAATTCGTAGTTCAACGCCGAGGTATTGATCGGGTAGATGGAGATCAGATATGAATTCCTGCGCCCCGTGACGGCTGTCAAATGTCGAGATACATACACAGATACATGCACACCTGCAGTTGTAGCAAGACATCAGATACGTGGCAGTCTGTGGGACAATTGTTTTGCATGTACTTGCGGCGTAGCGTGCTTTGTGGCGAGATCACGGGGCGTGATTGTATGCATTGTACTCGGTGTGGTGTATTCCGTTCTGCAGAATACTGGGATTTACTAGCCTCATGTTTACCATTCTGAGCTGTATTCATAGTCCTCAGAAAAGTGGCGATGCTTATGGAGTACAGTAGTATTCTCACAATCACCTGAAACCATGGGCTTTAGCCATGCTGTGGCGACTGAGCCTGTCGTTGATAGTCAGATCCACAGCGGGAAGACGCGACTCAGAGACTGTGATACCAGTAGAAGAATGAAGGGTATTGGACGACACACGGTCTTAAAGGATCGAACTTATCACCAGCAGTAGATACGAATCACATCCAATACATCAATCGCAATTCGCCATTTGACAGTTTATTCTCCGCGCGATGCGAAATTTGTTGACTCCGTTGCTTTTTCGGATCATATGGCCTTTCCGTTTGCCCTAGGAACTCTGTGATCCGAGCAAAGTCGCCAGCTCAGCCCTCTAGTATACCGCTTTTCTGTCATGGCGCATATTCGAGAGATTGGGGTTTGACATGACAAATGGAGTTACATGAAATGTAGACCTGACTGATTGTCATTTGATGAGGATGCTCGGAATGTTGTTGCCTGAGGCATCAACCCAAAGGTCTAGCCCTAATTAAGCACTGCGTCTGTAAGTAGTAGAGTCGAGAGTAACACCAACAACGAATCATGCCCAACCTCTGGCATTCAATGGCTTATTCATGGGCACACCTGTGTAGGCAGACAAGGAATGAATTCCCAAGAAAGGACCGTTGAAATCTGATCTGTCACATTCCGACCGAAACAGTTCTCCCTGGCAAGGCTGATCGATACATAACATCCAGTCTGAAAGGACATGTGCTTTATTCATACTTGAGGAATTCCAATAAATGACGACATTATCTCTGCCCTACATGAAACCTGGACTGTTTGTTTTTTTACCCTAATGGCAGTCTAGTGCGGATATTTCATTCTTTGTCTTCTTTGAGCCTCCCGGGGCTTTGAGCAGACAAATAGAGCGAAGAAAGTCTTTGTTTATAACTGCCACCAATACCATAATTAGGACCTTATAGTTTGATATAATTTGCAGTCATATGATACAAAAGACAAAGAGTAAGTATGGATCAGAGCTAGAGTGTTTGATCTATCAACAACGACATCCGCGACGCATTATAGATACATATCTTTGTTTCAACACCTCTGTAAGGCGAAATACAATACTTACGTGTTACGGATCCCGTCAAAAACACGTCTCATAAGCTCAATATCCAACAACAAGGATTAAAAGGGCAGGTAAGGTATTAAAATAAGATATGTACCTGTATTGCTAAGGGGGGATTCCGGGAACCCGGACTATGGGGTTCTCAGATGAACGCAAGGGGGCTGGCGGAAGACGGGGGAGATGTTCCGCGGAGAACTTTTTAATATCAAGCATGTTGCGTGTAGATCTTGAATTCAGGGATCGATGACTGATGCTTTGGAAAGGTTCGATGTTTAGCCACGTAGGCAAGTATGTGTAAAAGGAACGGTGCGCAAAGTCATTTCAAGTTATGTTTCAAGGTAACCTTGTGATAATAGTATCGGAATTTCTTTGAAGTGAAAGCCTTTTCTCCTTCTAGGAGTCAGTGAGCAAGGGAGTATGTAAAATAGGCATGTGTCTGGCGGCCATCTTCATATCAATAGGGCTACATATTCTGGTCGATCTTGGGGAGAAAATTCGTAACGATATATTGGTAACTAATCTCGGAATCGATGATGTAATATGTATCAACACTACAAAGCGAGGAATAAGGGTATGAAGATAACGAATTTGATATGTATAATCGTGCCCCTGGATTCGACGGATCCTATGGGTACCTTAGTACATTATGCATGGCGGGATCGGTCCACTATCTGTACCTGCGCGAAGAGCACATATTGTTACGTACATATTTATAGCTTCATATAGTTATGGTAGCCGCAGACGATGCGTTAAGTGTGGTGATACTCAAGCAAAGATGCGGGCGACCCCTAACTGTCGTCCGCAGATGCGATCGCCGAGTCGAGGTTGGTTGTGACCCTCACTCCAGACGCGACTATCTAAGTAGTGGTATGCGACTCGTCGTATCATAATCATGCAATCATTGCCGGTAAATGACTACGCATCCTAGTTTCAGTTCTTATCATCATGTCAAGGATGTGTTTTCCCATTTGAGTACCCTATCTATTAGCATCAGATCAACCCGACGTCTAAATATTCTGTCCGATTGGCAATTTGGCTGTACAACGTCAGAGCAGTGTGCCTGAATGACTAGCGCAGCCTGTCAGGCACGAAATTCATGAATGCGAACGACGTTGTTCCGGGAATTATTGAAATAATTGAAATCGCAACGGAGCTTCAATTGCCTCGGCAAGCTAGGTAACACGCACGTGAGCTTGAAGATATTAAACCTGACTACGGACTTTGATGAAGATCGTGAAAATGATGATTGCGATACCGACCGTCTAGATAAATTATCAATCATGTGATGGCACGGAAGACTTTTCTTGTGATTCGTATCTGAATTGTTATGATTTCCGGGTTGACGATACATGGCTCCGAACACGGATACCATAAGCGCGTATGTCACTACAATACACAGACTGCCAGTAAACGACGCCGTACCTCAGATGACAGACTGTATTTTATGATAGTAGCGCTTTACTCGGCTGTCAGCATGGGGAAGATTGCCTCTTTCGGTACAGCCATTATCCATGTTCCAGCTTGCGTCCAGTACCATGGTGCTGACAGCTAGTCAAACTGGCGGATGGGCTGGCCAGATCCCGACGAACCATGATCACCTCCGCGATACAGTTTTGAGTCCAAGAAATGCTTCTAGACTCCCAGATCGACCTATACTATGTATTTTTTGTGTTCCTGATATCAAGTGACTGTGTACCGTGTTGTGATGATATCATTGTGCATTGTGGCTGTTTTTGAATCCCGCGATCAACCTAAATAAACTAAGTAAAACTCCGATCATTTGGGATGCGCCATGAAGGATCCAAGAGCTACACCGCTTCCTTTGTAAATATCCTGTGATCATCGTTGCAAATATAGCTTCCAAGGTTGAATAGTCCGGGTTCGAATCATTGATAAGTGATCTGTCAGGAGACAAACTGGTAATAAGGAGAATGATGCAATAATTTTGGAATACTTGACACTCATTTCAATCTAGGAGACTAGAACCTCTTTAGCGAACTATCCTAACGCTGTAGCGCTAGCTTCTGCTTATGAGGCTACTAGCATGAATAGATAAAGGGGTAGCTCCAAGAGTCTAGGTAGGCAAGTCGCCAGATCCTTCAACTGCCATGATCAACCCTTAACGGAAATGTTACGAAGTTCTTCCCGGCTGCTTCATCCTTGTACTTTCTGCGTATTATTGTGTACATACTTTACAGATTTCTTCATGTTCATACATCTGTGCAGCGAGTTTGAAATTCTTAGAACTCTCAGAAGTGACAGTTATACATGGCGGATCGCTAGAATTGCGGAGGCTGGGGGTCAAGCACATGGCACAACCACTTCAAGCTCTCCCATAGGTCCGCTATAAGCTGGAGTCCCCATACCATTGTTCTAGAACTACCGTCGCGATATTGTATCCTTGTTTATCTCGTCGATATACAACGTAGTAGGTACGGCGTACTACGGTTGCTTCAGATACTACCTTTTCCTGAGTACCCCGTCACTACATATCTACAGAGTTGCAGCAATACACACGGCAATTTCAATTCAATCCAAGGCTGTATAACGCCGAGATCGTTCACAGTAGAGACAGACCTCAATCTCAATCAACAACAAGCGTCAGAACAAACCTGCCTAGATACTCCCGAATGCAACCCTGTGTCCCTTTCCGCCCAGCACTAGATGAATAACCAACAACCAACTCAAATATATTACTCTGACAATCATGTGTATCAAATGATGCAACTCCCCAACGATAAGACGAAATTCTCACCAAAAATGATCAATGATAATAGCCTAAAGGTCCGCGTAAAAAAATTTAGATTAATTAAAATTTCGCCATGTGCACGTCTAGTAGCTAGTGTTACAGGTTGCAGTCGGCGTCTTTTCGATAAGCGCTCTATCATGGGGCTGCCACATGCGCCATGTTACATTCACCGTGGCGGATGGTGCCGATGGATGGCGATAAGTGAATATCACTATCAGAAACTGGGGTTGGAGATAGGTGGACTCCGTCCAGACGGTGATAGTAATAGATATGATAAGACGCTATCCTTTTATTATAAAACTAGCCTAGTCAAATTGGTGTCGATGGTGTTGACTTCATTGGCTGCTGATGAGGAAGAGTAGGATACCTAAACGGGCCGTTTCAACTCACGTGCAGAGGGAAACCCTATCTTGATATAGTTGCTAGAAGTATACATTGACCGACGACAACAGAACTTCATATACACTCCGTACGTAGAGCGTAAAAATGTAGGACCAGAGTCGGTCGCTGTTAGTGGCAGCGCAACCACGCTAGAGCCGATGTGTAGAAAATTATTCTGTCTGCCTACCACGACATCTTTATATGCTTCACCAAAAACCCATGTACATGACTCAGACTGCCATATTGCCATATTGCTTCCTTAAACATCAAAATGACTCAAGAAGCTGTACACATGCCATCCACAATACAGGCAAAGAACCCACGTACCATCGCGGCAGAATACATATCTCAACGACACTTCCACAAACGCTTCATTTTACCCCAAACGGCCACCCATGGGGACCTCCCAATCACATATGCAGATATCGGGAAATGTCCAGAGACGACGACAGAGAATGTGCCGACTTTCCTGTTCATGCCCGGCATGTTTGGCTCGCGATATATAGCCGTATATATGCATGCGATCGCAGAGAAACTTGGTGTGCGAGTATTGGTCATTGATCGGTAAGATATCGTCCAACCCTGCAATTCTGTCTTGTGAGACGCGAAGACTAATTCAGATACAGGCCCGGAATGGGTGGCTCTGCATCTGTTCCAAGCGAGTCGCGAGTTGCAATCTGGCTTGAGCTGGTGCCGCTTCTCTTGAACCACTTGTCGATAGACCATGTATCACTCATCTCGCACAGCGCAGGTATCATTTATCTGCTAAATACATTGGCTGCGCACCGGGACATTCTTGATCCGGAAAATCCGTATATCGCTTGTCTAGGTGCGAACGATTCTATCAATTACATTTCAAGAATATAGACTGACGCATTGAACAGCACCATGGGTTGACCCAGCACACTCGCACATGACAACCTGGCAACTCGCGCGCTACATTCCAAAAAAGGCATTTTCTATCTGGAACCAGATCCCTCAATTCTTCAAAACTAGCCCCTTGATTTCATCTAGCGGGGCAGTTATCACTAGTATAAAGGATAAGCTTCCCGGTGGGGATGACGAAAATACAATGTCCGAACGAAAAAGAAGGCTAATTGAGCAGGAATACGGCTTGGAGAAAGAAGTACAGATCGAGTTGGAGAACTTGACGGCCAAATTTATCTTCAAGGAGAGTACTGTAGGCGCTAATGAGGAGGCGTTGCAGTGTGTCAGGAAGGGCGCACCGTGGCTTGAGTGTGATGATTATACGCAGTTTGCGAAAAATCTCGCTGAGAGTGAAAGGAGAAGAGGTGGTGCTATGTCAGGTAAGATAAGAATGAGAGCATACTTTGCGGAAAGTGATGTGATGATTGGAAAGACGGGGCAGAAATATTTTGAGAACTGTTTCAAGGGCTTCGAGGATGTACTGGATTTCAAAAGTGCCACGATTCTGGAGGAGAATCATGATAGTGTGGCTTTTTCGCCAGAGGTTCTGGGAAAGATCTTTCGAGAGCGAAATACTCATTGAAGAGAAGGGCAGGCGCCGAACGTGTGAATATCAATTAATATAGTAATTTATACCCTTGCAATGCTACATTTCGAATATATACTAGATTAAAGCGTTCTATATCCCAAAGTAATAGTATCATCTCCACAAACTAAACTTTTGATCTACTGGTGTACATTGGGAACATGGGCTATTTAAAATTCACTCTGGTCGTCGCCGGAGATGATGACATTATTGATCTGCGAACCGTTAGTTCTTGTCCTCATCGTATAAGCAGTCAAACTCAGCTTACCTTCAAGACCATTCGGCATAATTGCGTAGCAAGGAGGAGTTGTTGGCGTTTTCCAATAAGAGGATCAATGACAAAGTGTTCTCTCATATCTGCGATAGATTAGCGTACTGTACTTCACAACAAGAATGATAGACAGACCGTTGTTGCCGGTAAACATGCAGTCGACGCCTAGTCGGCTGTTCTTCTCCTTCACTTGTCGTGATTTGATAGAAGCAAGAGTCTCAATAGGGTTCAAGCCGGAGTTTTCGGCCAATGTGAGGGGAATGGCATCGAGAGCATCAGCAAATGCTCGCATGGCGTATTGCTCGATACCTGGGCTCTTTAAAACGGTTAGTCGAGTTGTTCATCATACCAGGCAAGACAAACAAACCTTGACAGCAGCGTCTTCGACTGCAATAGAGCATGCAATTTCGGCAGCACCACCACCGTAGACGACACGGTTGTCTCGAACCAAGTTGCGAACAACGCAGAGAGCATCATGGAGTGATCGTTTGGCTTCATCAATGATCTACCATCCGTTAGATCGACATACTGGTGACCTGCAGAGGGGAGCATACCATCTTGTTACTGCCTCGTACAAACACCGTCACAGCCCGGGTGTTCGCACACTCTTCAATCACAAGCATCTTCTCACGTGTTGTACCAAAGGTCAATTCCCTTACCAAGCCAGCGGTTCCCAGCTTCTCGGATGTCAAATCTTCGAATCGAGGAACGATACGTCCATTGGTTGCAATAGCAATCAATTCAATCTCAGGACCTCCAACCCATCGAACAGCGGGGAGTTTGTTCTGTAAGAGCAAGTGGTTGGCTTCGTCGTCGAAACCCCATTGGCAAATGACGAGGTTGGCACCCGAGTCTTTCAGTTGTTGAATCATCTCTGTGAATTTGTCCTTCTCGTACGCTTGTAGGCGCTTGAATTCTTCCACCGATGTGATTTCAAGTTTGTGTTTCGTCTTGGGTTTGGGAGGCTCGAATGGGCAGGTAAGGATTGCCAATTTAGCATCACGGACCTCGTCCGGCATTTGGGGGTGTGAAAAATCCTTGTCGATGATGACACCCTTGACGAGTAGGGAGTCTTCGAGTGAACCACCGACCTTGCCGTCAACCTTGATGAGCTCGAAATCGACATCTTTGCGCTCGAGATCTGCGACGGAAAGAACGGCGTCAACGGCGATATTGGCGAATTGTTCGTGAGACTTGGAAACACTAGTTCAATAGTCAGTATGTACAAGCTATACAGAATGCATGGTTACAAACATCTTGCTTCCCAAACTTGTCTTGGCAACCTTCATCAAGTTGTCTGTGTTATTTGTAGAAAAGGTGATCTCATCACTGATCTTATCGAGTTCTGCGATAGCAATTTCGCAAGCCTCGTCGTAGCCGTCAGCAATTCGAATAGGATGGATTCCCTTGTCGATCAACTCAGATGCTTGTTCCAAGAGCGCAGCAGCCAAAACCACAACACCGGTTGTTCCATCACCAATTTCATCGTCTTGGGATTTCGACAATTCGACCAGGAGTTTGGCAACATTGTTTGAAATTTCCATCTGTCCCAGAATTGTGGCTCCATCATTTGTGACTGTGATATCTCCGTCCGGTGAAATGAGAATTTTGTCTAGACCTCGTGGTCCCTAATACCATGTCAGATTTTGTTCCCCCCTGAATGGGATCCCCCAACGTGATCGAACGCACCAACGATGTCTTGACGATGTTGGCAACAGTCTTTGCCGCAACAATGTGTGATTTGACCGCCTCATTACCGTGCTGTCTCTTCTTTTTTCCTTGGCTATACATCCGTCAACATTAGGCCCGCGATGTTTGATAATCGAGTGTCTTGGGAAACGTACTCTCGCACAACGATGAAAGGGCGTCCCTGCTCATCCTTGATGACCGAAGCTGTTCTCTAGGTCAGTATAACCCGATTTTAATTCTTTTCTTTTTTTTTCGAAATATATCGGCGGTGCGTACCCTGCGACAAGTCAAGCTCTGAAAAGGGTCAGTCAACAATTTTCCGAAATGAGGGGTACTGCGGACATACGCATAGCCATATTGACAGTGTCTGTGAGGACAGAAGCCTGTCGTAAGTGAGAGTGAGGAAAGGGATGAAATAAAACAATATGTGGATGTCAAATAGCAAATCAAAGTATGGAGATCAAAGAACTCCTGATGTGCTTGTTCATCAACAATATCCAAGTGAGTGCGGGATCCTTTTTTGCAGCAGGGACGATTAGTGGAGAGCTGTTTGCCCGAAAAGGCTTGGCGTCGCCAAGCCTGGCCGCAAAGTGAACTTCTTTCTCCACGCGACTCAGCGCGACGAGTCCAGAAAGATGCAAGCTGAACAAGAAGTCAACGGCTATCGCATCCTGTCCCTCGCTCATAACTGTGCAGATCGCTTCATCATCTCCTGAGATTCGGCTTACTATAAGCAACCGCCGAACTCAAAATTGGATCTCTTACGCCACGTCCGCGACTTGTTTAAACAAACAGAGTCCACTATGGCCCCTCGTAAGTGAGATCCCTTATCCTTCGCGCCCTACATTATCTACACCTAGAAGTCTGTGACTGACTTCAATTCAAATTAGACAGCGATGAATCCTCTGACAATGAGTCGACCGGTGAAGAAATCCCCTTCAAGAAGACCAAGGACACCGCAGACGATAGCGGAAATGAGGAAGAAAGCGAGGAAGGAGAGGACGTGTACGTTACAGTTTTTGGTTCGCATGCGAATAATTGGAGCGCCAACTGACCGCAGTGCAGTTACGTAGTTGAATCAATCGTCGGCCACGAGTTTCAGGGAAAAGTTCGTCGAACGCAACACACCCCTAAAATTACTACCAACCTACTGACGCAGATAAATAGACTCTCATGCTACATGTCAAATGGAAAGGATACGACGACCCCGCAGACCAGACAGTGGAGCCGGAAAAAGGATTACTGTACGAAAACTGCCCAAATCGATTATATCACTCGGGACAGTGACTTATGCGATTGAATGTGTAGGGAAGGCGCAGCGGACTTGGTCAAAGAATACTACTCAAAGATTGGTGGCCGTCCAGAACCAGCATCGAAGCCAGGAAGAGGCAAACGAAAGTCCGTCACCGCGAGCGCAAAAGTCACACCCGAACGAACGACCACTAAGAGACAGAGAACCTCGAAACGAGAAACCAACGGCACAGAAGATTTGGGCGCAGACGTCCCCCGAGGCATTCCAGACTGGGTTGGCGATAAGGATCATTGGGAGGAGGATGTGGCGAGGGTGCAGACAATTACACAGGATGAAGATCAGAACCTGCTCGCATTCTTGGTTTGGACCAACGGCAAGATGACAAAAGTTTCGCTTGGCTTGTGTTATGAAAAGATACCCCAACTGGTAAACTGGCTCGTTCCCTACTCTATGTCAGAAGACTAACATTGAATCTCATTTTAGATGCTCAAGTTCTACGAAGCACATCTGTAAGTTGATCAACATGCAATCATGGAACGACCTTCAGCTAACATTTGTACAGTGTGTTTAAAGGCGAAGGTGCCGAAGCGGAATGAGGAACCCCTTGATTTCGATTTCCCTAGACATTCTCACACGGTACAGAACGGTTGAAACACCGATCTTCCACCAGATATACAAGTAAAACGACCATTTCCCAATATATGATTGTGGCGATAAAGCTACCTAACGTTATTCAGCGTTGCGAATGGTGTTTGTTCTGAATTTTGAAATTCACTTCCTTGCGCCCAGTATTACATATTGAGATATGTTGCGCGGATGATAGGACTACCGGGTCCATACGGCGATTTGTTATTTTGGTATAAGGGCGATTCATCTGATGCTGGTGACTGTAATTTTAAGGAGTTTTGAATCTTCAATATTTTTTGACTCTCGGAATGGTGATTACTTCTCTTCAGAGTGGCCCAGGCGCATATCTTAAATGGCTCGATACGTGTAAAATAATAATACTGAGATCAATATTGGAAATTTGATGTTATCCGAATTATCTATCAGGTGCTACCGGCGTGGGAAAGGTTACTCATTGACCTTCTGTGACGAGTTGTGTCGCCCTGGCACTTTGTTCAAGGAATTGCCATCGCTCATCAAAGAGTTCTGAGCCATGCTTATTCATCACTCGTTCCATAGCCCTACCGTCCTGACCCGTAAGAGCTTCATCATCTGCCTCTGTCCAGACTCCTTGCATATCGCTGGGGATTTTCTTTTCTTTGGACAGCACGTCTAATACTTTATCTGCCAGCTCAGGGTTCATGGAAGTACAACTTAGAGCTTGAATGATGTCCTCGAGTTTCCGGCCGGAGTCTACCCGTTTCTGAATCCAGGCATCGAGGTCTTCCGCGCCGCCACTTTCCTCTTTACCTTCTTCTTGGGTCGTAATAGGTACCAGGGTGTCGTCATCGTCTAGGTTATTCTCCTCTGGGATTGGAAACTGTGGCGCGGTTTCGTATTCTTCCGATGGAGCTTCGTCCGATGTTTCTAATTGCGAGTTGCTCTCTACTGGATGATCTTGGGGTATCCTTCTTCTCTTCTGAGCCACATGAACGCCCTCGGTATTTGATACGGCTGAAGCATTTTCATAAAATGCTCGTTTGCGTTTGTTTGCTGCAGCCGTGTCTTGAGTAGTACGGCTGTTGTCCTCTGTATTTGATGCGCCTGCATGAGGGTCTGGCTTCGGTGCAAGAGCTCTAGGCTGAGGCGCGGCCGCTTCTTCTTGTGCAGGTCCACCTGGACGATGACCAAGATGTCGAAGTCTCTTCAAATAGCGATCCCGCCAAGATTGAAACGTGTGTCGTGGGTTCTAGATTGGGGTTAGCTTGATTGTCACTATAGCCCGATCTACTTGCACCCATAGACGCAACGTACTTGCTCAGCAAGTTGCTGATAAATAAGATTGCCTGCAATCTGATCGCCGCGCCTTACGTAGGGCTGCACCCAGTCCCATAGTATTTGATCGTCTTGGAGTGTGTAGGGTGTCCTGGAACTTCGAGAAGGTATCCCGACTGCTCCAACTGGGCGACTTCTTTGACCGGCTCTGTGATCTTCAAGATCCTCAAGTTTTCCATTCCTGACAGATTTTTCGATGAATGTGTATGAATGCCTTTGAACAGTCTTAGATCAAATGTTTGATTCAAAAGTATAGACGACGACCTACGAGTTGAGTGGGATTTCTCGTCTTGCGTGATCAACGAGTTTGATGTCTGCATCCTTTTCTAAAAGCACAATTGAACCACCATTTATCTGATGGAATCGTTAGCTTAAGGTTTATACATAGAAAACACCAGCAGATGACAGCCTCACTTGGATAAGTTTCTTGAATCTGTCTCGTTGGGGGACAGTCGCCGATACCCAAAAGGCATACCCCGCGAAGAGCGTCCCAACACTGCCGTCTTGTGGAGGTTTCGTGTAGACTACGGTAGCCATTTTCTCAGGTTGTCTGACTCGATAGGCAGTGGTCGCGCGTATTGCAAGGCTGTATGAGTTGACCGCAGAGCCGCTCAATTCAAGCTATTCCACAGAGCCAACGCGGTGAAATGGGTAATTTTAATAGCTCAAACTCAAAATACCAGTATCAACCCTGCATACATTGTAAATTTAGAAGCATTATATGGAAGAATGTGTACAAGAATCAAAGATGCAACACCTTTGTCATTATTTCGGTGATAGTTTGGACAGGAACCAATCAGCGATGCCGTTCTTCGAAAAAGGAGCACACATCACGTGACATTATCCCTCTCTGCCCCATTCGTATTAGGCTCGGCGTCATATAATAATTCCATGACATCTCTGTGTTTTGCTCTCTTGAGCTGAACTTATAACTTTTGGCGGAGTTACAGCTCACTTTAAGCTCTCTATATCTACACAACATGCACTTCGACTGATTGGATAGGCTATTGAAATTACCCAGATATGGGGCTGATCAGTCTACGCACGGCAGCACTAAGCGTGCTGGGCATTTCTGCACTTGTTTTTATTGCGCTTTTTGGTCGACTGCCTATGTTTAGGTACGTTATATGTTCTCAGCTGTAATTAGCTCAGTTATATGCTGATAAGAACAGGAAAACACCTATAGGTTTCTTCCACCGATTTCTTTGGATACACATTCCACATGGCCTTGCTCGTCTAGATTCACTTTTGCTAGGCGGTCGATTAGTACCATGCTGCCAAAGTTTTGGCAGGTACATAGCCTATGAAAACCATCCGTTAGTGTTGGTAAGTGCTTTTTTTCCGACCAGATGTTGCTCATTCTAATCGTGTGCTAGGTATTCTTCATAGGACTGCTCTCAATGTCAGAATTGGCGTTTGTGCCGAGAGCATGGCCGAGATTAGGGACAACTCATCGAACACTTGTTTCGATAGCAATTACTCTGCCATATGTTTTCATATATGCGTGTGTCACAGTCAAATCTTTCATCACGCCTAACAACGTAAAGGCGGAGTTGGCGCATTATCCGTTTGATAGAGTACTCTTTCACCCTGGAAGAGAATGCTCAACGTGTCGACTGTTGAAGCCTGCACGTAGTAAGCATTGCAGCACTTGCAATGCCTGCGTGTCCCGACATGACCATCACTGCATCTGGCTGACCAACTGCGTGGGGCGCCACAATTACTGTTACTTTTTGGCTTTGCTTCTATCACTTTCAGTAATGCTCACCTACGGCATGTATCTAGGGCACATGTTGCTTGAAGAGAATCTGCAAAAGGCATTTGGAACTGGAGGCGCACCCTGGGGCAAGTCACTGTCTTGGATGTCTTGGATCAATTTTTGGGCCCTGGCAGTAGCCGATGATATTCGAATCGGCATGGTATTTCTTTTGGCGGCAATGACGGCTCCGTTAGCATTCGGGTTTTTGATTTATCATATTTATCTCGTATGGGCAGGCACCACCACTAACGAGACAGCCAAGTGGGACGATTGGAAGGAAGATATTGCATATGGCGCTGTTTACAAGGCCAAGAGAAGCCAAGTTTACAAGACACCAAGGCCGCGAGACGAATCGATTGAACCGAAAGCGTATTGGCCTGTGACAACTGACCAGGTGCTTATTTTGACGAATGAACCACCGAGGATAGGTTTTTCGGTTTCATTACATTCAAATTCAATTTTGCAAGCAGAGGATGAACAGGCTCCTGTTGATCCGAGGTTCACCCTAGTCAGGAGCCTTCAATCTGTGGAAAACTTGTATGATCTAGGATTTTGGGGTAATCTGCGTGATGCACTGAATTTGAGCGTTTAGCAACTGCCAGATATCATGAAATATCATGAAATATGAATGTGATGAATAGAACAACAGCCCTGCCATATATAGTACTGCTTGAAGTATGCGATAAGATAAGCCGGAGCGGAAAAACCGCCAACCCACCACTGCCCACCATCTTGCCGCTAACAAATTATCAATCATTGATTTCTCCGCATCTCATCAGTCTATTTTATACCCTATTCGTCTTTGCGCCGAGCTTTCTTACGACTCACCTGTGTTCAGTATGTCGTCAGAAAAGCCGTCCGTGGAGCACGAGCAAAAATGCTCTCCGGCAGAGCTCCTGCTCAAAGTTATTCTTGCCGGTACGCTGAGCCATTACGAGACTAGAGGCATGATTGACGACAAACAGCTTGAACAAATGTTGGCTGCGGGGAAGAAAATTGTTTCAAAAACTCGAAATGAAATGGATACTCGGTATGTTTTGTCCATGCGACTGTGGTTGCAAGGATATCTTTGCTAATTGCATACTAAAGACAGAGCTTAGCAGTTTCACCCGACGTTTGGCAAGGTCTAACTGATGTCCTTACCAAAGCCATTCCACATCTCGAATCGCAGTCTTTCGCTTGGAAAAGTCCACCCACTTCGACTTACGAACAATCGTCTTCGAATCTTATAGCATACAACTACTTCAGCCTGATCAAAGACATTGAGCGGTTACGCGATCTATGTACCATAGCTCGAAATCTCCTCGCAACAACGAATAGAGCGCAAAACCTCGCAGCAGAGAAAGGATTCGACCAGCGGATACTAGCGTTGATCGACACATGCGTTAGAGTCACTGCGCGAGGCTTTGATGGAGAATCGAATGCGAGAAACGAAGAACGCTGGCAGAAAGTGGTTAATTTATACAAAAGCCTATTGATAATTTGCCTACAATTCCTGAATAATTTCATCATGCAAAACGAACAACGCAAACTTGTGCTCTGGTTGGACCTTTTTGGATACCATTCGAATGGCGATTATAAGGTTATCATGCCCGGGGAACCATTAGATCCAGCCAGCCCCATGCCACAGGGTGTTGCACCGGTTGTGCGAACTGGCGAGCGACTTATAGGATCTTTGAGAGGTGAACAAACGGCCGAAGATCTGTTGATTGAGGCACTCTCGAGGTTTCCCCTGGAACCTGCAAATATGAAGCAAGAGGCCTCCATGCTGCTTCTTGCGCAAGTCAAAGATCACATGGAGAAGATACTTGGTCGGAGTTTGAAAGAGATTCAAGAAATGAACAAAGACCCAGAACAGGCTAAAGAGATACGTGCTGCTTTGACCACAATTCTCGGTAACAAGGCAGACGAAATGAAGTCTTTGACGGGACGAACGCAGGATTTCACTGAGCCGGATGAGGAGGCAAGACGACAACATATACTGTGTATTGATAGAGGCGCTACGACAGGGTACCCGCGCGTATGTTGGGCAGATTTCCCGGATTTTGAAAGATTCAAGGCGATCACAGCAGATGGTCCTCTAAGCGAAGAAGAGACCAGCATACCGCGATCCTATCAATCGGGTGCTGATGCGTTGCAAATAGCAAAAGAGGAACTAATGGCACGTGCACAAGAGGCATCCCAGGTCCTAGGGGAGGACGACGAACATTATGATCACGATGATGGGTATGCTGAAGATGACGGCCACAGCCTTGATGACGGCGCCGAGGGCAGTCTTGACGAGGAAGAAGAAGAGGATGATGACGATGATGATTATCGTGGAAGACCAGGTGATCAACAACGAGGACTATTAACAGATATTCCTCTCGTCCTGGGCCCTGCAGAGATAGAAGCTCTTCCGATGATCATCAAGGCTGGAATCATTGATGCGGCGGCGACAAAGAGCGCGGAGCGTGAAGTCATCAACAATATGCAAGCGATTCGTTGCCACATATTGCTAACACAGGATACTGGCCGCAATCTGCTTCGAGAACTGCTTATTTTTATCGCCGCTTGGGACTTGCCAGACGACGAAGTCTATTTCCAGTTCATGGTTCAGATAATGGAGGCCATTTTGAAAAACGGCTTGATGTCTCATGCATACGCAGACTTCGGCCAGCAAAAGGACATTATATCGCCAGCACAGGCTGTAGTAATCAAGATCTTGACCCATATCTTCCGCAACAAGTACTCACCGGCCTCTTCAAACGACGGTCAATCTACCGAAACCAAGCAACCGCCGCCACTGTCACGAGTGGATGTGCTTACAGTACGCTATATCTTTTCCATTTTCCGTGGCACTATCATACCAGAGACATGCGGTCTCATCTACCTGCAAGGCCAAATCCGCGCAGGCAGAGCGCTGCCGGAAGACTTTCCTCTCAATCTGTGGGATATGGAGAGGGTTTACGAGGGAGTATACCAGTTCCTTGAGTTCTTCGCAGTATTGACGGAAAATAATGACTGGAAGAACTTGATTGTCAAGTGGGAAATTGTCTATGATCTTGTCACACTGATAAAGGAATTGGACGCAAACATTCCCAAAGGCCCGCTTAGCGCTATGGTTACGTCGAATCCAACAGGGTCGACAAATGCGACGACCGCCTCGACCAACAACCAAACCGATCCTGCCACTGACAACCAGCAACAACCCGCACCTCCAGTCGCCGTAGAGCGGCCGTATGACCCAACAGACGTTGATCCCGTGGATGAGAATATTGATGAGACTGGCTCTCGCGCCGAATCACCACCTATAACCGAAGATCCATGCGAATTTGAATGGCGCAATCTCAAAAAACTCATCGTCCTAGTTCTATCATCTCTCGTATGGCGATGCCCTGAAGTTCAGAACCAAATCCGCAAACACGGCGGTGTCGAAGCTATATTGTCTTGCACCAGCTTTGATGCGCATAATCCATATATGAAGGAACATGCTGTAATGTGTTTGAAATTCTTGCTGGAGAATAACAAGGAGAACCAGAAGATTGTCGAGGAACTCGAGGCTAGAGAAGTTGTTAGAGATGAAAGTGGTGTGTTGGCTAAGACGGGCCATGAGGCTGTGATTGATGGCGTTGGGAAGTTGACGATCCAAAAAGCGGTGCCTTCTTCTTCGACGGCTTCGCATTTAGTTGAAGAGGTTTTGGATGAGTAGGACGGTCTTATGAGTTGCATGATAGACATGATGGTATGAAAAGGAGTTCATCGGTGTATAATGTACATAGCTACAAAAAACCTATCGCATATTCGGAGTTATCAATATGGGAACTCGTTCTATCTTCATATCATATTCACATCTTTGTAAATCTTAAGCATACATCCCATCCCACTCCTCATCTTCCTCATCATTCGGCTCTGGCGCCGCCAAAGCTGCCCTCCTTTTTTCCGCTTGTTTCCTTCTTTCTGCATCTTTTTCGCGTTGCTTCTTCCCAAAATCTGTACGATCAAGTGGACATGTCCCTCTTAATCGAAGCCAGGGAGTCACGCATTCCAAATCAAAAAGATGCGTAGGATGGCAAGGGAGACGGACAACAAGTGGGTAGGCGTCGTCTAGAAATGGGTTGCTGCATATGGGGCACGATTGGGATTCTTTGAGGGATGAGCGGGGGACGCGGTCGAGGGCTGACATATCTCCATATTAGTTGTGTACTTTAAAAATGTGTTGACGGGGGCGAGCTTACTAGCGCAAAACTCCTCACTGACACCTTCGACTTCCCTCGGCGGAGCGTCAGCGCCTTGTAACAATGCCTCTATCATTTGATCTATCAGAGCTGAATCATGTTGATGCTCGCCATCACCATCACCACCAGCGCCAGCACCAGCACCAGCATCGCCAATATCGTGTTCCCGTCTGATATAGTCAAAAGCTTCGGCGAGTGATCGGAACGCCGCACTGACATCTCCCGGTACAGGGACTGCGTGTTCGCGCGTCCGGGCCTCGGAGGGGTTGGGTGTAATTTCGGAGAGAGTTGCGAAGAAGGTCGATAGATCTGGGCGACGAGGGCGGGCTTGGGGGGTTGTGCTGCTGAGATCTTCCGTGTTGTGTTCAACTGTTTTGTATTATGTTAGAATTGGTTGATATACGTGAAAGGAGCAAGTGCGTACCCTCGTATGAAGCCATCGTCGCAGGTTTGTAGAATGCGGAATTGATGCAGTGCGGGGTGATTCGGAGATGGATTCGCGAGCAGAGAATGAGCAACGCTATCGCGATTTTGGATGTTGTATATTGATGATATATTCTCCTTGTATGATGAGTGAGCTGCGATGAAAATTTAGAGCGAGAGGTCCTAGATGAGGATAGAGGTAAAGCTGCAGGCAGCTTTTTGAAATGATGAGCGGAGACTGAGATAGTTCTAGCTCCGAGACCCACTTCCCCATGCACATAAACAACTAACCCTAATTCATTTGAATCTGCTTCATTATTACACATACTATCACTACATATTAGTACGTAAAATCCTCATAGGCTACATTCTTGCCCTTCAGCCACTCCAACACCGAAGTTTGTAAAGCACGACTGGAACATAGATAGAATGTGTCCGCTGATAGACCCTGGACGTCCATTGCATTTATGCGACGGCGTTCGATCGCCACTCCAGCAGCTTCGAGATCATCTAAGCTTCTGTCACTAGTGCCATTCATCTTTTCCACCTGAGTAATGAACAATGTCGTCGAGCCTGCTAAGTCTGGGAATTGCTGGAATATGTCCTTAACAGCGCTGATATCGCTTGCCGAAATTGACCATAGCAACCGAAGACGTGATATATCAAGACCAGGCAATTGCCCTAAAAAGGGCGTTATGCCTATTCCACCAGCTATGAACGGGACGACCTTATTGCTTGCTTGTGACATGTCGATCTTGAAACTTCCTCCAAAGCCTAACATTGGCACCTCGAGTTGGGTGCGCGGGTTCCACTGAAACAGATGCGTAGTCACGTTGCGATTCTTTCGGACTGTAATCTCGAACTCATCGTCTGGCAGGCCTTTTGTCCCCGGAAAGGATGATACGGTAAATGTTCTGATGTAGTCGTCATTGAGACTCAGTGGGTCCTCGTCACGCATATGACTGTAACCCATGTCGAGTTCATCTTTGAATGAAAAGACAGCATATTGCCCGGGTTTATATGTAGGTATTTTGCCATCACTGCTAGAAATCTTGAAGCGGAATCTTGCGATAGACGGACTCAACATTTTCTTCGATACTAGCCGGGCAGTAGCTTGTCCCTCAGTTGCTATTGTCTCGAGAGCCTGATCTTTCTCTGATCGCAGGTATCGGACGGGAGGTGTATATGGCGATATATCAACTGGTATTCCCCTGAAGCCTAGTGCTTTCTCGACATAGCGTGCCTCTACAACAGTCATTTTCACGGCAAGGTTAGATCTTGGCAGAACTGCATCGGCCTCTTCATTAATGAGAATGTCAGTCTCGACAGTCATATAAACCGCGTCACCGGTCTCAAAATCTGGAAATACGAGACCAGCCCGGTGATTCATCATCATATTTCCTAAAGATTGGTATAAGCGATTCCCAGAGTATTCAGGATATACGAGGACGGCGCCTTCAGGTTGGTTTGATATTATTCGGACGAATCCTGAAGGTCCACCACGATAATTTGTATCCATGTCTGTGTTTTGGTGGTATGAAGATATGAAGAAGCAGTCTGCCTTGTTGATAAGCACTATTGCTTGAAGAGACAGATGAGCAGAGATTGAGATGAGTTTCGGTTGTGGGATAGCGGGGATGATGTGCTTTTTGTGGAGGTATTTGGGACAGTTTCCTATTCAGATCAGCATATGATTTAATTAGATGTAGTAGCCATCAACATACCTAGGCTTTCTTCAATCTTGACAACCAACTGAGCATGGCCGCGTTTACCTTCGAGGCCTGATTTTTCTTTATCTTCAGGATCCTCCAACGTGCCCATGATGACTTTCCCATATAATTTAACCCTTTTCCTATTCTCCAAATCGATGGTTACCCCAGAAATCATCTTACCCTGGCCGTTGACTCTGACAGAAGAGCCATCATTCCCCTTTACATTTTCAAACAAACTCTGGACGACAGGGTCATGGACTCTGTCAACAACTGCTCTCATGCCCACGATATCAGTATCAATCACAGAGGAGAAACCCGTCTCTCCACCCCATACAGTTGACCATGGTCTACCGTCATCATCCAATGCTCCTAAGCCGATTAATGGAGCACGCGGGACCATAAATTGTCCATATTGACTGAGAAATGTACTAGTGGGGTTATCTCGATGCGGGACATGGAATTTGTTATGAAGGGCTCTCTCGCCTTCGTTGAATGTGAGGGTACCCTGTTCTATGATGGCGGGCATTTTTAAGTGTATAGTTAGATCTTGTAAATTCAATAGTCGGTTGATATAGACTCAGTAATAGATGAAAGTGGGTTGAAGATAGTATTCAGCCCTCGTGCAGGAGATATAGTTCCGCTAGCTAGCACGTCATGACTTGCTGACAAATTTTCATGTTTGTAAGCGTTCTGACTAATCATGCACCGGGTCAGGCGGGATTTGCGGGAAATCTTCCATCGATTGAGGACATGGACTGAATTCTTGATGATTGACATGTTGACTGGTTGACGGGTCGACACACGGAGGCAGCTTAGACTGATGATAGATCGGAGTAGGTGTGCTGGTATAAGACTTAAAAATCTTGGCTGTTCCAGTGGACTCAATTGACTTCACCCTGAACTCAGATGTACATATTACTTTGATATGTACCTGGATATCTTGAAAATTTTAGCCCAGAGGAGTTTTATCAACTGGTCCATCATGAATTGAAGATGCAAAAAACTTTTATCAACGACCGAGGGAAAATTCATTAGGATTGAAATCTAGTCTAGCCTGAATCAATATCTAATCTATCTTCGGCAATACACATTCGGGTTCATGGAAAAGACCAGCAAACAAGCCGTTGGATTTGTCACTCTTCAAGGGATCACAATCAAATATTCGCATCCAGGTATAATTAATTACCTTCGTACTGCCTCAATGAGGCCGTCCTGCAATGTGTCGTTGTAAATGTAGATATTATTGATCTTCAACCCAACGCTTTCCAGAAGTTTGCTCCACTGCTCATGAGTACGTTCGCGTGCCGCGAGCACAGCCATCATCAATATATCAAGCTGAGCCTGCTGCCAGTGAACGCCCGAGTTTGGCAAAACCATTTCATCAAGGAGAATAAAAGAGTCAGGCTCCATTGCATCGATTAGATGCTTGAGGATTAGCCGACATTTGTCGTCGGGCCAGTCGTGCATGATGTTGCGCATGTAGTAGAACTTGGCACCTAGTCCGATACATCAATATAAGCAAATACAAAGAGGAGGGCGCGGAAGACACCTTTGATGATTTGAGGTTGGAAGAAATCTTGTGCCAAAGCTTCCACTCCTGGATGCTGCGCAAGCTGCTTCACGGTCTTCGGAAGGTCTTCAATAATCACCTTTCCCGGCAGGTCGGGATATCTTTTTCGGAAAGCAATGGATTGCGTTCCATACCCGCCACCAACATCCACAAACAACGCTCGTTCAGGGTCCATATTTGTTGTCGTCTTCTCGATTACGTGATAAGCGTCTAAGAAATTCGCTCTTCCGGAGCGATTCATGGTCAACAAATAGTGCTGAAAATAAGCCAACTTCTCTGGTTGTTCTTGGAACCAGAGGAAAAGAGGCAGGTTTGTTTTCCATGCTCGTTGTATTCCGGTGTTGGTACTGTCCTCGGGATCAGCGTATTGAGTATCCTTTAGGAAATCAGGCAGCTCCTGAAATCCAGGGCCCATTGCATCAAAGCTTCGGGAAGTTGCACATATTAGCTTGCAGACATTCGTAAAGATGAAGAGGGCACACGAACTAGTGATGAATCGCTGCCTCTGCACCAGTAGTAGCAAAAGTCTTGGACATGTTATTCGCGGTAAAAGTATCTTTATCTACCTCCTGGATGGCATCGAGAGAAGCAAGATATCGCAGAATACGACCTAAATGATATATTAGTCTAGTCTTGTCACCATGAGTCTTGTATATACCTAGAAGAACAGGATCTGCTTTCGTCTTTTCGTGGATTTGATCAATGGTGAGCGGGCCTGGATTTTCAGTGAGTGTGCTGAAAAGCTTTAAATCGACACCGATGCGGAGGACTGCAAGTTGCAAGTTGAGATAGGAGATTCTCTGAATAGTGTCGTCGGGGCTCTCAATAGAGTGACTTAGGGATCGTAGTTGATCCAATATTTGCCTGCGTGTCTTTGCATCGCCGGACTTGGCCAAGTTTTTGACATAGTCGACGAGGGCCTCCATATCTATGCTAGTAAGGTGGAAGGTGCTTTCTTTTATTTGCCGGGTTGAGGAGAAACAAATATTTGATTGGGCGAGTGGGATGTAGGATAATGGATTTAATGAGTCTCTCCAGGCGTCGATCTTGAGCAGACTGGGAACTTATATGTGCCAGTCAGGCACAAAAAGAGGGTATTGTAGCTAGCCTATGCAATAGCATCAACATGCTAACCTATCTAGGTAATATGAAAATATCTTTCTACCTGAGCGTTTCTTTGTTGCCCGGTAGCTCTTCACTTTCTACGGAGTAACGGAGTTGGCAATATGTATTAATTATGTGTGAAAATCCCCCAAACTTAAAAGATGTACATACTTAGGTTTTTTCCAGCTCAGTAGGCTTGATGTACTTCAGCTGAGTACGGAGTTACGGAGTGAGCACCAGTCTGTCAGCCTGAGATCATTCACTAACAAAGAAGGAGTGATTTTGTTATTTATGCTGCTACGAATTACTCTGATAGTACAGAAATATGAGGCTTACGATTATTTAAGACTTGCAACTGTCCAAAGACCAGATTATTTGTCCTCGATGGTGTAAAACATGGCTCTTTGATTATCTAATTTTTGGAGCAGACAGAGCTTGGAGCCTTGTGATTGGATTCAGCTCATGTACATGCAAGTATGATTCAGTTTGCTTTGATCAGATGTTTGATCAGATGTTTGCTTGGTGTCGTCTAGCTGGTCTACAATGCTGAAGTTGCCATTACTTTTCCAGAAGTAATATCACCTGTATCTTTGCATAGATAATTCCCTTCACCAGTTGACGAATCATTCTATGCTGCGTTATATATCCTCTGGTATCACGAAAAGTAGACTGGCATCGGGTGTCAATAACTCCATAATATGGTTGTTTACTCCGTGTCCATCTCAGCGAGCCAGCAATACTAAGGCAAAGATGATTGTCGTAGACTCGTAGTTAGGGCTAAAGCAGTGGGGCTGCCTTGATGCCTTGGTGCCTTGTCGTCCAGGGTCTCGAGTGGGGACCTGCCTTTAAGCTCTTTTAATTTATTTCGACGGAACCCTGTCATGTCAACACCAAATAAAACACCAACCACTTTTCTCGGTGTTTTGTATATCTACCATACCAAACACTTGAATCTATTTTCGGCTATGGACATACATAGGTGCTCTGCGTTTCGCGGCTGTGCCAGAGCCCAGACTGACAAACTCCTATCAAGGGGAGCACAGCCGCAGCTGACGTGGGCCACTCTGGTTGACTGTGGGGATGGCCGCGTTGTGTATCGCCTCTGTTTCAGATCATTCTTCAAACATTGGCCGGAATATAATAAACATCTTCTTTCTGCTACTCGACATTGACTCTTCATCTCCTACTAATATTTCATTAATCGATACTTAGTTGTTTTGGTGGCTGTTGCTAGGGCATCATTCCACATGACACACGGCACTGGATAAACAAACATCAACATCGACACGTGCATCAACCTCACCACATCATACAGCCAACATGAGAAATCGAAACATCCCTTCGCCCTATCGACCGGGTGCATTCCACTTCACAAGAGCCTTCATCTGGCTCTCCACCCTGATCGTGACCGGTATCATGATCTATTTCGTCGTGCATCTGCACTCAGATGGCTTCAAAGTTCCATATGCCTTTCTCATCGTAAGCCTCACCCCAATGCCCGCTAGACGAATCAACACTGACTAATCGGAATAGATCCTAATAACATGTCTCCTTACCCTCATCAACCTGCTCCTCACCACTCTTCTCTTCGCCCGCAACAGTCTCCGACCTATCTTCTCCTTATCCGCAAACTTAATCCTCCTCATCCTCTGGATCATCTCCCTCGCCTTTCTGGGATACAGCATGCGCGGCACATTGATGACGAGCTGCAACGTCGATTCATGGGGAACATCGACCGGAGTGATGGTGTGCAGGGTATACAAGACGCTTTTCTCGTTCATTGTTGTAGCGGCCGTTTTCACCTTCGTACATACCATCATCGATGGGGTCGCGAAGAAAGACCAGAGAAATCTGGCTGTACTAGCGGCGTATGACTCGATGAATAACAATGGTAGTTATGGCGGGCAGGATTACAAGTTACATGCCCGGGGCGAAAGTGCCGTCCCTCTTGCTGCTGTCCCCGCCATCCCCGTTCATGACGAGAGCCGTCCAGACCCCAATGCTACCCGTGCGGATGTCTACAATGCGCTTGGAACGGTGCGGCATGATGATACGACGCAGCAGCAACAATATCATCAGCATTTTCAGCCTCAGGGTGGCCATGATGTGGAATACTACGATGGTGTCCCGGACGTCCCCCCTGCGAATGGGGTGAGATGGGCTTCGGCGACGGCGACGAGACAGACCCCATATTCGCCGTTGCATACGAGGTTTGATGAACAGCAGACGGGTTATGAGGCGTTTAGGCCGCATCGGACACCATATGATGAGGGTGGATATGGATACAGGGGATAAATTTTGTCTCATGGAGTCAATCAGAAAGTGTTACATCGGGTTCAGTGCATCATGATTGGCGTTCTTCTGCATTAAAGGCGTTTTATTTTTTTCTTTCTCTATAGCGGAAATGTGATAAAAAAGTTGACTTGAGTTCCTTATATGGTGAGATAATTAGATTGAACTAGGTATTGCTTTTTTTTTAAAGTAAAAAAATCGCTCGAATCAGAGTGCCATAAGATCAGGCCATAAAACTTTCTACATAATGACCTCGTTCGTGACATCCTGTGGATTCGTTAGTAATGGATTGTATTCCATGAAGGAAGAAACGTACCCGCTTCAACTCTTTATACGGCAGACAGACACAGTTCTGCACTCGCACTTCATCGCCCACACCGCACTCCTTGCCCAATATCGTAATGCTCTGCACCTTGACTCCATTCTTGATGATGCTTGTGGAGTGGCTGCCGGCTGGTGTCGGTGTACCCTCCACACGCGCCCAAGCGCCGACACGGCTACCCCAGCCGATGATAGAGTACAAAACGCAAGCATCATGCTTGATCTCGGCATCTTCCAAGATAATGGATTCCTTGACACGAGCACCAGCACCAATCACGGCGCGTGGGCCGACAGAGACATTAGGACCCAGCTTCGCGGTTGGGTCGACTTCAGCTGTAGGGTGGATGTAAACGGGCGGCACAATGAAAGCGGAAGGAGGAGTGAGTTCGTCAGACTGAGCTTGCCAGGCTTTTTGAAGGTATAAGGCGTTAGCTGGTACAGCAGAGCCAGCAGTCTTGATTTGCCGCCAGAAATCCTTGGTTTCGTGGACGAAGAAGCGGTTGCTGTCGGCAAGATCCGACAGAATATCCTGCTCTAAGCGAAGGACCTCTGGCTTTTCGCCGTCATCGTCCTCAGCAATGAAAGAAGAGTCAAGGTTCTCCGATGAGGGGTAAGAGAGTAGTCGGGGACGGGTGGCACGGCGCTTGATCACACTGCGGATCGAAGGGAAGATGCATTCAGTCGCGAACAAGTATACACCGCAATTGATGAGGTTCGAAATATGTGATTCAGGCTTCTCGACGTAGTGCAGAACACGCTTCGTATGCGCATCCGACACAATACAACCAAAGTTTGATGCAGCATCGTTACTGACTCGTGTTCCCAGAATCACAGCCTCGGCATCCTTCTCCTCAAACAGCTTCAACATCTCCCCCAAGGGGAAAGAGCAGCAAACATCAGAGTTCAAAACGAAGAATCGCTCCGGTTTGTTCTTTAGAATTGCGTCGCGGAAATGGTAGAGACCGCCAGCGGTACCCAATGCCTGATACTCGCGCAAATACTGGATGCGCAAGTGTGGAAACTCCTTGCCCGCATCCTTGATGAAGTCTCGAAAGACGGATTCGTCGTAGTAGCCAACTAGGATGACCTCGCGGAGACCGGGGACTTTGGCAACGGCTTTGAGGGAGTGGGAAATGATCGGGTGGCCGGCGACTTCGAAAAGTGGCTATCCAACAAGGTGGTGTCAGTTAACGTGAAGCTATGTATGTGGTGAGGGGAAGTGGCTTACCTTGGGAACGTCGAGAGACAATGGTCTGAAGCGTGTTCCTCGAGAAGGACCGCCGACCTGTACGATCACATTATAAGAAGCTGTAGCCCAAAAGAAAGAGATCGATGTCGAGCTTCGCTTACCAGAATCACGGCCTTAGTTGACGCCATGTTGTTGTTGGGCGACTCCCGAAGCGGGACCTGAAGCATAGATGAGACTGCAAGAACCTCTGTTTAGTGATATAGAAAGACGATGAGTCGCACTTTAGGCAGAGCAATTGAAATAAGGACGAGCTCTGCAATTAGCACAAAACAAGTGTCTTGTTGCAGGTCGGTTGCGAGAGGAATAGCTCCCTAGGACGCCAAGCGGTCAGTTGAAGCTGCGTCACTTTGTTTGCGTGGCTACTAAGCTGCCCCGCCAATCACAGCCGCCCGCACCGCACGTCCTGATATTCGATGATATTGACAGATTTGTCTCTTATGCAATATTTCAATGGGCTAGCTCATTGTGTCGATATCTCTAGATATACTTTAAAATACAAGAGTGCCAATATGCTTCATCAACCAACCTGAGGTGGACAGAAGACTTCCGCCAAGCTGTATTCATGTTATCTAAGCTAATGTCGATTCAGTAATGAAGTGAGCTATTGATCATCATCCATGAATACTTCAACGATGCTGGTGAACCAAATTGCCTCTATTCCCATATGAGAGGGAAATGTGGCCTTCGGCTCGCCTACTAGGTCTACCTAGTCTCTCCTGTATCGCAGCCCAGCACTCGATGCTTATGTTCAGAAGAGAATTGAGCATCTAGCAGCCTCAGAAAATGGCGTCTGTTGTTGCCTCAGACTTAGAGGGGGGCGTTGGCTCTTTCCTAATCGGGCATCTTTCGTTTGACGCGCTCTCCAAAATCTTCGCCCATTTCCGTCAACCTCGTCTCTCTCTCTCTCTCTCTCTCTCTCTCGATACCCCTCCTATTTATTTAGCCTCCTTCTCTTCTCACCCTTCACTCTTCTCTTCTCTCTTTACACCTCACCCTTTTCTTCATTCTTCTCTCTATCCTGCTTCTCTTTGCATCCTCTTCCTTGTTCTTATCTCACTTCTTGTTCAACGTCCCTCTCATCTTCGTCTCGCAAGGCCGAGTTAGCAATCTCCAGTTGGGTAGCGCTCTTCATACTCACTCTCTCTCTCTCAGAATTCAGGCCTCATCAGACGACCACGATAAGTCTGATCTGCGAACGCTCAAATGGATTTTCATGTGGCAAATCCCTATGCGCAATCTAGCACTTGGGAGTCCGCAGGTACAATCTCTTCTATTCTTATCTTGTGTAATTGAGCTGACATGGCAAAGCCACTCTCCAAGATTTGGGAAATGTTTCTAGCCTACCTCATCGTGATGCATCTTCCGCTACGACTCACCTGGACCCAAACGCCAGTGCAGAAAGCATCGATCTAATGACAAAGGACATGCGAGCACTAGTCAAAAAGATCCAGGATCTTCGTCATCTTGGAATCGAAGACAGCAAAATCGCGCTTCCCAAGATTTGTGTTGTTGGTGATCAGTCGACTGGCAAATCATCCCTGATCGAGGGTATGTCAGAGATCCAAGTTCCTCGTAGTGCAGGGACCTGCACTCGTTGTCCTATGGAGATCAATCTTTCCGATAGCGACCAGCCCTGGAAATGTGAGGTGAAGTTGAGTTGCTCCTACACGTACTCGACAAAAAACGGGTTGCGAAAGATTACGAAGGCAAACAAGCTAGGTCCTTGGTATGAAATGACCGCACCCGAGGATATACCCTTCCTTACCTTGCACTCCAAGGACCAGGTTCAGGATGCCATCAAGCGAGCACAGCTAGCCATCCTCAATCCCCACAAAAATCCAGCAGAGTTTCTGCCATCAAGTTCAATGAATATCGATGATGCCTCGACACCCGTCAAATTCTCTCCAAATGTTGTACGCCTCGACATATCGGCGCCCAGTTTTCCCAATCTCGCATTCTACGACTTACCCGGTGTCATTAGCCAAGCTGAACAGGATGAAGAAGCTTACCTGGTTACTCTCGTCGAAAATCTTGTCAAACATTATGTTGCTCAACGAAATTGCATCATCCTTCTTACGTTGCCAATGACGGACGACGCCACAAACTCGAGCGCAGCCCGCATTGTACGTGAGATCAAGGCGACCGATCGCACCTTGGGGGTTCTCACAAAACCAGATCGAGTTGAAGATATTACTCAATGGGCCGATCTTTTAACTGGCCGCAAGTTTCATCTCGGGCATGGATATTATGTCGTCCGTAATAATCCAAATCCCTATGTTGAACACCACCAGGCTCGTATTGAGGAAACACAATTTTTCTCGAACAAACCATGGACCACAGTATTGGCTCCCTTCCAGCCTCAACTCGGAACACATAATCTCCAGAACGCCCTGTCCAGGCTACTGATTGATCAGATCAAGGACTGCCTTCCCGAGGTTGAATTGCGGATTCGTGAGAAGGCTTTGAAAATCGATGAAGAGCTTCGAGTACTCCCCGAACCGGTCAACCAAAATTCATTCTATGTCTTGTGTAAAAAGCTACAGGAATTGAAAAGCGGGATTGCGGCTTGTTTGGAAGGTGGCTCAAAGGACATGCCGGTGTTGAAATTGTGGAACCGAATCGCTCAAGACTTTGCTTCAGCGATCCAGCGTACGAGACCTGATCTACGCTTCCTAACAGAGGAGGAGGATTTCAAAATTGATGACGAATCTGACTGCCAGATCATGGATACAAAGGACGTGAAGCAAGCACCAAAAAGAAAACTTTCGCCGCAAGAGGGTATCGATGCTGCATCAACGAAGACTACCGGCTGCAATTATACGCAGCATTTCCAGGCGTTTACTGGTATGCTACTATATGTCTAAATGAATGCATAGAGAGATATCTAAATTAAGTTCAGGGCCAGAGAGAACGTTCGAACTCGAAGAGATACGCAGCATCAATGAAGATTGTTCCAGTGGACCAACTGCTCATCTACATCCCAAAGCCGTTGAGAGGGTGCACCGATTCAGTGTCTCACACTGGGAACTTCCGATGCGGACTTTCGTTGATGTCACTTTCAAACATGTCAGGAAAGCAGTCATGGGTCAAGTCAAATCAGTAATGGTTACCCATCAGGAGACTGAATTATATCGTCAGGTCTCGGAAATTTCAGACAAGTTCCTCGAAAAGATGAAAGAGAATGTTCATAAGGAAGCAGACAAACTCTACATCCTTGAGAGCACAGAATTCGTCGCAAATGATCGCGAAGCACTACAAAAAGATGGAGCGGTGTACTACACTGAATTCAAAAAGGCTCGCAAGGAGAAGAGGGCTATAGCTCACTACCGGAGTCGTGGAATTCAGGTTCCCACAGACCGAGCTAAATACGAGAAGGCGATCGAAGCATTTGACTTTGGCTGTGATCCGTTTACCAACGAGCTCAAGTTGATGGCGGTATGTTTTAAGCACCACTCAAATGTATCTCTGCCGTGACCCTAATATATTTTATAGGCTGCGCATGCTCATTACAAAGTCGCGTCTCGCCGCTTTGTGGACCTAATCTGCATGGTCATACATTCGAATATGTTCACAGAGTGCAAGAAGAGTTTATTCAAGGAGATTGAGAACGGTCTCGGATTGTGTGAAGCGGATGGTAAGCCTTCAATTTTTTTTTTTTCTTTCCTTTTTTTTTTGGCTAATGCTAATGTGCTTACTTATTCTAGCGTCATATCGCTGTTTGCGGCTAATGGCTGATGACCCCGAGCGACTACAACGCCGAGAATTCCTCCTCAAAGAACAAGAGAAGTTCAAACTTGCTCTGAAATGGTTGGGCTCGGCTGTAGCGTACAATGGTTCTAGCGATGAGGATGTTGAGATGAAACAGGATCAGGAAACTTACATCAAGATCGCGGAGGATGATTGAGTAAAGAAGGTTGTCCAGCAGGCTTTACTTTGGAAATCAAAAATACATGTTTGCCAACTCTTGACTTTTCTATCTCTATTCTTTCTGACAGATGTTGTACTCCCACGATGCGAAGTTTCTTGCTTCATGTGTTGTTCTTTGGTTGACTACTGTACGGTTTAGGATGATATGTGCGCGGATCTACTTCTGACTGCCACAACATGTTACCTGCATGTAAATTGGATGACTAGACATTCTTTGAGAAATTTTGTCGGAGAGAGTATCAAAAATTTTAGAAATTGAAGATCTGATATTGGCTAAAAGTTGTCTTCTTTTATGCCCCTCATTGATGCCCTAAACCCTAAACCCTACTATCCGGATATGTGTAATGGAGGGGTTAAAGTGCCTCATGACGTCGAGAGAGTAGTAATATATATCAACAATAAGGATATTGATCGTCTTTTTTTTTTTGAACAAGTATATACCATTAACTTGTCATTAAACTCATTGCCTTCAATTGCTGGGGAGTGCTGCTGCGATCGATCAGAAGCACATCATTCGTCGTCCCAATCTTCGGCGGGTTGAGTCAACTCCGCCCGCTCCCCGCACATCTTTGACTTTTTTTTTCTCCCTTCTTGCCTTATCTGACAACAAGAAGCCTCTCTACATTCTGGCAGAGGGATTGACAGACTTTTCGTGAAAATTACTCTGTCAATAAGATACCACATACATCAAACTTCTCGCACAACACACCATGGCCGACTCCGGTGTTCAGGAAGCCGAGGCTGGCGTCGCCAATCTGCTCTTGGACGAGGTCACCGGCGAGAAGGTATCCAAGTCTGAGCTCAAGAGACGCCAAAAGAACAGAGAGAAGGAGGCAAAGAAGAAGGAGAAGGAAGCTGCTGCTCCAGCCAAGCCCAAGCAGGAGAAGCAGAAGTCTGCTGAGGATGAAGAGTCGAACTTGACTCCTAACGTATGTTTCCTATACTTCATACTTGTCAATCGAGCTGTCAATCAAGTCGGTCAATCTAACATGGTTGGTGTTACAGCAATACTTCGAAATCCGTAGCTCAAAGATCAACAAGCTCCGCGAAACGAAGAACCCCGATCCCTACCCACACAAATTCCAAGTCACCATTGATGCGCGCAAGTTCTTGACCGAATACGCATCGCTAGGAAAGGGCGAGTTAAAGCAGGATACCATCGTGCAGGTCGCGGGACGTATCGAAAACAAGCGCTCAGCCGGTACCAAGCTGTTCTTCTACGATCTCCGCGCCGAGGGCATCAAGCTCCAGATCCTGTGCCAAGCCCAGTACGCCACGGGCGATGTCCCCTTCGCTGATCAACATGAACAATTGCGACGAGGAGATATCATTGGTATCACCGGTTTCCCGGGTCGCAGTAACCCCAAGACCCGTGATGAAGGCGAATTGTCGATCTTCGCCACACAAGTCAAACTTCTCGCTCCTTGTCTCCATGCTCTGCCTCGTGGTCTCCAGGACTCCGAAACACGCTTCCGTCAGCGATACCTTGATTTGATCATGAATGAGTCGTCACGCAAGGTCTTCACTACACGTGCCAAGATTGTTAGATATGTCCGTAACTTCTTTGACGAGCGTGACTTTACTGAGGTCGAGACACCCATGATGAACGCTATCGCTGGTGGCGCCACAGCCAAGCCTTTCATTACCCACCACAATGAGTACAATACGAATCTTTTCATGCGTGTTGCTCCTGAGTTGTACTTGAAGATGTTGATCGTCGGTGGTTTGGAGCGTGTCTACGAACTTGGCCGTCAATTCCGTAACGAAGGCGCCGATCTTACTCACAACCCTGAGTTCACCACCTGCGAATTTTATTGGGCATATGCCGACGTTTACGATGTCATGAACCTCACCGAAGAGCTTGTTTCAGGTATGGTCAAACATGTCACCGGTGGCTACGAGACAACTTTCCACACCCAATCCGGTGAAGAATATAATGTCAACTGGAAGGCTCCCTGGAGACGTGTGGAGATGATCCCTGCCCTCGAAGAAGCGACAGGCGAGAAGTTTCCTCCTGGTGACCAACTCCATACTGAAGAGACCAATGAATTTTTGAAGAAGGTCCTCAAAAAGACCGGCGTCGAATGCTCACCCCCCCTGACCAATGCCCGTATGCTCGATAAGCTTGTTGGCGAGTTCATCGAAGAAACCTGCGTCAACCCGACTTTCATCATGGGCCACCCTCAAATGATGTCCCCTCTCGCCAAATATCACCGCCAAAACGTTGGTCTCTGCGAACGTTTCGAAGCATTCGTCTGCAAGAAGGAGATTGTCAACGCCTACACCGAGTTGAACGACCCCTTTGACCAACGTTTGCGTTTCGAAGAACAAGCTCGCCAGAAGTCCCAGGGTGATGATGAAGCGCAGCTCATCGATGAGAACTTCTGCACCAGTCTTGAATACGGTTTGCCTCCAACCGGTGGTTGGGGAATGGGTATTGATCGTCTTGTTATGTTCTTGACGGACAATCATACTATCAGAGAGGTTCTCACTTTCCCATTCATGAAGGATGATACTACAGCAGAGAAGAAGCCTACTGCTGCTGAGGTTGTTGGTATTACTCCTCAGCCGGAAGAGGGTATTCCTCACAAATAGATTTGAAAAAATACGGCTCATAAGAGGATAGATTGACGAAAAAGAGAAACCAGAATGGTCCTCAAATGGCATGCGGTGTCTGAGGTTTGGGTATGAGAACTCGGGACGATGTATCCATGAATTATGTATCCTGCTTGAACGAATAAACATTGTTTCAGATTTCAACATTGTAAATCTCCATCATCTAAGGTTTTACTCGATCAAACACCAAAATTATAGGCGACTGGTAGTAGAGACTCGGGTGTAACAGGACAACCTGTTACCTAGGTATCATTTGGATACTGTTATAGTTCTTTAGGAGATCTAACAGGAGCTAATATACATGAGAGGAGTATGGTACATGTTCATACAAATACAAGTATCAAGGCAGAGATGATCTACTTTTTCAACGCATTCACCGCGTTAGCCGTAGACGCAGCTACCGGCTGACCTCTAGCCTTTGCAGCCATCTGCAACAATCTAGCTGTCCTCGAAGGATGCCAGATCCTGCTACCGAGCACAAGAACCCAAGTCAACAGGAACAAACTTCCAGCCTGGTGAGTCGACGCAAGATGCGTGGGGACGAGATACAATAGAGTCGAGATACCAAGCGTCACCTGCACAAAAGTGAAAGCGACAACGCCATGGACACCCTTTTGAGCACTGCGAGGTAGTAGTTTCTTCATGGAAGAGGATTTGGAGTATGCCCAAAGAGCCATGACGGCGGAGAATGTGGTCATGGCGAGAGCACGGTGGTCGAGTTGGACTAGAGATGGGTTCTCGAGCATGTTTCTCCACCAAAGATCGGATCGGTCTGAGTGGCGTGAGTACTTTTCGTCAAACAGTTCGGCCTTGGGCGGTGTCAACCCGTTGCCCATATACGGAAATTCGTTGTAGATCAGACCGGCATCGAGACCCGCGACGAGGCCTCCGGACATTGCAGTAATGAACACCAAGAGAGCCAACCCGGCAACCGAGCGACGGAATACTGCAAGCTTAGGGTTTCGCAGAGCATTCAGTGATTCAGTACCAGTCTGTGGGTCTTTGAGAAGTCTGTGAGATCGTAGAATAGCCAGACCGTTCCAGAGCATGGCGACATAACAAGTAAAAGCAGCGGCCAAATGGGCAGTCAGACGATACTGGCTGACTCTAGGATGACTGCCAGGAGCAAAAAGATCGTCCTTCAAGCCGGACTTGACCATCCACCATCCAATGACACCCTGGAACCCAATTAGACCTGAAATACCAGCCAAACGTAAAGCCATTGGTTTCGAGACCTTCCGTCTAGCCACAAAGTAGACGGCCGGGATCACGAATGACAATCCCACAAACCTACCCCAGAGTCGATGGATCCACTCCATGTAGTAGATTGATTTGAACTCGGAGAGGTTCATGTTCGGATTCAGGATTTGGTATTCGGGGGAGTTTTTGTATTTCGCAAACTCTGCCTCCCAATCATCGTTGTTCATTGGGGGCAATGAGCCGGTTACGGGTTTCCATTCTGTGATACTCAGACTGATCGAAGTTAGCGACGACGGAATTTTCGGACACTAGCTATAGTAGGCTTACCCGGATTCAGTCAATCTTGTCAATCCTCCAAAAATGACAATTCCAAAAACACTCGCGGCGCTTCCCAAAAGCCAGTATGCGACAGCCTTGCTACTCACATCCGGAAAGTGAGATTTTGTAGCCGTGGCCCTTTGCTCTAAGGCCGGTTGTGCTGCGGTGGCCGTAGACAAGGAAGCCGAGCGAGGAATCGTAAAGGCCTTGAAGTTCTTCCGTATGACGCCGAGATAGGAACTGACTCGAGGTGATTTCTGAGATGGCGTTCGTGGAGTAGTGCGGCTACTAAAGAGCCTCGTCGCTTGATTGCGCTGCCGAAGACACTGTCGGCAGGTGAACAACTCTGCAGAGGCGATGCGGGCGCCGACTCCTCTGAGGGGGAATGCCGAAATGCCCAGAGCTGCCATAACTAACTTCTGGCAGTCCCTTTCTATCAGCTGTGCGATTCCGTGAATTTGTCGAAAAGTTGAAGGAAGAGAGATCGTATGAGTAATCCTTGCTGCCGAGACAGCGGATAATTGGCCAATCACGGAGGAGATAATGCAAGATGGAAAGCTCGGCCTTTCTTTTGGGGTGGGCCCCGCTTAGCAAGCGGATTTAAGCAGCTCAACTAAGCTAAGCTAAGCTTGCTGACTTGGTCTAAGCCAGAACGATTCTCATCTCAACTTGAATGTCGCCTGAGCAACAGAGATGTCTTATGCGCTAGAGACTAAGAAGCGAAAATTCACCAGGGTTCTGGAATCACTGTCGAAACCTTTGACACCCGGTGATGGCGGAGCAAAGCCTGTTAAGGATCCTTTAATGGCTGCCCGACAGCGTTTAGCGGATGCGACACACGCACCTTCAATCAAGAGAGTCCGTGTTGGGGAGGGTACTGGCGACAATCTGACGACTAAGACGACAGTTTCTCGAATCTTACGAACCACTTCGAGCTCCGCAAGCCTTCGCCCGAATTTTGTTCCTTGGGATCGGGATCGTTTTCTCGAGAGATTAGAGACATTCCGACCTGTAACTCGATGGACTTCACAGCCAGCCCCAATAAATGAAGTTGAGTGGGCAAAGAGGGGATGGTCCTGTACTGACTATATGCGCGTTGCCTGCGTTGGTGGCTGTGGTGCTTCGATTGTGGTGAAACTGCCCGAAGAAGTCGATGACTTTGAGGACTTGGATAGCGAGAAGGTGCAGGAAAGGAAAGACGTCCGTGAGTGCTATACTCACATAAAATCGGCATATGTCAGTACTGAATGAACACACAGGACAAAAGGTGGTCGAGGAGTATCAAAAGTTGTTGAGCCACGGGCACAAGGAGAATTGTTTATGGCGGAGCAAGTCATGCGATGGTATGAGCTTCACACCACCCTCAACATACTAGTACTAACTTCTTATTTTAGCCACTATTCATCGCTTACCACTTACGAATCCTGATGCTGCCATTAATGCTTTACGAGAACGCTACTTGAAGATATCGAAAATGCGAGACCAGATGCCGTCGAAAGAAACAATCGAGTTACCTGAACAACTGTCTATAGAAGAAATTATAAGTCTACTACCCCCAGACTTTGTCGAACCGTCAGAAGGGGATTCTACTCAGCAAGCCGACTCATCAGAGAAAGAAACCGACTATAGATCGTTCGTCTTTGCATTTTTCGGTTGGGACGTCGTCAGAGATGGTTCTAGCGGACTGCTCGAATGCCGTGCTTGCTTCAGACGTTTGGGATTATGGCTGTACAAACCAAAAGAAGAAGGGAAAGATCCTGTCTACGACAAGTTACCGGTTCATACCGAACATATGTATTATTGTCCCTGGATAAATGAAACGGCCCAGAGTGCTACCGGTACTGCAGCGGACAAGCCGGAAGCTTTGTTAAGTGGTTGGCAGATCCTAGCCCAAGGTATTCGCACAAAGCATCGCCGACGGGTAAAGGCCACAGCGATAACCCCGCGTGAGGTCACACCTATGGACTCTGATACTTTGTCTCTTGGCTCAACGACAACAGATGAAGCTGCTCAAAGGGCAAAGGATAAGGAATGGTGGTCAAAGCTACGACGGGTGCGAGAAGCGTTGCATGTGAAGGGGCCAAAAAAGAGTATTTCAGAGAGGAAGTAATCTTGCATTTCATCTTATGACATTTTTATTATGCATCGTTCGATCGAGCAAGGCGTTCGGGTGATTATTTGCGATGAATTTAGGGATAGCATAGCATAACGATCAGGCATTCAATGTTCAAGCGAGTGATTGTTTTGAAATATCCGAATATGTAACCCCCTGAGTCCTTTGAATCCATTCTAAACGAGATTGTTTAGCCTATTCGTAAACTGCTGAGATAAGTAGACCGAATTGATGCTGATTTCCAAATGCGGCAGGGAAGCAGCCGGCGCTATACCTAATTAGGTCAACCTGATGAGAGCATCTGTCCCAGGATCGTCAGCCGCAAAGATCCTTAAGACTCCTTGTCTAGATGCTAAACCTCTGAATATTGAGCCTGCAAGCGTGCACCATGGCGGAGGAGGTGGTAGACGGCCGGCGTCCGTCAATGTACGATCCAGCTCGGGACATATTTGCAAAAGAGCAGAAAGACGGCGGGTCCGCAGAACGCGGCACAAAACACGATACTTCTGCTAGCCATGAAGGGGAAACAGCTGCTACTGTTCCTACGTCAACAATTGTCTCACAGGCCATTCCAGGCTCACATTATGAGCGCTCTCCTGTAAGTAACCCCCGGTGCCAAACCTGAACAGGTGATCATGATTTGCGGGCTTTTTCTGAGTGTGTGGATCTCGGCAGGATGCCTTTTGCTCCATAAGACCTTACTGACCTGGATGGGACTAAACTATAAGCACATGCAGACCACGAACTACGCTCCACCCTCTACCGTCCATACCAAGTCTGAAGTGAAATTTACTTCCAACCCGAGTGAGGCTTTACGTCAGGATAACATTCGTTCTTCTGCAATTGAGAGGACTTCATCGCCACAAACGGCACGTCACCAAAGCTCTTCCATCAATACCTCAACTTCTTCGTCGAACTTGACACAATTGTGGACCCCGATGGCTGATTCGACGGGAAATAATCAGTCAACAAGACAAGACCAACATGGAGCTGAAGCGCAGTCATCGACGGTAGACGCTTCCAACCAAGGTGGTAGACAGCAAACTTCGAAGCGCAGACGCCGTGAAGAACGAACCCAGAGAGCGCCCCGACGTGAAGGTCCCTCAGCCTACTCTCGACGAGACCGTTCTCCACAAGGCCGCCCTCGCGATTCACGAGATTCTCGCTCGGTATCACCTGACCGGCGAGGGGCTGATTTTCGACGATCTCGTTCACCGCTCCCCCGTCAACGATCTGTTACACCTGAAGCTGAAGCTCGGCAGAGGAAGAGACCAGGTGGTGGAGCACGATTAGGGACCGCTGGAAAGGATTTGCTTCGACGTCGTCAGGAAGAACGAGAACAAGCTCAACAACGTGATGTCGAAAGAGATTTACGGGATCGTGGTGTTCACGATGTCGTTCGCCAACACTACAACGCTGTGCCGGAGCGGGGACGGGAATGGAGAAAAACAGACAGTAAGATCAAGGGACTACGAAGCTTCAACAACTGGATCAAAAGTACGATTATACAAAAGTTCTCACCAGATGAGGAGTTTCTAGCAAGCAAGACTGGAACCAAGGAATGGGCTGCCGAAGCTGGAAGTCCGCCTGTTGAGCGAAAGAGGCTTTTGGTAGTTGACCTAGGCTGTGGTAAGGGAGGAGATCTTGGTAAATGGCAACAGGCTCCTCAGCCGGTTGATCTCTACGTCGGACTCGATCCTGCCGAAATTTCCATCAATCAAGCTCGGGACCGGTATAACACGATGAGGAATCAACGGAACCAACGAAATAGACGCGGTAATGCTCTTTTCCATGCTGAGTTTCATCCCAAGGACTGCTTCGGTGAATGGCTGGGAGATCTTCGCATTATACAGGAAGTTGGCATCGACGCTAATGTTGGTCCTGACGCCAACCTTATGAACGCTCGATGGGGTGGCGGTGGGTTCGACGTCGTTGTCAGTATGTTCACGATGCACTATGCCTTTGAGACAGAACAAAAAGCGCGACAGATGCTACAGAACGTGGCCGGTGCCTTGAAAAAGGGCGGGCGATTTATCGGCGTTGGACCAAATTCAGATGTGATTAGTGCGAAGGTTGCTGAATACCACAAAAAGCATAAAGCTGAAAAGGAGGCTGAGCCGAAAGACGAAGTCGCTGCAGAGGATGGTGAGGTGGCAGAAGAAAAGAAATTGGAATGGGGAAACAGCATCTATCGAGTGCGATTCCCTGGTGCTACTCCCGAGGATGGGGTGTTTCGTCCTCCATTTGGTTGGAAATACAGTTATTTCATGGAGGAAGCTGTCGAAGAGATTCCGGAATACGTTGTGCCTTGGGAAGCTTTCCGATAGTATGATTTTCCTATCCGCTTTATAGTAATGTGACTAATTGTTAACTTCGTCACAGCCTCACCACAGAGTACAATCTCGAACTCGTATACCGCAAACCATTCTTGGAAATTTGGCATGAAGAGAAAGACGACCCTGAACTTGGCCCTTTGAGTGAACGAATGGGTGTCCGCGCCCGTGGAGGAGGCGAACTGCTTGTCAGCGATGAAGAGCTCGATGCAGCTAGTAAGCACACTTTTGTCGCTCTGCTAGAGATTCAGATTCTAACAAATTCCAGGCTTCTATCATGCTTTCGTATTTCAAAAGGTTTAGGATCTCATGTAGCATGTACCAAACCTTTCCTTTTCCGAGTTGTATAAATATTCTAGCTGTATTCAATTTGTATTCTACATAGGATATACGGCAATTTTGGCTGAAGGGTTGATATTAGAGGACTCATTCATTTTGATGAAATCGCATATATCCGTTTACGGACTAGCGTACACGACACGGTTTGACGCGTCCAACTTGATATCTTATCGGCGAGTCGGATTTCTTCAATCTTTATATTAGTCGACTGCATACAAATATATGATGCCAAACCGGACTTCTTATCTCTTTGAATAATTACAGAAAATTGACGGAAATTTCTGTACGCATATGGCTCACTGATATTTTGCGCTCATATAGCAAAAGTTGATAGGCGTGCGACCATAGACAAGAAAAGAACAACCAAAATGGCACCTTTGCTATCCTCCTCTCGTCGCTCTCGCAGATCAGACGATGCCGAAGCCACGCCCGCACCTAACGTTGCAACTTCATCTCGCAACCGACCACAAACCCCCGAATACGAGCCCCTTACTACTCCTTTAAACGCGAAAGCACAACGCGCGCTCGCATCATTACATTCTGCGACACATTTCAGGCAACTCAAAGAACATATCCGCCAGGCGGGGGATAAGTTAACCGAGACAGCGGGCGAGGCTAATGAGCGTATGTCGGATGCAAGACACAGGTTTGAGAATATGACGAGTCGGAAGAGGGCTGCTTCTGCGGCGGCGAAGAAGAAGAGGAAGAAGAATAAGGCTGAGGGGGATGAGATAGAAGATGACCATGACGACAATGATGAAAATGAGGACGAAGAGGGCGATGAAGAGGAGGAGGAAGGGGAGGATGAAGACGACGAAAAACGAAGAGCAGAGATTCAAAAACTGGATAATCTCGAAGCAAAAGTGAAATCGACCACGTCACAACTCGAGGAGAGAATGCGTAGTGTTGTGGATGCAGAGTATAAAGTGAGTGGGTTACAGATTGCGATTCAGGAGATCGCTGCGGATGCGGAGACGGCTGAAGCGGCGCTTAATACGTCGCGGAGGAGAGCGAGGTTGAGGGAGAGGGGTGCCGCTGTTGATGCTGATGGTGATGAAGATATGGATGAGAATTTGGAGGATGAAGAAGAAGAAGAAGATGCGGCGCCGACTGTTGTGCCGACTCAGATTATCAAGGAGAGACTTACCGGACACGAGAGTCAATGGGAGCAACAATCCTTGACTCAGAGGTAATCCTGTCTATCACGACAAAGTCTTGTGATACGTTGCTAACGCGCTACAGATACACTACTAACAACACCTACGTTGGCTTCTACCGCATCGTCCACGAAGCAAAGTACCCAACTGGCGAAGTACCACCAGTCCCCCACTCATCAACGTGGTTCAATCACCTCGAACCGAACAGCAGAAGAACGGCAAACTCTCGTCAACAATCCGCCACTACAACCTCCAACAACCCCTCACAAGACATAGATGAAGACGAAGGAGAAGACGACATCGAAATCGAGCGAGAACGCATCTCGCTCAAATGCCCCCTAACGCTAGTCGTTTTTGAAGACCCCGTGAAAAGTGCCAAATGTATACACAGTTTTGAGCGCAAAGCGATTGAGGATATGATCCGAGCTAGTTCGATGACGATCCCGGCCGGCGAGAATGATTTTCAAGCTGGTGGGGGACGGAATGCGCGTGCTCGTCGGGTTAAGGCTGTGCCTTGTCCGGTATGTTCGGTGCCTATGTCGCTAAATGATCTGGAGCCAAATTTGGTGCTAGTCAGACGCGTGCGGAGGATGCGTGCGGAGGAACTCAGAGAGCAGGAAGAGGCTGAGCTTGGTGGTGGACGTCATGGTCGAAATGAGGTTACAATTGATTCTGATGGTGAAGATGAAGATGACGATGACGAGGCTGATGCTCAGGAAAGGCGGCGGCAGAAGGAGGAAGAGGTGAGGATTAAAAGGGAGAAGTCGAGGTTGTCGTCTAGAGCGCCGACGGTTACAAGGGAATATGAAGATGAGGATGATGAGATGGGGGATGTCAATGAGGGTGACGACGACGATGACGATGCTGAGGTGTCAGAAGAGCATGAGGATGATGATTAACGATTTATAATTATATATTACCAGGTCAATTTCGAATCTGACAAGCAGTGTTCCTTTCTAACCAAATTAAGTATACTTGGTATTCAATGCATATATCATCGACAACGCCAAATAATAATTTGCACAAACAACATAATTTATAAGAAAGCAACGAACGCTGAAAAGGAACGTCCTGAGACCGGATCACAAGCTGTCCTTGCATCTCTGTTGGTTGGGCAAGTGCCCAACATTCGCACATAAGAGGTATCGAATCATAAAAGATATAATCTGATGTATATAGTGCACGTATCAAACTACAAGTTCGAAGGAGGTCTGTACGGGATTCTTGTCGAATTCGTCTCCACGATGATCGGTCCGATCAGCCGATGTGCCTCGCATACGAAGTGCTCCTAATGTAGGTAGGATATCTTGTCGGTATATCATTGAGAATGGGTTAGTCGCACTGCGCGCAGACTGACTTAACGACATTTAGATATTGCTAGAGCTCTATCAATTGTCGTGTAGAATATTCAGTTGTTCGTAATCGTCGTATTCGCCCACGAGACAAACGAACCTCGCTCAAACAATGTTTGAGTGAGAAGTAACCCGTCATAGGGCTTACTTGGTAATGAGATTCAGGTAATCAGCCACAATTAGAGTCACCATTGCATGAGGCGCAATGCGGACATAGTAGGTTCCGAAGCCTCGATAGAATCGAAGCCAGCCCTCGTCTCTGATGACCTTACGGGCACAGTCCAAAAGTCCCTTGTATGGAAGCTCGCCAGTCACGGGGTTCTTTTGCTGTTTCTGCAGACGAGTCTTGACAAAGTCGAATGGCAAAGACAAGAAACTGGCAAAGAATCCCGCAATAGCAGAAGCCGCAAAAGTCTGGGTCTGAGGAGACCAGCTTGTGTGAGCTTTCAGTTGGGTCTTCGACTCCGAGAAAAAAGCAAGTTGACCCAAGTTCAAAGCCATGGCTCGAACAACGGTTGGGGTCGCACCGGCCCATAAGGCGCTGACGCCCTCGGCCTTGGAAATGCGAGAAAGAGCATCGATCACAGAGCGGTAGTTGGCGCGAGCTTCTACGGGCTTCAGTCCGTCGGATTGCATACGAATGAGCGCGAGATCCGCTGGATTGCCTATCATAGCAGCCAATCCTCCAGCGGTAAGACCTGCCAGGGCTCGTTCACCGAAGCTGACATTCCGCCCCTGTTCTGTAGCGCGGGTCTTGGCAACGGAGATAAACGTATCAAAGAATCCGAGCCGGGCTGTAGTATAGACTGCTTGTCTGAGCAATCCAGCACTTAGACCGGTGTACAGATCGAGAACTTTGCCAGAAGCAATTATGTTTTTGGTGATGCCTAGTGCGGTAGGCTTGGGCCCAGTCTTTTGGCCCTCTCCAGCTAATTGCAAACGCACCTTGATCATATCGACGGGCTGGATCACAACGGTGGCCGTCATACCGGCCAAACCCCCGTTTATGAAGGGAAGGGCAGCTTTCATGTAAGGATGTCGCAAAAAGCTGGTTGCTGCGGCCGAAGGGTTCTCGATAGCGGCTTTGGTTGTTTCTCTGGCCGACTTGGTGGCCGAGGTGGCAGTTTCGGTGATGGACCTGGATGCCATTTCGCTATAGATGTCAATTGATTTGTCTATAATTGTGCCAATAAATTGGTGTTAGCAACCTGTAGTTACGGAGGAAGCAAGCAAAGGTAGATGGCGATTCTCTTGAATGATAGAAGTCATCAGAGGGATACTGACCAAGTCTGTCAGGAGGTGGCCAACCGTGAGGTAGATGATCGAATCGAGCAATGAGCAAATGGATGCTGTCTGATAGCTAATAGATATAAGATCAGATCAATAGATGTCGTGTTACACGGTCAGTCTTCGCCAGTGTATAGAGTCAGGACGCTCGATGGCAGCGAGGTAGTAAAAGTTGTTCTCGTGGTGTATAGTAGAGAGGAAGACGGAAGTATGGACAGTAGTACTTTCGTCTGATGAGGGAGAAGAAAGAAAAGAAAAAGAGATGCAATAGGCAGGACCTATAGGATATACAGCCCAACTGGGTCTAGTTCGGTCGCGGAAAGTATGGGAGGAAGGAGCGCTCGGGGGTGGGGTGACGAGGGAGGCACGACCGTGGATCAAGTGTATGTCCGGGAGGAAAGAGCGATGGGAAGCTTAGTTGGTTGATTAACAAGCTGGATGATCTGATTGTTTCGTATCTGAGATGGTTTTTCTCAATATACCTCAACTTGCGCTTGTACTTGCACGACTACACAACAAAAGAGGAGGCGAGAAGAAACAGGGAACGAGCAGGTCTTATACCATACACGTATCCAACTCGGAAAGCCAACCTGTCCAACAAGATAGTGTCCAAGCTCTCTGACACTGCCCATCGGGAGCGAATGACGGAAATAGGTGGGCAGCTATCCGAGGCAATCAACGGGGATGATCATCTATCGAGTAATACAATTGCTAATTGTCAGTGTCAGGGTCAGTGGTCGGTGGCAGACTTGGCGTCTAGCTCAGGGACTAGATTGACACAAGTCATGTACAGGGTTGGCCTGCTACTACGACGACTACGACTACAACCCGACAATGGCAGCCGGGACCGGGAATGGTGACCAATGCGATTATTCAACCCGTCCAGCCCATATTACAAAAGACAAGCATCAGGGGAGCGCCACGAATAGGAAGAATGGGACAAAGCGATGTGAGACGGGAGTGCTCGCCCATGGTCGATTCTTGTCGTTGACCAGCCTGAACTCACACCAAACGATGAATGCGGGGTATGCATCGTGCTTTGCGTCACTGGGCCAGTTCAGGATGGAACAGCCCACAGCCCGTCATATTGGTGTCGTGTCTGTCTACTGTCTATAAAAAGTGCTCAGGTAACGTGCAACGGCAAGGAGAAGAGTACTCCGATGTCTCCTGCTGTTTGTTATCGATCACGTATTGCTATTAGCTTACCAGGCGGTGATTCTACAGATGAAGCTCCCCACTTGCATGCTGCCAGCCCCACGACCTTAACTCTTAGCACTTCACTATTCCTGTTTTGGTCTGGTGCGTGGTCCCGGCTTGCCGGCACCGGAAACTTACGGCATCGGAGGAATCGTCGCGGAATGAGCTCACCTTCCCGATTCCTCCCGCTTGATATAATCGCGGAATACAGCCGTTGAGTTCGAAGTACAATGAATTAATGAATTGTGTGAGACGTCCAAGGATTGGAGATAATACGATCGCGATGAACAAAGAGACATACTTAAACATCGCCAGCGGTCGGCAATCCAGGTTTGTATCGTGATAAAGAGAATTTGTCACATAGACTCGGCAGGTAGTCGGCTGTAAACACTATACGAACCCTTCGCCCGGCCTGTACCTCGCTTAACTCCCTCTAGGTGTTTCAAGCCTCTCTCGACCAATAATCTTCTGGTATAATAGCAACCATCGCGGCCCTACATCGGATGCCAGCCAAAGTCATCCGCAACATGAAATGTACGTAGCAAGCTAACAAACATGAAGCTAACTGAGAGGCGGTTATCGGCGGTCATCAACATGGCGTCCTGAATCATTCCCCATCGGCACTCTTATTCGGTATCATGTCATCCCAGACACGACTCCTATTTGCCCGGAAATCCTCCAACTCCTTTGCGGGTTGCTAGGTCTTCCGGCCCAGAGGAGCTCTCCACGTTAGAAACGGGGCATCTGTAAGTGAAATTGGCGATGTCGCTGCTTTTGCTTTCGATTATCGGCATCAATTGACTTTACACCACATTCTGTCTATGAATATACTACGCCCAGGTCTCTGGTGGAAAACACGGAAAACCCCAGGATTGGTAAACTGTCACGGATATATCATAAGGATGAACTTTTTCCGGTTATTTTTCTCATGTCGGAATAACTACGCTTGTAGCAGGAAGCACTAGCTGTGTACGTATACTGATTAATACGGTGTAGTTACTATCATTTTGCTTCTTTTGATGATTGCGGCGCCCCCACGAGGCCTAGCTGTGAGCAGGAGACCTGACCGTGGGGTCCTCTTTATTGTGAATAGGCATAAAGGCAATCGCCTCACACAAAGTTCAATAGATTCTACGAAACTGAAGCTACAGGGCTTCGTTCGACGAATCATCGCTTTCTCTCCATAAACGAGCTTGTCCACTCTCAACAAATCCTCTTCCGGACTAGCCAGATGTCCGTATTGACAATCAGCAACACAGTCAGCACCACTTTCCCGCGCCTAAAATCGGCATTGACCATAGAAATCATCGGGTCAGGCACGTATTTCCGCCCTGAATAGTAGTACATATTAACGGGGAGAATTTACCACGGACTACTTTGTGCCGTCGTCCCTACGGCACGGAGTAGGTTTGCACTATCTTCTCCGGAGGACTCCTCCTTCTCCGTCGAACGCACGAAGATTGCTGGACCCTGGAGTACTCTGTAGATAATATCATCGCCGCTTCCCATCTAGTAGCTGCGTCTACTCTACAGTACCACGTAGCAGTACACGGTGCGTTGCATAGTTTCTCCGGGGGAAAAAGCCATGGAAAAACAAATATACCACCAATAACATCCACGGATCAGTCAATGTATCGATAAAGACCCGATAAGCTTTGTCCGCCGTCACTCAACAAATCATAAGAAAGGGTCGGTATAGACATGCGGTAAAGAAAGCCCTAATCGGACCTGACTGCTCGAGAAAATACGATTCAGCAGCCTACGGGGGCTAGCCGATGGAAAAGTGCCGTTTCTCACTGCCTCTGCTTTCCGTTGAGTAGGCAACCTATAACTAGTATATGAAGTGTCTATGACCCCCCTATTTGCCGACTTTTGAGATTCTTTCGGATAAGGTACCTAACACGTCTCTTCGAAGGAGTAAGTCAAATAGAAATGTTGATGAGATGTCACTGTGTTGGCTAGAGGTGTGCCGAAAAGACGTTCCGGGACCACCTTCAAGCAGGAGCGATTTGCCCTAATCCCGAAAAGAGGAAGTGTTCATTCTCGGGACTCAAAACGACGACATTATACACTGAAGACATCAACAATGGTATAATCAATTCAGAGGCTGTCTTCAAGCCGAGCATGGCTTATGGTCCCAAAATGCTGTGGAAATATTTCTTCATGGCTATTGCCTAGACAGAGTTACAATCTAGGTCTACAGAGACTGGGATACGGTTTATGACTGATCTTGGTACAGTGAGGTAAATGAACATTTTCACCGTAACAGAGCCACAACTCGGAGGTCTAGAAGGAAGAATTCCAAGGGTCAATATAAGCCATGGTCTTGCACATATTCTTCCCCGGAATTTTTGTCGATCAATCAAGGTTCTTTCAATTTTCACTGTTGAAGTGCGCCATTTGATTACGTGCCTGAGAAGCAGGTGGCAATGTAAAGCAGAACGGACAAGCAAAGAGCCCAAAATTTCCTGTGATAAGAGGGATGAGACATGATAGATTTAGCCTTATAATCATCATCACCCGCATCTACCTGCCAAACCCCAAAAATATGTGTTGAGCTGCGTTGAAGCGACATCTCATCAACATTTTTATTGATTTACTCCTTCTGGTAAACGTGTCAAGTACCTTATCCGAAAGAGTCAGCATTATCCATGTAGCCAGCCGAGTTACTCCTTCTACAAAAGTCAAATAGCAAGAGACCAAAAGAACAGTGAGTTGCATTTTCTCTTCTTTCAAAGCTATGTAAGCGATATACATCCATAACCTTGGAAGTATAAGTAATTATCGAGGTAGCTAGAGTCGATACTTTCGTATTTCTACCAACATACTTAATTTCATGTGATTACTACTCGTTGGTCGATGGTTGGTTCGAATCATGTGTATACAGAGATAGTGACAGTGAGTTAGAGATATCCACTCTGTAAAGGTTACCAGAATTCCCATTTAAAACTTGCTATCTTTAACCACATCACCTATCAGAAGCCAGACCTCTTTACACGTCGCAACAGTTCTAGTCGTTGAGTGAAAGAACCAACCCGCAGAGATATTTAGGGTTGTTCTTCGAGACTATTATAGTATGAGGGCGTGGAACTACAGTGGTTTACAAGGGAGACATGGTAGATCAATAGATATATAGGTTTAATTAGATCACTCTTCGATATACGACCATGTACCTTATATAAAGACAACAGTTAAACATCCACGAAGAAGGAAAAGAAAAGAAACAAGAAGCTTGATCATTACACATGACAAATGCCGGGCAGGGAATCAAAAATGCATGATTGAAATATAACCAAAAGAAAAACGTGTTCAAAAGACTTCTGGAAACCCAGGAGAAGCAAAGCAATGCAGATTAACACCGAGAACTCATGCCATCAAAAACGAACAAAGCAATCTTATATTTTGGGTGTCACACGCTTACTCGGTGACGGGACCAGCGGCAATAACTTCCTTAGTAGCCTGATCAGCGTACTTTTGGAAGTTCTCATTGAAGAGCTTGGCGAGTTTGGTGACCTCGTCGGTAAAGCCAGTAGAGGCAGTCCAGCTCTTCTCAGGATTGAGCAGCTCGTCGGGAACACCGGGGCAGGTTTTGGGGACGTTGAGGTTGAAGATGGGGTATACTTCGTATTCAGCCTTGGCGAGTTCACCATTGTGGATGGCATCCAAGATGGCACGAGTGTATTTCAATGGGCAACGCTTGCCACCGGTGGTAGCGCCGGCACCAACCCAACCAGTGTTGAGCAACCAGGCATTGGCCTTGTGCTCGGAGATCTTGTCTGCAAGCATCTGTGCGTAGCGCATGGGGTGGAGAGCAAGGAAGGGCTGGGCGAAGCAAGAGGAGAAGGTAGCCTGGGGCTCGGTGACACCGTCTTCAGTACCGGCCATCTTGGAGGTGTAACCGGAGATGAAGTGGAACATTGTCTGCTCAGTGGTGAGCTTAGAAATCGGGGGGAGGACACCACGAGCATCGCAAGTCAAAAGGATGATGTTTGTGGGGTGGTTTTCGGAGAGGCAAGGAATCTTGGCGTTCTCAATGTACTCGATGGGGTAGGCGCAACGAGTGTTCTCGGTCAAGGTAGCGTTGTCGTAGTCGACAACACGAGTAGCAGGGTCAAAGACGACGTTCTCAAGGATGGAACCGAACTTGATAGCGTTGAAAATATCGGGTTCTTTCTCAGCGGAAAGACCAATGCACTTGGCGTAGCAACCACCCTCGATGTTGAAGACACCCCTGTCGGTCCAGCAGTGCTCATCATCACCAATCAGAGCACGCTTGGGGTCAGCGGAAAGAGTGGTCTTGCCAGTACCCGAGAGACCAAAGAAAACAGTGACATCACCGTTTTGACCCTCGTTGGCAGAAGAGTGGAGAGTCAAGACATTGTGCTTGACAGGCATCTCGTAGAAGAGGACGGTGAAGACACCCTTCTTCATTTCACCGGCGTATTCGGTACCCAAAATGACCATCTCCTTCTCGGCGAAGTTGATGGCGACGGATGTAGCCGAGGTCATGCCCTCTGTGAAGCGGTTAGCCGGGAAAGAACCGGCGTTGTAGATGACATAGTCGGGGTGGAAGTGCTCGAGCTCCTTGGGGGAGGGGCGGATCAACATGTTACGCATGAACAAGGCATGGTAGGCACGGGCGCAGACGACACGGACATTAATGCGATAGCGCTCATCCCAGCCGGCAAAACCGTCGACGACGTAGATACGGTTCCTGGTGTTGAGGTAGTCGACAGCACGCTCTCGGTTGATTCGCCAGACCTATAACAGTACGGATGCCAGATTAGTACTAGAGCGCGTGGTGATGTCATGTCATGTGAAGGCAGGAAAAGATCGGCTAAGGATTTTGCGGGGAAACGCTTGGCAGACGAACAGCCGAGAGCAGCGAGGCTCTGCACATGTCTTTCACCCGAAGAGAAAGCAAAATGCTAACATTGAGGGATTTTGAGGGATATAATGAACGAGAAATTGAAAATCGCGCATTCCGTGACACGCAGTCGGGAGTAGCACAAGCGACAAAACAAGCATCGGCCAGCCATGCAAGGCACGATAAGCGACAGGGGTGGAACCCTGCAAGGGTAATTGCCCACGCGACACTGCAGAATGCTGTGTATTTTGTATAGAACGAGGGACAAAAAATAAAAACAGAAACAAATCGCTCATGAAATTCAGTTGACATACCTCAGGGCTCATAGGCTTGTTGACGGGTCCCCACCAGACATTGTTTTCCGATGTAGGCTCCTTGACAATACGTTTGTCTGAGGGTGAACGGCCGGTTTTGGCGCCAGAGTATGCGGTTAAAGCACCGGACGATGTGATGGCGGTGCCAGTTTCGTAGACGAGAGCATCCTCGTAGAGAGCAGCAACAGAGGGGTTGGCGACCTGAATGTATTAGTTTGGTCATAGAGATCATTCAGTACGGATAGACGTACAATGGCAACACGCTCATAGTCAATGTGGGCAGTCTCGTGAAGTTCTTCTTCCAGCTCGGTATGACCCTTGCCTGGCCTAGGAAAGCGAGTCAGTACGATCAACGGACAGCGACAGTGTGAGAACGTACTGGACACCACCAGGGTGGAGGGCAGTTCTGTTGACGGATTGAGTGATCATTTTGAGAGAGGAGGAGTGATAGTTATTCTGCTTTTGCTTCGCAACCTGTTGTCGGATGAAATCTGAATGTAGAGGACCAGGAGAAACCGGGCGACCAAGGGGTATATTAGTAGCTGTTGGAGCGACCTGAGCAGCGGGATTCATCGTGACTGAAGCTGGCAGGGATGGCAGTTAGTTACCATATTCGGGAGCGGATCCCCACAGTTCAGACGGAGCATATCGGAGGGAGGGCGAGATGACGAACCTGAGTGGTTTAGGCACGAATTACAGCTGATACGTAAGTTGAGTATGGAGGCGTGTTCTGAAAAGACGAGGAATCTCGTAGGCAGAAGATTGTGCAGCAGAGTCCGAAATGACCCGAAAGTGCGGATACAGCAAGAGGGATTCTAAAGTGAGCCGAGTTTTCTCGCTGGTTGCGCTAAAGTTCCGACGACTCTGATCCAGACTGATCGTGAATTGTGGTTTCGACTAGCGGGTTGCACAGTGTAGCCTGTTAGAAGTCGAATTGCTTGAGGCGGAATGAGTGTAAGGAAGTGTAAGGTACTATTGAGGCGAAGGCGGAATGGGCAAGCGGGAGATGGGTAAAGGTTTACGGGGAAGTCGCTTGACATGTACAAACTTACTTTATATCCCAAGACTTGCTACGTAGTACACTATTCTTATTTCTATACAGTATTGTGATTTACTGTCCCCAGGCAGTTGACCAGCCCACTATGTAATAGTATGGTGATGATCCCTCAACCAAGACGTCTGGACGAACAGTTTGGCCACAAAGATGTATAATGACCTCATCCTAGTCACAAACGAAGCAAGCACATGAAAGTCTACATCCGTACACACGAAGTGGCAAGGCCCATACCCGAAGCGTACGGAGCATCATCATCCACTTGAGCTGAAGGCTCGGCAAACGGGGTATTACCTACCGTCCCCATACATACCATGTACTACTACGTATGTAGACAGACCAAAGGGGATTGTTCCGCGTTCCAGTTGTTCGAGAACTGCACGATGCGGAGAAGCATTGGTATGTGCTTCTGCATTTTGACTTTAGTTTTCGTGGGGAGAGACACTATGTACCAATTTGCCTTGGATAGACACGGCTAGCCGAGGGTATTTACTACGTATTTACGGCGTGGTTGAAGCCAACTCCCCCACCTTTTCCAGCATCGCCACTGCCCCGAGTCTGGGCCTGGCCGATTCACTGCCATATTACATACTATTATCATGGAAAGATCGTGTGATACTAGTACGAACAGTTCAGCCCAAAAGACCTCATGAAGTCAGGGGTTAAAGTCCAAGCTTCAGGTCACGATGTGCTGTAGAAATTTCACTAGCCCCGCGATATTGGCATCTATTGGCTATCGATAAATCGTGCATTCCAATTATCCCGACTTCCCCAGTCCAATAATAGCACAACAATTTCAAACCCCCCAGTCCTGCGTCTGGCGTCAAGAAAAGCCGTTTCGCAATAGCAAATACCCGCCTAATACATATAACAATACATTATACATACAGAAAAGTCGACGATCCTCCGACTTTTCCCGGTATGTGCTAGCACCAAAGCCCAGCTCAATGCAGCAGTTAGGGCAAACCCACAACACTAACAAGGTCTAGGAAACTAGAAAACAATCGACTGCCCAATTAGGCTCTTGCATCACATTTTAGATTCATCTTTTTTTTGTTTGATAGATAACTAAGAATTGCAGTTTGAGACAGCTTCGCAGATAGCATATTCTCTTTTTCGTGTTTCGTGTCAAGTCGGAAGATGAGTACCTTCTTTTGTTCTCTACGAACATATCCTAGATAGGTAATCATTCAATCGAAAAGCGTGGTAGGTGAGAATGCGCAGGTATCAAATCGCTCATTCATGTTTCATCGCGGGTTTAATACCGATGCTTATGTTATAGATAGATTAATCTTACATCGAGCACAGCCATAGCCCTAGCTGCTGCTACACCCTGCTACTAAACTCTGGATGTGGTGTGGATATGCCGAAAACACGTTCCGACGAGACTGGAATCAGGGCTAGGACTTACCCGACGCTTTTGTGCGTCGTAGAATGTGCTCCTACATTTTCCGATACTTGGACGGGAAATATTACATCAGAATAAAAGACGAAAATGCCATGGAATATTCCTGTTGACTCGAGTATGTCTATGTTTCGCAGTGAAGTCCGATACGGATGTTTGTTGACCCCTCGTGATTTGCTAATCTATAACCCTACAGATTACCCGTGCCACTAAACATGACTAGTCGTGGGCTTCTATCTACTGCGAAGACCAATTTCTCCTGTTCGTTATTTACTACGCGGTAGCAACATGACTAGAAATTATAGCAGCACGTCAAGAAAGGATATCACTGAATTTCCATGGGAAAGTACAGAATGACCGGCCACCTTGCTGAGCGGCACTCATATCCTCAACACACTCCTCCTGAGATCTTGTCATGCGCTTGCGATTGCTCTCTTTCCTATGGCTAGTCATCGGCGGAACTTCGACTCTTCGACCTGCGACTATGTTCAGCTGGGTTCACACAATTCGCGCGGTGCCAAAATTACCGACGATATCTTGAAAACCGCCCGCCTTGCGCTGTACTGCCCTGTCTCGAACGACGAGACATGACACAATGGGGAGTTTTATCTTCCGATGTCATCGAGGCAAGTGCCTAAAATTTGGGCATTGTTAGAAGTCACCTCTCGAAGAACGTCATGATATAACGTACGAAAGAATCGGTGTTGTGACAGAAGAACAAATATATTCCGTCCGTTGTCTTCTTTACCGCCATGACGCCAATTGCAGCTTCACAATGACTGTGCTTCACGCTTGGATGCCCTAATAGCCAGTCAATATCTGTCGAAACTCAAAGGATAACATACTAACCCATAAAGTCTACATCCACCATGGCCTTGATTGCCTCCTCTTCAGTGACATGTTCCGTCATTCCGGATTCGTCTTTGCGGTCGCTGTAGTAGATTCGACTAGCACAGGTGCTCGCAGCCAAAGTCGTCGCAATATGCTCGCCTGTTCCGGATGTGACTGTAGCCACGCTTGTCTTCTCTGGATCTTGTGGATCTTCCGGAATCACTGCTGAACCGATGCCTACCAGAGCTGCTGGCCCCACGCGTCCAGAGTGTTTCATGCCAATCCCGCCAGATGACGAGCCTGCTGCAATTCTACCATAGGAGTCAACAGCAATAGCACCTATGGTATCAGTAATGGTGTCGACATTGTCTTTTGTGGCATGGCCTGTCTGCTTGGGTCCAATTGTTATACTCTCGTTTCTGTGGTGCGCACCATCCGTCGGGACTGGCGTAGCCTCAGGGAGGACGACAGTTGTGTCTTGCTCTTTCGAAGCCGAAATCTCATGGAGATCTGAAGGTGGCGTCATAAGGATTGCAGGATTGACCGCTGTCGAGAAGCTGATAGAGCTGGTTGTAGCTTCCATAATTACGATTTCCTCAGTAGTCTGTGTAGCGCTCTGAGCTTCTTGTTCCTGCCTGGCTGATTCAACTTCTTGCTGCCATCGTAGCCATCGAGCCTTGGCAGTTGGGGAAACCAAGGAATCATTTTCTACTATTTGTAGACCCTGTAGATAGGCGAATTCGGTAGCTCCCTTGCCGACCAGAAAGTTTGGTGGTACCCGCTGTAAAGACAGTCGCTTGTTCTGGGCATCGAGGATCATGCGGGCTGCAGATATGGGATTTCGAATATCTTTGTAGTGGTCAGTATCGAGCTCGTAATTTTGTGATGCATGGAAGTTCCATCGACTTACGGGAACAAGCTCCAACTGCTCCGCTGCGCCCCAGATGGTCAACAATGGTAGCATCGCATTCGACATTGCCTTCGACTGTAAGGTTGCTTCCATATCCAGCATTGGTGATTTCTCGGTCTTCCATCAACCTGAGGGCTATCTCGACTGCGTCTAAAGCAGAACCTCCATTCTTCAGCATAGTCATTGCAACTTTGGCAGCGCTGTTTGAGTCAGCCCATGGTCTTGTAGTTGATGCAGAGCAATGTCACGAATGAATCAGACTCTGTTGCTCAAAGAGTACTTACTCATTACAGGCCTTGAGATGCACGTTCTCATTCTGGTATGAATGAAAACCAGCACCTGCGTGTACATAAATGGCATAAATGTCACCTGCTTCCCTGAATCGGGATGACATGTTGTCTGTTGGGTGGTGTTGGAGCTAGAAATGCCTGGAGACAGACTGGTATATCGCTGAGGCGATAACCGCGCGAGTTGATGAACGTAAGCCCAGGGACGGCAGCTATAGATGTAGTGTGAGGGTATGGCTCTAGCAACAGGGAAGATTATGGATCAGTCGGTGTTTTGAACCGCTAGCAGTTCTTATTCGACAGAGGCATACCAATTCGAGGTTGTTGCTTCACTTCGGGGTGTATCAAGTCTCCGAAGAATCTCAGGGAAAGAAAAAGAAACGATGACAAAGGAGAATAAGAATAGCTGGGTAATACTAGGTAGCCTGGTCTGTTTCTGAGGGTGCTCAGCTTGAACAGTCGGGCAGGAGATGGATACACTGATGATAAGTAGTGGGAGAAGAAATGAGAGGACTGGGGATGATCCCAGGGAAAGATGACACGAGCCTCTGTAGGATTGCAAGGAAAGAAGCCACGCTCTGGGTGAATGACGCTCCTTCCCTATCCCAATGATATTTGTTGCAGTCCAGCAAAGAGGCAGGAGCTCAGCGGCACAGTGAAAATATGTCTCTTTAATGTTCTCATTCTGCACTGCCTGTTGTCAAAAGGTTGACAAATCAAAGATTTCTGTTAGCAAGCCCGTGCTGATTTCAGGCGTCTGATCATAAAAGCTCATCACTTCAGATGATAGCTTGCTACCCCATACTTTGTGTGTAGAATCTAAAGACACCAACTGGCTGGGGTGAGATTCTACCAATGGCTTGGCACTGATACACCGGCATACCCAAGATTGCACACAACACTTAGCACAGTCTATATAGAAACACTGAGTTGGGAAAAACTCAGACGGAATGCCATGAACATCAGAATAAGCCAAATCAGAGGTATTTGTAGAATGCACTGGAGGAGCAGTGACCTCATACGTAGAGCGACTTCGATCATGTGACTCCACGGCTCCCATTGGATTATTTTGTGCGTGTCTTGGAAGAAGGACTGACCGCCTTCAAGTTGTTGGCTTTCCTAGTGGTGCTTCCGTTGTCTGCCTGGAAGCTTGTTGACCCCGCGCCTTACTTGGTGATCGTTCCAGGTAGCTGATTTCCATCATAAAGACCTGCTCTTCGTTGAATTGCGACTTCATTTCTTCTATTTCGTCCTTTTGTGTGGCATTGACTTGCTCCGACTGGGGGCACCCGTCTCAATATGACTTCCCAAACACCAGCCGTTGTCATGGACAAGTACGTCAGCTCCACACTATCCGGTCCTCTCCAGGTTGATACATTCTAACGTCGTTCACTTCTAGCGGAACTGGATATTCCAAGATAGGTGGATAACCACATCGATCATTGAATTCGATTGTGTGCTGACATTCTGCCAGGTTTCGCCGGCAACGATTCTCCATCGTTTGTTTTCCCTACTGCAATTGCGACAAAAGCTGCAGGCGGTGGAGGTGCTGCAGCTTCTGGACGACCGGCTGTTGCCAACAAACCTTCCTTCTTGGGCGGAGGAAGTGGAGGAGGCGGTCACCTGGCAGGAAAGCGTGGAACAGAGGACTTGGACTTCTTCATTGGAGATGAGGCACTCTCCGCCGCCAATGGACCGGGATACGGCATTCATTATCCTATCAGACATGGTCAAATCGAGAACTGGGATCATATGGAACGTTTCTGGTCGAATTCGATATTCAAGTATCTCCGCGTGGAACCTGAAGATCACTACTTCTTGCTTACTGAACCGGTACTACCTCAAACATGTGGTCCAAAGATCTATATACTAATGCTTGATATGATGATAGCCTCTGAACCCACCTGAAAACCGCGAAAATACCGCTGAAATCATGTTCGAATCGTTCAATTGTGCTGGCCTTTATATCGCCGTGCAAGCCGTTCTAGCTCTAGCGGCCTCATGGACGTCATCGAAAGTGACTGATAGGTCCCTTACCGGTACCGTTATCGACTCAGGTGATGGTGTTACCCACGTCATCCCCGTTGCCGAAGGTTACGTTATCGGCTCTTCGATCAAGAGCATTCCAATTGCCGGTAGAGATATCACGTATTTCGTCCAGAGCTTGCTCCGAGATCGCGGCGAGCCGGACAGCAGTTTGAAAACTGCAGAAAAAGTGAAGGAAGAATACTGCTACGTCTGCCCAGATATCGTCAAGGAATTTGCTCGTTACGACCGCGAGCCAGACCGTTTCCTCAAACACACCGTGACCGCACCCAACGGACGCTCCATCCAGATTGATGTCGGCTATGAACGTTTCCTCGCCCCTGAAATCTTCTTCAACCCCGAGATCTACTCCTCTGACTTCCTCACTCCTCTCCCGACCGTCGTCGACGGTGTGATTCAATCCTCTCCCATTGATGTCAGGAGAGGTCTTTACAAAAACATCGTTCTCTCTGGTGGTTCTACTTTGTACAAGGATTTCGGCCGCCGTCTGCAACGTGATATTCGACACCTAGTAGACGCCCGCATCCGCGCATCCGAAGCCCGCAGCGGCGGCGCCAAGAGTGGTGGATTGGAAGTGCAAGTCGTGACACACAAACGTCAACGACACGGTCCCTGGTTCGGAGGAAGCCTGCTCGGTCAAACGCCAGAATTCCGTAGTTACTGCCACACCAAGGCCGAGTACGATGAAATTGGACCCAGTATTGTGCGAAGATTTGCTCTGCTAGGTGGTCCTGGAGGCGCTTAATGTACTGGCTTGACCTCGGTTATGTTTCGCGTGTACGACATAATGGCGCAACTCGCATGTAACGGCTGTTTCGAAAATTCGGGATATTGAGTGCTAGAGGGGATGGGTTGTTATCACCAGTGGATCTTGTAGTTAGAGCGCTGTATATAGCAGTTTCAATGATGAGATTTCGTTCGACTTGAAAATCCGTAGTGAGATCCATGTGCATTCGTCCAAATCCATGCACATTTTCCAAATGTCAACTGCCAGAATCTACAGTTATGCAAAAAGGGAGGAAGAATTGGACCTTATTTTCCTAGATGAAGTCTACATATCAAACCTCCTTCTCGACCGACACAGCAAGAGCAGCAGCATCCTCACTATTCGATTCAGCAGGCGGCACAGAAGCTTTAGCATCAACAGGCTTCTGCACCTTATTCAAAATTGCCAAACCCTCCACATGTCCCGTCTGCGGGAAAAAATCAAACCCCCTGATGCTCTCAATGTCATATCGGACACCATTCGGCGAATCATTCTGTACCAAATAACCAACGTCACGAGCCTGAGTATGCACATTACAGCTCACGTAGGCGATGCGGCGAGGGCCGTATTCGAGTAATTGCCTTAGGAAATCCTTGCTGCAGCCCTTCCGCGGGGGATCGATGACGATCAAAGTCTCGTCAGGTGGATAAGGGACTTTTTGGAAGAGGAGGGCCGCGTCGGCGGCTGCAAACCCTGTGTTGGGGAGGTTGTTTAATTTTGCGTTTTCGCGCGCGTTGTCGATTGAGTGTACATCAATGTCGATGCCGAGAGAGGATTTGAACATTTTGGAGAGCGTTACTGTGAACAAACCACAGCCTGAGTATGCATCGATCAGGTATTTAATGGGCTTCTCGCCTTTTTTGGGTTCCTTCGGGTGAACGTTCTGGCGCATGAATTCTGTGAAGCCGGAGAGAATGGAGTTGTTATTCTGGAAGAATGCGCCGGCCTTAGTTCGGAGCTCATAGTCGTCTACCCACTCAGCCACAAAGCCATTATTTTCTCTCACGTATCGCTTTTCTTCGACATAGTCTGGGTGGTCCTTCTTCAATATAACGTCCTCGGAGTCTGTGTATTTGTTTTCGTCAAACTCGGATTTGGGTATGCGTGCAGTTGTTTCACGCAACAGGATCGTGGCGCCCTGGCTAAATTCTGCGATAGTATCCGCAACTCGTTTCCTCTCTTTCTTGAGTCCCACCCGGACAATGTCGGTACCCAACGGACAGTCTTCGATATCCATTGTCTTGGACTGATTCTTCATATTGAAGCCAATTGGTGGAACTTCCACTTCTTGTACCGGGGAGTCATCTTCCTTATTAGGTCGTCTAACCTTTCCGAAATGCGGCGTCAATTTTGTGCGATAGTTATATGTAAGAGGCGAGGGAAATGTGTCGCCGATTTGGGGCACAACTTCAGGGATTAAGCCGGAAAAATTGGCATACGCCTTCTCTACGACCCTTCTTTTGTGTTCTAGTTGGTCCTTGTAAGAAAGCATCTGGAGCTGGCAACCAGAGCACTTGCCAAAGTATTGGCATTTGATCTGGGTGTCGTCTCTTTGAGGGCCTGGTTCGATGACCTTCACGAAGTCTGTTATCGAGTATCCGGCCTGTGGGTTATGTTTAACGACTTTGGCGAGTGCTTTATCGCCCGGCACTGTGAACGGTACAACGTAAACGTGATTCCCGTCTTCCGATACGGCGAGTCCGTCGCCTCCAGAAGATATGTCGGATACAGTAACTTCAATCTCCGTAAACGGTTCTGGCAGGTTTTTCTTCGCAGCCGGTTTGTTCCCTTGGATTTGTTCATCTTCGCCCTTACTTCGACGTTCTCGCTCAATCAATTGCTGACAATCCAATTGCAGGTTTTTTTCTCCATGTTCGCCCGCTTCCCATAGATCCTCGGGTGCAATTCTTCTCTTTTTTCTTTGTTGGCGCTTGCCGCCTGCATTGACTTGCTTCATTCTGTTCTCTCGCACTATATTTCGTAAATAGGATCCTATCTTGTGATCTACAGTCGCATCGTCTGGTCGATAGTAAGTGCTGTAAACTCGGAGGGAACCAGTAGGGGTTTGGAATCGTAGTGAACGTTGTAGCAGGCTGAAACGAGGCTTGAACATTGGATTCTGGGCATTGGATGCCGCGAAGGTGAAACAAGAAAGAGAATGAAGACTTTAAAGATTTTGAATTGATCGTACCAGGGAAAAAATTAAGAATTGCGGCAGATGAAGACTAAGCTTGAAAAGGAGACATGTGATTGGCTGATGCAGCCCCGGCGGTCAGGAGAATTTGTTCTCTTCCGAACAGGTACAGCAAAGTGTCTCCAGGACAAACAACCTGTGAGCAATCGCGACAATCTATTGCAGACCCTTCACCACTCACTCGGAATCGGGTCGAAGGGACTGCAGCTCACAATGAGCGTCTTACAACCGGCGAAATGCCTGTTCTGCAGCTTCACGCCCACCATCAGAGCTGCGGCTCGCGTGCCCGTAGTCCGACGACAATTTCATGCAGCAGCTGCCCTGTATGCTCGAAAGTCATCCGTGGCCAAGCCAAAGCCTGCCGAAGCGCCTCAAATGATGACCGTGAATGAAATTGAGAACAGCGTGAAGCCAGATGACTTCAAGCCTTATACGGAAAAGGAACTAGAACACCTCGCGCAGGAATACTCGGAGGACCAACTCGCTGCTATCATCGCAGCTGAGAAAGCCATTGATCCCAAAGACCTCGCCGAACAATTCGCCATTCGAAAGGATCCCTTTAAACTGCATTATCTCGATGACTTCTCCACCATCGAGCCCGTTGTCGACAAGCATATTCGCGCTCCGGAGTCGAACTCTGATTGGCATGCCACTCTCAAATCCGAAGATGACTTCGTAGAGGACTACGCCAAATTCTTCGACGAGATGCCCGAAAATCCTACAGCTGCAGACTGGGTGCGATTCACGGAGAATATGCGCTTGACAAAGGGGAAAGAGGAGAATGAGCGGAGCCCCAGCAGTGCGCTTGTGCCGGATATCTTCGAGGAAGGAGAGACTCTTACCAGGGGGGCTGCAAAGGATGCGGAAGCCACATCGGGGAAGAAAAAGGGTGATGGGAACAAAGCAAATGAGGAGATCACTGATGCTTTAAGGAGATTGATGCAGTCTACTGGATATTCCCTGGACAAAATTAGAGGTCTCAAAGTCAAGACTCTGGTGTCGCACGCGGTCGTCAATCAGACTCGTCTTGGTAAAGTGCGTCGACAGTACTGTCTTTCGGTGGCTGGCAATGGTGATGGACTGTTGGGCATTGGCGAAGCCAAATCCGAAGAAGCGAGTGACGCGATGACGCAGTCGAGATACCGAGCCATTCGAAACATGCAACCCATCCTTCGTTACGAGAATCGAACTATTTTTGGAGATGTCAAGGGTAAAGTTGGAGCTGTTGAGTTGAAGCTCATGAATCGTCCTCCAGGTATGTCTCTCTTTGACTAGCGTGTGAATTTCTACTAATAGTGAACAGGATTCGGTCTCCGCTGCCAACATCTCATCTACGAAATGGCTCGTGCAGCCGGTATCCACGACCTAGCTGCCCGTGTCGAACGATCTCGCAACCCAATGAACACCGTGAAGGCAACCTATGAGGCATTGACAACCCAGAAAGACCCCGAAGAGATTGCGCGTGCTCGTGGAAGGAAGCTTGTCGATGTACGGAAGGTGTATTATGCTGGAAGAGTTTAAATGTATTATATATAACTGTTGGACTATTATTTTCTTTCATTGCTGTATTATTTTGCGTATAAAATTCTCATTCATCATTCTGTCTTATTGAGCTTTGACGAGCTGCCCTTCATGCCAAGTGTCTTAATTCCTGCACATGGCGAGCCGTCACCGAGTTTATGTCAGATCATGTCAACTGACTGGCAGTCTATGCAACACGAAACAACCCGTCTTTTGATTCGCGCAATCTCATCGACGCCTGTTCGCAGCGTCATGAGTGCAGACAGGTACTTCGGACGTCCGCATCGACTCCTCTGTGGAGGAGGGTGTTTCGAGCCTTCATTCCGAACGAGTCCCATAGTAGTATTCGATAAACTGATTGGCTGTTTTGTCTCATCCTTCGACCTTCCAAATTTCAAATCCGTACTTTGACTCAAGCTCATCGCATAACCGTATCACCATCACCACCCTGCAACCCCGACTCGTCATGCTGATACCCATACCCTCCATCTCCTCCTGCAGCAGCGGCTTCACCATCATTTATAATCTGCTGCTGCAACACAATACTATAAACACTCGCTTTCAGCAGTGTATATACAGTCGCAGTTTTGCGTTCGAGGAGGCGCAGGCCATCCAGTGTCAGCGAAGCGGGATTATCGGCGAGGTTGGCGAGGGCGTCGCCTAGCTAAAGTACAGCGAAACAGGTCAGTATCTTGGATTCTTTTGCTAGGTATTTGCGGACGTAGACAGGGTGTACCTTATTCACATTCTCGAGTAAGCGGGCATATTCATCGAGGACTTCCTGCTCGAGTTCACTGACCAATCTACCTGAGGAGCTGAGGAGAGGATTGTTCTCGTTGCCGCTGGTGTTGCTGGTGTTTCTGGAGGGAGTTGTGCTTCGGAGGTGGCTCATTTTGTTGTTGTAAACTTTTCGTGGTGGTTGAAATTGGTCTGGAACGCCCAACTCGTCGAGGGTTTCGGCCCGTGGTTGCTTAGGGTTGGAATTCAGAATAGGCATGTACTGAGTGAGTTCACACTTGTTGGGTTTTCTGTAATTGAGGATTGTAGAGCATCAGTAGTTGAGGTGTTGTTTCCAAGATCGATGGTGTAAACAATTTAAACGCGAATCCCCGCGGTTGAGGTGGGGACACAATATTGAATTAGAGGCTCTCGAGTCTTTCGCTGAACTGATACAGAATATACTATTCGCAGAAACTTTACAATTAGCCTAGGTTCATGTATTTTCTTACTACCATTTTAAGTCAAGTTCAAAATACCTAGATATCGATGCACATTGATCCACATAATAATGACTGGAAAGTTCATACATCCATCGATGTTGCCTACTTTCGGTCAAGGTCTGGATATTCAAGATATTATATTTACTACATACCCAACCAGTGAAATAATGGATTTCTCATTCCTGTAAGGCTCTCGTGTGATATCACCAATACATGGAAATCATACCAAAGAATGCATATCCCCAATACATGCAAAAGGACAAAAATCGATAGACAGATCCCGTTACATAGAACAGATCCCAAATGGAAACATCGTCAAGCAGAGAGATGCAATGCAAAGGAACGACAAGCTCAATTCATCAATCCAGACCGCTTATAAAAACTCCGTGGCACCATAAACCCCTATAAGCTTCAAACGCACGAACCCGATATTGTAGTCGTTATAGTTGCAGTCATCAAGGAACTTTTCTGTAGATACATCGACGTTGTGATAAATAAACAAGCGAACAGGTCAAGCGTGGTCGCAGTCGTCTAATCATCACCCTCGTGGTGAAGAGTGACGCTGTTGAATTCCTCGAACGGATCAGCGACCTCGCCACCAGGAGTAGCCAGACCCGAATCTAATGGAACGCCTGGCATCTTATTCGTTGAACCTCCAATATCCACACTGGCACTTTCTTTGACGTTGCGGAAGTTAACCGTGTCGATACCGCGTCCTTGGTGAGGGATCATGGGTGGTTTCATATGTCGGATCAAAGCCCAAGAGGTGTTGCGGAAAAAAGGATGTGTTTTGACATCAGAGGCGCCTGCTCTTGCTCCAAGGCGTTTCGTCTCATCTTTGATGAGTAGTTTTCGAATAAGCGATTTGCACAAACTAGAAAGTTTGTTAGTCGCGTAACACAAATATTGTATTCCGAAGAAACTTACCTTGAGATTTGTTGTGCACCACCATGTTCAGGGAACGGCACTTCGTTTCGAAGAATATTGGAAAAGGTTGCAGTCCGGTTCTTGCCTTTGAACGGCGTGGTACCATATAACATCTCGTATATCAGAATTCCCAGTGTCCACCAATCGACGGCACTGGTGTGGCCGCACCCTTGAATTACTTCAGGCGCAATGTATTCTTCTGTTCCTACAAATGAATTCGTTCGGAAGTCGGCGATACATGATTTTGTGTCGATCGTGGGGAAGGACGCTGGGCCGTTACCATTGCGTCCCAGAATCATCGTTGGCGCTCCTCCTGGTCCTGACTGTTTTGACAAGTCGAAATCAGACAACATGATGTGACCGGATTGATGTAGAAGAATATCTGGTTTGTTTGTCAGCTTATTCGTTTTCGGTTCCGGGAAGTCAACTCACTTTCAGGCTTCAGATCACGGTATATGAAACCCATCAAATGCAAATATTCCAAGGCTGCCGTTACCTCCGCTGCATAAAATCGGGCATCATCTTCAGGTATGCATTTTCCGGGACGAGTTTGCAAGGCTCTGAAAAACTCCCCACCACTGCAGTACTCCATACACAGATACAAAAAATCCTCTGACTGGAAAGAGTGATAGAGTGTCACAATAAAAGGGTGGTTACTCGTAGCTAGAATCTCCTGTTCGGCAAGCGCTCGTTTAATTTTGTTGCGCTTGATCATTTCCTTCTTGCTTAAAACTGTTCACGAGTCAGCATTTCATTCTTCGTAAGAGCCATGATCAACGCACCTTTCATGGCATATAGCCGGTTGGATTTTTTCTCTCTGACCAAATAGACCTTGCCGACATCTCCTTTACCAATCAATTTGATCTTGTCAAAGCTGCCTGGACCGACCTCCACATTGCGCACCTTGATGGAGTTCGAGCTGTAGGTTCTTCGAAAAGCGCCGGAAGACGCTACTCTGATCTGACCTGGTAGAGGTACTTTTCCATCGGGTCCAATGCCTGGAACAGCGAGTACCTCATCCGACGAATCCGGAAGTCCGACTTGAGCTTGGTTTCCGCCCTGCGCTACTAGTGGTTCTTTACCCAGCTCTGCTGTTTTTGGTCTCTCACCAGACTGATCATCGGCAAAGAGCCCCTGGGCATTTGGTGCGGAGGCCACTCGGCGAAGCTTGCGTGCTAATTCTTCTTTGCCGGCGGTAGTCGCTTGATCGACTGCAGGGATTCCCTGGACTTGTAATTCGGGTACATCGGGTGGTGTAGAAGGAAGGGAACCGTCATTGCGATGTCGAAGAGCGGGATGGCCCTGGTGAGCAAAGTAAGGGTTGGCAAGAGCAGTCGGGGAGAGACTATCGTCTAACGGATTGCCTTCACTTGCGACGGTAGTCGAGCGATTGCGGCCGATAGCTGGCAAGAACCGGGATTGTCTGGAGTTTGATTTAAAATCATTCTTTGGGAGACTCGTGTTGGAACCGTTGCTGTCCTTGGCTTCCCGGTCCGGATTGTTGCCGTTCGTCCCTACACTGCTATTTGACGAGTTGATGCGAAAAAAGTTCTTGATCTTGGCAGGAAAATGATTCGAGGAGGATTCTGTATTATTACCGCTGTTGTTGAAGTGATTGTTGCTATGTTTCTTAGAGGACAGCGAAAGGCCTGCGAAGTTGCGTTTCTCCGACGGCACGGGCGAGGGGTGTGAAGAGGTGAATAACTGCGTCATTGTGGAGGAGACGGCGGAGTATTGGGAAGAGTCACTGTGTTTCTTGCCTCTGACGCTGGGAGTTGGGGGGGGGGAAATATAGAGCGGGCGGGAAAATTGCTTGATAAGCCACTGACGCTTGATACTAGTCGAGTAAATAATATCACGGAATAGGCGAGGAACTGGTACAACGGACCCGAGTCCCAGCGTGCCAGAGCGCGGCGAGTTACTAGTCAATGCACGCGAGCATGAAAGCGAAAGGCGATACAGTATGGAACAAGACTGAAAGGAATGTCGCGGAGTATAGCAACAAGAAAGATTGTCGGCAGGAAGGTGTGAAAATGAGCGAGTTGGTAGTAGTGAGGGGAGGAGAGAGCAGCGGACTGGGAGAGCGAGAGAGGAACGGACGGGTCTCTGAGCGGCAGTGGAGTAAGCGCAGACGTAAGTAAGGGTGGGTCTTCTTGGGGCTGTCTCAGTGTTATTTTATTGTCCAGCATCAATTATTTGTTTACCCAGGACACACTCGATCCAGCATGTGGAGAGGATTGAGATCGAAGCCATCAAGAAACTCAACAGTACAATCGGACTCACCATCTGGCATCTCTCAGAACGGTGGTTCATTCTGGCCATCGAATATGAAACCCTCGATGTGGCATTCCGCTTATCGCCTCCCAACGATAAGTCTCTCCGTGGTGGATACATGATACACCTCGCCGTAACGTATGGTAATTGGCACCTCAAGGGTGCCGAAAAAGCGAGGCCAGCGTTACAATGCATCTGTAATCGCTGGTACTGTACTGTACAGTGGTCTAGCGGGTGGCCAGGCCAGGCTGTGTCTCTGTCTGGGCCCTGTTCCTGCTGCCACGCTTTGTCCAGCCACTAACTGCAATGTGCATAACACCGAGTCCTACACAGTGCCATTGTACTACAGAGTAAAGCAAGAGATTCAATCTGTGATACAAAGTTCTTGGTTAAGCTTGAAAACGTGCAAAGCGCGGCTAAAATAATTCTTAATTCTGAATCTCAAATGGAGCATGACTAGACTCCACCTAAAGGAGAAAGTATGGAACGGGTCGCGGTCGGACTTGTCGCCGAATCAAATCAGAGGTTTCTGTTTCGGTGGCAGGGTCAAACCACAGCCACATTTCTATACATGCACTACAATACGTACATGGAGGATGTGATGGCGGGAGAACGCCGGCAGCCGCTATGCAGGAGGCCTACTATGTATTGCCATACGTTGCACGGGATGCAACCCTTGCCACCCACTAGTCTTACGAGTACTACTGGTACTACGTACAACACAAAACATATTGCGACTTGCTCATCGGTGATCCAAGCATATTGATGTTCCATCGATTGCCTATACAAAATATCGACTATCTTATCTAACACGCCGGCCTGAGCCTGTATGCCTGATCAATACGACAATATCGTAATAAAAAGCCTCCAAGCTGGCTCGAATTCAGGAATCAAAGATGCCCCACGGTAGGACGGAATAATCATGTAATGATCGACGTCTTGGAAACATGGCGCGTGCTAAAATATGGGAGCCGCTCCCGTTGCTTCAGCAATCGTGGACGGAATTCTGAGAGTAGACTCGAGATGCTCCTTGTACCGTCTCGCCATATCCAGCTCCTTCACGAGGTTGCGTCGCTGCTCAACGAGGCTTTGTTTGGTCTCTACGTCCATCTCGAACACATGAATAGCCATGTATCGGTCGAGGTTCGCCAGTTGTGACGACAGACTCTGAAATTCCTTCACTGCATCCTGCAGCGATCTTTGCGTGTTCTGGTCAGCCGTATAAATGGGGAGTGTTCCTGCATATGGTGCAATTGGCTGAGACAATTGACCTGCCAAATTGTTGGGACCAAGCAAGGTGTATGTACTTGGTACATGCATATGAGGATCGGGTAGGTTGATTGTAGGGAAGACTGTGCCTTGGTTTGCTACCGTTGGCAAAAGGGTTGTCAAGAAAGGAGCGGCTTGTGGCTGCGAGAGATTCTGGAGAATTGCGCCTTGGTTCATGTATGACTGAGACGCAGCTTGATACCATGCTCCTGGATCTGGCAGCAGCAAGGACGGATAGTTGAGATATCCTGCCATTGAAAGAGGGTCCTGACTCGGCTGCATGACCTGGAGTATCGGCCCGAATCCTGGATTTAATGGTAGTGGTTGCTGTCGATAGATATCAGACGCCAATAATGGAACTGGCAGTTGTTGCAAGGATGGCCATGTAGGATAGAAAGTTCCAACGTGGGGATTGGTTTCCTCACTACCCGCTACCATGCGAACACCTGCAGGTCCCCTAACAGGCTTGTCGTTTTCAGCTGAAGTGTCGAACCTGACACTGTTCGAGTTGGAAGAGTCCCCGCTACTCTGAGCAGTTTTCTTTCCTGCGTTGACTTTTTGAGATGTGACTGGCTTCATTGGATTCTTTCCGTTCTTGGGCGGACAATCGTCGCTCTTCTTCATCATCGGCGGCTTGAACTCTGGAGCAGGTACCTTTGTGTCAATGTGAACGACTTTGCCGCCTGGAGTGACTCGTTGATGTTTTGGTGAAGTATGTCGTTTTAGGAAGTTGACAAAGCCAGAACTGTCATCCGAATCTTTGTCATGAGTCTCGCTTTGGGACCGGGAAGCCACTTTCTGGAATGAATCGTCTGAGGTCGTCGTAGAACGATCGCCACGTCTCGATCCAGAAGATGTTGGCTCACGGTCAGTGGTCGATCCGGATTTCTGGCGGCGTAGCAGGTTGTCTGTGTCTGTCAGCTTGGGAGTTTACTACTAGTCCTGAGAGAAACTAACTCTCAAGTGCATATATAGCAAAATGGCCGATATCAATAGAGGCGGTGCCTTGTAAGGCCAGCAACTCCGTAATGCTATACCTCGACATTATGGAGACGGATACTCAAATGTTTCGCGGCAAAATGATAGAAAGAAAATGAAATTTGGCCGGGATTCAGTGTCTGGAGCACTCAAGATGATGTATGAATGTAGTGACAGGAGATGAGAATGGAAAATGGATGAGAGCTGTCGTACGCTGAGAGAAACAACGAAGGTCAATTGTTGAATCCTCCCGTTTTCGGTTGCCCAAACAGGCAGCAACGAGTCCCTGGGTGCACGAAGGAAGGAGTGACGATGTTCTCGCTCTGTTCTTGCCACATAGCAACTCCCAGTGCTCACATGCTTATTTCTTAACGCTTTCTACATCGACTCGACTTTGAAACCTTTTTGAACGCGATTACACAGGATTGCATTAGCTGCTACTGACTATCACACAATCTGATGGCATTTGACCGGTTCTGTAATGCCGCTGATATCATCGTCCTCCTCATCATCTAATGGCGAGACTCGATCCTTGTTTCTCATTTCCCAGCTCCCGGTACGCTCATGACCATTGACCCTTGTGCCTCCACCAGGTGCGATTTTCTGAAACGCCCCGTTTGGGGGATTTGAGAAACTGACATCCGGGTCGCTAGCCATCTTTTTATCGCCCTTGAAACCACCGAGACCCAGTGACTTGCGTCGTCGATATAGTCCCATACCGCATAGCCACGCAATACCCATAGTTGCCAATACTACCGCAAGAGTAACGGCTGCGCCGATAGCCCCAGCACCAGCCAAACTGAGATGGTTTTTGCTCCGCTTCTGACCCAGATTTGCGGCTCCAAGGCAGAACATCGGAGAACTGTCGCACACGTCACACCATGCCATTGTCGAGGGAAGCATGAATTCGCCAAGTCCAGCAGCGAATTCGTTGAAAGGGAGTTCGATCTGGCTAGGGCTGTAGCCAAATAGGGGATATTGAGTGAAGCCCTCATGACTTGAAGAGCTGTTGCGAAACAGAAGTCGGACGTATAGATCCGATGACTTTGGATAGACTTCCGAAGATGTTGGACTCATGCTGAATAATTCTAGTATCATTGAAGATCCAAGAGCCGGCATACCATAAAACTGGCTGTTCATTGTCGACGCAAGTTGACTGAGGCCAGCGAAAGCGACGATCGGTTCGACACCTCCAAACACCAACGTCATCTTTGACCCAGCTCCCTCAGTCTCAATGTTCATAAGGAGAGACTGCAGAATGAGGCGAGATAAAGTGCGTCCGGCAATGGCACGGACCCGGTCGCTATCGTCATTGCCCGTAACAGTTACGTTTCCGTTTGTGGCATACGTGTATTGGTTTGCCAGCACTCTTGCCCTCTGTAAGTCATGCGATGATAGTCCTGTCGCTAGACTTTCGTTGTGCAGGTAGCTATATTGCAAATACTCGTATACATCTGCGGCTCGGATATAGCCTACAGAGGCTTCACTCATCACGCCCTCGAGAGCGAGATCATACATGTCAGAATAGAATTGAGCATTCTCCGAATCAATGCGTTGAAATTCAGGGCTCGCTTGGTACTCTTGCTCCATCTCTTGATGCTTGTCGCAGTCTGCTTGACCTGCGACAAGGATTGAACCAGGGTCTGCCAAAGTGCTTGCATAAATTCGTGGGTATTGGTAATCGTTCAGAGGAGAGCCGACTATACTGCCGTTCGATAGAATGTAAGTGTCATCAAGGTAGGTATAGCTCTGGTCTGCATCGCCAGTTGGTGGATACAGTCCCTGCATGAATGCAAGAGCGGACGCTTCATTAAACTGTTCAGAAGTGGAATATACTCTCACTTGTTCAGGATCCAGCTTGTGCTGATTGAGGTCTTGTACCCAGGTGTTTTGAGCCTTGACAGATCCACCGATGATATAGCGATCACGGAAATCAGATCCGACATTGTACAAGTTTTGGGCTCCGAATGGAGTCAAGGTTTTAGGCTCCGACAAGACACCAGGCGTGCTATCGCCGTGCACATTGAAGCCGAAGACTGCCCACACCGTCACTCCAGCGTCCTGGGCTGAGACTTGAAGTAAGAATAGAAGCGCAAGGGCGAAAAACTGATGAGTTTGCATGGTGAATGGAGACGATTTCAAACACTCGTTAACGGGGATACAGACTCTACAGCGGAATGAGTTCGAGGAGGCCCCCTATATATGACCCCTTCACGCATTGTTTGTGTCAGAGAAAGGTCACCATCTCGCTGCTATTAAGAAAAACTTTGGTTCAACCTTAATCTATCCGTCATGATCCGAAGCTGTTCTTTGAGATATACAGAGTCAAAGGTTCCAATGGCCGGAAACGGATGATTTGACCGATGTTGTTTACTATCAGAAACATCTTAGCTTCTTACTTGAAACCAGTCTTTTGAGCTTGTAAATAGCTTGGTTCTTGAGGCTCAAAAAGCTGTACCTGTCATTCGCCAGTCCTCCATGCAATCCTGTTTCTAAGAGAGTTCACGGATCGAATTAACACATACGGCCATCTGGTATCTGGCATTGCAATAACGTACTATACGAATGAAATAGGAGCACTGATGATCGACTCTATGTTCATAATTCATCAAGTTGAATTAAGTACGAGTAATGACCTATATACAGTTGCATCGAGTCGAAGTCATGACAACATCATCATTTCCGTCCCGGATGCGGAAAGTTTCTGGGAGAAGCCCTAACTTAAGTTGGATTATAGTAGGCCACGTTCTAATTATTGTAACCATCATTTCGAGCGTTATTTAAAAGAAAAAGAATCAAAGATTCAGGGTAATTAATTATCAAAGGATCTATGATGGTTTATAGTGATGGGGGATGTAAGATGATTTTGAGGAAAAAAGTACCGTTTCGGGAACGGAGCGCGGATTGCCGTTTTAGTAGAAATGCAATTAGGGCTACACGCCAAGTGAAGACCGCCATGAGAAAGAGAGCACTATTACCGTCATTCAATGAAATAAATTATCGAAAACTGAGTTATTGTCAAGGTGGAGGTAAAGAAACCTGCTAGTAACTTGCGTCCGAGCCATGGTTGGAAGTTTCCGAGACATCTACCGCGGGCATTGATGAAACGACAGGGCGAGTCTGCTCACGCCTAATTGTCAACTCAAATATACTTCTTCCCGGTCCATCATGTACGAGGTCAATCCATAGGAATGATTTCAAAGAATTCCGCATTGCGCTCCAAGAGTGAATATTGTAACTTGTAATGTTGACGAATAACAAAGACCGCAGCCAAGGGCTATCCCTATAGTCAAAGACAGAGACTGCCGAGGTCATCAGAATCCATGTAATTTGTGCTGGAGAAGGTGTCAAGGTATCTAGTTGTAAGAGGCAGGCTTTAAGCTGAGACTTGAGGTAGGGATAAGATAAGCCAAGCTGTCTCCAAGGAAGGAAAACGCTGCTCGATAAGGCGAGAAGAGTAAGACGGATCGCTTCTTCATTAGAGTGAGACTCAAATTTCATATGAAGGAGCGGGTATACTACTGAGGCCATGGATTGGAGAAAGATTTGGGTGGTGATCAGTTGACCGGAATCGGCAGCAAGGTTGATTACGGAGCAGAATTCGGACATTCTTCTCCAGACTTGGGAGAGCTCAGTATTCATGCTGAAGAAAGGCATGGGGTTCATTTCAGCGGGGTCTCCTGATCTGAGGAAGGACGCGAGATCTGGGTACGTTGGAATGTACTCCTGGCCGTTGAAGAAGGTGAGTGCAAGGCCGCTATGAAGTGATATGCTTATGTCGGACCTGTATAATTTCAGCTACAAGACACCAAAAACAGCTTGATTAGACACAGTGAACCATACTTTAGTATCTCGGCCAGAAGTTTTGGATTGTCGTTGAAAGACCCCGCTCCCTCCCTCAGTGTGACCAGTCGATGCAGACATTCTACATAATGTTTTGCAGTCTCACAACTACCCGTCACATACGCATGGCAAGCAAGGATGTTGAACATCGACAGGGTAGTGTAAGAAGTCCATGTTTCAGGATTTTGATCAAGGAGCCGTTTCTGAAGAAGATCGAGGGTCTTCTTGTAGTATGGCATGGTCTGCGGAGCCAAGTGTGGCGTGATACCGGAGATTTGGCGCGAAGCAATTGCATCGAAGTAGAAATGTGCACTGAATATCATACAGTGAAGGAAAGCAGCATCAAACTGGAGAGGGGCGATCCATGATTCTGCCCTCCCTTCAAAAAGTACGCACGGTTCTAGGGGAAAGAGAACCTGCTTTGCAATGTAGGAAACTGGTTTAGAATCGATGAGCCACCTAGACTACAGAATTCAGGATCAGATAAGAAGTAGACCAAAACTCACACTTGAGAAAAACGTCAACAGCTTGTGGTTCTATTGAGTCGGCAAAGGTGACTGCAGATGCAAAAAAGCCAAATTTGCGCGGGACCGGGACTTCGGAGGCTACGACAGTTTGTAGTGCGTCGGTACAAAAACCCGTCTCATCCTGTGGCCTTCTTTCCTTTCTCTTCCGAGGGGGTAGTAGCCTCCCTAGATTCTTTTTCCGCATCACATGGCTCCGGATCACTTTTCGTAACTCTGGATCGGGTTTCTCCGTTCCTGTTGATATCACGAATCGTAGGCCTGTTCACCGTAAAGCAATAGTGAGATTTTGACCCACAAAGTTGGATGATGCCCTCTTTCTTAGTGACTGGACACGCCTTACCCGGATCTTGCTGAGTTCCCATGCTGTGTGATACCTCTTATATTAAAACCTAGAATCTGTGGCCTTTCTGAGGCATTTTCAAAAATGATACCAGGCGACTCAGGGACGCTCCACTTGTCTCTCGCCGTTTAGACTATGTTGAATGCGTGAAAAACAACGTGAGAAAACCGAAATAAATGAGTCATTCTGCAGAATATACATCACATTGAGCCTTATTATTAGACTCCAAACAGTAGCGGTCTCCGGGTTGAGGAGTTTCGTGAGATCCAAAGTCCCGAAGTCGATCGGAAGCCGCGAAGGCGTTGTCTCCACTATCAAGTTCGAGGATCCACCGAGATTATATTCCCATTCTGGTCTAGTTCGGTGCTAGGGCTATCCTACAAAAAGGTGCTTGAGAACAGAATAAGATGAAAATGGGAAGAACAAGGAGATATGAAGTAAAAAACCGGTCGTGTTTTCTTCTGGTCCTCTCTCAACCCATACAGCAGCCCATATTTCCCAAAGATCGCGCTTCAACATGGTCGGCTCTAAGGATCTTCCGCCGTCAACTATTCCATTTCGCAACATCTTCTTTCACAACCAATTTCGAGCCAAACCACAATGGCCTTCTCCGGACACAGATCTATCAGGCAAGACAGCAATTATCACTGGAGGCAACTCTGGGCTTGGTTATGAGTCCGCCGTCCAACTTCTCGACCTCAAGTTGTCACACCTAGTCCTTGCAGTGCGTTCTCAGGAGAAGGGACAGATGGCTGCTACCAAACTTCGTGAACGATTCATAAACGCCAGGATTGAAATCTGGCTGCTGGATATGTCCTCATACAAATCAGTCCAGACTTTTGCACGTCAAGTGGAAGCTTTACTACCGCGCATTGACTTTGTTCTCCTCAATGCAGGAGTGAGAAAAGTTGATTTTACCATTGTCGAGAGCACCGGCCATGAGGAAAATCTACAAGTCAATTACCTGTCCACTATGTTGCTCACAGTCCTTTTTCTACCCATTCTCAAGGCCAAGCGTCTACCGGGCGTTGCACCTGCACATTTGACAATCGTCAACTCCATGCTCAGTTTAGGAGCAACACTTTCCAACCAGAGTGAAACCTCTCTATTTCATTCCTTTGACAATCCTCAAAAATTCAGCGCCATACAGCAGTACAACATCACCAAGCTACTGGCTCATATGTTCCTCTGGAATCTTGTCGACTACGTCTCCGCCGATGATGTTATTGTCAATCTCGCTGATCCTGCCTTCGTGAAAGGTACAGGTCTAATACGCGAGGTTCCAGTACCGGTAAGAATGGGAATGTGGGCTTGGGGCGCTATTGCTGGAAGAACTCCACAGGTGGGTGCATCGTGTTTAGTCGATGCGATGGTGAGCAAAGGGAAGGAATCCCATGGTGCTTTTCTTATGAGTTGGGAGATTCATCCGTGAGTTTACTTCCAGGTTCCCTTAGTTTGAACCTTCCTCCATCTTATCTCTAATAATGAATGTAGTTTTGCAGCCAGTTTGTACTCACAAGACGGCGCTATTGTGAGACAGCGGCTGTGGGAGGAAACTCTGACTGAGCTGGACTTTGCGGGTGTGCGGACTATTCTAGAGTCAATGAGAGCATGATCGAAAAAAGCTCTCAGCAAGAGGCCCAAGATTCAATGATATGTAGCTCCCTCTCTTAGCATGCATAAAATGTGCCTTGTATAACTTATATCGAAGTTCAGATGAATACATCGAAAATTAATATGGTAAGAAATCTCCATGAAAACAAATTACACCGGTTTGAGTGCATCCATGCATCGAGAAGAATTCATTGTTGGTTAGTTTTTCCATGTAGAGGAGTATACGACAGTGGACACAGCTCGGTGGTGTTACGGTATGTCAATAAAATTGCCTTTCTAGGAAGGTGAGTCGGTCGCCGATTTAGGCAGATCGTTTGGCACGGAGTTAGGGCACTTCCTCGCAGTGCACTCCGGATCTCTCGGGAGGGAAGTAACATAAGCTTCTTAACACATTTTGCAATGACCTTGATCATGCATTGGAATGACTCATGTACATTTCATGTAGTTTTTCACGACTAGGGCTACGTCACTATCCGCAGAATCAATCCGCTGTGCCATCCTTAGTCAGTCGATAGAGCATTGTAGCCTACTAGTAGACGAAGATACAAGTAATTCGGCAAATGAGTTTCTTCTGGCAGGGGTGTAATTGGACAATGGTAAATCTTTCTACGTGAAAAGTTGATAGATCCAAAGACCGACACGCGGGGTTCAGCCCGCACGGCACGGCTATTGATAGAAAATCAAGCTTATATGCACCCCGCTGGGGTAAAGAGCGTCATAGCTTTGTCGATCTTTGGTCGCGAGGAGATTGTTTCACTTCGGAAAAGTTTCCAGTATGTAGGAGAGGATTCTAGGGTATCTTGTTTAGGAAGTGAGTGTCTATGTAGCATCACGTACTTACCAATGCAGTACTAGGCAGTAGGATGAACTATAGGGTATATCGCGCCATGATTAGTATAGAAGGTATAAATACTTGGTTTATATTTTCACGATAGCTGTGTTTCTCGTTGCTGGAAGCAAGGTAGAGATACTCATTTACATATTTCATAGCAATTCAGCATGCGTATACATGTACTCGCTTTTCTCAATCTGTTAACCTCTGCAGCATTGGGCTATGTGGTCAACGAGGGCACAACTTGCGAAATTTACCCGGAAGCCCTAACACATAATGGCAAGCCAGTTGATGATGCACCATCTATTCACCAAGCTTTCGACCTCTGCGGAATCAATGGTACTGTGATCTTCACTAACCACACATTCAACGTCAATTCGGTGCTCAATACTACCAACCTGATCAACTGCGACGTCTCTCTTAGGGGAGAATTACGCTTCTCGACAAATATACCTTACTGGAAATCTCATGTCTTCTCGGTCATATATCAAAATCAATCGACGGCCTGGTTATTTGGTGGTACCAATGTCACACTGCGCGGTGAAGGAGGTTGGATCAACGGCAACGGCCAGACGTGGTACACTGAAAACAAAAACCAAGCCAATCAGCCTGGTCGACCTATCAGTATCACATTCTTCAATTCCACAAATCTGTTAGCGGATGGACTCACTATCCTCCAACCCCAATTCTGGGCAACTTTTGTGTGGCAAAGTACCAATGTCTCCCTGACCAACTTCTTCGTCAACGCTACAAGTGACGACCAATGGGGCACGTTAAATACAGACGGTTATGATTCGTGGCGAAGTAGCAATCTCCTTGTTGAGAATGCTACTATCACCAATGGTGATGACTGCATCGCTGCAAAGGGTAATACGACGAATCTGTTGGTCCGAAATGTCACCTGTTACGGCTCGACGGGTATGACTATCGGTTCGATTGGACAGTATCCGGGCTGGCCTGATTATGTCGAGAATATAACTTTTGATAGCGTGCGGTGCGTGAACTGTACAGAGGGTGCCTATGTCAAGACATGGCAAGGTACCCCGATCGACAGTGATTTAAACGGCGATTCTGGCGGTGGCGGCGGTGGTCTGGTCAAGAACGTCACTTTCAGTAACTTTGAAATGATTAATACCCACTTGCCCATCCAGATCTCCCAATGCATCTACAGCGAGTCCAGCGGCGCATGCAACACGTCCAAACTCCAGATTGAGGATGTCTCCTGGGTCAACATCACAGGCACTTCGACGTATAACATTGTCGCGTCGATGTATTGTTCAGATTTGGTCCCTTGTCCGGGAATCAAGTTCGATAATGTCACCTTCCAATCGGTGAACCAGACGCTTGGGTTGCCGATGTGGAATACGACATTACAGGATGAGGTTTATCAATGTGCCAACATTATCAATCAAAATAGCTCTGGTATTCCGTGCAATCGTGTTGCTCCTGACAATTTCGGACAGGGGGTTTCATCAAATGTACAATGATATCTAGAAGACATCTGGGTGGAATTGTTTCAAGTCTTATTTGTTTAATGTCTAGGACCAGAACCAATGACTGCTATATGTGAAGAATAATACAGTACAATCATGATATCAGTTGATATGAATCTACCTAATTAGACCACAAAGGACACCCAGAATTTGAATGTCAATATTGCGGGCAATTGCCATGCGCATGTATAGTCCAAGGTCGTACTTGGATGTTATTGCTACAATTCTTCGAGATAAAAGATTGTAAGGAAGCAAACAATGTATCAATTTCACAGAGCTAAAGACAATGTTCTGGAGTTCATAAAAGGGACCTGTGACAAAATTTGAATTTAACAAGAAGAGTAGAGGATATTCAAAGCACACAAAAGTAAGAGAAGTGTCTCTTGATAACCGTGTTCAAACAAATACCCGTGAAAAGTAATCTGATCCAAGTCTATGTTGCCCTTACAATACCACTGGAGCGCCAGTCTCGCTAAACTTTGTGTTCGAATTTACAAGACAAGAATGGAACCGGAGTGACGGCCTGTGGCTTACTGTCTCTGCCGCTTTTCCCATGCAGGAATCTTCACCAGAATGGCAGCGTATGAGTACTTGTAACCAACAGAAGGTTCATTGCCATAGGCAGTGTAAGTGAGAGCAGTGTCATAATGTTTGGCCGAAGTTAGCCAGTGTATATCCTCAATCGGTTCATTTGGCCAATCATCCACAATCTAATGTTGAAAATTGTTAGTGGAAGTAGTATCAGCATGAGTAACGAGATTCATACCATTTCCCATTCTTCTGCACCCGTTTCCACTTGAGAAGCTCTAGCAACAATCTCCTCGTGCAGTTCAGTTCCGACAAGATCGACAATCCTCTGCTGTCGCTTGTCGCTTTTCCTTCCTCTAAGATTTCCCCATCTTTTTCTCTTCCCATTCGCACCACTCATGTCACGAGTTACGTTTGATGCTATTTGTGCATCCACCAACCTACCCTTGTAGTAGGTGAGCTCAATCTGCTCGTCGAGTACGGGGCGAAGGAAAACTTCATATCCGAGACTTTGAAAGATACTGTAGATGATAATGTCGGCACCCTTTAGATTCTTGGGAAGGCGGCGTGCTGCGTCACCCGAGGTGTGTGCATACGCATGAGAGCAGAAGAAGCCAAGCACACCACCTGAGTTCTGTTAGCTCAATTATGAAAATGAAAAAAAAAAAAAAAAAAAACGAACTGTCAAAGGGGAATCAAATTACAAACCTTCTGTCATAAAATCTTTCTTTCCTACCATGGACTTGATAAGTTTATATGGAGGAAGCGTGTCCGGGTCGACAATTCGTCTCGGTGACATGATTGCACCGCCCATCATATCTACAAGATGTAGATTGTAAGTCAGAGTGATTCTGTGCCCCTTTGTGACGGTCTTGATCTCATGCTCGCAGTCACTGTAAAAGGCAGCCCATTGTACAGTTGACACGCTTTTAGACGACCAGTCGAAATCGATCTCTTGACCGCCATGGCGGACTAGGAGGTTGCCACCTTCGAAATGAGAAGGCAGACACACAACAAGCGAGCCTATCTGAGTCGTATCTCTTGGGGTATCGACATGGTTCCGAAAATGACCGGAGGGCTCCGAATAGACCTATCACGCAGTTAGTACATTAAAACTCAATTTGTAATCAGCAATATAGATATAAAAAAATACGTTGAGCTTGTATAGATCTGCAATGAGTTTTCGGGAATGGGTACCCCCTCATCCTTGGCTTTGTCACCTATCGCCGGAAGCAATATCTGTTCAATGTTTTCCAGGATGCCGAATTCAGTAGGGTGGAAGTTGCTTGCGAAGTGCGTCGTATCCAACTTTCCCGCTCGACGATAGTCTGTATCGACCACATCCTGGTCACCTCGGCCGAATGAGGATACTGTGCAATCATTCACTAGTTGGATGACCGATGACTCTGTCGATTGTGTAGGGAAAGTCAGTCTATGGATTTCTTCGTCCTTGGGAGATGCCCAGAACAGGTTGATAGGCACCGAGGACTGGGCCGTGGCTTTGGTTTTGGCAATGGAGTCTTCCTTGATGGTAATACTACCACCGCATGAGAATGATGCCTTGGAACATTCCTTTTCAATCATGTTTTGAAGCTGACTGAAGGTGCTTTGATGTGGCATTTTTTAGAGGATCGATAGATGGTAACAAAATGCTGCGTTTGGTGCAAGATTAATGCTAGAAGCAGTATAAGAAGTAATGTGGGAAACAACGTAGAAGGTGATAAGAGAAGAAGTAAGAAAAGAGAAAGAAAAGGAAAGCGAAGAAGATGACAGACTCGATCATATACTCAAATTCTAGCTTAGGCAGCGAGGCAGTAAGATGCCAGCCTAGAGTTAATTTTTGGGCTAAACAGAGATTGTCTGTTCGTCTGAAGTTATTTACCTAACTGAATCATGATCCCAATTGCCCATAAAGCAAATAGGAGTGAAAAAAGGTGGCCAAATGATTGATTCCTTTGTTCTCCTTCACTATACTACTATTCAGTGAAGCACGCCTCGATTCATATCAGACGAACAACTCCTCACTCTATGTAATTTTTGTATTCCAAGATCCGATTCTGTGCTATATGTGATATTACACGAGAATTTTTATTATTTGAATGGTCCGAAAATGTCTCAATGGCTTCCGTCGAGTCATGAGGTCAAACAGTGAAAAAATATTCAAATAATTTCTACCTCAAGTATCCAGAGAACGGTAAAGTTGTAGCGGCCTCATTGGGCAATCTGACGGTTGGACTGGACAGATGAAACTTTATCTCTCTCTCAGGGATGAAGGGAACGACGAGAAGGCTGTTGATGCGCTGCGGGAACTGGAGGAGAATGGGGCTGGTATACAAAAGCCAAAGGAGGATTATGAGTGTGGGAGACCTGACCGTTGTCTCTCGGGTTGCTCTCATCCTTTTTGCGTCAATGTTGGCGTGCTGGGCAAGTTCGTCCTTTATACCGGCTATTAAATTTGTAGCGGCTACCAGAGATGCTACTGATAAGGAAGGAACTGGGGCCTACAGTACAGGAAAACTTTTCCAGAGCAAATCCCTAGAGATTCGATGTGATGTTAGACTGACATAAGATGCAGACTTGCAACATGGACCATCTGTAGATATGCTTTAATGTAACTGTTTGGATGTAGAAGAATCAAGCTCAAACCCCCAACAATTTAGCAGAAAGTAGGGTGTTAAATCATAATGTATTCCATACTTATAACCTAAAGAGTCATGTATCGTTGTACGTCACATAGTTTTCTTGTGCAGAATTATTGACCATTACCAATTGGAGGCATATTTTTCCACCATCGCCATGTATTTGAAAAATCAAATAAAACCCCCCATATAACTGATGAGAAGTCTGAAGTAAAACTTTTTGAGGAAAGCAGCGAATATCTCTGAAGCCTGGTTTGTGGTTATTCACCACGAGCATTATCGTGGACATCCTCAGGACTATCCATCTCATCACGAATACAGGCACCGCTCTTGAGCAAGTCACTCGCTTCCTCCTTGAGTTTATCTGCATCAATCCCAGCTTTACGTAGATCCTCCATGATATCGTTGGCCTCTTCGTGCAGGCCTTGACGTTCCAGGTTGAGAATCAGTGAGACATGACTATCATCCAAAACAGAGCATAGTCGGTCGTCAGCAATAGCTACGACCTTGCCCTCGGGATATTTGAGATAGTATCCGCCGTTTTCGGGGTAGCTGAGTGCACCCAAGTTAGCGTGCTGGAGCTTGGCCATTTCAAGCTTTGTCTTGGAGATTATAACGTCAGGGGGAAGCGGAGATTTGTATCGCGTTAGAGTGGATGTCTGATTCATGTTCTCTATTCTCACGGAAGAGATGTTTCAGGAGTCGTTGAGTGAGGATGAGAATGTTGCTGAACCTTGGGGTTTTGGAGTGTTTGGCAAGAACACCAAAGGAAGTCATTGACGTGGGGTAAAGAATGCACATAAGACCGCGTGGCACCCCTTCTTTCCTTTTTATACGTGCCATAAAAGTAATACCCAATCCCTGCTCATAATTAATTAAATTTATATTGCTATGCGTTGTTTTCTTCCTTGCGATTCCTTTTGTAACAACATCTTTATTTCTTCTAACCAATCCGCAGTAAAGAAGCAATGCGAGGTCCACGAACCACAACCCGACGTGTGATGCATGTAAGCCAAGCAATATAAATTCTTCCTTTGAATGCTAAAAATATTGACAACAGCACTGCTGGTGATAGCCTTTTTCTTTGCAATACTTCAAATTGCTTAAAAGCCACAGTATTACAGGTGTACTTCGAGAATTGTCCAGAGAGAGAAGCCTGCTTATTCTCCATTCTCCATAGGTAGATGATAGCAAAATACCATCTCTGGAAATCTCTTTCATGTCAACTGTGACATATCGGCAACGAATGGAGTTTCTGCGAATTTAGGAATGAAGGGTAGTACTATCTTTGGCTTGATGTCACTCTTACCTGGTGCTAATAGTATCATTCAATATCCTCTACCTATACTCTGTCGTACCTCCATCCTAAGTTAGACTTATGCTTTCTAAGACGATCGGGTGATATTGATGACTTCCAACAGGTTTAATGCGGAATTACACGAGCCAGAAGTTTCTCAGAAGTTTCTGTTACAATGTGACATAGAAATTCATGAGGCTGCATACGGTTCAGGCGCGATCCATGGCACCCATTCTCATCCGATGAATCAGACCTGTCTAAGACCTCATCTACAAAGCTAGTACCGTCTACCCGTACGGAGTACACTCTCAAACAGATTCAATCAAATTAAACGCTAATGATTACGCATTGGTAATCAAAGCTAACACTACTGGCCCAACTACCAAGTTCTATCTCGGAAACAACATTAACAATGTTATAATTGCTTGCCATATATTTGGAATCAGTACTACATATCAGTACACACTCGACCCTGCTCCTTGGTAGGTTGCAAATGGAGGGGCTAAGAATCCTGTTCAGCCACGAGATAGTAAACAGACCTGAGCAGGTCAATGATTGCTCTCTGTGTGGTATAATCCGTCCCAGGGAATCTTCGGGATTAATCTGTTTCCCTGTCTTTTTTCTCGTCATGCTAGTCACATTCAACAGTATCACTGAAGAAGACTCTGGTTTTGCCTTTCTATGAAATCAAAGCCCTAATACACACTAGTCCCTAAAAGGAATACAATCGTGCAAGGTGCATGACCGTAGTCCTCTTTAGGACTACATGCCTCGTCGTTGTATGTCTTCTCCACCTGCCTGAGCTTCAACTTGACCTCAACCACTAGTTCTCCCGAGCGACAATGTAAGGTAATATCACAACTGAATCTTTCGATTTCTTCTGTTCTACTATGATTTGTGACTTCAGAAATATCTCAGTCTCAATGCACGCTGAGCGTCGCAGTTAGTCAGCCTTGGCTCCGTGGTACAACTTTTCGCACATTGTCCTTGCGCTTAGCTCATTAGGATGCTAGTCAATATGTCCAAAGATAAGTCAGCCTCGAAGGAAACAGGTTGGTTGCATCTTAGTGTTTTCCACATCTGTATTCGATCACTAACCTATCTCAGGCACGATACCATTCATCGTAGAGAATGGCTTGCACAAGGCCGACCAAGATACACGGAGGTTTATCCGAATGCATGTCATGTTAGGCAAAAATACTGGAAAAGACCCCGGAAAACGCCGACCTAAAAAGGGAAAGCCGAGAAGACCTCCGCCAGTGTTTATCCCTCTTGCCATCGCTCCGCGCCCTAACGAAGCTATTCACACCTCACCGAACCCATTACCCTCAGATTACCCTCCTTCTATCCCTCAAAGGGTGGGTACGGATGTGTCTCTTGTACAACTTGCCGATGCAGTAGATCCTTCTACAGCCTCGCTTGTTCTGCGATGTAATTACTACCTTTTCTCGTCAGCGAAAAGTTTTTATGTGGCTCAGAGAACTAAAAGTTTCTTATGTTGAACCTAGTTTCGGCCGTTGCCAAACAAACATTATTTCCTTTAGAGTCATGCATCCTATTCGACAAGCAAGAAGGAAAACAATGGGTTGAACTCATGGCATTTGACCCTATTTTCCTCCATACAATGATATTCACCACTCTCAGCTACCATAACTCGCTCCGACGCTACGAAAACTATGCATCTAGGGACACGCGACTGTCGTTACACTTCACTCAAGCACTTAGACTTTTACGGGAAAGACTGATACTTGACAACGACGAGATGAGGTTTTCAGACATTACTGTATGTACAGTTCTTGGCCTGGCCGTCTACGCCTACTTGACTGGGGAGCGTGAGGCTGCGGAATACCATCTTTCTGCTCTACGCACCATTATAGACCTTAGAGGTGGCTTAAGTGTATTCTGGAAAAGTGAAAAACTCCTTCTCGAACTCTTCAGGTACGTAACTCCCGGCTGTCTAGTCTTTCTCATATGGCTAAGATATCAATCTCATTCTAGATGCGATATTGGCCAAGCTCTCCACACTGGCTCGACAACATACTTCTTCACCGACCCTTCGGTAGAACCATTTGTGCCATATCCCGAGCAATATCTATCATTTGCCTTGGGGCTCAATAAAATTGACATGCAGGGCAATCAAGATAATCTTGTCGCTGAACTGGATGATGACTTGGCTAAAGTCTACAGTGTCGTGAAGCATTTCAGCGCACACGTCAACCTTGCCTATGAAAATAAAAGCAAACTACCCAAAGAGCTTCTGGTAGACGCAACTGCTTCCATTATGTACCGTCTTATACACATGAGCTACAGACACGGTTCTCTTAGCGAGTGTATACGCCTCGGATTATTGGCATACTCGTCAAGTGTTTTTCTACAGTGGAAAGATACAAGGATGTCACACCATCATATATCATCTGCGTACAGAGACAGTATGACTGCCTCTAGTTTTTCAAGTATATTGTCGGAGCATTTCCAGCTGTGGCTTCTGATTACTGGAGCCATTTCAATCTTCGATGAGCACAATGACCAGTGGCTCAAACCACAATTATTGGCCATCATAAATTCTTGCTCTCTCGATAGTTGGGATCAAGTGAGAGATATTTTACACTCAATCATGTGGGTTGATCTGCTGCATGACTATCTCGGCAGAAAATACTTCGACTCTATGGTTAACGATGGTTCACCATCGACAGAATAATCCATCGAGGCAACGATTGAATTAATAATTTACAGAAATCTTATGACAAATTTTGATACCCGTTTACAGACTAGTTTGAAGTTTCAAAGTTCACGGACAAAAAATGCAAAAGTAAGTGAAAACCAACTTTCAAGATTGAAGTAACAGACTCATGGATAGCTTAGATATCACGATGTATCGAGGAAATAATATGTTCGACATTGGCAAATTTTAGCTCTTTGAGAGTCTCCATCCAAATCATATCATTTAAAATGTCGCCATGAGTGTAGAACCAGCGAGAGAGTCTAAATTCGTCAGCCGTAAATCAGAAATAAGGTTGTAGGATAGTTAGATGTGGCTTACGGAGCAATTTGACAATTCATCAGGAAACAACCATGAGAATATTTACCTTGTCCCGCAACAGCATCAACATATGTCGCTGCTCCTCTATCCACGGGCCTTCCAGCAATGGAGAAGAACATCTTTGCCGCAACGGCAGTAGCACCTTTGGCATCACGGGATAGACTGGTGCCCTTTGTAAGTCCCGGATCAACCATGTTGATGATTACTTGATCGGGGTCGACATGCTCGGCCAATCGGACGATAAATAGCTGACAGAGTAGTTTTGACACTCCGTATCTCTCTTCCGCGTCCCAAGGTGTAATTTCTGTGTTGTCAAAAGAGGATAAAAACGGTCTTTTATCCTTGTTGGGTATTTTGCACAAATGAGCAGTAACTGAGTTGACGACAGTAAGTCGCGCCGGCCTGTTTCTTCCCATCGACTTGTCTTTGAGGACGGGGAGAAGAAGGATAGCAAGTAATGCCGTGCTTATGTGATTGACCTGTATTGTCTTCTCATGACCAGTTGAAGGGACAGTCGAGAATGTCATCGCTCCCAGACCGGCATTTAGAATAACAAAATCAGTCCGAGTCAGGTTTTCCTGACAACTTTGAACGAACGCCTGGATGGAGTCGTAAGACTCCATATCGAGCTGCCAAACATCTATCTTGGCGGAGGGATTGACAGCCCCGGTAGAAGCACGGAGTTGCTTCGCAGCTGCGTCTCCCTTTTCGATCGATCGTACAGCCATCACGAGGCGGGATAGACCAAGAGATAAGAGCTGCTTAGCGGCCTCAAACCCTAAGCCAACGTTGGCACCCGTGATGATTGCACATGAGCCTTCCTCTGCAATGGTTTGGTATTTCTCTTTTGTTGGGAGGCTGATTTTGGTTCGAAATTGATTTTTGAAGAATACTGGACCAAAATTTTCCGGTAAAGGGGGCATATCTTTGGAAGCAAGTGGATGAGACTCCAAAGTCTTGCTTTGGCTTTTCTGCGGTTGCGGACGCATTCTGGGACGCTTGATTTGAAATTTGGTATCAAGAGTAGGATGCTTATTAAATATTGGCTCTAGATAAAGATGACAAGAACATTCGACATGAGAATTGACCACGAAAACAGAATCGGATCGATTGACTTTTATAATTCTCCATTCCCAGGAATCATGCACATACTTTGGCATGTGTTTGGCTCCATTCCCAAAACGGCAAATAATCATGGTCCAATCACATCTCCGGCAGATCTATCACCTATAGGCAAACATAATTAGATGTTTATGACCATTTGCTGCACCCAAAGATCGATTCAACCACGACTAGCCGGTGCCTCGACTGTCGGAGTTTAGCTGGCAGTTCCGCTAAAGACCGCGGACTTAGGGCTTATTTTTTTTTGGGGCGCTATTCCCCGAATTGGCATACAATCTTAGACCAGTCAGGAGAGCTCTTTGATGATGTAGAACAGACGGGTATCTCAAGAATAAGGATCTCGGGATTTAAAAATGGGGCTTCATTCTTGTGAAGCATTGGACCTTACCAGGAACGATCTAGTAGCTGTTCCACTCCACGCCAAAGACATCCCATCATACATCCGGATGTCGGAGGCAGATCTCGAAGTTTACTTACTACTCGATAACAATAGAAACTAGATTGTGTTGTTTATCTTGGCCGGAAATTGACCTACCTGAAGAAACATTTGGAAATATACTTAATATTAATGGAGATTGAATCATAACTAAAGGCGTACGTTTATAAAACATGGATATCTTGTCTGAAGACCAGTCAAAACTGACACTAGATGTCCCTTGACTTGTTTACGTCAGATTTGATTGTATGATTGTACAGTTATGAGTACCTCGCGGCTCGGTCATTTCTTTCACTAGACTTTAAAGATTAAGATGCTGACCAGCTGAACCGCTCATATAAACCCATACCAACAAGCACCTTTGGACTTCATAAAATGTAATTCACAAGAGCTCGACTTGGCTTCGCCATTGTGGCTACTAGACTTCAGCACCACGATGAGGTGCGAGCTAAAAGTAGGAGTCCTTTAGTAGGTAGGTAATGAATGATGAGGCAGGATTTTGATCAATTTCTGTGAATACACTTCTCTGAAGGTCTAATTAAAGGTGCAAGAAGGGTAGAAGGTTTTCATTATTCTGAAAGGAGAAAAGAGACTCTCGATTTCAAATCGTGTCTTGGGCCCTAAGGCGAAAAAATCGTAGGCCAGGCTAGGGCCAGTTTTTAGCACGTGAACAGACTCAACGACTCAACATGATCTAACTTTCTACGTACAACTCGTACAACTCGAGTCTCTCCAGTCCACACTATTTGACTCTCTTCATATTCTCGCAACTTGATTTCCTAAGACATAGCTACACTCAAGAAGCATCACTGAAATGACCAGCACAACCTCACGTCTCCGCACAAGGCTCAACGCCTTGTTTACAACGATTCGCGATGAAAACATCGTTTCCGACGAAGTATCAGCGAATTTTCTGAGCACTTGCAAGATAAGGTTGATTCCGCATGTTTTTCAAGTAACAGATGATGTGTCACTATATAGTTCTTTATACCTGAGTCACGATCCTCCTATTCTTTTTGCCCCCTTGCCCCAATCGGCCATCGACGATCATCCGTTTGACCGCGCGAGTTGTAACGATCCATCGACCGGGAGATCTTTGCTTGATTACGTCGACTATGGAACCTCGGTCAATATTCCAACTAGCATGCAAAGTCCTGGGGATCGTACACAATACGTCGCACGTTATCTGAAGGACTGGGCTTTCCCTGGCTTTACACGCCAGCATTTCCCTCCGTTGATTTACAGTTTTGCAGACTTGAGCTTTCTGGTACCAATCCGGTAAGTTTCTATATATATAGTGTTCCTGTCGCTAACACACATTAGACTGCCTGATGAGATTTATTCTAAACCTGGAATCTTCGGGGCAAAGCACAACAATCTATGGACTGCTCACATGTATGAATATCGGAAAGACAATGAACAGATCTACCATCCTCATATTGTCATGCTGTCTCAGCAGCAATCGTCGGGAAGAAATGGCAGCATATTATTTGGGGAATTGATCCAACTTGTCGCCGCAATACGAAATCGCGCACACCAGCGCGTGATGATCGAAAATGATGACGAGGACGAAGATCCACAGCCTCGTAGCCCCCTTGAGTATTACTTCAAACACGAGCAGAGGTTTCCAGTCTTGATGGTTTCTTGCGTGGCTCCTTCTCATGCACGGATATACTACGCATGCATGGATGATTCACATGTGGTTATCAGGCAATCAAGGCTTTTCGATTTCAAGAAGGGCCGATCAGCTCCCTTCGACTTGTTTGCAAGATTCCTAGCAAGCAGGCGCCTAGATGAAGGTGAGTACGTAGTATCAATTGAAGAGAAGGAAACTAACAAGCGAGACTTAACTTCTCCGCCGACGCTTCCGAGTTAGTGCAAATCTTGTTGCTGAAAGATGCAGCAAAAGATGCAACCTGTAAAGGCTGCCTTCTATATTCTTGAATATAATGCGGTGTTCACCGCTAAAAAGATGTGAAGGGTTATTTGGCCTGTGGTGGCCGTCACCTGTATTTTGCTGAAAGATGCGGTACCTGGGTCATCAGATCTACAGCAATGAGCCCAATGATTAATCTTGCTGGTCTTCAATTTTTAAATTTTGGTACAGAAGAGACTTGAAAGAAGTTCCCACTTTGGATTTTGCCCCTAAGTGGACAGCAAGAATCTATATCCCCTCAATAACTCAAAGGAGGCTCTGAAACGCAATTAAGGATTAAGAATCTTACTACTCCTTCTGAATCTATAAAGGCTACTCATCTATGTTGCGCCTTTAATAAGATTTTTTAAAACACTGTAGTTGTGAAAGTTGCCCTAAGGAGACTCAGAAGAATAACCGCTACAACTCCTCCATGTTGTTGCAAATTTGTTGAGGCATCTAGATCATGTATGTAACGCCCGAAGAATAGCGACGCGGAAATCCGTAGGGACTGCGAGTGAGTAGCCCAGACGATTCGTATCGTTGGGAGGCCGTGGGGAGAAATAGGTAATGAGCTAGAGACGCATGGTGAGGTAAGTCGAACTAATCACTGGGTCATTTATTACACACATCCTGGAACTTCGATGAAATCATGGACGCCCAGATCTGTGAACTCACTCAACAGTTAACACGCTAATCCACTCATTCCCCAGCGAAAAGGCGTCTACAGAGCGTATCTGTCATAGATAACCCCAAGTCAAGTCTTAACCCACACAGCACCAACTTCTGAGCAAGAGATTAGATTAAGATACTATTTAAGTTGAGATTAAAAGATCCCATCAATTTCCCATAAAAACAGACTAGAATCTTATTTTATAATCTAAGTGTCTACAGTTTTAGTTCTCCTACAGACTATCAAAAGAATGTCTTTAACTCAGTGCTTAAATTAAGACACTTGTTTAAAGAGTTGTCGACGCCAAGATGCACAAGGTCCAATTTCTGCGCGACTTTGAAGGCCTAATTAAGAGTGGTGAAATGTTGGTTGTTAGAATGGCAAAAGTCATGGCCACCATTGTTCGGCGCGACAGTCGCGGCTTGAGGTGTAACCTTGGCTTCTGAATCACTTGTCATGGTTGCAAACTAGTGTATGGATGTCACAGCTAAGTTGGACGACGGATTCACTTGGCTCTCTGCTGAACACAGTGTCGATTTCATTAACTTGCAGGCCTTGTTATTTATCTATTATTTGGACATGTGCTTGACTACAGTCTTTCAGGTTCCAAAATCTGTTCATGCCCCATATTCAACAATCCATGATCAAGTCCTGATCACATGGTATTACTCACGCCGAGTATAATATCTTCGGGGAAAGATCGCAAACTGTTTCCATGCAACCTTCAATTTGACTCCTAGAATGAATATACTGCTCAAGGACAAACTCTAAGTCAAGAACGAATTGAATGTTCGGTATATGTACCGACGACTCGACAACATGAAGATCTAGTATGGTAGGAACCCACGGATTAGGTCTTGGAAGCCGATTCGCATCTGGTTGCCGTCTTAGGCAATAAATCGCTCGAGCCTTATCTAAGCTCTCGGATGACACCGTCAATGATAATTCGATAATAAAGTATTGTTTCTGAGTACTGCTCAGCCAGTAGCACGTATGCAGCGACATGGGTCGATTGTCAGACGTTAACCGTATGTGGATGTAGCGTCAGGGACCCGTCTGGGGCACGGAAGGAGTTTGCGATCTTGTGTGGGGGCGTCCACGACCGATAATATGAAGACAACTTGATGGACTGTGACTTGCGGAAAAGGGCCACTTATTGAATCATACCGATTCGCCAGTTACACATATATGTAAGCATTGGACGAATATGGAAGGTTCAAGCGGCATATTGTAGGTCATCCCCAGCGTTCGTAAGACCGCTTAGGAGTAAATATATAGACCTCGAAGAAACCCAGACCGTCAATGTAATTCTAGAGCATCGCATCATTCAGTCATACTCAATCAGTCTCGTTTATGGCCTGTTGCGTATCATGTCTAAAACTGTCCGGGTTGGTGCAGTTCAATCTGAGCCTGTGTGGCTGGATCTAGATGGCAGTGTCGACAAGACGATTTCTTTGATCGAAAAAGCTGCTGCAGATGGCGTCAATGTGCTCGGTTTCCCAGAAGTCTGGATTCCCGGGTATCCATGGTAAGCAATGACGCTGAGTCTTTCCACATTGCGAAAGTTTCAAAGTTCACTCGACTAACCACGGATGTTATTGCCGGCTAGGAGCATGTGGACGTCGGCGGTAATCAACAATTCTCATATAATTCACGACTACATGAACAATTCCATGAAGAAAGATTCCCCTCAAATGAAACGTATTCAGGCTGCGGTAAAAAAAGCCGGTATGATGGTCGTACTAGGGTATAGTGAACGCGATGGAGCGAGCCTATACATGGCACAATCCTTTATTGATCCTTCGGGTGAGATCGTACATCACCGCCGAAAAATCAAGCCGACACATATCGAGCGAACTATCTGGGGCGAAGGACAGGCGGAATCACTGACTTGCGTTGTTGATTCCCCATTTGGAAAAGTCGGTGGACTCAATTGCTGGGAGCATCTACAACCGCTACTGCGATACTATGAATACTCTCAAGGAGTACAGATCCATGTAGCTAGCTGGCCAGCCGAGTTCGAGATGCCGGACCCTAAAAAGATTGCCTGGCTGTACCATGAAACGGGGGAGGCGTCATATCGTGCCAGCCAATTCTTTGCCATTGAGGGTCAGGCTTTTGTGTTGGTTGCATCACAAATCTTGACGGAGGCGAATGTTGAAAAGAATAACTTGTCGGGCAATCCAGTGACGAAGACGCCCGGTGGTGGTTTCTCGATGATTTTTGGACCGGACGGCAAACCGCTGTGTGAGCCTGTGGATGCCGGGGCAGAGGCGATCTTGACGGCTGACATCGATCTCCGAGACATTGATAAACCAAAGGCGTTTATCGATGTCGTAGGACACTATGCGCGACCAGATCTCTTGAGCTTGTTGGTCAACCCCACCGTAGATACACATGTAACAACAATGAAGAAATGAAGTAGGGGCAAATTGTTGCCAAATGTCGTCCTTCATTAAACACCAAGTCTCAGTGCCGATATTTCTTTAACCATAATGCAATTCATGTAAGCTGCATGGATCAGATAAACCAAGGCGTACTATTGTTGAGAGCAGCCAACTCCCACCATTTGAATTTCGAGTTGTTATCCACATCAGCCTGAAGATCCTGTTTATTCCATAACGCCTCAATGATATTTCTAATGACGAAAACGTTGCCAATTTTCCGATTTTGATCCATCTGATCCAAGGTGTGTAGAATTTCAATCCTATGTTCGTCCGACTGTGCCTCGCAAGCCAGCACAAACAGCGGCCAGGGGCTGGTACATATTGGCAGGGATCTCAAGACCCGAAATCCTTGGTCGACGTACGAAGATCTGCGAGTAGCGTTTTCGGATCCAGGAATAACTCGTAGTAGGTAAATCAATGCCGCTATGCGGTAAAAGTTGGCCGTGGACATGATCCGCGTCATTTGGTTCTGGATCTGGCCAGTATTCTCTATGTTTGCATGTTGACTCAAATGCAGCAACTGAGATTCGAGATCATCAAACTCTGTTGTATATGTTCGACTGGGTAAGTTATCGCGCAAGAAATTTATTCTGTGAATCGCGTCGAGCAGCTCCAAAGAGAAGCCCAATGATCCGATGATCTTTGTCCTGTCAAAACCAATATCCTTGTCCTTTATAGGGCAGAAGAGTAGCTCACCTCTTTTTTATCGAATTTTGGAGACAGGAAGTCTGACATTGAAGACGAGCCGTCGGAAAGCCGGCTACGATATTGGCTGCAACCACCGAGCACTTCATGGTAGAGAAACCAGGTATAAAGAAAACTTGACGTCGAACCGCCAGCGCCTGAGGTATTAAGTCGCCGTAGAATGTTCTTGGCTCCGTTCAGGTGAAGGTGCCAATTTCCTTCGGTCTCGTCAAATACCTGTAATCGATCAGCGGGAGACAAGAGACGCAAAAAGGAAGTAGAAGAGATTTTCGCACGCTATAAACACATAGCATCAGAGATGCGGCGAACTGCGTCTCTGCGACTCCCGGATGTCTCGATGCTTCTTCCCCTGCAAGAGAATAAGAGAGATAGCGAAGGGCCTTTGTCTTGAATGACAATGCCTTTTGCGCATCGAACCGGTGGAAACACGAGACCGCAAAGATAGCATTGCGTAAGGCTAGAGATGCCTCCCATGTTTGTGAAAGAGCGCGGGGCAATAAGTCTAGACGGAAGCCGTTGTTGATATCAATCGTACATATCATGCTCGATATCCTCTGCTCATCTAGAGTACATCCTGATTAGCAAACTGTATACATGAAGATGGTGCTGAAGATCACTCACAGTATTCAAGTAGATCTGAACCATCGCGAGCAATATCAGGCCATGGTGACAGACTACAAGGAGACGGATATGTGTGACCTCTTTTAGCAATGACATGCGGCCACGGAATGGAACGTATTGTATGCTTTAAATCCTCGGAAGTCACATTGAGGAATTGGAGCCCGTAGAGCTCTTTGAGTTCAGGTAGGAGGTAGACAGCGTCTATTGGAGCTTTGAGATGGCTATCTTTGCGTCTCCCGTCGTACTCATCCTCCCATCGGAGTTGCATGCCATAACCCATGCATTGCCTGCCTGTGCGAAGGCAGTTGCTGCACGCTGGATATTGCTTATCACAGCCGATCTTGCGACCTGGATAGATGTCAACAAACGGAGACTTATTCTATGCTGCTTCTTATCATAAGGTCCAGAATACGTACGCTTGCAGGTCCGGCAGCCCTGGCGAGCTCTCATATTGCGTACCAGGGTATCGATTGACGATATGTCTTTGAGGATATCTTTACTCCTTCTCTGATGCGATTGTTTGAGGAGACATTCTCGGAGATAGAAGTAATTTTCGAGAAGACGAAGATGAAGGTCGAGGGATGCATAAATTAACTACCGGGATGGAAGGAAGAGGCCACTAGACGAGCCAGCCAGTCACGGGTGTCGTAGGTTATATCAACCAACAATTAAGCCAAATAAGGTGCGTTTTGCGAGATCCTCGGGGGCCACCAAGTCCGTATTGCTGTTATATTTATACTACTATACGCCTAGCATGCAGTACTACTTAATATGCTTAAAATTAGCTTGACATTGTCGATGGATCTATCTCGTGGATATATCTGTGACAAATGTACCTTCTCAGGGTTGAATATAACCAATTGTCTCTGTTCTTCTCGCACATACGACCATAGGGTGTGGAAAACAGGGCTTCCCGTCCGCTCAGCCGTACTTAAGCCACACGCCGGCTGGTTAGTAGTTGGGTGGGTGACCACCAGCGAATCCCAGCTGTTGTATGTTTTTTTCGTTATATCGAGGTTTCCCATCTTTTTTAGAGTCCGCTCTACCAAAATCGCAGTCACTTCCTAGCCGAGTTTCTGTCTGCACTCCAATCCCACGATGTATCTTTACATCAGACGCTCTCTCATTATTACAACCCGCACATGATTAATGGATTGACTTTTCAGATGTCAACCTTCAACCATGATGTTTCAACTTTTACGCATGTACATACATCTACCTATCTGCGACTTGCATAGCATCCAGCGATTGTCGTCCCCACGTGCGCTTGAGCACTGTCTGACAGACTCTGTGTACTACAGTAGGCAGGTATCTGAGAGCGTTCTTGATTATCAGATCAGTATTATCCGTCGTTTTGAGTTCGCCGCTCAGACCCACATGCTGCTTACTCGTTCCAGCAGGTGCTGGAGTCTCAAGTAAGTTGGACCTCGGGTTTTGGGTTTGGCCTTATTGTACAGAGTCTGAGACGCGAAAAGGAGTCACTCAAAAGCTAAAGCACCATCACGGCATTAATTGATGCCAAGAGCGTCATATCCACGCAATTTATTTGAACTTCTACGTCCCCATTGATAGTCAGATCGACACGTGAGAGTTTGCCCGTGCCGGCCACCTCCACAAGAGGATCGATAAGCATCCAAGCCTCCTGCATGAAATAAGTGCGACAGAAAGAGGTCAGAGACCAGGGTGAGCTCGGGAAAAAGAGTCGTTTTTGGCTATTTCACGTTGACTCCGCACGTTTCTTGAAAACTCTCGCCCTGATGGGCTCCCACATGGCGTCCCGGTCTTCTTGCTGGTTTGAGAGCAAAGCCCGAAAACGGTTCGTTTTAGGTAATCGTAATTTTCATCAACCTTTTGGACTTCCCAGATCACCGGCCATTCTAGGACCAGATCATCGGTCAGGGGTTATAGAAACAAGCCTCATTGGACAGACATCGCTAGAAAAGTAGGTCGGTCCCAGGAGGACTGCCGTATATAGCAGTGGCCTTGAATGTGTCATAGACTCAGAGCGGGTAGAGCACTTGGCATGAAATTTTGCCTGGAAAGGATTTCAACTTGCTTGAGCCTGGAGCGTCGATAGTTGAAGCACTCGAGAATTCATAAGAGACCAGACTCATCCTTTCCTATCGCCACCGAAGTGTATAATGTTCCTTTCACCAGAAGGAGCAGAAGTACGAGCAATAACCTCAAATGGCAGACGATCGGAGTTTGGTCGTTAAGGTTGTTCCTGCGATCTTTTGTTCCATTGCTTTCCTGACGGTCCTACTACGTTGCTATGTTCGCATTTTCATTGTCAAGGGGTTTGGGGTGGATGATGGCGCCATGGTGCTCTCAATGGTAGGGAGACTGTACATAGTGGAAAGAACTGGAAAACTGACATTCTGTTCAGCTATGCTTCATCATGTTCTGTGGATGCATGATTGGAGGTGCAGTATACGGTACTGGTAGGAGGTTCGCCGATTTGACAGCGTATCAACGAATGACTGCGATGGAGGTATGACGTTTTCTACCTGACAAAACCTACAAGAGTGAAGTGTCTAATATACATATAGTACTGGTGGCTCTGCGAAATAGCCTACTGCTTCTCATCCGTCTTCTGCAAGATATCCGTCTGCTTCTTTTTGATGCGCATTACCATTCTAAAATCTCACATCTATCTCCTATACTCGGTCATGATATTGACAGTCATCGGAGGACTCATTCTCATGTTGATGATGCTCCTACAATGCAGACCCATCTCCTACTTCTGGACTCGCACTGCCTTGGATCCGATCTATCAGGGCCATTGCATCAGTATCAACACTATCATCAGCATGACCTATGTCTATAGCGCGTTAGCGGCGTTTTGCGATTTCACCGTCGGCATTTTACCATTTTTCTTGGTGAGAAAGTTGAATATGCGCAAGGAGACGAGGCTTGCTGTTATGGGCATTTTGAGCATGGCTTGCGTGTATGTTCCCTCTGACCCGTTGGTATCACATAATGAGCTTGATGCTAACCATGTTTGATGTCTCTAGTGCCAGTTTAGCTGTTATCGTTCGTATGCCATTCGTCAAAACGTTTCGGAATCCGGACTTCCTGTGTAAGTCATTGCCCTTATATGCATTGCCATTGACCTTCAAATAATAATACCTTACCAGATGCCACCGTCGACCTCGCAGTCTGGTCATGCATCGAAAACGGCCTGGGCATCTCCGCAGCAAGTCTCGCCACTCTCCGTCCTCTTCTTCGCAAAATCCGCGGCTCCTCCAACAACACCGGACCCGATTCAATGTCGTCTCGTATGTTTTCAGGTCCTTCCGGCTCCAAACCCCATCGACTTTGGAACAAATCTGGTAGCCGAGGTGTGGCCTTGAATTCGATTGATCGTCAAATGAAGCAAGATGACTTGCGACCCGACAAAACAGCCGGTGTTATAACGACGATCCATAGCGGATCGGAGGAGAGAAGCAACAGCGAAGAACATCTAAACAAGGGTCGACTGTCTGGCGAAAGGGAATACCGGGTGCTGGAAGTCCATCAGACGTCAACGTTTGAGATTATGACGGCGTCTAACTCTACACCGCATAACGAGAGAGTACCACGCGAGCATGTTTGATAATATCGTCTATTCACTATCGTAGAATGAATCTAAAACGATAATGAAAAAGACAATAGCCTCTGTACTGATGGTAGTGATGATGCATGAATACCAGCAATAGTTCGCTCAATGTATGGCAGGGCACCTCGATAAAACGAAATGACGCTCGAATGCTGTCCGTACCGCATCTGGCTAGCGTACCGGCTCGGCGCTGGGTTTCTCCAGTCGAAAATTTCTCCAGCGTCTTTTTCCGCAAGCCCTACTCCTGCGCCCTATCCCTAAGCCCTCATTTCTTCTCCTGGACATCCTACTGCTTCCTGCTCCAGCATCACTCCAGCTTCGGTCCTGTTATGTTTGACATCAAACATAATTGAAGACTACCAATGGAACCAGAACCCTCACCAGCACTCCCTGAACCGGGAAGTAATGGTACGTGCGCTTTCCTTGTTGCTCAACATGCCAGACTGTTGTTTCTTGCTTGCCCGTCATCCGCATGGCCGCCCATGCTGCAACTACCCGACAACCCTCAGCCATTGTTCCAACACGGATATATCTGAGTTGCGCTAATACATAGTAGTGACTTCTGAGAAGACCGCTCATGAGCTAGAAGACGAGCATGGCTCACCATATCCGAATAAGAAACGTCGTACGGACTCCGGCTTCGGCGACTCACCCGACGTCAAAGAGGAAACAGATATTGCCCCGGAAGACCCAATCGAACAAACGCTTGTCGCTGCCCTTGTTCCTCCCCCTGTCGAAACCGTAACAGAGCCGATAGAAGAGCAACCTGTCGAGAGCAATACCGAGAATAATGCTGAGAAGAGTAGCTCAGAACCAGCCGAAGCGCCTGATCCTGAGGTGGCTGCCGTCTACGGAAGTATAATTGATCGCGCCGAACGCCTAGAGGAGCAATACGCACTGGATCAATTGCCTGTAGAGAGCAGCGAGCAGTCGTCGAATAAAAGTGTGACTTTCGTGAAGGCTAGCTTGTCGTTGAAGATACAGAGTCTACCCATTCTCGACAATCTCGTATGTATACACGATAGCTGTAGACAATGCTCGGTGCTGATGATAGATTTTAGTCTACACAAATACTCTCCCTCTTGGCCAAGTCCTCCTATCAAGACATCACGTCATTTGTCTCCGAGCCCGATTCAGAAAACGGTCAGGCATATGCCACCATGCGGTCGTTATTCGATCATACGAAAAGAGTCTATACTACAAAGCATGCCTTCCTGTCGCCAACTGACTTGGACTTGACCGAGCCTGCCCAGGTCGATATTATACGCAAAGCTAATCTTGCTTCGTATGTCTCGAGCATATTCGGATCACAAGAAATAAGTTTCGCCGAGCTCAATGACCACTTTATTGACGTTTTTGTACCCGAAGGAAGAGGTTTGCTCAAGGTTCAGGGTGCACTTTTCTTGGAGCTCAAGACGCAAGCATTCATTGCCTCACTGAACAATGAAGAGCGCACCAGAACGGAAATCCTGCTTGAGTTGTTCCCGGATGACTTGGAGCAGCGTCTTCTCTCAAAGCGACTGGGCACACGTCAGCTGGCGCCGAGTGAGGCAGACTTTGTTAAGCGAGCACGGTCCAGACGAGATATCATTTTTGCAGACATTAATAACGAAGAGGCAATGAAGGCATTGCCGGATAAGTATCATTGGGAGGATTTTCTGAGGGATCTTAGCTCCTACATAAGTAAGAACTTTGAGGCCATCAATAATCAGCAGGTCAGTAATCAGCTACTTTGTTACTTGTGTTGTACTAACAATGTGAAGCAGTCTCGCAAACTTGTTAAAGGCCGTCAGTCAATTTCCGGAGAGAGTCAAGACGCTCCAAGCAGTGCACCTCTAGAAAGTCAATTCACTGTCGCAACCCAGCCTGCAGAGGTTACTACAGATCGCAACCTGCATGGTGACCTTGTCGCACGAGCTGCACGAGCTGCACAGATTGCTTTGCAAGGTCATGGCCTGAGGAAATCTCAACAACAATCGCAAAGTCAGCAACAACAGTCGCAGCCACAGACACAACAGCCCCAACCTCAACAAGCCCAGACACCACAACAAGCGCCGCAATCCGCTCAAAGTACACCGGCCCCTCAGTCTATTCCCCAAAGTACCCAGCAAAATGCCAACCAAAGTTACCAGCATAGCCCTACCCCACCTGGGTATCAACAGTTGACATTTCAGCATAACACGATCCCAGCACAGAGCTTCCAACAATACACACCTCCGCAAAACGGATCCAGTAACATTCGAGCGAACGACGCGGTAGCCAATTATGGTTATATGCCTGGTGTTCCTCACTACTCGCAATCCCAACCCACTCAAGTGCTTTATGAGCGAGCGCGTATGGCGGCAACAGCCAAGTCAACATCCAACAGTCGCCGAGCCGGACTTCCCAGTCAACGTCGTCCCTGGACTACCGAAGAGGAGAACGCTTTGATGGCTGGATTGGATCGTGTCAAGGGGCCTCACTGGAGCCAGATTTTGGCAATGTTTGGACCTGGTGGCACGATCAACGAAGCACTCAAGGATCGAAACCAAGTACAGCTCAAAGATAAAGCTCGAAATTTGAAATTGTTCTTCCTGAAGAGTGGTATTGAAGTGCCATATTATCTGAAGTTCGTGACTGGCGAACTAAAGACTCGAGCACCCGCACAAGCTGCAAAGAACGAGGCCCGCGAACGCGAAAAGAAGCGCGGTGAAGAGGACAAAGCTCATGTCGAGGGTATTGAAGGCATGATGGCTCTTGCCGGTGCCCACATGTCACCTGGTCAAGGTCCAGATAGCATGTCGGCGTCTCCAGCGCTTTTCGCAGAAGCCGAGCACCAAGATTCTCAGAACGAGTCTATGGTTGATCAAACAGAAGAGCAGAAGTTAATTCAGAGTCTGGGTCAAGAAGTTCCCGAGGGGTTGCTTCAGGTCGCTCAACACAATGCTCAACACGACGTCCAGCATAACCCGCAGCATAGTGCCCAGCACGATCCTCAGCACAATGAAGCTATGGATACTACACCAGTAGATATGCATACTCCTGCTCAGTAGGCAGGCTTTACATATTTGATTTGTATTACTAAAGTTTATCCTCTTTGGAATCTTCTTAATGTATTTTTGTTGATGTTCAGGCGTTACGAGGGTGGTCAATCGGCGCGATGGAAAAGGAGTTTGTTGTCTGGAATCAATTGAAGGACTTGAAAATGTACTCTTAGCTACTTATTTGATGAATATTATCGATTAATGTCCTGCGAAATATGTTCAGTAATCTCATGGAAACAACGTTAGGGCTGATGCAAGCAAAATGCCAAGACCAAGGCTTGGGCGGTCTGGCCGGCAAGTCACAAGCCTGCGGTAGCGTCACCTCTTTTCCCAGCGTTGCACGACATTGTCAACGTTAAGTACTATCTAGTCAATTACTGTACCTCAGCTCAAAGTACCTTACTAAGTACTTGATGTGATCGGGTGACAAAGCCACCGACATCAGGCCCCCAATCAGTGCGTGTTCATTGTTCCACGACACATCTCTTTATTCGTCCGATAGGTAGCCAGCCCGACATAATGGCCGACTCAACCACCGCATCCCAGCAGTCTGCAGCTGGCTCTCAGCTTCCGCCTCCTAGTACACAGCCCACAACACAATCGACAGAAGCTCCTTCATCATCGGCGGAGACGGTGACCGTAGCGAACAATCTACAGACCGACCCAGCTAACGCAGCAGTGAGCACGGCCGACCGTGATATTGCCGATCCGATAGATGATGCTATTGATAACGATATTAATATGAACAGCACTGAAGACATGCCTGCCGCTAACGGAACAAACGATCCAGGCGCGCCTACAAACCCTGTTGCAGCACTTGCGAATGCTTCCACGCCGGCTTCAAAGAAGGAGAGCAGTTTACGGGACTTTTTGGGCAAGATGGATGATTATGCGCCTATTGTATGTTCTCACCTCGTTCTCACCTCTTCCTCATCTCTTTGAAAAGCTCGCTTGCTTCTCCGTTTTCTTGATGTAGCTTTTCAAGTCCGAGGTCGTCTTACTAATCGATGATGTTCGCAGATCCCCGACGCCGTAACAGCTCATTACCTCACAGTCGCCGGCCTACCACCCCCAGGAAACGGCCCAAACCAAACCCCACCACACCTCGCACGCCTCCTGGCTCTCGCAACGCAGAAATTCGTCGCCGACATTGCAGCCGACGCATACCAATACTCACGCATCCGCGCCTCCAACAGTTCAAGCGCAAACAATCCCATGGGCGGCCTGAATGCTGCTGCCGGTCTAGGCGGTCCCGCAGCTGCCGGCGGCGGTGCCGGTGCCGGTGGTGCGGGAGGTGTAGGTGGAGATGCAGGGAAGAAGGGCGGTGCGGCCAATACGCATCTAGGGATTCAGAGACCTGGTTTTGGTGGTGGTGGACAGGGCGGTTCTGGACAAGGACGCACCGTGCTTACGATGGAGGATTTAGGCATGGCTGTTTCGGAGTATGGGGTTAGTGTGAAGAGAGGAGAGTTTTATCGATAACTTTATCTTGCTGTTTCCTCGGTCCTGAGGAAATAGATCGACTGGCTAGCAGGCGTTTACCGGCACTCTACTTGGACAAAAGCATAACATCAATTGGTTTCATCGCGGACACGGACAGGATACGGCGTTTTGATTTTATGGCGTTTAGGATGGCTATCGGGTTGGCACATTTCTAGGAACTCTGGGTTTAACCTTCTTCGAGTTCGTTACATTTTATAAATTAAGGATAGTCATACAGTTCTAGCCGTCGACTACTGATTAGTACTGGTCGCCTCTTCAGGTAAAATTATACAGATTCGCAACAAGTATATTGTACATTCCGACACAACCAAGTGCCCGGAGATATAATAACGCTAATATAAATCAAAACACATCCACGAAAAAAAAAGGTTATCCCGGCCATATAATCGAAAAGGCAAACCCCAAGCCAAATACACCGATATCGAAGAGAATGTCGAATGAAGAGCAGCATCGCCTACTTGTTTTTCGACTGCTTATACGTGAATCGTTTCCGAGTTCTATCTCCCAAACAAATCCATCAATCATCAGCCATCAACCACCCGGAAAGAACCTCAATTCATATCGAATGTATAGAAAGAAGAACTCACGGCACAAACTCCCCCAATTTCCGACCAACCATATCTTCCGTAATCAGCACATCCTGATATATCTTGCCATTGTGCACTGAGAACCGCAAGCCGACGAAATTGGGTAATATCGTTGCGCTGCGGGCTTGTGTTTTGATGGGTGGTGTGCCCGGTGGAGGAGGGAGTTGGCGGGGGAGAGGGAGACTATATCATTTCATCCGAATGGTTAGGCTGATTCATGAGGTTCTGGGGTGTTTCTTGCTTGGAAAAGGGTTGTTTTTAAAAGGGTGCGAAAGGATTTGTAGGGACAACGACGTACGGGACGAGATTGGGGCCTGTGTCAATGGAGAATTCGTCAGTCATGATTCTTCTTCTAATTGAGGCTGAAGATGAGTAGAGACATACCCTTCCACACTGACCGCGCCAGTAGACTTCTTGTCGGAATCATTGTGTATGCGAATAATATGGGTCGTACACACGAAAAAAGATGGATTGCGGCTAAGTGAAGCTTCAAGATCGGAGGTTTGGAGAAGGACGGATTACATAAGCGGGTCTCTACTTTTTTAAACTATCACCTGGTAGGCAGGCAAGTACAAAGTATTTATATTTAGATGCTATGCAATAAATTGATATATTTTCTGTCAGATAGCCGCCAGCAATGCAAACGGAAAACGTCAAAAGACATTGCGCATACAATACAGGAGAAGAAAATGAGGTGTGATTGCCAGCAATCATCCCCTTAAAAATGCAATCCAACCACACAAGATTCCACGATGGTGTAACTTTGTTGCTCAAAATGTCGTATATGAAGCCCCATCTCTATGATTCATTTTCACCGGCGAGTTCTTCCATAATTTTGATAAGGTTTCTGATTCCTAATAATGTGTTCTCATCGGGGCCTTGACCCGGCGTCCAGCTTGCATGCGCAAAGTCGATTAAGCGGAAATCATGCACTTTTATAGAAACCTCCTCTTCACTGGAGGCGTCGCTGCCTTCCATATTTGCGAGTGATTCTGGGTCTATTTGAATGTTTTGGATGTTTTGGATGCTCTGGATATCTTGAATGCCCTGAAAGCTCAATGCTCCAGAGATATCGTGTGCTTCGCCGCTACCGTTGGCGACACCATTTGGAATACCGTTGTCAATATTTATCGGTTGCAACGAACCAAGCTCGGAAATGTCAAACGCTTCAATATCATCCAAAGGCTCCGTTCCAGTTTCCGAAGACGATCGAGTGTCTAGCTCTTTTTGGGCCTCCTCGAATTTTAGCGCCTCTTCAAGGGCATCAGGGTCTCCCTCGTAGATCACTAGAATACTAGACGAGTACATTCTGCTTTCTTCCGACTCCAAAGCAAACTGCAGAGCTCGAAGTTCCTGCAAAATTCGCGATGCAATCAATTTTGAGCGGTCCACTTTGCCGGCTTTGGCGCCCGCTAGAAAAGTTTCGAATCCTTCCTTCACATTGTCGGCAGTGAAAGCACGTCCGTACCATTTATCGTAACGTTTATATCCATTCTTTTCAACAACCTCGCCTTTAGGCGCCTCTGAGCCTTCGTATTTGGTCATGTATGGATCCGTAAATTCCGCTCCTATAGCATCTGCCGCCAATCCGTTCTGGTCGTCGTAGCCAACCCAAACTTTCATACCGGCAATCCGGTATCCCAAGCTAGAGCTGGTAGTCTCTCTTGAGACGGCATCCAACTTTGCGCGTTTTGCTGGAGGAGCATCGTCTGCCCATAACCGAGACCCGAGCTTAACGTCTAACACATTCGGACGTTTGAATCCTTCGGCGATATTTTCCAGCACAATTGAAATACCAGTATCCAACTTGCGCCCTCCTGATGGCGTCCAAGCCTTTTCTGGGGTGATCTTATGATGATGATGTCGATGGTGAGCAGATGCCGGGTTCTTCTCTGTAAAGCCGTTGGAAGGTGTTACCAGCGACGAAAGTACCGATCTGCTATGGTTCTGCGCACCCGGAACAATGGAAAGCGATGGCTGTTTGTCCGAAGCTGTCAGAGTTCCCAGATACTGGGGCATGAAAGCATGGATATTAGGGTGGTGTACACTCGATTCGTAGAATGCGACTTCTTCGTGCGTGCAGGGTTTGGCGATTAAAGAGCCGGATAAATGACACCGGAGCCCATCACTACACAAGATCAGTTTACTAGCATACCATGGGACATCATTGGACTCACTGTCCAGCAGCAGCATGGTCAAAGTTGGTGTTGAAGCTGTCGCTATCAAGGCTTTGGCCCTTGAAGCTATCTGATTTAAAGGATGAAGAAAGCATGTCTCGTTGTCTTGCAGAGCAGTATATATCAAGCGAGCATGCCGTGGATCACCGCGCAGCGGGTAGGAATAATATGAGGCAGATGTTGAAGGAGAGATACAGTCATTCGTAAATCGTGGACAAAGAAAGGAACAGTCAGGGAACAGGAAAGTTCCATATCAGCTCAAATTTTAATCGCAAGTCAATGCATTATAAAACATAGACCTGCAGGTCGGCCATTGAGTGATACCAGGAAGTCCGAGACGTATGATCAAAAGCAAAGTCGAGGATATTTCAACGTTTCCACAGATATAAGGAGCGAGAATGGAGTCAACGCCAGGGGGATTGGCACTGTGCCCTTTTAACCAAGCCGGAAATTGCCAGGATTTTACGGAAGCTGTCGTGTCACAAAGGAGTGGATTGATTATGGATCGTAGGAATAGAAGCAGATGAGGTTGTACAGGCTATCGTATATTTTGATGAGCAGCAACGAAGCAGGCAGGTGATCCGGGATCAAGGATTAATAAGTTGGAAAGGCAACGGGCCAGTCAGCAGCGTCCATTGGGCCGGATCACGCTGCCTCTTGACCGCCTGCCAATGACGTAGCTCTCTGCCGCTATGCCGCTTTGGAATGGATGCCATTAGCCTGTTTGGGACTAGTGACATGTACAATCTACTCCCAAGTTCCCAATTGGAAAGTCAACACCAGCAAACATCGCCACGACTGGAGAGTCATTCCATAGTATTGACTCTTTTGAGCAGGTTGCAGATGAGCTTCTATGGAAATCTCTCACAATAAGAGGCCCTAGCTTGACCATCATGTGAGCCATGATGAAACCGGGCTGAATATGTCGAATCGATCAGCCAAGCCACGCTGAGTCAAGCTTGCATCGCCTGTTGTAGAGTTACAAGATAGCAGGCATGCCACGTGGAGTCTACCATGTATCAACGCTTTCATGTACTATCTTCAGTTTCACTATGTCGTCAATGTGTCAATGTACCTCCTCTTGAGATAGTATCCTTTGTCTGGGGCTTCTCAAACAAAGGCAGCTGCCTCATTGCCGGGCAACAGCTACAAACGAAATGATATGAAATCAGGTGACCTGCCTCATCTTCCCTTTTACTCACTTTCCTTTCTCAATTCTCCATCTCTCATTTGCACCCTTATTCGTACCAGACTTCGGACTCATTCAGTCACCAGCTCGCGTCGCCTACATCACAGAATCTTCTCTTGCAATCCATCCTAACACGAAACAAGCCCTTCATTCGCTGGACCACACGATGGAGTCAGTTGAAGAAATCGATTATTCAGATGTTCTCGCTGAAGATGATTCTTTCCATCGCGAGCCAGATGGAGCCGCGCAAACAGCAGACGTACAGGATGAGTGGGAACCCGCTTCTGCCACTGCTGCAGTTGACGAAACCCCCAAAGGAGATGGAGTCAAGCGAGCAGAGGGGCCGAAAATGTTGACTGCGAAGCAAAAGGAGAAGCTTCGAAAGAAAGAAAAGTACAGGAACATGCCAAAAAGCAAGAGCCATGGCCAGGTAAGCTTTACAACTTTGAACAGATGACATGCAGTGTAGGTGGGTAACACTCACTCTCTGGCAGCCAAAACCTACAGGTTTTGAAGAATCATTTACCGAAGCGCCCGTTACCCCCGAGGAGCACCTACACGAGAGGAGCATCTACCTTAGGTGAGTGATTAGAGCTGTCTGTCTGTCTGTGTGATAATAGAACTTACGAGATATAGTGACCGTCCCGCCATCTTGTGAGTCGGCTTAGATCAAATAACCATTCGAATACTAATGACAACAGTCGCGTTCAAGAGGCACTCAACAGGTACCAGCAAAAGCGCCGACTCCTTGAGGAGCGCATGCAGATGTTTGCTCAGTACCTTAGATATGGCGGTGTTGAAGTCGGCGCAAGGATGTTCGGAGGAGTGTCGGAAATAGAATTGAAGGCGATGGAAAAAGAGGAAGTTGTTGTTGCTCGCTCACAAACCAACATCGGCATTGAAAAGATGAAACTAGATATCGATTTTGAGCATGTCGCCAAATCATTTCTGTAAGCAACGGTGCAAAAGTCAACATCTTCTTGAAATCAAACTGATCATTTTGTTCTAGATCATTCTACTTGCCAGATTACTGCAGACCAGAGGGTATTCACGCCATCAGACTGGCAACCGATACAATCAGAAACTGGCTCAATTACCTACTCTACCACGACGTCGTTCCTGAATATACCGACAACATCAAGGGAGCTCGCGCATACTGCAACGTTGCAGAGAAGCAGCTCTGGGACAACCAGAGTCTGCTTGTGAATGGTCCTGGAGACTTCAACAAGGCCAACTCGTTTCTTTTTGGCGGCTACTACCGCCACAAAGGGACACAATCGGAGCAGCCTCAGGCATGGACAGATGAAAATTTGCCACAAAATCGGGCTCCAATGACACCATCAGTTGCCCAGAAAGTTGTGATGTTTGCTCTTGCTGCTAGTGGTACAGATGAACAATCTGCGGCATTTAATGATCTTGTAATGAGGGGGGAACTGTCGGCGCATGCTATCCAAGACATTGACGGATTTGAAATCGTTGACATACTCATGCCCCATGACGGAATTCGCGGGTTCTACGAAACCTATGCACCTGATCTTAATGTCGTTGGAAAGGTGCGCGCAAAGGCGTGGCGTAACCCAAACATTCCGCAAATTGACCTAGCACCGGGGGAGACGTTGCCGAACATCCATGGACTGGAATTCGAATTCTTCATTGAGGAAACACTTCTTCAGTACTGCTACCTGGGGATGAAGGTTGTGACAACTGTGTGGGAGTTGAACTGTGGAGTATTCTTTTTCGATGAGATTCTGAATGCTTACTGCTCGTTCTTCACCCCGTCTTTTAACGACTCGATGATAGGCTGGAAGGCTCCGCGTGACCTCACCAAGAAGGCGAATCAAGACGGGGAAAGCGGTCCGGAAAACGAGACAACGGAGGACGTCCTTGATGACTATGACTAGTATCATCGAGAAATACTCTGGAGCTGGCAATTCTTTGCCTTGCACCAAACGCAGCGAGAACTAACATTCAATTCTTTACATGCTATCATAGGGGCTTTAGAATCTCTAGGGTCTGAGCAGTGTCTTCCCTGTTGTCTTTCTGCCTTCAAGATCCTGTTCTCTTATTAGACTCTCATAGCCCTAAAACAAAGCGAAGGAATGAAAATGCTTACCTTGTGTGCTTGCTGTACTTCTGCTAATGGGAAAATCTTATTGATCTTGACCTTCAACTCGCCCGATTTCAAAAGATCAAACAACTGATTAGCCCAGTATTCGTATTCTTCTCGCTCAACTAGGTATCCATTCACCATGGGACGAGCAATCTTGATACATTTCGGGGAAAGACGTCTGTCACGTATTAGCTGCAGATATACCACAATAGGTGAAGGCACTTACGCAATAGGAAAAGCCGGAACAGGTCCACTGGCATTTCCAAACCAAGTCACAAAGCCCTTTCTCTTCACAACCTCCAAACTTCCCTCCCACGTATCTTTACCTACCGAGTCGTAGACCACATCCACACCACGCCCATTCGTAATCTCCTTGACGATCTTAACCCAATCCTTCCCTTCCTCACTCCGATAATCAATAACATGATCAGCACCCAGGCCCTTGACAAGCGCAACCTTTTCCGGTCCACCCGCCGTACCAATGACAACTGCGCCAAGCGACTTGAGAATCTGCACCATCAGAAACCCAGCACCGCCCGCCGCAGCATGCACGAGCACCACATCCCCCTTTTGCACGGCATACGTCTCCTTGACCAACGTAAGAACCGTCAACCCACTCAAAAAAGAAGCAACGATATCCTCATCCTTCACACCTTCAGGAATTTTGATGGCTGTCTTCGCCGGGACAGCTGAGTATTGCGCATATCCCGAGTTGTGCATCCACATCACTCGATCGCCGACCTGAAATCCATATGGGTTGGCTGCACCAGGCCCCAGCGCAACGATCGTCCCGGCCGCTTCTCGGCCCAAAACCTCCGGTTTGGGAGATGAATAAAGTCCCGTACGAAAATAGGTATCAATGAAGTTGAGGCCTGAAATGTTGTTTTTCACGAGGATTTCGCCTTCCTTGGGTTGAGGGACGGGGTGGTCGGTGCGGAATTGGAGGACTTCGGGCCCGCCGGTTGTTTCGATTACGACGGCGTTTTGAGTCGTGGGGATGGACGCCATTCTGCGAGATTGGGTGTTGAAGAAGCTTGATTTGGTGAATTGAGTTGGAGGTAGAAAATGCGATTGAATTGCTGATAGTCTGGATGCGCTTGTCGTGCGGGGAATGAGGAGTCTTCTCGCTGGTGACGCAATTGCTCGGTTGGGAAACATTCAGTCGCAAACTTTGGTGAGTTGCACAGTTTCAATTAATATATTCTTTAACGTTAAGTTGAGAGGTGGGTGATTGGTAAGAACAGCAAAGCGTGGAGGTATAGAAAAGGATGGAACAGTCAGTGCTCATCGTCTGTTTACCAGTGTGGGGGTTATATGGCCGGATAGAGGTATAACCGACTAAGTTGAATGCTCCTGCGGAATGAACCCGAGTATATTAGTAAGCATGCTACAGATAATTGTAGTAATCTAGTTATGCTATTTGACAATTCTACAGCTAAAGAAGAGTCTCTAGTCGTCACGCAATGAAGAGCGAAAATGGATAGTATGCGATTGCAGGATGCGGGGAGATATCGGAGATTCGGCGAGCTTCCGAGTCTTTGCCCTACTCTTTTACAGCTCTAAGCAAATAAACATCTAATCATCGACAGGCGCATACTTACCCTCAAGCCGGCCAGATATCAGGCTCAGTGTTCTGTCAAACGTCCCCGTCAAGACGCTAATCTGATGTGTAATCAGAAGGATCGTATAGCCGACAAATTCTTCCTCGACAGTATCCATCATTAATTGCTCGGTCTCTGCATCAGTGCTTCCCGTGAACTCATCGAGAATCAGTATGCCCCCTCTGGCTCCACCGATAATAGATTCTCGAGACCATTTCGAAACTAAGGCCCTAGCCAGAGCAAATAGTCTTTGTTCTCCTTGGGATAGCGGTTGAGAGCTCAAATCTTCTGCATCTAAGCCCCCTCGGGATCCAACTAATGTAAGCAGTCCTACCTTTCTAACCGCCGCCATGATCATCGCATCCGTTGCAACTCCATGCGGATCGAGATGGAATCGAATTGAACAGCGAGGCAGAGCCGGTAGTGGATCCTGAGGGATAACGACCAAACGTGAACGTAGTTCGTTCCGCGGCATAGTAGTAATGTCGATATTGTCAATTCGTATAGTACCTGCTTTTGGATCCAGGAGTCGAAGTAATAGCGAGAAGAAAGTACTTTTCCCACTGTGCAATATGTCAACAATCAGGGGTGGTGTATGAACGTAGGGGCAATTACCTGCCAGTTCTTCCGCATATTGCAACTCTTTCACCAGCTTCAATCGTAATATTGACATTCTCCAAGACATTGGCTGTTCCACTATCATGGTATACGGTCAGACGGTAATAGTTCAAGAGAGATGAACATTCTTACTCATGAGATGCAGCGACAGATTCAACCTCGATCTTACCACGAGATGGCCAATCTATAGGCGGGACAAAGTCTTCACCAGGTTGGTGCTCGCAAGCAGTGCTTAGTTCAAACGATCGCGTTCTTGCAACTGCACCCAGAGATGTTTCCATCTGAGTCCAACTGGTTACAAGTTCCTGAAGGGACTGGTTGAATGCCACGAATGCTGTCAAGGAAATTCCAAGTCGTCCCGGATCGACTGTGTCACGTAAGGAGACAGCCAACGCAGTGAGAATAACTACGAGCACCGCAACTAGTAGATCCAGGACGACATTCAGCCACCGCTGAATACAGAAAAGTAGATAGTACGGTCTTTGAGACATGTCGAGCTTGCGGAGACAATCATCAATGAAACGAGACTGCCAACCAAATCCACGAATTGTCGTCAGACCGCTTAGGGTTTCCACAAAATGCGTATACAGCGGACTCTTCGCTTCCAGGTCAAGGAATCGAAGTTGTCGAGATGTTCGTAGATATACTTTTTGTGCCACATACAGCACAACTAGCGTTGGGATAATGGTAATTGCCATATAGCTTGAGCCTAATGATATTAGAGCAGCTTGGGCCAAACATTGGGCAGCACCTAGAAATATTACACGGAAAGTCAGCTCTCTACGCCGGCGTCGCCCCCGAGGTAGTCAACAGAACTGAAAAGACGCAGCTGCCCTTTAAATACGTACATAATACTGTGCCGAAAGTAACGGTAGGAAGAATTACATCGACAAGGGTCATATCTTGGCTGAAACTGTTCAAAATCACACCTGAATCGACTTCAGCGAAAAGCTTCATTGGCGCATTCATCACGGTTTTAACAAGGGTTCCATGTAGTGCTAATCCTGACTTGACCACGATATTTATCATGATTTGCCTGGAAAATTCAGCAAGATTATTCGAGGATAGTCACATTTGATCCAGAGGTACGTACCATATCATTAAACCTTGAGACGCTGAAGCAACAACGGCAAGAAGTACGTATATACCAATGAATCGGCCCGGGTTTGAGTCATTATCCTTGGTGAAAATATCGAGCCAGACCTCTTTTGATGTTCAAATCAGTAATTTTACATGCATGTTTATTCAATAATAAATCAAACTCCCGGGGAAAATTAGCAGATAATGTGTAGACTACGATGATCATACACGCCCCAAGGACCAGAGGCCAACCGATAGCTCCGAGGTAATATGAGTAAACAGCGATATCACCGGTTTGACGAGACATATCGGTGATAGTTTCAGGAGTCAGAAGTGTCGGAACATTTAATTCCTTTTTCAAGAGTAAAATGCTCTCTTTAGAATTTTTACGCAAATCAGATTGATCAGATTGATCAGAATCCGTTGCTTCGTTGGTGAATCGCGCAGATTGGAAAGGCCCCTGTTGTACAACACACCCTTGGGAGTTTAGGATTACAACCTCGTCGGCCAAGCTCAGATACTCTTCTGTAGTTTGAGATTAGAAATAAACACCCATTAACTTGATGTTTCGAATGTATGACCTACTAGAATGCGTTGTCATTAGCACAGATATGCCCAACCTTCGACAAAGCCCTTCTTTTCCAAAGACTCGTTCAAATATTGCTTTGGCAGTCTGTCAATCGACTGCACTCAGTACGTCGTCAAGTACAAGGAGCTTTGCCCTTGAATAAAGAGCACGAGCTAATGCAAGACGTTGTTTCTGTCCGCCGCTCAATGTGAGTCCCTGACTTCCCACGATAGACTCCTCGCCATGTGATAGATTAGCCAAATCGTCTTCGAGTTCACAGGCATGAATAACTTCATGATACCACTTCATGTTATTGAAACCAGAGTACCCTAAGATATTGTTTCGGATCGTGGTATTTTGTAGCCAGGGGGTTTGACAAGAGTAGGCGATTCCTTTGCTATTGACCGCTATCTGTCCTTTTTCGCAGACTATTTCTCCCATTACGGCTCGCAATAGAACTGATTTGCCACATCCAATGGGCCCGTTGACAAATGTGAATGATCCTGGTCTTATTGCGAGGCTAACGTTCTGAAGCAAAAACTTTGAATTTTGGGCCGGTCTAATATAAGCTTCTGACACTGTCAAAATTGAGTCTTCTGAACGATAGGCAGATGATGTCGCTGCATGCATCTGGAAATTCAATGGTTCCATTTTGATCCCAGCTGAAGAGGCCTTAATGAAATTTTTGTCGTCTGGCACGATGCCAACAGTCGACTCCTGGTTTTCTCCTACATCTAGTGATGGACAAATCAAGAATCCATGCGCACGGTCGAAAGCCGCCTTTGAAGCAGTAAGCGCGGGGATTGATGCCAGTAATTGTAGCGAAGGAGCCGTGATAAGGCTAGTAATGGCAAGCGAGGTAAAAGCTTGTGCAACTGATAGAGGATTGGATCCATCTATCTGAGATCGAATGACGAAGGCTGCAAATGTCGCCAGTGCACCACACATCTGGGGTAAGCTAGCTATTCATTAGCAAGCAAAGTCAGCTAGAATGATCAATGATTTACATAAGTATAATTAAAATTTAATTCCCCACCGACGACGTTGAGCCACACAATCAACCATCTAAACTTCCTTGAAAGATCTAGTTCACTTTTCCTTCGACTCTGAAGCATGCGACCGAGACGTCCTGAAAGCCCGAGCATTTTGATACTTCTCATCGATTTCAGCGTCGAGGAGATTATGCTTAGGCGTTGCTCGATCGCTCCCATCCATACCTTCTGCCGTGCTGGCATGAATGTTGCCATATACGCCTGCAAAGATGTACAGACTGTGCCTCTTAGATATAAGCCCTGATCAAACGAGGATAGAAGGGATAAAAGGAGATATACCAAGAATGACTAGTACTGGAGCCACGCAAGCTGCCCCCAGCTGCCTTTCCAGAAGCCAGATTCCGACGGCAACCTCCAACACACGTGCCCACAGCTCATTCATCTGCTCTAAAGATCTGGCAATCATGTCTACATCCGTACTCATGTGTGTAATCACTTTTGACTCGTCATATTGACCGCCTCGGAGAGTCATTGAGTGGTCGTAGATGAGGGCTACGAATGCACCACGAAACATGGTAATCATTCGAAAAAGTTCATGTTGGTAATGTACGGTGGATATCTAAATCAACTTCAGTTTCAACTCCGATTTAGTGGGAAATGGCAGAAGTTTCACAAACCGCTATACCACCATAGATTAGTGCAGCAGCCCCAATCAAGCCATATCCATCGTTCTTTGCACTCTGCGTTCCTGGTCGATTGAGATTCGTAATGACACCTTCAATAAAAAATGTCTGCGCGTAGCTGAACCCAACAAGACATAGACGTGGAAAGATGATTTTAAAAACTTCCCATCGCAAACAAGACAAGGTCGCATAAATGATACTGCGCACCTTGCTTGATTTATCTAATTCGTAAGTATCAATCTTGCTATCACCCAGAGCACATAACATATTGAGACACGTACATTTCGCCCATTTTGCTTTCAATCTGCTCATCAGAAGGTCAGAGCTCAGTTGATTGTCCGTGGGGAACAGGTCATCCAAGGTTAGCATTTTACGAAACCCTTGGACGAACAATGTATTGAGCCAGGCGAAAACGGTTCGAGCGAGAATCCCGCTCAACTCCTCTGGTGAATATTTTTCACGATGAGCAGCGCTTAGATGGTTTCCCTTGTGCTGAGTCTCAAGCAGTAGAAGAATTACTTGCAATCCGATCGATGCGGTGACCGTAGCTGCAAGTGATGTTGGGATATAAGGCCTCAGGAATAAGGTCCGAGCATGAACGGAGTCGAAGAGAATAGAAAACAGTAGGTATACAGTGAGCAATGTCGATGGGCGTACGGAGCGGCCATGTTCGAAAAATGACAGTATTGCGACAAACAGAGCACCTAAAAGAGAAAGAGCTACTGCAGCAACAGCGGTGCGAATCGTGTTGCTGTCGTCTCGAATCCATATTGCTAATGTCGCGATTCGAATACCTACAAGAGAGATTGCGAGGATTAATTTGAGCCACAAGACACAATTGGTGATTCTGACAGTCTTGACGCTCTTTCCGTATAATTGCCAGACTCTCCAGGGCGCTAGCAACAAGAACAATGCAGAGGGGCCAATGGATAGGATGCTTTGTTCAAATACCAGGGTAAAATCAAATGCGTGTGAACAAGAAATCGATGGACCAAAGGAGTTGTCCGCCGACTTATAGCAGCCGGGCTCCATCATGATGCTCTTCACCGTTGTCTGGACAAGTGATGAGAGGAAGATGGAGTAGCCTGGCAGTTGAGGAAGGATGAGGCTACATTCAGGGGGCCAGCCCGTGACTGCCCACTACCTAATGCGGTGCCCGCGGGCGCAGAATCTAGCCTATTATGTTGGCGATTGTTATCATCTGTTGTTGGAACAACAAAAGTGTCTGCGTAGTAAGTTAATTATTACATGCTTGACACTGGAAATACTTTTTTGGCATTGGATAATTGAACTAGGCACACGTATAGATATTCTCCTGCAATATCAGGCGACAAGTCTATCAAATTTATAAAGCCTCAGTTCCAGCTGCTTACCCGAAACAGAAAGCAGATATGCAGTATGCTTGAGACGAGGCGACCACAGCTAGGTGCCTGCCCGAAGAAGCCCATGTTGTGGTAGATTTGCTGATGGGACGAGAATCGAACTGAATTCGGATTCGACTTTGATATATTCGTGATAAGTACAAAGGATACGAACGACTAACTTGAATGATGAAAAGTTGCGGATGCTTATGGAGTCATTTAGCCTCAAGCTTTCCTTTTCCAGCAACCATTCAAACGTCACAAAGGCTGCTACTATGTGTGATTCTGTGAAGGCAAATTATCCTTGTTGTTAATCACTCCACGTGAGCTTTTGGTAAGAAAGAGAAAGTTGATAAGCGAATACTTGGAAGATGGATCACCGGTGCCTACTGAACAAGTAGGGTCCGATTGTTACGGGAGACCTCATTGCCCTAAAGATTATCCAAGGACGCATTTGACGACGCCCCACAACGCCATTATCAGTTGGATCTTTCAGTGGCTTAGATAGTGTTCTTCTTTATGTCATGTTTGACCATTACAAAGTTGACTCATGACCTTGCCAAGATTGGTCCTGATCCCTGAGTCGAATTAGGGCTCGGTTCAACTGGTTCATTGATCTTATCTTCCTTCAGGGGAACAGTTCTGCGAAATCAAAGGTGTGTAGATATCCCTGATACTTAGATAACTCATGTATCTAAATATCTTGATGTCTATTTTATACGTTGTTGTGATAATGAATATTCTGATTGTCTTTTAGGCACGCTTCAGGTACAAGTCGAGAGGGTTGTGGTCACCACAGTCAAATCAGACCGAATGATGCCCAATTGCGTAGAAGTAGGCAGCGATCTGCACACCCAATCATTGATATGAATTCATATTTCCACAAACACTTACCTTCTTTAGTTCCGTATGTGCTACACATTGCAGTGATCACACAGTTTGTCGCCACTGCGGAAGACCAATCCCTGCGAAAGCTAGCCCTAATTGCAATTCTGGAGTCACACTGTACTTGACTTGCGACGTGGCCGTGACAATCTGACTTCCCCTTTTCATATACAGCCTATTAAATTATTAAATAAACGGTGAGAAACACTGTGCAAAATAGCAAACATCGTTTAGAGTCGTGATCTCCAGGCAACTCCGTTCTATTAAAAATTATTGGTGAAAAGTCTCGACGACAAGTCTCACCTGTCTCCAGCAAACGCTTGTTACCTCGTTACGGCCCGTTGACATACCGGACACTGGATAATTCATCGTGTCTGTAATGAGGTATCGGGTCCGGCTCCCGTACAAGCACAGCCGTGAAAGGTTGCAAAGGCTGCAAAGGCATGGCTATTATTGATATTTTCGAGGCTATGCTCTGACCGTCTACACACCCCTCTGCCTATTCATTTTTGTATGTCAACAATTGGCCCTTTGGTTCTCCTCGGTGGTCGCACCGTGCATCTAGCAACAAGGAAATCGACTACCCTAGCTTGGCGCCGTTCAAGGATAACTCATGTGGCAAATAACTTCACAAAAGATCCGCTTTACAAGTCAAAACAAAAATGAGGCGAGTGGAGCGTATCCATCTCGTCCCTTCACAAGTCTCACGATGAGCCTTGACTGAATGATACAGGAGCAGTGCTGCTTGGCTTGATCTTTGAGGCTTTTTTATACATACACTAGTCTCGACTACATGTACGCACGATTGGCAGTCTCTAGTCCGGCAACCATTATCCGAACTGTTGGTCTACTACTGTACGATGATGCACGAGTACTGCACGATGTAGATTATGAAGCGACACTCTGCAGATTCAAGTAGCCGCTTTGCTCTATCGAATAGTCTTAACATGTGTAATGTCAGGCCCTATACCCATGTCTCGTTCCGATTGATGGTTACAAGTACGTGTAACTTGTCCCACCAGACCTGTACACATGAGTTTATATATAATAATCAGATCCACCCGGGTGGAACTTGGTCTTTTTTCATATTCTGCCTTTGTGCTCTGAGCTGTAGACCTGTCTGGTTGGTTTGTTTGTAGTGGTGTGTTGTTAGGGTTGAAGCCCAACCAGCTTCTGCCCTGCCCGCAAACAACGACGAAATTCCTCAGCTGCCCGATGCACCCAATCCCTGCTTCTTCTGTTTTTTGCTGTCTCCTTATTGCCTGGTAAAATTTTCTGCTTTTTTCATGTTGGTTTCTTTAAATACTTTTGCTCCCGCTGTCAGAAGTGCTATCTGTTCCACTATCAAACTTTCAAATACAACAACGCTTACTCTAGATCAATTTCACCTTTCGACATTCTCGGATAATCATCCTCAAATCAGCTCAAACTGATTGCTATGTTTAACTCGCCAAAACAACATTTGTTTCATTTCTGCTCATCGATTGCAACAGGCTAGAAGGCCAAGAGAAAGGCAAGAAAAGCCTATGATCGAACCGTTTCCTTTCTCTTATCCCCGACTTCGCTTTTTGATACTCCTACTTTCTCGACAAAATGACATCTATCTGGCGACCAAAGCCCAGGAGGCTCCCAAGGCCTTTTGTGGAAGAAGAGTTCGAGTCTCTCTCTCATGAACTCGGGGGCTTATCTCTGCTGGGAGAAAAGCCTGGGGTAGAGGGCGCATGTGAGCGTGGATCGGTTGATCAGTTTCCTATTCTTCTGGACATTGAGAACCTTCCCCGATCAGCTACCGCCGATACAGACGCTTCAACTTCGCAGCCGCCTTCCCTCGTCAGCGAGTCGTCCCAGGAAAGCTCTGGGCCGCGTACGCCACCACCAATGGACTTCGTTCCACGGACTAAACAAGACCGTCGGCGGCAGTTTGATTACAATCTTCCATATACGTATCCGTATCAACAATCAGTGCACGCTAGTCACCTTACATACGGTGCAGCCGACCATCAATACAAAAGCGCCTTGCAACAAGAGTCATGCAACGACGAGCCTCTACAGCGTCCAAGTCCCCCTCGACGTCAGAACCAGCCACTACCTTCTCCAAACCTGATATCAGTTCCCGTTCGTTCTCGAGATACACTAACGGTCAGACAAGATCAATCCGGTACAGCTCGCAGTCGGCCCACGGTAGCTGAACTTTTGGAGGAGAAACTCCGTCTTCGTAGTAGGGAGCAGAAGAATCTTTATCAACATGACTGCAGACGGAGCGAAGACTTACAACAGTCAACTTCTGTGATTGCCTCTACTCCTCCTTCACCTGTGCAGAAACTGAGCGAGATACATCCTGTGCAATACATCTCTCAGCCGAGCTCGCCTCTCAGTCCCCTCAGAGAAGTAACACCGAGCGACTCCCAGGACTGGAATGAGTACTATCCTTCAGTCGGTTCAGCAACGCCTCCTAGCGAAGGAATGTCTTACTTCCCAGCCACCCCTAGACAAAGACGGCCTCCATCTCCACGACATTCTTCCGATGAGGGTACAGAGTATAAACCTGTTAGGCCACGACGAGCTGTGTCTTTCAAAGATACCCCACAATATCATATACCAGAATCTTTTGCGACACCAACCTTCAATCGTCACAGCTCTGATATCTCGCCAACTCGGACGATTATTCCGGCTAGTCCTGTAAAACGTGTCGCTGCTCAACCACCTGACCCATCGCAGAACCTCGCTTTACGTCCTTGTCCAAGGACCTATCCGGTCTCCGGGTATCAAGACTGGTACACAATGTCTGGACTGGAGCACTTGAAGATTTGCCCTTCTTGCATGAGTCAGATCGGTAACTCCAGGTTTCGTGATTACTTCATACCCAGCCTTAATAACGCGCAGGCGCGTATAAGCTGCTCATTTAGCGACGTATGGACAAGATTGGCCTGGATTCAGACAATCAAAAAGAACTACGCCAATCTGAATCTACTATATGAAGTAACCCGATCAACAGGCTTAACCTGCCCGGGGCGCAGATTGTCAACTCAAGTTTGGTACCGAATGGTCGATAGTCAGACGGGCTTGAATGTTCCCAAATTCGCAGCTTGTTCGGCATGTGTACGCAATCTGGAAATCCTTATGCCTCCTTTACAATCGACTTTTCGACGTCAACCCATCCTTCAGGAGAAATTTTGCGATCTCGCCGTCGACAGCCCCCGATTTGTGCAGTATGTTGACATTCTCGACGCTGCAGCGACTCAATGCGAGTACGAGCGATACAAGTATCCGGACAATGGTAGATTCATCGACTACTTTGAACGAAAGTGCAACCTACGCGACTGCCGACGCCAACGATCTATCCTTGGAACATGGCATTACATTCCAGAACTGCCCGAATTCACTGTCTGTGAAGACTGCTACGATGATGTTGTGCGCCCTCTAGCAGTGGCACAGAAGCCAATTGCCCGACGACTAGCCAATCCTCCTCGACTCCTACAAGGATCTGGGCCAAATCGATGTCGTGAGGCAAGCTGTCAACTTTATTCACCTCGCATGCGAGCCAAATTCAAAGACGCAGTTTTGAACAATGACTTCCGAATGTTGGAATCTCAAGCATTGAAGAGATTTGACGACGAGCTAAGATTTCACGACAGAGAGGACCAGTTACTTCGTGTGCCAGAGGCGGAAAGGGGATGGCATTGGGAGGATGAATGGAGACACAACCTTGAAATGTGGAAACTTTACGAATGACTTTATGAACTGACGAAGCATGATACCGGGGTCTGTATGGGATATGATCTTACCTGACGTATTGATCATAATCAAGACGGGGATTTGCTCGGGGACGGAGTTTCATATATATTGTCTGCATGCTTTTTCTTTTGTATCTGTATTTTGTTTTCAAAAGTCTTCATTTATTTCGGATCTTTCTGTTTGCATGTTTTAAAATAAAAGTATAGTTTAGATACCCTGCGAATTTGACACAGTTATTATGAGAAAGAATCCCATTCCTTGACTTCATGGTGTATTTTCTATTATGTCTATAGCCAAGTAGAAAAGAAAAAAATCAACCAACCAAGCCAACAACTTCCCCAGGCCAATTCTTCCCCCAAACTAGTGCTTTCGCGGGCATCCGTCCACCCACAGGCGCCAAAACCCTAATCTTCTTCTTGTCTGCATCTACGTCGGCGACATATACAAAGCCCATGATACTCGAGTCTCTGATATCGCTTACTGGAGCATTAGGCGGGACGTGCGTGATCGCAATCAAGGAGTTTGCGAGGGCTAGGGTTGGTGGTTGCGTGAATTTTTTCAGAGGTAATTCGTTGTCTGTTGCGCCGGACGGTGAGTATGTTGATGACAAGGGATCGTAGGGCGCGTTTGCATTTGCAGAGGTCATGGTTGTGTTTTCTTGCTGGTCAGCGAGAGTAGAGAATGATTCAGTGCCGAAATTCGACGGATCGTATTCATCTTCGTCCTCCTCTGTCGTGGTAGACGTGATAGTATAATTGTACAAAGCCAGTGATGCAAAATCAAGTTGTTGCGTGTGAGGCGACAGCGTGATTTTGTTACTATTACTACCCCCACCGCCGGATATCGATCCTATAACGCCTGGAGTCACAGTACTGGCGGTAGTCGTTGCTGTGGTGCCAAAAAAGTAGGATCGTATTTGAGATTCGTTGATGGCTTTCATGAATGCTTCGTCTCTGTGGACACAGCCGCCGGATTTGGAGAGTTTGAGGACTGTAATGCGTTCGTCGGAATGCGTTGCGGATGCGCTAGTGGTTAGTTTTTGGTCGTAGTTTTTCAGCATGGTGCTGTAGAGGCGTTCTGAGCCGATGACCAGAATCGTTGAGACTGTTTTTCCGTTAGGCATTGTGATAGGCAAGAGAGGAGAAGGTGAACGTACTAGAGAACTCGGTGACGATGTGGTGAATCAACTCCAGCGCTTTCGGCGTGCCTAGACCAAGACTACCATCCGTATCAACAATTATACCCGCCTCCCGCGCATCGTCATCCTCGGCCATGCGCGCCGTCACCGAAAGCGCCAGCCTCGAGACAATAGGCTTGAAGACATTCCCATCCGCCTCCAACGGACTCTTCATAGGATAGAAGTAAACCAACGGCAACTTCACCGGAATAGGACTCGGCCCAGACATCGGACTACTCCCCCACCCATCCTCAACATCAATCATCGACCGAAATGCCGTCGCCGTCAATGTGCCTGGGACACTCAACATGCCCTCCATTGGATTCAAATTCACCACTATCGGCTGTCGATCCATTTTGGTCGCATATGCCGTTAGTATCTTCGTCAATGTCGTCTTTCCCGCATTCTCAGGTCCCAGTATCAACACCCGTGGCCCATCCTTCCCGCCTTCTGTTTGGGCTTCTTGCCGCATTGTCTCGAGACCGAAATGGACGTTACTATATTCTACCATGGGCGTGTCCTCTGCGACGTATTCGCTTGAGCATCCTCCCGCGCCGTATCCCTGTGTTTGACCACCTCCAACTCCGCTCGTAGATCCGCCTGGTGCAAATCCATTGCTCGAAGTGTTGACCGTCTCACCAGCTGTGATTTCTAGTGCGCATCCGTGCCAGGTATATATCGCCGCTTTTGTGCCACTGAATGTATATGTTTGTAAAGGCGCGAGTTCAGTTCCGAATAGCTCTGCGGTGCCGGTGAGTAACTAGCTCATAGTTAGTACACACTTATTCAAGACATGTCCATGGGAATTGCGTAAGCGAACCTTGACTCGAACCGTCGCACCAAATGCTATCTCAAACCTCCACTCGGATCCAGGACGCAGATTAACCTGGGTAGGCGGTGGAGGAGCGTATTGGGCTTCGACTGCTGCTTCAGCTAGCTCTAATCCAGGAAGAGACATGGCATTGCCAGAAAACAGGACTTAACCTGAGACAATTGGATTTTTTTAATTCGCTTAGTATTTTTTTTACACAAAATGAAGTCTCGGTACAGCCTAATTTAAGCTCTATAATTGTAATAAGAAGACTGGAATGAAGGATTGTGAAAATTTGTATATGAGCTTCGTAGTGAAGAAGCTTGGATTGTCAGGCTGGTCTATGTCGGGAGATGCGGAGCACTTCCGTGTTTGTCTTGTTTGCAATTGGTTTACAAGTGCTACTATCAGAGAAAGTGTTTATTATTGATTCACCATTTCATTCAGATAAGCAATCTTGCATCACTTCATCCTGTGCGACAAATAGAAACCTATCATTCTAAACAGATGGATCAATCATAGCAAACTCATCCTCTGTTGGCTGAGTTTTTCAGCCACAATTGTCTCAACCCTGCAGAGCCAGAAAATGTATGGCAAGTGTAGATAATGATAACAAAAAATTCCACGCAACAACTCCAATCAAGTCATGATGCCCTATTGAAAAAAGGAGGGAAAAAAATAATGAAAAGAGAATAGAAAACGACAAGGGAGGAAGGAAAGTGGTATTCTGTAAGCAAAAGGTAGGGGTATTTTTACATCTTATACCAAATCTGTTGGCATACCGGTGCACAGGGAGGGGATCAGGATATGATTATTAAAGGAGAATAGACTGTGCTTAGCACTCAGTCTAGGCTATGGGGGGAATGAGTGTAGGAACTTAAAAGAAATAGGGAATTGCAGCACTGTATGATCAGGCAAGTCAGTATGGTTCAGTCATACAGGTAAATGGACACAACTTACGCAAGTGTTAAGGCAGCAGTCACACCAACAAGAGCCCTGTTACGAACCCGCTCCTTTCGGAGTTTGTCTTCTAAAACTCTGGCCTTCTTAGTGGGCTGAGCGGGCTTACCAGCAGTCTCCTCTTCGTCCTCCTCGACCTCATCTGACTTGCGCTTCTTGGCTGCCTTGGGCGAGGATGACTCGGCTGTGACGTCTTGGTCTTGTAGTTTGTTTGCCTCTTCAACCATCTTTTGTGCCTGTGCAATCATTGCCTGGGTGTCTTCAGCAGGAGGAAGATCAGGCAGCGTAACTGGCATCTCAACAGTGACATTGGTTTGGGTAGTTTCGATGTCACCCTTGACCTCAGTTGTGGATTCAACATTGACTGTAACTTTCTCATCGACAGCCGCTTGTTTCTTCGACCGGGACTTCTTGGGTTTGATTTCAATGGTTTCAGGAGCGGCAGCATCGGTGTCTTCAGCTGTGCCATTAGGCTCATCATTTGCCTCGGCAGCACCATCTAGTGCAGCTTGTAGAGAAGCGCTGGCAGCTGTTGTAGCAGCAACCGAACTCTCTTTGGTAGCGCGAGGAGCTCTAGACTTGCGTGGAGAGGCGGTCTTCCTGGGAGATGATTTGGCAGGGGAAGCAGATCGCCGGCTTCGAGTACGCGAGGTGGGATTGAGTTCCGTCAAGGTCTCCAAGGGCGGCATCTCGAATTTGGGTGGCGGTGTAATGGGCTTCTTCGAGCTAGCAGGGGTCTGAATGATATCTGTGGAATCCAACAAGGCGCGGACCCAGTCCAACATTTGATACTCTTTGGCAAGTTCCAACGCTACGACAGTTAGATATTGGCAAACGTGGTAAATGACACAATTTCATGCACGACATACCCAGTAAGGGCGAGATCCAGAGATTACCGGCCGTCTCATCGATGCTCGTCTCTGTTTTCGACTTGACATATTCCCTCTCGGCTTTCTCTTCCTCTGCTTTGGCCCAGGGGAACGCAATCTTGAACATGCCGGTGGCGCTGATATAACCATCCTTACTCCGTCGCTATAACGAATCACGTAAGAAAGTGAATGTAGACCAGACACACAGTGTGCGATAGACTTACCATCAAGAAATATGTGTCTTGTTTCGTGGTTTGCGACGGGAATATTTCAGAGCCAGACAAATCCTTGGGTAGTGGAGCGCGTAGGTGTGCATATTCAAAAGGTCCGAGATTCTCTGGTTTGGTGGCATTGGATGTCCCGATCTGGCCGGGCTTGACGGTCAAATGTGTCTTTCCTAGCCGGCGCAATGCGAGCAATTCCTGGACTGTGGTTGAATCACAAAAAGGCGTTAGTGGGCTGTTGGATCAAAGAGAACATGTTTTTCGTCATAAGGCGCAACAGTGGACTTCGCGATCGGTACCGTCTCGCACGCGACGAGGAAGACGGCGCGGGTTTTGCGCCAACGGACGGATAGCAGGACTTACAAGAAGGGGATGCGTCGGGGAGGATGAGAGGATTGATTTGCTTGGGAAGGGATCGCATGATGTCTGTGTACTCGTGCGACGACGGCGCGATGCAGTAAATATTGATAAAATTGAGTAGGAGGGGCGGGGAAGGAGGGCGAATGGACAGCGAGCGAGACAGTCAGGACGAGGAAGAAAGTATTTTTGAGGAACGATTAGATCACGAAAGCGCAAGAGGAGAGGGATAGTAGCGGCTGCCACGTTGCAAGCGCGTCGCTGTAGGTCGCCGTAGTGCCGTAATCCCCAGAACGGTAAGGCGGGACAGCCTGAGGCACGAGTCACGGTTGCGTACTAGAGAGTGGAGCTTCTCCAACTCAGCGTTGAACGTATCGATAAAAGGACAGTTAGTGTCATGCGAACCGTGGCCGTTGAAATGTCAGTCACAGCACAGGGATCGTATCCGTGTCGACGTGGGATACACAGCCAGAGAACAACTCAGAGAGCGTCAAGATAAAAGGGGGAGAGCCCAAAGCTCGATTGGGCAAAGGATCTAGTGGGTAAGAGCAGTTTAACTTCTTTGGGACTAGATGCATTTCGGGGGAGAACGATCGCGTCATACGCGTTGCTTACGGAGTTCATGGTATCGTTACAGTATTACTAGTGAGCTGGTCCCGCCGTAACTGCATTTATCAATCATAAATCTTGATAATACGCACTAGTTTACAAATACGGTAACATACCGTTCCACTATTACATACCTCGTATCTCTAAAACACTATCGGGCCGCCCCCGGATAAAATAGTCCTCAGCATTTACTGTAGCGTCTCAGTTCTCTTGATTGTCTCGAAAGCACCTCACAACTCTATATTGAATGTGATATTTGCAACATGCTATGTTCATTTGCACCTATTGAGGTGTGCGGTCGATCTATATAATTTTTGGTGCAACTTGCAAGGCAAAGCCAACTGTATCGACAACAGAGAAAAGATAAGCATGAATATGTGAAGCAACAAAGTTGGAACACATGTGCCAGGAAACTGATCAAACGGGCTAATACGAATAACATATTTTCATTGCAATGCGAGCTGGCATATTGTTAAAATCAAAAGCTGTATTGCAGACAAGGACATGGTCATCTAGTGCGCCCAGTCTTTGGCAATGTCGAAAGACCATTGGAATTCGAGGTGAACTTGACCGTCGTCATCCACAAATCGTGATTTGACATTATAATGTCCTCGGGCAAGCATACCGGAAGGAGCCTCTTCTTCGTGGACTATAGCAAATCGAGATGATTAGCTCATACAGGTGCCCAGGACAGGTGTTGAGATGTGTGAACTTACATCGTTTCTCATATGATGGTTTGTCGGTGGTGTTTGGCACATAACTTCCCTATGAAGCAATCAACAATTGCACGACGAAAATTCATGCAACAGACAGTAAGAGGTAAACATACGAGCATCTCTTCATCCTTGGTGACTGTTATACCCTTGCGCTTAACCACATGGACATATTTCAAGCCACTCAACACATCGCGGTGCACCTGGAAGACAACCTTGGTGAAGAACTTGGAACCCTCCTTGATTGTGAATGGTTTATCTTTGAGCGTTTCAAGAGCGTTGGCACCAGTCAGGTCAAGGGTGATGTCGGGCCTTCCGGGTGTCTCAATGGCGAGCGATTGGATGATACATGTCCTTGGATCGTTGGGGTTGCCGATAGGTTCGCCGGTGTTCAAGCCGAGGGAGGCCTTCCATCTGTTGAGAGATTCGTCGTTTTGGTCTGAAAGAAGTCAGATATGGTACGCCGGTGGCTAGGGACAGTAGGTGAATTGGTTTTACCAAGGTTGGTGTATTCTGCAATGGTCTTCTTCTCGCCGACCTTGAAACCCTCGGTCTTGCTGGTGGAGAGCTCGTCGTCGTGTTCACCCATTTTGAGTGGAATTTGGGTATGTGTATGTATTGTTTGGATATCAGGTACGAACTAGAGCTTCAACACACGTTAAGGTTTGTACAGTTATTTGGGAGAGCGATTGACGCGCATAAGACACCGTCATCAAATAGCTCGCAGATGCCACTCACCAGTATAATTCGAAACAGCAGCACTGGATTGAGGAAGGAGAATAAGTATCTGTTGATGTACTCCTGAAATGTTGATGCAGTGGGGTAAGAAAGGCGGTGGGAGGAGGGGAACCCGAAACAGTGCGGATCAGTCTAGATTTAGCTGAACTTGTGGTTATCTAGTATTGCTACAGCTTACTCGTCTATGCACAATCTGGCTGATTATCCCACAAAGCTCGACGCCGAATAAATGCATGCACACGAACAATGTCGATGCATCTATCGTGCATGAACTGGTGAATGTGTACGATGATCTGCTGTTTTCGTGTTGATCTACTCCACAAACGGGTGCTTAGTAACTGATGCCTCAGGGCTCAAACGCCTTGCTGCATCTGCCATGCTTGAGTCTATGCGACCTCGAACAACGTACAAATAACGTAGACGGCATGTCAGGACCAGCAGGTGGTTCATGAGCTATCAGCTGCACTGATCGAAACATTGAAAACGGTTTGAGTGTCTTCATAATGACGAAATGCTAAATCCAAACAAGCGGTGGTGTATGTTGACTCTTATACCGAAAATGACTTCACATCAAACAAATGTCGAGTCAGACAAAATTCATATCAAAAACGAAAACTCCGTATATTTCCATATCCAAGGGTATCATATCATATCATGTATCAACATCACAAGAAGTATTCAATGACCGGGTTCTGGCCGTCTTTGTTCGGTTGCGTCTGTTGCTCGTTTCGGTGCTCATCGTTCTCAGGCGCCGCACCAAATATATTGAAAAACCTCTCTCCAGTGTCACTCACTTCCAAAACACTCGCTAAATTTCCGCATCGGTAACAATAATTCGGCGCGCTCCATACCGTGCTTAGTCGATCATCATATAAAACTTGGTACCCTTCCTGACACAGTTGATGGGCACGTAAAATATGTGACATGTTGTTAACTTCGAGAAATTTGCGCACAACCTGTGCGCCAAATGTATATCCTGCGCCACGCGGGGACAGAGAGAATTCATCGTGTTCGATATCCGGGTCCGACCATACCAGATCCGCCATGGGGCCCTCATGTGGAATCTCGCGGAACCGGTCGATGATTTTGATCTGATCTATAGAGTGAATGGAGGGTGACAGTCCGCCGTGGACACAAAATATTTGGTCATTGATGACTACACTTAGAGTGAGGAAGTCAAACATGTCGGTGAAATAATGCCAGACATTGGCATTGCCGTATTTCCTGGCACACTCTGTATAAAAGCCATATGATTGGGTAACGCCTCGAGACTCGTGGTTTCCTCGGATAAGATGCACGCGCGATGGATATCGTAGTTTGAGGCAGACTAGGAGAGAGATTGTTTCGACACTGAATAGACCACGGTCCACATAATCGCCTGACACATGTTAACCCATATCCTCATAGTTCTACTCTGCACTAATGCGACCACATACCTAAAAACAGATAATTTGTATTCGGACAGAATCCTCCTATCTTGAAAATCTCAATCATGTCAAAGAACTGACCATGTATGTCTCCCACGACGGTAACCGGAGCCGCAATATGCACCACATTGCTCTCCTTCATAAGGAGCTCTTTGGCCTTTGCGCATATCGCCTCGATAACGGAGTCCGCGAGGAGTTGTTTTTTATACAGGCGCTCTATACATTCGTCCAAGTCGATGCTAGCTGTGTGGGCACCGAGTCAGTCTGGCCAATTCGACTGGCCGAATGGAGTGCGGTGAGAGACTCACATGGAAGACCAGGCATGATGATTAGGCGACAGCAAATATACTACTGTATGTCTATCGATCGTCTGCGAGTATCCTAGCAGGGGGCGAACTGGCAACAAGCTGCTGAGCTGTCGTGTGAGCACTTCAGCGGAGAAGAGGCGAAAATGGATAATCTGATCGAGTTCTTTCCGCAACAACTAGCATTCTGGTCCGGTCTGAAAGCGTCACAAACAAGAGCAACTAATCACTCTTATGCGAGGTATATGATCAAAGAAAGGTGTTCAGTCACTGGGTGGCGTGGTCATCGATCGAGTATTGTTCAGTCGTTAGCCGCCAGCTTGCGGTTCTTCTTAGTAATTGTCGAAGCTATGTTGATGAGCCTAACCTTCTCAGGACTAGCGGGTCTAGATGCCGCATTGAATGCCTGAGGCCTGAATCACTTAACCCGATCAGGCGAGTCCGTGCCTGTTCCTGGCGATGTGCATCAGTAGGCCGCCCTAGTGTCACGTGACCTGCAAGCAAGACGAATGAAGCATCGCGCCTTCTGTTTGGCAACAACATTGGGCTGCAACACCTCGACAGGGTCCATAGCACTGCTTGGCTATGCATTCTCATTATTAATGATAGCTGGCCTCCTCAGCACCATGGATACCCCAGTGGTACCCTGGTGTCTCAGCTTCGAGGTACCAAAAGCAGTCCTCGAGCTCATCTTCCCTGATATGCTTCTTCACAACCTTGAGCAGTTCTTTGCGGGTTGATATATCCCAGTCATTACATGCTACTTGTACTTTGCTTTGAGATATCAGACAGTTTTCGCCGGTGTGCTTTGACAAGTGGATGGCAGGTTCCATATCCATCAGACAGTCAGCAAGCAATCCTGGAGACACCTCTTGCGTTTAGCCGCCGGATCAGACATCTTCTTGGGTCCCTTATGGCCGCTATAAACCGGAATTTGGAATTTGGTTACTTTATATGTTTCCTATAACATGCTTATTTGGTAGTGATATTTCGTCCCAAGATCGAGCCCATCCTTCATGCTGGAACCCCCACGGTTGATAACTGTTATCGGATCCTTTCCAGCAAAGATCCACGTTCGAACATATCCTGTGAGATTAATCAGAATACTAGGCGACCCAATGAAACTACATTCAAATGGAAACATCTTATTATCCAAACCATCAACCCCCATTTCAGAACTCCCCTTCTCCTTCGGAACGCAGGATCGATATCTCACCCGATATCGACCATACTAACAATATAGGCTATATCAACTTGACTCCAAGAACCAGGCCGCTTCATCACTCATTATCATATCCGCCGGCGTCTGGAAGGCCGTTGCACGGCCATGAGTTTCAAGTAGCCCGGGCTCAGACCCGTCTACAAACTCAACCGAGTCCGCCGTGAGTGAAGCATGCCGAAGGAACTTGTTGATGATCATTTCTCATGATTGACCTTACATAGTACCAGCGGAGTTATATTCAGTTCACCTGAGCTTCCCAGCACTCCATTGAACACTACAACATCACCATCACCGACGACAACGTTGAGCTCTTTTCCATTGCCATATAGATCTCAATCGGCCACTTATTACCGCTCGCCTTCTTCTGAGTACCCCTCGACTACATTACCACTGACATCCCAGGATCTTCGAACTTACCAATCGTCCCCAACCCCAGGTCTGCCGTCAAGTTCTGACGACTCTCGTCCCTCGGCTAGTGTTACCGGTCTTTCTAACTCCTATAGATTAGTATCAAGTCCAAATGTTGGCCCCTTCTCGTCCCCCAATTGGCAAACCAGGGATTTGAAGTGGCCCCAGTCACGATCACAGAGTAGCAGGAAATACGTCCCAAAGGGCGGCCGGAGATATGACTCACACATTAACCAGCGCCGCGTGGCTCCACGGAATGGAATCCTTCATCCTGCGAAGAAGTACTCCTTATCAGGACCGAACCAAACCACTGAAAGAAAGGTTTCAAATACCAGGAAGAAGAGGATTGATGAATCAGTAACGCGGCGCAATAATGCTACGAGCCCAACGGAGATGCCTCGGTTGGTCGACCATGCTCTACCAGCAAGCCTTGATGACAGTGAAGCAGACAAGACTTCATCCATCAAGAAAACTCCTACCAGTGTGTCCCGCTATGTCTCTCCCAAGGATGAAGAGGACTCCTCCGTCCGATCAATCCGGAATTCCCAATACTGGACACAATTAAAGCACGACCCTATATTCTCCGACCTCTCAACGCGAAGCGAGACTATATCCATCACAGATTTGAAACAACGACGAGATCAGATATTGCAAAACCATGCACAACCACCACCACCACCACCACCACCTCGTCAAGTCATCATGAAGGAGCAAGGCACCCAAACCGATCCCGAGGAAAGCTCACCATTTCCGCGGCCCAAGACAACTACTCCCACGAACCAAGCAAGAGATTTATCAAACCAAGAACAATACAAGCCCGGTTTCAGACCCAAGAGCGTTCCCCATTCCCGCAAAATATCACACGCAAAGGAGAGAAATCAACATGCTCGAACCTCCTCCCTAACTGATACCGACAGTCCACGCATTCACACGCAGCAACTGAACGGAGGAAGAAGCGGTTTTAAGAGATCTAGAAGTGCTGCTGAGGAGGATCATGAGGAGAGCGATTACCCACATAGACGCAAAGTTGGAGGAGGGGTTGGTCAGGGTGCTTTTTACAGGTATCATCCATCTTGATCTATGTGGAAGCTTGATCCTAACTCGCTTCCTTGCAGTCGAAGACGTTAGACTATCGCATGATTGGAAGTTTTGAGAGTGCATGGATGGACATTGTTTGCATTTCGACTTTTTTTTTTCTCTAGGTGTGAGGAGCGTTGGCGTAGGAAGACGTTATCTAGGACAGGCGAAGTGTTACAGGTTGCATTGTGGTCATACATTCTTTATTTGTTCGCATTTTTTTTCGCATTTGCTTTCAATATTTTGATTTATGCTCAATAAATGCGATTTTCATAGATCTCAAAGGTGAGATCATTATCTATGTAGCAACCCTCTCTTTTGAGCGGCTTCAGAATCCGATTCTTCTTCTCCTTCGTCTTCATCGTCATCATCGTCTTCTTCAGAGTTGGTCTCTTCGTCTGAATCAGTCTCGTATTCTGTAGAACCTGACTCTTCTTCAGATGTCTCCTCTTCCCCTTCTTCTTCTTCTTCCTCCTCCTCCTCTTCCTCTTCCTCGTCCAACCAGTCATTCAAACTCTTATTCCCCATGCTACCACCAGCTACAGCTCCGACTCGGGCCTTTCTTGCAGCTCCACTCACTGCTGAAGTCGTCTCATGCTCTTGTAGCGCTTTATCGAGACGTTGTCCTGCCGTTAACGCTGATGAATCTCGGCTTGTCGCAGATTCTATAGCTACGCCGTCCTCGCGGAGGGATCTGTCAGGTTCTTGTCCAGCCGGGACCCAATCAGGTAGTGGCTCGTAGCCATTCAGACCTAAAGGCCCAGATTCGGGTCCCACGACGAGCGTCGACGTACCGACAATAAGGTCTCGCCGTGTCTCGGACGGACTTGGTGCATGTGGGACTGGTTTCGGAGCTAAGAGTAGCAAACTTGCCATCTGTGTGTTCTTGGGATCGGACAAAAGTCCTCTGTACATGCGTGCACGATCTCGGAGATCATATGATGTGTCGTACCTCGTGAGAAGAAGGATGTATCTCCATAGTAGTGTTATGCGGTCATCGCCTGACGGTTCACCTTGATTATCCGTTTCTGTTGCATTTTGGGGTTTCTCATAACCATTTTGAGTTTCGTCTAAAGCCCATGCATTGTTTTGACTCTCAGTCCGGGTCTCATCATTCTTCTCCGGCGAAGACGAACGTTCAGGAGATGGATGTTGAAGTAGATGATGAAGATAAACTTTGGCAGCTAGTAACACAATCTGCTGCTTAACTTCTTCAGTCTCATCTGCGAATCCCTTGGCAAGAATGCGTAGTACATCTGGAGCAATGCTATTTTCTAGATCTGCTGTAGCATATTCCCCCACCAGCCAGATGATCGAAGCTCTGGCTCCTGAATTTGAGGTCGTTTCAAGGTAGCCCGCCAGGCGGACTATAGTCTGTTTGTGAGCACCTGGGTTCTGCTGAATGAGATGCCGGATGATAGTCAGAGACTCTGAAACAACGTTGTCATCGATGCTAGATATCCTAGATAGAAGTAACCGTAAGCAATAGCTTGAGGTCTTGGAATCAGTCTGTGCACAGCGACCAATTGCACGCACACTTTCTCGGACCAGGTCTGGATCTGTTCCTTGTGAGAAGTGTTCGAGCTCGCTAAGTATGATACCCCTGTAATGCATTCCCAGGTGAGGGAAAAGTATCGTAAGCACCTCAAGCTTGAGTCGCCATATATGAGGTGGATCGACGGCGCGAACAAGGAAGTGAGAGGCATATTTGACGAACAAATTCGGTACTTGGAAAGCCACAGCGACGATATTGTATAGGGCGACATATTGAATATCCTGCGGACATCGAACAAGCGCGACTAGTGGACCAATCGCACTTTCGAGGTATTCCTGTGTGCCGAGATAAAGATAGCAGCGAACGATGCTCACTATAATAGCGGACGTACGGCTTTGTAGTAAGGGCTTGCATGCGCGCAAAAAGAGCTCAAGATCAGGATCAAGAACTGGGACTTCTTCGACTGCATCGCCATTGATCGCTTCATGAGATCCATCGTTGTCGTCGTCGTCATAGAAACCGTTGGCTTCATTCTTCTTCACCTTCTGCGTCTTGCGAGGGAAACATTTTCTGGCATAAATTGTCAAAAGACGCAGTGTGGATAATTGACTCCATTCATCCATATCAACCAATTTCCTCACCAGACTCCGATAATGTTTATGTATCAAATCCAGCCGGTCCGGACATACATCCAGAAACGCCGAGACAGCAGGTCCAACCACAAAGTATTGATTATCACCAAGCAAAGTAAAAAGGTATTCACTAAGTTGCGGTATCGTATTCGGATCAAGTCGATAACATTTTGGAATAGCCAGCGCCGCAGCTCTTCGGACGTGAGGGCTCATGTCTCCGACTCCACGCTTGATTGCCAGAGAGACAATCTGACTAATAACAGGGACTCTGATTCCGGACATGGTCCGTAATGCCATGACCCGAACCTGCGGGTTTGTGTCTGTGAGGGACTTTTGGATCGCATTGATTGATAGCAGGGCGAGGTCTGGTTCGGCTTCGGCATGGTGTAGGAGGTAGATGTAGACAAGCTTTTTGACTTCGATATTGGAACTGGCGGCGTTCTTAACGACGGCGGAGAAATATTGTAGGCACGTATCGGACTGGTACATCAACTGCATGACAAGAACTTAGTAAAGGAGACCGCCTTCGGAATTGTCCAGCTCCATACCGAAATGACTTTGCGCAGTCCATCCAGAATTTCTCGATCATTGCGGCTGTCCAATAACTTTTTGATTTGTGCCGAAGAAGGAGTTCGTGATGTTTCTGTCGAGCGAAGACTGCGACTAGTACCAGCAGATTGTGCTGCTTCAAGCGTGAGGTCACGAGCTATAACGATGAGATCTCAGAATCAGCGTTGGGGGAAATAAACTGTAATCAGGACGTACCAGCCTCTAGCATGGAGGATATCCTAGATATCGTCTCCATGATTACCAGAGGAGCTGAAGGTCACTACGACCTAACCTCTAAGTGGTATGTATTCGGGGAGAATCAAGCTTGGAGTTGGAGAAATGAATGTTTGGCGGGGAGATTCTAGCGTCATCGTTTTTAGCCTCAGGCAGCTGCCGGGGCCCGCCAATCTTCAACAGCACCACGACAACAACAGAATATATAGACATGTCAACTTGATTATGCGAAAATAATGCAAAGCCACAGTGCGCTAAAGAGAGCTACAGAAGCAGCGTTTTGGTCATCAAACTCTATCTCATGATCGACGCACGAGTCCTATCTATTGCTTCTGTCGCAGATTTCGTCAATTATATATCACACGAAACCGACAGCGTCACTACTGTGTTGGTATGCTCAACTCGCGAAAGATTTCTCGAGCAATTGATTGCCAGTGTACAGTCACAGCTTCAAGAAGAAGAGCATCACCAAATCCCGGAAAATGAGCCATCACCGCTCGTCGAAGCTGACCAACCTTCTCCGCTCACGCTTCCGACGTCAGCGCAATCCTTACTATCAAACACAATCGGCAGCATTGCTAGTTCTCAAACAGTCAAGCTAGTATTCTGCCAATCACTTGCACATCTACGCGCATATCTATCAACCTTTCAGTTACGTCCATCGCATGGTAGCATCGATCCCAAAAAGCAAGATGACATACCCGAAAAATCGGCTATGGCGATTCTGGACTCCCTTGCTGTTCACTATGTGAGCACACAATTCTCGGCGCAGGGGCTATCGCAGACACTGGCTTTGGCTATAGAGACTGCAGTACGGACTGACTCGACCATTCTGTTGTGTGAATGCAATGATGCAGTCAATCCAGGAGATCGAGATCATGGCCCAAGATTATGGGATTTACATGTACCTCTTTTGAATGGCGGGACGATTCGATCTGATCATGAAAGAGCATCCTCATCCTGGTCTGGCAGGCATGTTACTGCCCGACGAGTAGCTCAAAGATGGTTCAAGTTTGAGGAATAATCGAGATAAAGACATATGCATGCAGAAACCTTATATTATTTCACAAAACTAAATACACAATACAATGCCTTTGGGTATAACCGTAATAACCGTAAAAAGCCAACAGAACTCCAGTCTCGTAACTTCTCATAGGTCTAAATCATAGACATTTTTCCATCTCGGTAATATAAAGCTTTATGTGCGACTCCATCTTCAAGTACTCGTCGTGTGCTCTGTGGATTTCGTTTTCGATGTTTTCTTTGAGATCCGCCATCTATTATAATCAGTTGGCTGCCAAGGATCATTTTCAAACATGATAATCGTACCTTCTTCTCTGTCTGTTCGATTCGTACTCTCTTGATTTCCATAGCCTTTTGCTTCTCGGCCCTCTCATCTCTCAGCTGTCTCTGAGTATTACGAAGCTCTTCCATTCGAGCTTGTGCAATTTCTTGTTTCTCCTGGCTATTTTTGCGGAGTGTGTCGATTCTTTCGTTCCATCTCGCCAGTTGCCGTTGCAACAATTTCTCGGTCTGCGCGACTTCACGTACGTTATTGCCTCGCTCAGAAATTGCATCTTTGTTTCTTGCTGCTCTCGCGTCCTCTTCTTCCTCTTTTTGTAATTCGACAGAGATATCCTCGAGAACCTTGACGCAGGCTTGGACCTCATTTGCAACAACGTTGAATGTATCGGTAGATGTTTGAAGTGCCCTCAAACGCCTTTCCATCGTATCTACTTGTGCTTTTTCGCGTGCTAAGCTCTCTGATAACTCGGTAAGAGAAGCCTGTAAACTTGCATAACTCTGTTGGACGTATGGTCGAAGTTTTTCAATCTCCCGACGCGTCCGGATTGCTTTTTCTACCTTTTCTTCAAGTGTGGCTTGTTTCTTAGCCTTGTCAGTCTTGACCCTTTCCAGTTCCTCTGCGATTTTTTCCTGATTCCGGTTCAGTGCTAACAGCACGCCTATGAGCGCATCATTGCGCGCTGTCTTCTCCTTGACTTGGGCTTCGAGCGCCTTTTGGTTGGCGCGCATCTCATTTACTCGTTCTTCGATCTCTTGATTTTCTGCATAGAGAGTTTCGATACGCGCTTTGGTGCGCTCGGCTTTGTTGAAGTGCTCGTCGATTACTGCGGTTTGCGATTCTCGGAATCGGACAAAGTTGATCAAGTAAGAAAAAATCTTCACAAGTCGGTCATGGGTCGGTCGCGTAAGATCGGAGAATGTAAAGTCGTTCACACCGCACTGTCAATGTCAACTTTATATCTCTGGTAAGCCGACTGTCGGTCAAACCTACCTCAATCATAAGTCGTCGGAGGTTTAGAAAAAAACCCATCAGGTTGCGTGTCTCATTGGGCACAATGTCTGGATAGTCACCACAAATGTCCTGAGCAGCTGCGCGCATCGCAGGATCAATCGTCTCCCTCGTCGTATTCATCAGAAGCTCGGCGAACCATTCTAGCACCATTTGGATCTGTTGCGGATTCGGTTTGAGAAGATCAGCGGCGGTAAAAGGGACTCCTATATCGTTTATGCAACCAGCAATTTCTTTGTCTGGCTGATACTTTTGTTAGCGCGGTGACTGCAGAAGTTGCGATATTTTGGCATACCAGGCGCATCAAAGCATCGCTATCATCTTCCTTCTTGCGGCCTCGACCTTGTTGCTGTTGTTGTTGGCTGCCATAGAATTGCTGACTAGCTCTATGACTATACGCCATTTTCAAATATCCCTATCGTTACAATGTGGTCGAATACGAGTCTGCCGGTCTGTTGTGTTGCAGTTGTCGATGGCAGAAAGTTCATTCGTTGTTTTGTTTACTCCCGCAAGCTGCACCACCGAAAAGAGCTTAGTGCGGGATTCTGACATGTGTTGAGGGGCGGCCGGACAAACAGTGCAAACATTTGTATGACTCGCACGGGAACTCTTGGATTTTTTGTTGGCAATGTTCGCGAAATACTGTTCAGCAGTCTCGTTGCATTCAAAATCTTCGCTATTCAGACAAGAGCACACTCGCTGAAGATGGCCCCAGAATCTGCCCCTTTTGAGTATGTTGCACCAGCTCGTGTGTCTCCTCATACTAACGAGAACTTAGCATCGTGTCGACATACAATGACCTCCTCAAATCCGATCCCGACATTACCATGCCCATAGCGGCTATTGAAGCTTTAGTCCTTCTTCTCACACACTCGCCATCTTCCACAATCTCAGAGACACTTGATCTTTTAGCTAAACATACTGCTATACTGAAAAATGCCATTGCGAACCCTATCGCCCTCTCCGCTGGTACGGATCTATTTCAACGATATCTCATCACGACCCTACAACGGCCGGGTCAATTAGGGCCCGCGGGAGATTTCAACGCCATCAGGGCACATTTGCTATCAAACGGACGACTTTTCATCAAGCGAGCTAAAGAGAGTCGAAACAACGTTGCTGCATTTGGAAAAGGATTCGTTCGCGATGGAAGTACAATTTTGACAAACGGTGGCTCTAGGGTAGTGTCAGCGTTGCTGCAAAAGGCGGCAGATGAGAAGAATGGACCATCTGCCGTCAGATTCCGGGTCATCTACGTTCTACACGGTATACATGACGCGGACAATCTCTCGGTCCAACCAGAGGGCTTAGAGACTGTCCGCGCACTCAGGGCGCGAGGCGTACCTGTTGCTACGATACCCGAGTCTGCAGTCGCTTACTCACTCGGCAAGGTGGACACTGTGATTGTGGGTGCTGAAGGCGTCGTTGAGAATGGCGGTATTGTATCACGTATGGGGACTTATCAGATTGGATTGCTGGCAAAGGCTATGGGAAAGCCATTTTATGTTGTCGCTGAGAGCCACAAGTTTGTTCGTTTATACCCTCTCGGACAGTATGATCTCCCGATCGAGCAGCATGTGATCAATTTCAAGACGGAAGAAGATGTGAGGGCAGAAGAAGAAGAAGAAGCAAATCGGTCTACCGCCGAATCCAAAGGGACAATTTCTGAAGTCGCAGCATCGTCGGAAGAAAAGGCCAAGCACATGTCTGCTCTCTTGAACGGTGCAACGGCAAACAAACCTGATGGCAATAACATGCGCCGTGATGCCGTAGATTACACACCACCGCATCTTATCACGGCGTTGATTACGGAAGGTGGTGTGCTTACGCCAAGTGCGGTCAGTGAAGAACTAATCAAGATCTGGTTTTGAGCGATCTTCTCATAAGTTATCTCGATACGAATATGCGCCAGCTCAAGATACCCGAATTTCGACTGGGTGGGCCGGTCGATGTCGAATTGTTAGTACCCGCTGAGCAAGCATTGCTGATGCTTTCAACTGCATCTATGCTCCATTTGATGGATTCGGCGAGTATTTGGTCATGCATATCTCCTGCCACAATGAAGGCCTTATGGTTATTCTCATAACTAAGGTCGACGAGTATCCAGGCGGAACGTCCACCACCCTTCCGTGATCTTGTCTTACCGTCCAAGTCGCATTATAATCTACACGATTTCCGCGATATCTTTAAAACACCACACGCACTCTGGAAATTTCTACTGTGAAGTTCAGGGTCGATATGTACATATCCTAAATACCCAATACCAAATTTCGGCTCGGGACATTTCCCGCGCTTTCAAAGTGAGACGACATGTTACCCTTCATGTGTTGTCGCTTAACGATTTGCACACATAATTCAGATTTCTCAGCTTCAGGCAACTACATTTTGAATGCTCCCGAGTCTTACTTGAGTAGATTAATTGCTCCTAGTTGGTCATAATTACTAGCCAGGCTGTTGACTTCTTATCTCCTATCCCCGAGCGCTCGTATTCAGGATCTTTTCACATGCTTAGGCATGCGTATAAAGGCATAACTCCAGGACGTTTTAAACTCGTTAGATCTACTTCAAAAGCATATTCTCAACTGTCCCAGAGTTCAAGATGTCAGAGAACCTCGCCGCTGTCCTCGAATCAGTCGGCACCGCCCTCAAACCCGTCAACTTGCCCGTCCCCTCCCCAGGTGAAAATGAGCTTCTAATCCGCAACCACGCTGTCGCTGCCAACCCCGCAGACTACAAAATTCGCGACTTCCGTAGCCATCTCACCAATTTCCCTACAGTGCTGGGCAGCGATATCTGTGGCATCGTCTCCGACATTGGGTCGAACGTCACAAAGTTCAAAGTCGGTGATCGCGTCGCGGGCTTTGCGCTAGTGATTGCGAATGGTAAACGGGAGCATGGGGCATGGCAGACATATACGCTTTTACAGGAGAGTGCGACGATGAGGATACCGGGATTTGTCTCGTTTGAGGATGGGGCGACGTTTCCGATGGCGTTTGCGACTGTTGGTGTTGCGTACTTTGAGAGGCTGGGGATTGCGCGTCCTGTTTCTATCAATCCTAGTGTTGATGCGCCTCAACAGTCTGGAATGTTGGTTTGGGGCGCGTCGTCGTCTACGGGGACGGCGGCTGTACAGTTAGCGAAGGAGCTTGGATTTAAGGTCTTTGCGACTGCCAGCCCTAAAAATCATGAGTATGTAAAGTCTCTGGGCGCATATGCGGTGGTCGACTATCGTGATCCAGAGGCGGTCTCAAAATTAGCTCAACTCGCAAAGGATGCTGGCACACCCCTGCGGCTCGGGTTTGACGCTATTAGCAAAGGGAACAGTCCTCTACTTTCTGTGAACGTGCTGCTCGCATCTGGTGGCCAGGGCAGTAGGCTATCGTTAACCGGGCCGTGGCCTACAGAAGTCGAGCAGCCTGCTGGTGTCGATGTTTCCATGACGATAGCTGCATTCGCGTTTGTGCATCATGTTGAGATGGGAAGGTGGTTGTTTAATGAGTACCTGCCTAAGGCAATTGTAGAAAGAAGAATTGTCCCTGCGCCGAAGGTGCAGATCGTAGATGGAGGGATCGGCGCGGCGCAAGAGGCTTTGGACATTGTCAAGGCTGGTGTGAGTGCGACCAAGATCGTCGTCAAGGTTTGAGTGACTTCTTCTGTAAATCGTGCACTCCAAAGTACATTGTAAATCTATGCTATCAATATGTAACCTCTTATGAAAATCATGCCCTCTTTATCTCTAACGGTGAAACATCCACGACGATAACGATAACGAATAACTATCGATTCCCCGCATTTCTCAGCCGACAATCGGACATCCTTTGTACCTTTTTTTGCCACCCCTCCTATTCAAATATTCGATATGGTGAATCTGAACGCGATGATAGGGCGAATTACATCCATGTCGATCCGCTGACATCCGTGCCTGACTCGTGAAGTGGTGAACGAGAGTGGTTGGTTGGTCGATTTTGTTGAGATCCAGTGACCACTGACCAATCCAGCTTCACTTTCCAGACAATCAGTTTAGCAGTCTTAGGTCTTTGATTTTTAACAATTTTTCTCCATGGGTATTGCACGAAGTCTATGTGCGTTGTACTCTAAACTGAGAATTGATATCGCGATACATCAAGTCAAACCCGAGGGAAATTCATATACCTCCAAGATTTAATTGCTGCGTTCATCAGCTTCGCTGGCACCACTCATTCGAACCTAAAACTACAAACCACCCTTGCAAGTCGGGACACGTATCACATCGTCTTCTACACTCTATCATATCTCCAACTAGATCGAAGAAGGAATAAATAAAGCAAAATACTATGGACGCAGAAACAGCAACGATACTCACCTCCCGCACCTCCCACCGCTCCTCAAGCCTGCTAATCGGCGAATCGGGATATACATACACGGGAGCAGAGAACGAGAATCGATTTACTTTATCATCGTCGGGACACGAGTCTTGGTCTTCGCTCAAGAAATTTCTGAGTCGGAGGCCAAGTCAGAAGTATCGTACGCTGGAGAGGAGGGAGCCAAGGAGGCTCAGAAAGAAGTCTCTTACTGCCGTTGCTGCTTCTTAGCACGGAATGCATGGAGCTATACTAGACTATCGGTTCGGTGTATCACGCTAAACGAGTTGACGATGTGTCTGGAACTGTGGGTTGCATTTTCTGGATGAGGTGGTAATATTCGCTGGCAGATGCCACCCAGGTCACATCCATGCGATAACATGGCGTTAAGGTTCACACTTTACGGCGCTTTACTGCTTATATGTTTTATTTTAAGGTACGCAATGATACGCAAAATACCAGCAGTGAATTAGTATATTATATTCGTCTGGTCCCCAAACCAAACACGTGGAAAGCAATGTAGCCAGTCATTCTATCAGACTTCTTTTCGGTAACTTATGATTGCTCAATCGAACGTAGCAGAATCATCAAAGCCAAGAAACGGTTTACTATCTGCCGCTATAATCGCCGATGTAGGTCTTTTCCGTCGACCCGTTTGGTCTGTTGCGGGCGTTGTATTAGTAAAAGATGTGGCTGTACCTGGGGGTGGAGGTGGCGGGATAGAGAATAGAGCCTGCTCTTCATCTCTGGCGGATTCTAGGTGGGATGCTGTCTTAGGCGCTGGACGTCGCCGGGAGCTGTTGATGCTTATGGTTTGGCCGGGTTTCAAGCTATAATCTTTGGGGGTTGTAGTCGTGGCATCATCCTCTGATTGTGATGAAGACGATAATGAATTATGTCCCTGCCATGACGACTGTGCCGGCTTCTGCTGCTCCGTTGAATTCGCATCCTTTATGCCCAATATTTTCTTCGCTTCTTGCAACGCAACGCCAAAATCAAACGCATCACTCCGTTCCTCAAACCCAATGCCCAACAACGCCTTCCTCCCTTCTCCGACAACACGCAGGACGAAAAACCGCGACGAATCAGTCACATAGTCCACCGAATTTGCATCCGTCAGTGGCGCAGCAGCAAATAAACTCCCATTCTGCTGATCCTCTAACAAGATATCGGCCCTGACTTTGTCATGAATGGCAGTTTCCAGGATTCGCAGTCGAGCGGAAAAGATCTGACGGTTTTGTCCCGTTTGAGGGTTTGGGGCTGTCCATTCAGCGGCAGAGTAGCCCTTCATTGAAGTCAGAGGAGGAACTGAGTAGACGTGGACGAGCGGAGTGACGAAGAGGACTCGTTGGAGGGCATCCGCGGGGAGCGGCTCCCCTGTTGCGGGGTTAATGGCGGACATGTTGTACGCGTTTTGAAATTAGGTCGGCTGGTGGTTAGATGTGATAGTAGGACAGGTTCATCGTATTAAACATTAATGTGTATAGAGTATGTGTATTACTGCTGTGGTTAGTGGATGAGGACAGGTGGAAGGCGGCGGGCCAAAGGTCAGTGATGTTTTTCGGCGGGGTCAAGGTCGTCGGCATGCCACGGTCAACCACCAAAGCAACTGCTTATCCACACCGATAGTCCTCTTATCGGCTGCAGTTGTCTCAGGCTGCTGGGGTTTCACCGTCTGTTCATTGATACCATTTAAGTAAGGCATAGCAAACGCAGGAACCGGGTTACAGCCGTGGGCACGCCGAACAGACTACTGCAGGTCGGCTGGAATGTCTCAGCTAGTCCGCAACGGTGAAACATCTCGCCGTTCGAAAGTCGAGCAAAATGCTGCACTCCGTTGTTCCACGTATGCCGACAGTGTGTTTCATTGGCACTGCACTGCACTGGTATCAGCATTGATTTTGTAGCATGCATGAATTTTCCGCTGAAGCATTGATTGGAAGCTGGAGCCTCGACTGTCAGCAGAATATATAGAAGCCTGGAGTCAGAACACAGTTAGAATGTCTCAGACCGCAAATGATATGTCTCTGATTGAATGACTTTCTGACAATGATACTACTACATAGCCATACAACCGGATAATTCACAATCGCACTCGGCACATTGGGAACAACTCAATCTCGACAAAAAAAAGTAGTTCATCGAATTTTGAATCTGGATCAGAATGACGGGTCACAAAAAATACACGAAAAACAAAGGTAAAGATAATACGGGGCTGGTGATTGGCTCGCCCGACATGCTTAATTATGCTTCAGTCTTTACGGAGTAATGCTTGATTTTGAAAAGTCCACCTTCGTGGGCCCTCGTGACCTGTATCAATTTGCAAATTCTACCAATGCAAATATGAATACAATTTCTCTTCCAGTAAGTCAGTAGCATCGACACTGTATCTACTATTACGGTGACGTATGTCTCAGTGTCGCCAAATTAAAAAAACGATCATCGTAAGCGGCTGTGCTAGCGATCTTCTACGTCTATCGTAATACAGCTGCCATACAGATTACAGGATGCAGCATCAGACAGAAAAGCCGCGGCGCACGGAGAATAACGTTTTTCCGTACGTCAAATACGCACCCCAAAAAAAGGGGTGGGCGTTGCCTTTTTAACTTTAAGAACAAGAACAGTCCAGAGCGCGCCGTTTTATGGGACAGGTCACAACTCTGTAATAACTTACGGCTAGTCTTTTTTAGCGTTGTTTAGAGTGTGCTTAGTGCGCCGGGTAATTGCCACGCAGTCCAGCCCAACCAACGCCGTGTCTCTCTTATTGTAGACTTTCTTCGGGCGGGAGGAGTCACTTGTGTCTTTTACTTTCTCTCCACATTCTTCCTCATTTTTCGGCCAACACACGCTCCTCTGACCGGAACTATCGTCTTTTTTCGCTACTAAGTCCGAAAGACGACACACAACACACTCATGAATCTACTTCGCCCTTCTGTCATTGACCGCGACCTGGGCGCCTGTCGCTTTATCTGACCGGTCCAGCACCCGCTATTGCAAGGTTCAGCCACGATTCTCAAGTCCATTCGAGTCCTGTGATCTGTACCTTTGATCAACTATATCATAGACCGCCACCCTGCGCGTACAAACTGGCAACGATTACCCCCCAGTGATTCTTAGGCCGCGGCCATGGCAATATGGCCCTTTGGTCGCAAGGGCAAGCGGCCCCGGAGTCAGATGAAGGCCTCCGACGCCGCCGACCGAAGATTATCTTTTGAAGACGGGACTGACAAGTCTGCCGTCGCTGAACGTGCGCTCGTCGGTAGGAAACCTTCGCGGAAACGATCGAAACGTGAGAAACATCGGAGCGCTCCTTCCTTGCATCATCAGTCTTCTCCTCGTGTTGCTGCGGGTGAGCCCGTTGGCCCGACCTCGAATTTTGCCTACATTCTTGACGACAATCACACATCGCTTTCGAGCATCGGCCAGGATAATTTTGCTGTTTCCCGTGTCACGCCGACACTACAAAAGCGGGAATCTGCAGGCAAGGGCAATACTTTGAAAAAGAGACTGAGCAAGCGTTCTGCGCGAGAACTGCAACGCGAACGGGAAATCAAAGCTCTGAGTTCGTCACCTCCTTCGGGCAATCCCCGACTTGCCAATGCCTGGGGCTATCACGCGTCGGATGTTCGTCGTGGACCCAGCGTTCACAGTCGTTATGGCGACCACCAGACGTCCAACCAGAGTCTGCCGATGGGCTCTCAGTCATCCTTATCAGACACCTCCGATCTATATACTTACAAAGTCAATGCTTTCGCTGTTTTGGCTCCCCGACCTATTCTTCGCGCGGAAAATCACAATAAACACCTTCCTCCGCGAAGCACCAATCCCTCCTCGAACTCGATGCGCAAGGAAATAAACCTGGGTGACGAAGAGGACTGGAAATCCCAGAAGAGAGTAGCCGAGCTTGCTGATGATTTGGACGCTGCTGCTTTGAGAGAACTACTGGAGCGAGACCGCCGCCGGAGAGAGAAAAAGCGGCTGGAGGATCAAGAAAGAAGACAGCGCCGGTTAGAGCGCAGACTCGAACGTGAACAATGGGAGGCTGAGCACGCAGCCAACAAAGTTGAAGACACTAAAGTCGAAGAAATAGATATTGATGATTTGCGCGGCCGAGATAAGACGCCTTCTCCCGCGACGTCATCTCAACGAATTCGTCCAGAAAGTACAATTGACGAAGAGCAAGAGCAAGTACCACAAACAGAGGAGAGCATCTTTTCGCCGGAACCACGCTCATGGCTGCGGGAGCCTTCAAACAATAGTCAGCAACGCGAAAAGCGCTTTTCTGATATATCAGCACATGTTATCGGCAACATCGACGATCGGTCAGTTCGTGCCAACAAACAGGGTCATGGTGTGAATGCAATGTCGGAAGAAGACGTCTCAAGACACCGATCACCGCTTTTCCAGGCTGTAGCCAACACCAGCTCAGCGCGTATGAGTAGTATCGCCCAAGAATCAATTTCAGACCTATCGCGAACCGAGAACTCTGAAAAACGACTGTCAGACAGCAGCAGTAGACGCATGTTGTCTTGGATAACATTTTTCAGGAAGAACAGTTTGCGAAGGAGAAGGTCGAAAGAAATTGATGCTCCTCCTTCGGAGTTTTCCAACACGTCTCGAGACTCATTCATGAAGGCGCAGCAAGGCGCCGGTCCGTCCATGCCGATTCCCATACCGGAGCGAAACTTTCGACGTGCTGGCACTTTCCGATCTCAGTCCAAGTTTGTTGAACATATCGATAATTATCCCATCTCCCCGCCTGACTCCCGCATGCAGTCCCCACTGCCGGTGCCTCTTGAAACGGTCCATGATATGCCAGTGGATGATTTGAATTCAGTCGAACCTAGTCCTCGCCAGTCGTTCACCGAAGGTGACGATTATAACTACGGGAATGGGGAGCCGAGCCGCCCTATGTCATGGGACGAGAAGAGCGGGGTACTCTCGCAGTCTTTGGCGTCAATCGATTCGGAAGGATCATGGATGTCGGGCAGTTATCTACGGCGTGTTTCGCAAAAGAACCCCAACTTTACATCATGGCGTAACAGCGGTGGGATGAACAAGCTCGATAAATACGACGAGACTGAAGAAAATGAAGACGACGTCGCCAATGACGAGTATCTCAATCACCTAGCCGAAGAACCTCCAGAGCAAATGTCTAATTCGGTCGCTGGTATGCGTCGACCGAGCAGCACAGCTATCGGGCTGGATATTCCCGAAGCCGAGAGCGAAGGCAGCAGACGGTCGTCCAACGACGGCATGGAAACCTGGCACCAAGGCCTTGAGCGGAGACCAACAGTGGTACGTCGCGAGTCTGGCCGTGTCCGTGCAATGTCGAAAGAAGTGATTTTCGGTGATGTCGCCATGTTGGATACTGCATCGGTGGACGAGGAAACAAGCCCTATCAGTCCCGTTAGTCAAGAGGCGGAGATCAACCGTGCTACAAGTGTGGATTACGGTCGTGAGCACAAGCATGCTCGCCAAATCAGTGCTGGAAGCGCTAAATTGCTTGATATCCCGCCTCGCGCGTCTCTTGACTCGAGAGAGTAATTTTTTGCTAATCATATAGGTTTAGTCGTCAGATACGTCGAACGAGAGAAACATCGAGTCGGAAAGTCGCATTACGCTCTTTACCCTGATTATACCATGGAAACAGAATTAAAAAAAAAAGTCGAAAACGAAAAAAGTGATTTGATGCGCCGACGAAAAAAAAAAAAAGTGAAAACACCTCAGCAAAGGAACCCAAAAAATTTGATAAGTCAAGAAAAGCAGAGCAAAAAATGTGAAAACAATACAAAAGCATCAATCACGGCCACATCTATTTTATACCAACGAATATTTCATAAACAATCAACCAACTCGACTCGACCACTCGAATTGTTCTCTCAGCGACGTCCCAACAAACCGACAAGCGACGGGCAGACGTGAATGACCATGTACTTTGAATGATGTTTTATCTAGTTTCCTTGAAAGTTGTTGTACCAGATACCCCATGTATTCCCCAATTTTATTCTTTACCTAGGTACGCTATCTGTTGTCTAGTCAGTAGAAACAGTTTTGTCACGTGTAATCTCAATTGTAATCGATTATATACTGTGTACCTCATCATCTTCTTCCAAGATCAATGGATTAGGGCTCGCCCAATGCGGTTAGCGTGGCAGAAGTCTAGATTGGCCAAGATTGATAAGCAGCGATTAGTCAGGCGAGCACGCCATCTCCTCACCGCCTTCCGGGGGTCAGACCGTAGAAGCTGTCTAGCTTGCTCGGTAATGTCAAAGCACTTAGAAGCATCCAGATAGCACTGCCACTGACCTGTACGCCATTGACCACTGATCATCAGTTGGCATTGCAAAGTGTGAGGAATCTGCCTGAGATTGGTAATGCGTACTGATGTCCATGCGTGGTTCTAGTTGCATCTAGCTGTAGTCACACCAAACCGACAGTCCGTTGACGCAGACCAGAAACAATGAGGTAGGACTTCTATATTAATCATCATCATCTACACAATTCTTCCATTCCCCTGTTTTTTCTTCAAGAAGTTCATCAAGAAGTATCGCGGCACTTCGAAGCTGCATAGTAAGCATCCTATTGGCAGGGAGTGTTGCAGATTCTATCCGCCTCGGAGGTCGCCCTGACTAATAGGACGTCACGTCCCGGCAGTATTTGCCCCTCTCCGGGTCTACATCATATATAACCTCAGCCCCTCTCTCGATTCTTCCTCTTTACATTATCCACAGAACAACCACTTACCAAGAACACCATTCAGTCTGGCATCCTTCTTCACGACCGCTCGCATCGCCTCTTCAGCCTCTGCTCGTCGCACTTTTACATCAACATCTTTGACCAGATTCCACTCGTCGCCAGTCACAATGGGTGTCAAGCAGCTCGCCAAGTACGTCTCCACTTGCAGTCAATGGATGAAAATGAAAATTTGTTACTAACAATTCCACAGTAAGACAGAATTCGATGCCGCCATCAGCGGCACCGACAAACTTGTCGTCGTCGACGCTTTCGCCGAATGGTGCGGTCCCTGCAAAGCCATTGCCCCCAAAGTCCACGCCTGGAGCGAGGAACACACCGACGTCGACTTTGTCAAGTTTGACGTTGATGAGAGCCCCGACGTCGCGCAGGAACTCGGCATCCGCGCCATGCCTACTTTCCTCTTCTTCAAGAACGGACAGAAGATTACTGAGGTTGTAGGCGTGAACCCGCCTGCCTTGGAGGCTGCTATCAAGAACAACAAATAAGCTGCCTACAATTCGGGGTTTTTGTTTTTTTGATCTCTGACTAATGGGAGATTTGTATTGTTTGTATGTTACATATACCACGTCCAGTGGTTTGGTCTGATCTGAATTGAAATACTTGCATTGAAATATGTCCCTTGTAAAACTGTCCTATCGCACATCTAATTATTCTTCGTGACCATTCTTACGCGTAGCCTTCTCCCCAAGCCCCGTCTTGGTCTCGACATGCTCTTCATGCTTACTCAAATGCACATTCCGCACAAACAAACTCGCCACAACCCCGATGCCAGCCATGCAGGTATACAATATCCAAATGTTGCGTATACTCCATGACCACGCGTCCCTGACCGCGCGTCTCTGCACGGGGTCCGAAATCACACTATCCAGCAGAAACACGCTGGCCGACGCGCTTTCGCCGGCAAATAGTTCCGTTTGATTTGCAGTTAGTCCCGCTGCTCTCAGGGTCGGTTTTTGCAAATTCATGCTATTCTGGAATATGACTCCACCCAACACAATACTCACTGCTGTCGCCATGTTGCGTATGAATCCTAGGGTGGCAGTTGCGCTGGCCGTGTCGGCCTGACTGACATTAACCTGTAGCGCGATGATGGGCGAAGAGAAGAGACACCCAGTCCCCAGCCCGGCCACGACTTGATACATGATGATCTTGACGAGAGATGTATCCGTCTTGAGATCAATGTACAATCCCGTACCAACAGCGCAAAGCACAGTGCCGATGATCATGATTTCCAGAAACCGGCCGGTTTGATGCATCATAATACCCGTAAATGAGCTCGTGATCGATTCCGTCAACACGATAGGCAGCACCAAAATACCGGACTTCAAGGGGGAGGCATCCTTGGCCGATTGAAAGTACAGCGGCAAGTAATATTCGCCGCCGAGGTAGACCATACCCTGACAAAAAGTGACCACGAAACAGGCAATATTCGATTTTTCGCGGAAAATGTTCATAGGCATAAGCGGATATTTGGCGAGTCGTTTCTCGCAGTAGATGAATACAAGAGACATCAAGCACCCAAAAATGATCAAACAGATAACCTGCGGCGAGTTCCAGGCGAATGCATCACCGCCAAAGTTCAGCCCTAACAACAGCATGAGCGTTAGTGCAAGGATTGATAGGCTGCCAAACCAATCCACAGCCTTGATCCCGTCCCAGAACGGTGTGCGCGGATTGTGCACATCCAGGAAGAAAAATAACAACACAAACGCCGTGCCGCTGACGGGCAAATTGATCCAGTACACCCAGCGCCAGGAAATGGTCTCCGTAAACGCGCCGCCCATCAACGGTCCCACAGCACCCGCAATGGCCCAGATACATTCCAGTATGCCGAAGTAGAGACTTCGGTGTCGGACGCTGAATAGATCTGAGACGGTGATGGTGACCATCTGCATCAGCCCGGCGCCCGCAATGCCCTGGATTGAGCGCCCGACAATCATCATGGTCATATCCACGGACTCGGCGCAGATGATTGACGAACCGAAGAACACAGCTGTGGCGGTTAGCAACATGAGTTTTCGGCCCCAGATATCGGAGAGATTGGCCCATATGTTGGCTGCAGCGGCATTGGCGAGGAGGTAGGCGCCCCCAATCCAGACGTAACCTGCTGCAGAGTGTAAGTCTGCGACGACCGTCGGGATGATGGTGGCTACGATGGTTTGGTCTAGGGCTGCTACGAAGAGGGCTAGACCCAGGGCGAGGAGAGTAGCTGCGATTTGGAGGCGGGCTTTAGGCGTTGTGTCGGTTTCGGAGTCGTTATTATCGTCTGAGGGTGCGGGTTGGTACGCTTCTTGCGTGGTGGTTGCTACTGCGGCGGCGGCAGCGGCGGCGCCGGAGACAGTAGACGTTAGATGGGCGAGTTGGATGTCGTCCATTGTTATGTTTGGTGTGTCGAGTCTGTTGGAAGCTGTCTCTTTTAGCTGACTTGGGGGTGATGGTTCCTGCATGACTATGGTGGTGTCTCGCTTTGCGGATGACTCATTTTGAGGTGATTCGGACGAGGTCATTTTGAGTCTTCAATCTCTTTCTGAGAGTATTTTAAGCCCTTTCATAGATTGTCGTTCTTATTCTAGTATAAACTTCCAGCAAGATCGCGTGAGATTGAATTTTGGCGGCTCCCAAGCCACACCGTGCAGTTTTATCTGACCGTGGGTAAGATACCTTTAGAATTGAAGCACACTATTGCAATCATAGAAAATGAACACTCGATCATCAAACCGAACAAGATATATGGAGAGGAACATTAAAAGTTAAGGAGGAAGTCTAGATCCACTCGCTTATTAAAAAAACGTTGCGGTCGACAATTTTCATCTCCACTTTTGTTTGACATGCCGAATCCCGACTTGCTCAATAACAATGCGGAGTCGTCGAGCGCTAAATCATGCTCAACATCGGGGTTCAAAAGAGGGATAGCTTCGTGCTACTGAGGTCCGAGATGAGTCATAACATCAGGCTTGTCATATTGACTTGAATATGATGCTAGCGTGTGGTGACGTGAGGGATCGATTATTAGGGTTTGTAGTTGCACGTGCCCTGAATCGGAGATACAATAGCTCATACTGGAAAGGAATCAAAAGTGGCAATTGACCGTATCGCTATCTTAGTAAGAATGTTGCAATCAGAAGATCAAATCGCATCGCAACAGAGGCCAATGGAACCTGTTATAGATCCATTCCGCTCTCGTCGGATTTCCTGGGTATTCCGAAGCTACGGACTCACGGAGTAGTGGTTCTAGGCTAGTGGATGGATGATAAAGCCTCGACACCTCATGCTGCATATGATCCTTTCCACCAAAGCAGCAGTCAAAGAGTCGATTATATCCTGTTTGAAAACGACACAAATTAAAGCTACCCGAGGGAAAAAAATACAATGGCACGGCAACTCCCTCCCGGCTATAGTCTGCACGAAGGCTACCCCCCCGCCGAGACGTATCGCAATCTACGCAAAAACGCAGGATTATCAGTTCGCTCTCTTGAGCAAGCCCAAGCCGTTCCGAGCGGGAGCTGGTATGGTTGTATGATTAGCTATACTCCTCCTCCAACATCAACCAATCAACAAAATGAAAATGCATCAGAAGACCAGACCGAAATCGTCGCCATGGGCCGCATAATCGGTGACGGAGGCTGGTACTTTGTCATCGCCGACATGGCGGTCTCGCCAAATCATCAGCGAAAGGGGCTAGGAGATCATGTACTCAAGGCGCTTATTGAGAAAATCAGATCGTCACCTGTGGTAGCGGGTGTGCTGAAGTCGGGAGGTCCGCAGCCGTATGTGAATCTGCTCGCTGACGAACCCGGAAGAAAATTGTATGAGAAGAATGGATTTGTGTACACGGCGCCGCATTCACTGGGGATGATGTTAAAGTGGGACTGATCGATCTTGCTATTGATAGAATATGTTTATTGCCTTTCTATTGTAAATACATATGTATGCGCCGCGATAGACCCAACCGACTCTGACAATCTAGTTACAACTTGGCGCGCACCTTGCCCAATTTCTCTACTTCAGCAAATTGGTAGTAGAAGTCCAGACTCTGGGGATTAGCCAGTGTACCTGATGGTTTGATCCGTCTTCCAGATATGATGTGTTTAACTGGAAGCTCGACTTTTTTGCCGGTGATAGTTGCCTACGTGTGTTAGCAACTGATTACGTTGTAAGAGAGAAAGGGAACGTACTGGAATTCCAGGCGTCTCGAAAATATACTTTGGTACATGTCGCGGACTGAGTGATTTGCGAATTGCGTCTCGAATTCGCTGCACCAGATCTTCGTTGAAAATCCGATTTGGTTGCATCTGGACGAAGAGGAAGACCGATTCGTCAAGGTCTTGTGGTCGTCGCTGTCCCACACAGACTGACTCCATAATTTCAGACGCAAATTGTGTCTCCAGGACGTTGTATATCTCTGCTGAGCCAAAACGAATGCCGGATGGATTGAGGACACCGTCTGACCGGCCGGAGAATATGACTTGTTTGGTGACGGGATGGATCGTGATGAAATCTCCATGTGTCCAGACATCTGTTGCAATTATTAGAGACCCGGTAAATAAGGTTGAAGTGCAACATACTGTTGAACCTAGCATAGTACGCGTTGAAGTACTTCTTCGGTCCATCTTCACCCCAGAAAGTCACAGGCGTACTGGGAAATGCAGCCGTAGCAACCAATTCGCCAGACTCACCGTCGGGTAGAGCTTTGCCATCGACGCCTTCCAAGCCTTCATCCACTTGACCATAAACTGCGATGGGGACGCCCAATCCACCGCCCTGACATCCCCCAACATACAACGGGCTAAGAGGATTATCCATTGCAAAACAAGCTGCAATATCAGTTCCGCCAGAAATATTTCCGAGATGTGCGTGAGCTGGGAATCCTTCGTCGTAGAACCACTCAAATAATGAATCAGCTAGTACCATGCCGGTACTCGAAACGATATACAGGTTACTCAAATCGGCGATCTTGCGTGGTTGGATCTTTTGTTTGCGCAGTTCTTGGAGATAGCGAGGCGAGATGCCAAAGTGTGTCACCCTGTTGAAAATGTCAGTAAGCTTTGTCACAGATTTCACTGGAATGCATTTACCTTTGCTCTCCAGCAAGACGGATGAGAAACCCGGCATCTGGGGCGAAAGGACTTCCATCATATAAGATGATCTTCGATCCCGTGAGTAGAGAAGCCACTGAAGTCAGATACATGATCCATCCGGTTGTTGTATATTGCAGCATTACACTTTTCGCATCCATGTCTCGATGCAGTACTGCCTCTTTGGCTATGTTGATCAATACACCTCCGGTAGAGTGAACGATACATTTAGGCTGACCAGTAGTGCCGGAAGAGTATACAATTAAGAACGGGTCGCGAAACCCTACACGAACAAACTCCAAGTTGTCGGAAGGTGCTTTGGACAGAAAATCCTTCAAGGTCTGGGTACGTGGCACAGCTTTGATATCTCTGGGCTGACCGCGTAATCTGGGTAATGAAATAGCTCCCTTGAATTCGGATGTCTCTCGAATCCCATTCACGACTTCGGTCATCTTACCGCGCAGATCCACTATCTCACCTTTGTAGACGGCCGCATCGTCGATGAAGACCAGAATTGGCTTAATCTGCGTCAAGCGATCCAAGATACCTTTTGTGCCCGTATCTGACGAAGTGGTCGATACTAAAGCTCCCAGAGCAGTCGTCGCAAGATAAATGAGCAAACAATTGATGTTGTTACCTGTCACGACGGCAACCCGATCCCCACGTTTAACTCCCGCGGCTTTGAGTGCCTGTGTATAGAGTCCAACTTGTTGTCTGAGTTCACCCCATGTATAATCTTTGGCTGGCTGGAGGTTGTTCTCGACAACCTCGTGCACGGCAATCTTGGAATCCTCCTTCCCGACTGTGGAGCGCACGCCAGCCTTTGCAGCTGCGTAGCTTGGTGTGCTGAACAACATATTCTCCGCGAAGTTTATCCGTACGCCTGGGAACCAGTCTGGATTGTTTTGAATGGGCGTTGATTCATCAACAACGCTTGTATACTGTCCTTCGTGAATCAGAGGCAGTTCTTCCCAGATATTGCTCCAGAATTCGGAGCGATTCTGTATCGACCATTGATAGAGAGCATTGAAGTCCTGAAAAAGATCAGTATTGTTCAGCGATTGTACTGGCCGGGCGGTCGTACAGCAAACTTGACACCCTTAGACTTTTCGAGCTTGGATTTGAAGATTCCCATTCGTGTTGACTGGGGGCTGGGATGCTCCCAGAGCTTGCGAGGCGTATCTACTATAGCGGCCATTCTTGTTTCACTCTCACTGTATGGGAAAATTTGGGTAAATGAAGTCAAGAAAAACTGAGAAGCTCAATTCAAGGTTCTGATAAGTATGCGTTGTTCGGATAGATCGTTCTCGGCCCTCGGTGTATCGCGGTTAAACTGGGTATGTTGTCCCGCTCTTGCGGGGAGGTCCCTCTTGGCCCCACAGATCCCCGGGCCACGATAAGCACAGGTAGTCCTGGTACAACAGAAACATTTCGTGCAACTTTTCAAAAACTCAGGATTATATGGTATTTTGTCACAGAGTCAAATATTCCATTATTGTACTGATTGTACTGGAAGTCAAGGCAGGGGAAAGAGAAAAGAGTTTCTGTCGCCACTCTGCATGTGCAATTACTGTAGGAACTTGTGTATGACTTGCGAGCAGTAATGAAGATAAGGAGGACCGGGAGAATAAAAATTTCCAAAGGTTTATTTTTTTTTCTTAGCTTGGGACAGAATGGGCTCCTTGGATGCTCTAATTCTTTTGTGAGGACTAATTTCATAGTTCTAGTTGATAAAATCATATATGTAGCTTTGCGTGCCTGGGCGGCCTTTAAGGTTTCTGTAGGGATATGGAGAGGATCGACGTACATGGCCAGTCATTTACCTTCTTTGATACAATGGGTGCAATTATGCTAAGAGAATGTTTACGATTACGTCGCTACTGAGCGCTTCCAGTGACGGGAGCCTGTCGCAATTACATTACTGGTTACAACCCGGCCTATACTAAACAATGTGTTAAGAGTATGATGAGCTTAAATTTTAGGGATTCATGACGATCGCTTGCAGTGCTACCGCCGATGAGGCCGGCCGTGGTTCGTCTGTTCCCTGTGATTAGAAAATATCCAACAATTGCTATCATGGAAACTTAAAAAAAGAATGGCTGATCTTGCGTGCTTCGGCTCCGTTGTCAAAACGCTTCTTACGCCAGCGACATCTGCGCCGTTTGCTTCTAGGCAAAAATGCCTAGGACTTTTACCGTTCTCTGGCCGAGAATAGCTGGACATTGATAATACCTGAAGATGTTGCCGAGAGGGTTTAGGAATTTTTGGGTAAATTTCTTGGTAATTTTTTAGACTTCGATTCTGATAAGGATACTGTATAACAGGACGAACATGGAGTCTTTTTGGTGGCACGGGTGCGAGTGTTTATATTCATCTATCTTCTGTCAGTTCTCACAATATACATGAACAATTATACAAACAAACAATTTTATTCAGGATCTTCCATATTTCCCATAAATTGCGATCCTTGAGGCTAAACGTGTGTGGCTACATACAAATATGATCCCCATTTTCTATACAGCTATGCGTAGTATTTAGAAGGGGGGTAACATAGTTCCTACCATTAATTGCGTAAATCGTCAACCAACCGAATCGTACTGGAAACGTCCCATGCCTTGCTTTTGATGCCTATCAGTAAAGTCTACCTGGACCAGTTCCAAGCTTCAACTTTCTCCATTCCATCTTGTAGTTCTGCCAATTAAACCAGTTCGTACTTAATAAAGCAGTCGAAATAGAAGCTTCACAGGCTGAGCCCAGTCCATCAAACAAGACAACCATTTATTGTTTCCTCGATTTCCTACCGAAATATCTTCAGTGAACAAGTTGCTTTGACACAATTTTACTCCTCGTGTTCGATGTCCTCCTGATGCTTCGACAACCTCACCGCGGAAAGACCTCTTGCAAGCTTGCTCATTTGTACAGGATCATGATTTAGTTCGGCATAGATAGCTTCGACATCTGTCCCAATACCAACTTCTTTGGCAGTGTCGAGACTACGATGATCAATTGTCGGCGCCAGAACATGCCAGACTGCCTGCGCATCATCACAGAAGAGATCGGTAGCTACATCCCCAAATCCTTTGATTTCTCGAATCAATTGCCGGATCTGGGATGGATCATCTTTCGCTTTTCCCAAAAGGTTGTTGAGGTCACCATCTGGAATAGTTGTTAGCTGACTTGTTTATTTTTCAGTATCGGACATGTGACGAACCGTATTTCTCGTTCACCAACTGTGCCAAGTCCCCAAGCTTGGTGGCAGCTGTCTCTCGATACCGGTTATAACCGCCTTCAGATAATACTTGAACCCTCTCATCCCACGTCGTGTTGCTCAATACCTTGATATCGTGATAGCCAGCTTTGAATACAGCAATCGAAGCCTTTTGCGCGAGAAGGTGCGAGATCCGAGTTGATTTCAACATCGAGTCAATGACAATGGCTAGTAAGATTTGTGGCGTGGGCTCCAACGGCTTGTCGACTCCGAGTCCCTGCAAAGGCTGAGAACCATATTCGTCAATCGTTTTGTGAATCTTGTGTGCAATGGATGACGGAATTTTTTCACTGTTTTCTTCTTGCCCAGTGTTCTCAGTTCTGGTGCCATTCGTCTCTTCTTCGCTCTCTTTTACGGCCTTGCTAGGAGGAGGCTGCTCTTCTTTTGACGGCGGATCTTGCTTTTGAATGACATTTTCTCCTGTTTCGTCGTCTCTCTTGCGCTTTTCAGGCACTGTTTCAGGGTCTAATTCCGCTTTAACTCCATCTACTGGATTCTTGTCATCTTTCTTCTTCACGTCATCGGTAGCAGCTTTCTTGGCCGTCTTGAAGTGTTTAGCCTGTGGCTTGGATTCACTACCCGTCGAGGCTTGACCGGAACGCGTTTGAACCATTTTGCGAGTGATTTAATTCTATAAGCAATAGTTATAACATACAATTATAATTTGCTACTTACCAACTAGTTTATACCTTAACGTAACGATCACATGACTTATGATGTTGAAAGGTATGACGTCGTGATGATACTATCGATCCATTCCGCAAACGATCGATGCGCGAGATTCTAGAATTTCTAGACTATTTCTAGAATATTTCCCTTGATTGAATCGGCATTTATACTTCATACACACATATATACCTATTACAGCTTCGCCCTCTTTCCATTCTGCAGAACCTGCTTCACCAACTCAACTGCCTCTGTCGCACTACCATACGAAGTCTGGTACCCGTATCCCGCATGTCCATAATTATGTACAACCCAGAAATCCTGGAATTTTTCCCTTTCGATTCGCGGGCCATCCTCACGTAGTGGTCGGAGACCAACGCCGTGCCGGATGATGCTCAATCCTTCGATTCCTTGCCCTGCACTCACCAGACTTGGACAGAGCTCGATGCATCGTTTCATGATTCGAATAGCTAGGTTTGGGTCGGGGTTTGGATCCCAATTATTCTTTTGATAGGATCCGCCTAGGATTGTGCCCCCTCCTGTTGCATATATTCCGTCAGTGATCGGAGAACTGGAAGTGCGATCAATGAAAGGGAATGAAGAACGTACCAGCAGCCCGGGTCATGATATAGGTAGCCTCATCCTCTCCATCATCAGTCCCAGAGATAGTAGCCATCAGCCCGGGATCATTTCGCACGACCACAATCTGGCCTCTGGCTGGTAGCAGGGTAGTATCCATGACACCACCCAAACTACGAGAACATAGACCCGTACAATTAACAACAATGTCTGCGTTCCTCCCGGAATGATGAAGAGCCGCTGCCTCAGAGATGTGGCCCACGATCGCTCGTTTGAATATGACTCCATTCTTCCGGCACTGTCCAACGAGCCAGGGTAGATAGAGGGCCGTGTTGATGCAGACGGAAGTAAAGCTGTTGGCGTTGTCGATGCCGTCGGCGAGCTCGTTCGCAGGTATTTCACGATACTAGCATTATGTGAGCTATCAGTCACGTTGCGGGACATCCTTTTGAGATACTTACGTTAGGAACGACTTTGTTGTACCATGGATTCGGCTTGATTAGCTCTGCAAACCATTTGCCCGTTGTCGAGTCTTGGTCTTTTTTGCGATTGTAGCATACGGTGTCTGTATAGAGGTATAAGCCCAGAGTGAACGATGATGGCGCCCGGCGAAGTTACCCTGAAAATGAATCCCGGCCTCGGGGCAATTTTGAGCCAATTCTTGAAGGTGCGGCCATGTCGCCCTTTCCCATTGTCCAATCCTGTGATCTTCCTGTCCCACCCTGAATACGTCTATGTCAATGAAAGGGTTCTCATATTGTAAGACTAGGAGTGACATACGGAAGGTAGTTGGCACCAGCCCATGGGGAGGTATACTCAATATCGTAGTCTCCCGGCATATGCTTTGCGGCGACTGTGATCTTATTATCAGGATCCTGTGAGAGTAGCATTGCCGTGGTGAGGCCGATAACTCCTGCACTATAGTGACATGAGACCGTTAGTGATTGCGCTGATCATCGGAGTGCATCATGAGACGTGTCAACTGGTGAGAACATACCCGAGGACCACGATGTTGTTTGATGCCATCACGAGTGTATTAGGCTTTTTTATTCTCCTAAATTGAAAATTGAATCATATATTTGAATCATATAATTTAAAGGCAGGGTGCAATTAGAAAGAAGACAGTTAGTATGAATCGAAAGAGGGGTTGACCCAGTTAATGCGATAAGATAAGCTTTGCACAAGATAAGATAGGTACATAATTATCCGATTGACTCTGATCTTTTCATTCTTCCTTCAATCTCAAAACTTCCAAAGTCACATCCGGCCTGTATCGATTCCGATACTTGAGATACAAGAATCTTTTGGGACTGAGCGAAAGTTTATAGTACAAAGATCCTCACGGCCGTAAGCGAGGCATCTCCCTTGCACACGCCAACTTCGACCAGGTGGGTGGTGTTGGCTTCTCATCATGAGTAGCCAATTGTCTTGCTTTGCAAGCTCCCTTTACGCCTTCCACAGAACTTCATAGGCCTCCTCGTAAATTCTGGGCTTTTTGTCATGGACGGCGCATGTCCAGGGAGCACCACGCGCCGCAACCTGCTCACCCACGGGATTAGAGACTGATAATTAGAAGTGAAATGTTTATTGGTCAAGTCAAGAGACTCTTCTTCCATGCTAATCATGCCGAGCCTAGCCATGGCTACATCTGTAGGGCTGGCAAATGGCCAAATATGGATAGTACACTCTGTAAAGGGAGCTTCTTCACCAATCTCTCTATACTTATCATATGTACATGCAAGACGTCATCGTTATGAGAGGCTTTGTAGCCTCATTTAAGTGAGTGTAATGTGGCCCTAAGTTGATTTGAAAATTCAAGAGTCTTCAAATGAGTCAATATGATTGTTCCTTGTAAGTCAAAATGGTAAATGATACCATCGAAAGACAAGTACTTATTGTAAGTAACATGTGGTTTTTGTCAGGGTTCGAGAATCTTGACTCTGTATTTCGCTATCTCTGAATTCTCTATTACTGTGTGATTTCCGGGGGCAAGCACAATGTTTGGTGCAAGGGTTTACGTCTTGCCGATGTGGTGCCCCCTGAAGGGTACCATGGCATATCTTTTCTGAAGATTCCGTCTCAAGCTCTAGGAGATATTGAAACTGTTGTCATTTTTATAAAATTCAGACGGAAAGATCGAGACTATGAGGACAATCAAGGTATGAAAAGGAGACCTCCATATACACTTTCCTGATATTGTCGATGTATCAAGAAAAGCGGACCCACCGAATTTGGTACTCAGCTCTGGTCGTCCAACACGCGGAGCACAAGCAACATATAAGTCTCATTAATGATTCTTACTCCTAGCCAAGAGTTGAATGAGGAATAGTGGTGCTCATCCACCGCAATTCTAGTGGGGAAATATCACCGGGGAATGAAGATCATGGGGAAACGTGGGGAATCTGGGGTAGGATTTGGGAACCGGTAAACAAAGTCGGCAGCTGTCAATTTAATGCTGATTCTATAAGAAGAAACATGTCTCAAGGAGGAAATGAGATTATTTTCTGGTATGTTCTTCTTTCGGTCATATTGCCAAACAAGATGAAGTGGTTCAACGTTGTGTCTGCTGGGCTCATGGTCTGGACGGTTGTATCAGCTATACCAACACCTGGCAAGCCTCATGAGGGTGAAGGTAGCGGTCCGTATCCGGCAGTAAGTTTCTGAAGGGGCACAGCGTACCCAAAGCGCGCGCTGAAGCTAATTCTCCGTAGTACTACTTTTCTGAACCCACTCTGGAAAACCACACCATCTACATGCCCAAGAACCCACCGGATGACATATCCCTACCTGTGCTTGTGTGGGCTGAAGGAGGTTGCGATAACAACGGAACCCAATTTTTCAACTTCCTGACCAACATTGCCTCCTATGGCTTCGTTGTGGTAGCCAACGGTCCAATCAACGGCAGTGGCTTTGACGTCGAGAACCCTCAGTACTTACGAGACTCGGTTCTGTGGATTAGTGCCAAAGCCGGTACTTGCGGAAAATATAGAAATGTGGATGCAAGCAAGATTGCAGCTGCCGGTCAGAGCTGTGGTGGTCTTGAGGCGTATACGATGCGCAATGACTCGCGCGTTTCGTACCTGGGCATCTTCAACTCGGGCTTCTTGTCGGTCGTCCCCACCGGTGCACTTCCTTCCAACATTGTCGTTGAACCCCCTAGTACTATTCATCAAGTGCACAAGCCCGTATTTTACTTCTTGGGGGGTCCCACAGACATTGCATACCCACAGGTACGTTCAAATTGCACTGATAAATCTTCATGAAGCTGACAATCCTAGGGCGAGGCGGACTACCACAACCTGACCAGCGTACCCAAGTGGATTGGTAACTACCCCGTCGGACATACTGGCACATATTCCGAGGTCAATGGTGGTGCCTTTGGCGTTGCAGCTGTCAATTGGTTGACATGGATTTTCAAGGACAACACGACGGCGGCCAAATTCTTCACCGAGAGAGGCGCCCAAAGGGCAGGATGGAATGCGACAGAGAGCTTTGATCTTCAGGATTTGTTGAAGTATTGAAGTATTTAAGATTGTCGAGGTGGGGGTGACTAGAAGCCGGGGCCTTGGGTCATGTGCTCATTATGTGTGTAGTGCTGGACCTCTGGTGCTGGGTTCTATCTTTATTTTGGACATTAGTAATTATCAGTAGTTACTAGTAACTAGTTAGCTGATGACCCCATAATCATCAGATGATAGATCCTTATTCTCTGGCGCTTATTCTGCTACGCAATCGCAGGAGGTTAGCATTGCAAGATAAGCTTATTTCATAGATCCATGGCTGGGAATCATGGGTAAACCTAATTTACATATACACCGACGGTCAGGATATAATTTTACACCTTGCCAATCACAGAATATGTGATTTTGCTTTGAGCGGAATTCTCTCCCTTGCCTTGTAATCAGAAGCTGGGCTGATATCAAAGTTGGGACATGCAGGATCCAGTTTTGTGTCGCTCGGGTGGGCGCCTGAGGCATGAAAAGTCGCTCGGGCTCAATGTAGAAAGCTTTCTATCACACTGTCGCAGCGAACTGATTCTATGACTCACCGACCATTCAGACGATCCATGACAAGGGGTGAGTCTCTGGAGCAATAGATATGCACAGATCACTAGCCTGTGGTGAGGGATGTGTATGGGGTGCAGAGCTAGATGAATCGGCGGACATGTGATACCCCATTTGGCATATTTCTGGAGTGTCAAGACAGATCAAGAGCTCGTGTACCGCATACATAGTGCGATGATGGTTATGACGCTATTCCCGGAGTGGTTCCCGACGTCTTATCTTTTTGCAGGTCTGGTCTGTAGATAACGGACTCGACGAAGAAACAAAAGTCGAGAACCCTGCGTATACCTGGCCCGTCCACCCGGGAGAACAGTCTGAATATACACCACTTGTCTGGTGACTCACAGACTAGACTTGACCATACACGACCCGAAAAAGCAGTGATGCCAAAGTGGTGATGTTCGAGCAGTTCGTGTCACCAAATCGCGGTCAGTGCGGCAAGGTTAGAGCGGGGCGATTAGACGATCTGCTTGCAGAATTTCGTGACTAACTCTTAGTCACAGCGCTTCGTCTGCAACGCTGCCACAGCCCATGCCGACGCTGTAACCCTTCTAAGTATAGCCCAAGGCTCCCATTGCGGGTCTGACTCACGGGGCTCGGTCCTTTAAAACTATCGGCACATAGCTTTTCGTCGGTATGAGTTGTGTTCTGGAAAGTATTCCTCTCAACCTCCAGACGAGTGCCTTCACCGGCAATGTCGCCCTCGGATGTTAGTCAATTCGCGGCACAAGTTGCAGATCAGAAAGCGCGAGCCTTTTCTGCAAATGTCGCCGTCCTGGTCTTGATATTCTTGCTCGCCGTGCCCTCGGTGCTTGCTATACAGTCCCATTTTCGCCACAAAAAACCGAAGCCGAGACTCTACGAAGATAAGGATGGAGTCGCAACCGAAGAGTCGATGGCTGCGTATTCGGCCACGACTCCAAAAATCGTGCTGAACATCTTCACGATTGCTGGTTTTGCGATCGCTACGTCTTTAGCTGTTCTTACTACTATAAATAAAAATGAGAATGGTATTTTCATTCATAACTGGCTCAATTTCGCTCAATGGGTAATAAACACTAAGAAAAAAAGAATTGTTCCGTTTCACGCTAATACTTGTATATTTAGACCATTGTTCTCATCCAGACAGTTTCAATCAGCATTGTCAGGGACCACTCGAAATTGTTCTCACTGGGGCTATATAGTGCGCTTTCGAGCATATTCTTGTTTGCGGTCCTCTTCTACCAGACGTCGATACTGATACAAAACAAATCCGGCGAAAACACGCAATGGATGTACACCGTGCATGTTTATATTTACTCTGCCCAGGTAGTCGCATCGCTTCTATCAGCACTGGCCGGTATCTCCTTGCCTCGGAGACCACAGGTTTTTTATAAAAACTATGTGGTCGACAACATGGACACCCAGTCAGCCCTGGAAAAATACACTTTCGCTTGGATCGAGCCCATACTCATGATTGCCCGGAAGAGGAGACATTTGGATCTCAAGGACCTGCCGAAGATGAGCCATCACGCCCGCGCAAAGGATCTCAGTGATTCCTGGGCAAATAAAAGACACTCGAGAAAGCTCTGGGTTGAAGTTGCTCTCGCACACAAGCGAGCCTTGATTGTCCAGTGGATTCTCACTTTTTGTCAATCAATCGGCACTTTCGCACCTCAGTTTGCCACATACTTCATCCTGAAAATGCTGGAAGATAACGCAGTCGGACAAAGAGCGCCCCCCGAAGCATGGATATGGGTCATTGTTCTTACAATCACCAGTATCGGGAGCTCCTGGGTTGAGTCCTGGTTGTACTGGATATGTTGGTCTGAGCTCGCCATTCCAGTTCGCGCCCAGCTCTCAGCACTCATCTTCCAGAAAGCCATGAGACGCAAGGACGTCAAAGGCGCTTCAAAGGATGCTATCAAGGGCAATGTGGAAAATACGGCAGAGACATTGCCAGAAGATGATGAGGAAGATGAAGAGAGCGACCCAAAAAGCAAACAATCAACAGTCAACCTCATCGGTGTTGACACAAAACGAGTATCGGAGTTTTGCTCTTTCAACAACATTTTCCCAGGCAGCTTCTTTGAGCTGATCGTGTCGTTTATTTTCCTGTGGTCCATCATCGGATGGGAATCTTTATTGGCAGGTTTTCTGGCTATGGCTCTTACTATACCGATCAATATTTACTCTAGCAAGCGGTACTCGGATGCTCAGGATAGACTTATGAAAGCACGAGATGCCAAGATGGCCGTGGTTACCGAAGCTCTGCAAGGTGGGATATGTGGTAAATCTTTTTAATGTGTGAAGCTAACTCATCTTAGGAATTCGTCAAATTAAATTCTCGGCTCTGGAAACAAATTGGTATCAAAAGATAGGCAAGTTCCGCGGAAAAGAACTGGACGAGCAATGGAGTGTGTTCCTGTGAGTTCATTTACAGATATAAGTTTTGCAGCGCATCGCTAATACGAGACAGTGCCGATACAATCCTACTCTTGTAAGTCGCAGTTTAAATTTACGATAGAACTCATCGCTAAGATATAACAGCTGTTGGATCTCGAGCCCAATCCTGCTTTCTGCAGCCTCGCTCGCTACCTACGCCGTGATACACGGCAGTCTCACCCCTTCTATAGCATTTACTGCGATCGGCATTTTTGCTAACCTCGAAGTTACTCTTTCCGTCATTCCAGAATTGACGACAGACCTTATCGATGCATATATCTCCATCAGCCGAATCGAGAGATACCTTGAATCGCCAGAAATATCTAAAAATAGTACTGACACACCCGATATCGCATTCGATAACGCATCCATTGCTTGGCCGTCAGATGAAAAGAAGGAAGCCGATGACCAGAGATATGTCCTAAGGAATCTGAACCTGTCATTTCCTCAAGGGGAGCTCAGTGTTGTAAGTGGCAAGACAGGGACGGGTAAAAGTCTCCTGCTAGCGGCAATCCTCGGCGAAGTCGACGTCCTTTCCGGAAAGATCAGTGTTCCGCGCCCACCTACCACCGAGGAACGACATGATCATTTGGCTACAAGAGACAACTGGATTTTGCCTACTTCTATTGCGTTTGTAGCGCAGATTCCTTGGATCGAGAACGCTAGTATCAAGGACAATATCCTCTTCGGTCTCCCCTTTGATGAGCAACGATATCACAAGGTCATTGAAGTATGCGCTCTACGGAAAGATCTAGAAATGCTCACTGATGGAGAGGACACCGAGATTGGTGCTAATGGTATCAATTTGAGTGGTGGTCAACGGTGGAGAGTCACCTTTGCTAGAGCACTGTATTCCCGAGCTGGAATCTTGATTTTAGATGACATCTTCAGTGCCGTTGATGCTCACGTCGGACGATTCCTCTTTGAGAAAGGTCTCACTGGTGAACTTGGTGTTGGCAGAACCCGAATCTTGGTTACACACCATGTTGCTCTCGTCAAGTCAAAGACTAAATACGTGGTGGAACTGGGCGACGGCACAGTCGAGAATTGCGGATTGGTCGATGACTTGGAAGAAGCCGGCACCTTGGACAGGATTGTCAGTCATCAAGAAACCGAGCACGAAATCCAGGAGGATGAGGATTCCACCGCTGTTAATTCCGAGGAACCTTCTGATAACGAGGCGATGGAGCAGCTGAAGAAAGTTAATTCTAAACAAGCCCCGAAGAAGTTCGTAGAGGATGAGGCGAGAGAACACGGACGAGTCAAGGGTGCTGTTTATAAGGCGTATCTAAAGGCCGGTGGTGGATTTCCTTATTGGACTGTCGTTTTGATTGCATTCATAAGTATGCAATGCATCACGACGGGTAAGTCATTTATCTCCCTTCCGACTGCATGCATCAAAGGCTGATGATAATTTAGGTCGATCCTGGTGGCTCAAAATCTGGACTGGCGATGCCAGTACTGAAGCCAAGGGGCAGGCAGTCACCTATTTCCTCCAATCACAGACGCCTTTCATATCATACAATACTTCGGCACCCAGCGTTGGCTCGCTATCAGACTCCAGTCCCAAATACTCCCTTGGCTTTTACTTAGGAATCTACATTTCCCTCTCCGTTGTGGCGGCTATCTTGGGCACATTCCGATACTTCTTCATATACATCGGTTCGATTCGCGCATCTCGGGCTCTGTTCAACAAGTTAAGCTACACCGTGTTACGAACACCATTGCGGTGGGTGGACACAGTGCCTTTGGGTAGAATTTTGAATCGATTTACAGCAGACTTTGAGACCGTCGATGCTCGTTTATCTCGTGACTTTTCAGGTGAATTGGTTGATGTCTTTCAACTTTTCGGTGTTATTGTTGCCGGGTAAGTGACCTCGATTCATGTCATACTTTGGTTATTCTAATATTGTTCTTGCAGCATCTTCGTCTCACCGTACGTAATCTTGCTTGCAGCTTTCTTACTTTTAGCTTGTGTTTGGATTGCGAAAATCTATCTCCACGGGGCCCGTGAGGTGAAACGTCTAGAATCCAATGCCAAGTCACCAATATTCGAGCAATTTGGGTCTGCTCTCACCGGTGTCGGTACGATAAGAGCCTTCTCCAAAACCGACACGTATATTGAGCGCATGTTTGCCAAGCTTGATGATTACAGCACCACCTACTGGCACCTGTGGGCTTTCAACCGATGGATGGGTTTACGTATGGCATTAGTTGGCAGTCTGTTCTCTACGATCGTTGCGGCCATCATTCTACTCATACCAACTGTGGATGCATCACTAGCCGGATTTGCGTTATCGTTTGCCCTGAATTACGGACAAACCGTCATCTGGATCATCAGACATTACGCAAACCTGGAGTTGCAGATGAACGCTGTGGAACGGATCACAGAGTACTCCGATCTCAAGACCGAGTCCCAAGATGGTGCTGATCCACCAGCTGCATGGCCAAGTGAAGGTCGTCTCGAAGTTAATGATCTTGTTGTTTCTTACGCGCCTGATCTCCCGCCTGTTCTCAAAGGTCTTACTTTCCGCGTCGAGCGCAGTGAACGTATTGGTGTTGTTGGCCGTACTGGGGCCGGGAAATCGTCTCTCACATTGGCTCTCTTCCGTTTTCTGGAGGCAAGCCAGGGTAGTATCCACATTGACGGTCTTGACATTTCAAGAATCAAACTATACTCGCTCCGTTCACGTCTAGCGATTATTCCCCAAGACCCCGTCTTGTTTTCGGGAACTGTCAGGTCAAATTTGGATGCGTTCGATGAGCACTCCGACTCTGAACTACGTGATGCACTAGTACGCGTGCACCTCGTTACAGAAGCCGAATTGAGTACTTCAAACAACGAGCCATCCGGATTAAGCGCCAACAGTGGAACAGCAACCCCGTCAGAAAATCAAAACGTCAACCCCTTTACTTCCTTAAACTCACCCGTCAGCGAAGGAGGACTAAACCTCTCCCAAGGTCAAAGACAACTTCTCTGCCTCGCCCGAGCTATCGTCTCCCGTCCCAAGATCGTGGTCCTAGACGAAGCCACAAGTGCAGTTGACATGGCGACCGATGCACTGATCCAGAGAAGTATCCGTGAAGAGTTCGGCGACAGCACCCTTCTCGTTATTGCGCATCGTTTGAGCACGATCAGTGATTTCGACAAGATTCTCGTCATGGACGATGGAAGAGTCGCTGAGTTCGGGACTCCGAAAGAGTTGATGCAACTGCAGAACGGTATTTTCAGGGGTATGGTTGGGGAGAGTGGCGAGAAGGACAAACTAGAGAAACTCATTTTGGGATGAAAAAACATGTCCAGTATTTTCAGCGTTTAGATACGTCCTCCAGGAATCTTAGCCTGGTTGAAAAGTTTTTAGGTGTATAAAGGTTCGCAATTTTGTTTTCTGATACTTATTGTATGGCTTTTTGATTTCAGTGTGTCAATACTAGATTATTTTTCCAATTGGTACATTCTACGCGTCTATCCCTCAACCTGACTAAGTATTCTCCGATGACTACTCACAACTCATGTCTTATCCCTAACCTGCCATGGTGAGTATTTTATGATCGATCTTGGGGATATAATGAAACCCCGTGTCTGCGGACTTGCTTTATTCACACTACAGCTTAAGATCTCGAGGTGTACAGCCGACGAAGAAGCATCGTAACAACATAGATTGCAACTGGTGATGCACCTCCTTCCTGAACAGGTGAAAGCTCTGTAGTCTAGTGTGGGTGTACCTATGCCTAGGTAAAAAGCTCCAGATTTCTCACCACGATTCCGCTTCCAAGATTGCGGAGAAGTTGATGAAGGGTCGAGGAGAATCTGTCAGTAAGTTCTATACGAGCCTACAATGAACTTTTTAAACCTCACAACTTGGGAAATTGACTTCACGAAGTGAGAAAACGAAATTGTCCTGAGGATAAACATTTTTACTTTTCTATCAAAAACCCTAATCACTGTGGCTAGCCGCATCGAGTTAGACCAGGCCGCCACCTTCCACTGTCCAGCTCGACATGGATCTTTCCATTCGATACGAACTATAATGAAATATACGTACCATAATTGCTTCAGACCAAGTCCAAAATGCCGGGTCTGAGTATCATCTCTATCCATGCCTAATAAGCCTTAAGCTTATGATCGTTGCCAATCATGTCGACCCTAATCCACAAGCGGAAACGCGCCAGAAAAGCATGTATCCCATGCCATCAGCGCAAGCGAAAATGTGACACGGCGTATCCCTGTGGCTTGTGTATGAGTTATGGATATAATTGCAGATACGTTGATGATGACAGCCCTAAGATTACGGGTGGTGGCGCGGCCAAGCGCGTCATTCTCGCTAGTGAAGATCATCCCACGACACGCAAGTCAGGAAACCAGCCTCCCATGGAGCATATCTCTCGTGATGAGGACGGCTTATTAACGAAGAATCCCGCCATCGTTGCTGTTGACTCTCCAGGCATCTTTGATGAACAAAAGTTCAGACATTCGGGGGCATCAGCAGCCATGGCATTCCCCCACATCCTGGGTAAGGCTCTTGGTTCCAATGATCCCCCAAGAATGCGGTCCTTTGCCTACAACTTCGGCATCCGTCCGGAAGAGGCATCCAGCTCCCACTGCTTTCTGGGAGATCTCATCGCAGAGGAAGACCTCGGCTCCTTCTCAGAAGTATACTTTTCATTGTTGAGTCCCATTGGCGATGTGATAGATCCAAGAATCTATGCTCAACGATGTCGGGAATATTATCAAAGCTCTGGTAACAACGCGGTTGCATTTGCCGCTATGGCTGCTGGTGTGGCTGCGCTCGGATCGTTTTTATCCTCAAGCAGACACCCGCGGGAATCTGATCTAGTACAGTACGCCAAAGCTATTCTCGATGATCCGGCCTCTGTGCGATTGCATGGCATCGACCATATTGTCGCTTGGGGCATGCGAGTGTTATACCTAAGAGCTACAACCCGCCCTAGCAATGCCTGGATTGCCTCATGTACACAAATGCACCTATGTGAAGCAATAGGGCTGCACGAGGAAGAAAACATTAAAAAGATGGCGTCCATCGCCGGTGCTGCAGCCCTGGGACATGATGCGGACCGGCTAAGAAGAATCTTTTGGGTCTCCTGGGCAGGGCATAACATGCTGTCCTATGAGTACGATCGTTCGCCCGTACACTTTCGAGCCGTAACTTGCAAACCTATTGTTTCGGCATCAGGGTCTGTTGCCGACCAATTCGTTCAATTAATACAGCTGATTCCCTCACCTAACTCTCCTTTCCAGCTTGAACGACAGTCTTCAACTCCGAGTGAGGAGTTATTCCAACGTCTCAAGATATTGCGTGGGTTTCAGACCACGCATCCGTTCCTAGTGGTAACCAAGGCAGAAATCGCGTTTTGTTTCTATCGTCGCCTATACCAGCTCAAGACCTGCATACCAGAGGAATATATTAAGCTCATTATTGATAGCGGGAATGCCGCAACGGAAGCAGCAGAGCAGCAAGCTGAACAAGGTCGCCTGTTCTGGAATGTCATCGGCAGCGTCTTTCAATACGCCTGCATCCTGCTGGCAATCGACACGCCAGTCGCCTCTGTACACATTGCGGCTACCTTCAAGGGCTTAGAAAATATTGTCAAAGCTGTCGATACGGTGCTGACACGCGAGGCATTGTCGATGGCGCGGCATCTACTCAGTCTTAATATAGCAAAGAAACGTAAAGAAGTTGCTCAGCTAGAAGCCGTCGAGAGCACTTATCAATCATTTCCGACGCACTCGGAATCCGAGACCAATATTGCCATTCCAGATATGGATTGGGGGATGGACTGGGACCAGGTCTTTATCGAGCCATATCTATCGATCCTCGGACAAGACTTTCACTTATAGTGCTTCAAGCTTGCTGATTACCAATTGTCTACTCGGCTGATATCCGATATGTAATTACCAGCTTACGATTCCAGAAGTTGCACCAGCCGCCAGTCCGTACCTGAACAATTCCAGACGTTTCATGCGGCTTTGTGGGCGGCTAGTGCGGAATTACTGATCCAACGCCGCAATAAAGCCCCATCAAATATCACCGCCGGCGGCTTTTGCGGCGGACAGCAGCGGACTTGCTGACTTCCAAATGTTGTCCTTCTAAAGAAATCCGGAAATTTACAGTAGACTCAGGATGCTGGAGCATGTGTATAGATAGACTGGAATCCTCTGCTCCAGCGAGAATTAGATGGTCGATTACCACTTGCTTACCCGATCGCCTCATTTCCCCATAATTCATTTCCGATAATCAACTATACCACGATGTCCAGGTACGCCAAAGATCAGCCTGTCGGCTTTGTTAACGCCATCGAAAAGGTTGCTATAGTCGGGGTAAGCATGGTCACCGGCCAGCATATATCTTAATCTCAACACTAACAAATATGCATAGGCTGGAGGGACAATTGGATCACACATCACCAATGCCCTCTTACAAACCGGCAAACACACAGTCACAGCCCTTTCACGGAAAGGCAGCGGTAATAGTTTGCCTGAGGGCATCACCGTGGCTCACATTGACTACGATGACGAGGCCACCATTGTTGCCGCTCTCGTGGGCCAGCAGTTTCTTATCATAACCATAGCCCCTACTGCTCCTCGGGACACGCACAGCAAGCTCGTCCAGGCGGCTGCTAAAGCTGGTGTCCCGTACATTATGCCCAACGGGTACGGCGCCGATATTGATAACATCAAACTCGGCGAGGACACACTCTTGGGGCCCGTAGCCAAGACCAACAGGGATGAAATTGAGCGGCTAGGCATGCAGTGGATTGCAGTCTGCTGTGGGTTTTGGTACGACTATAGCTTGGCTGGCGGCGAGGCCCGTTTTGGGTTCGACTTTGACAGGCGTTCCTTGACAATTTACGATGATGGCAACACCAAGATCTCTACTTCAACGCTGTCGCAGGTTGGGCGCGCTGTGGCTAAGGTTTTGAGTCTGAAAGAACTGCCTCAAGATGAAAATGATAGAAGCCTTACTTTCTCGGCCTTCCTCAGTAAAGGAGTATACCTCAAAAGCTTTGTTGTCAGCCAAAATGACATGTTTCAGAGCGTCAAGCGGGTCACTGGTACAACTGATGCTGACTGGACTATAACTCATGAGGACACCAAGAAGAGATATGAGGATGGCCTAGCGCAAGTTAAAGCGGGCAACATGGCTGGCTTCGGCAAGTTGTTATACGCAAGGGCGTTTTATCCGGATGAACCCAGCGACCTCTCGGAGAAGGTCCAGAACGATCTTCTTGAGTTACCTGACGAGAATCTGGACGAGGCTACGAAGGCTGGGATAGACTTGGTCAAGGAGTTGCAGCTTCGTGTTGAGCGTATGGCGTCATAGAAATTGTATGGTAATTATCTTAGCTGTTGATATATATCCCTACTCAAATAATAAAATCTGAAGACAATTTAATAACATATACTACTGCGCTCCGTACGGTAAAACGTTCTTGATAATGTAATCAATCCCTTCTCTTCTATAATCGTCCGTCTCAATAATCGAGCCGTATGCATTGAATACAATACTTTGGCCACCATGCGTATACTCCGGCCAGTACGGCAGCATTGAATCTATAATAAGTCAGCTTAAGTAAGATTCTTAGTTGAGGCTTGCTAGTGGTCGTACCTTGTCCGGGATTAGGATCGAGACTATATGCAAAAGACACCCAGGCACTCGTAATCTCTCTCGCCAGCGCCTGATCCCAGGGAAAATCGGCCACAAGGTTTGAAAATACGTAATTCTGTTCCAGCCCAGTTGTGATTCCCTTGGCCAAGCTACTCGTATTGTGAGGTAGCTGGTCGAACCGATACCGATAGACAGGAACATTGCCATTGTGCTTAGCGATTTCCCGTGCGATCATCCGTGCTGGTCCTACCTGCACGATATCGCCGAAGATTGAGCATGCTTGCTTGTCTAGAGACCCCGAAGTGAGCTTGAAATCGCCGGTGTTGTACGGACAGCCCAGTCTAGGATCGGTGGGATAGAGATTGAGGAGTGTTTCGACAGTTGAATTTGGGAGAGTTTTCGGGCGGAAATACCCTTGCGCTGCAAAGCTATTAGCAACTTCTTCTATGAGTAATAAAATGGGATAGAGAATTATACACAGAGGTCCCCACAATTGCTCGGTCGTGTTGATCGCCGTTGGTGCAGATGTCGTACCCTCATCGGTATTCGCTTTGTCACCTGCGTATCAGCAGAAATTCATTGTACATTCAAGTGAAGGACTTCATACATCCAACAATAGTCGCAACCTTGACATACTTGCCTGCTGACAAGGCGAACTGTATGGATGCCTGCGTGAACGAGCCATCAATCGACTGTCCCGTGCTAGACCCAACACTGCCCATAAACACGGAAATCGGAAGGCCTCTAATACAATCTAATTGTATAGCGGCTGATGCATTAGCTACAGAGACACAGGTCGTGTTGCTGATAAGAGAGTCAAATGTCTCTTGGAAAGCAGATGTGTCTGGTCCTGTTAATGGAAAAGCTCCTCCACTTTCCATAATTGCGCCTCGAAAGAGACCGTCATCACGGCCGCCGTAGGCCATCATGTGGGAGTAGATTGACACAGCGCCGGCTCTGACAGTTAATCAATTAGAAATAATTCTGAAAGCCGCATATTTATCACACTACTTACGACTCTCCTGCAAGGGTTACTGCATATTTGTTAGCCATATTCTTCGAATCAATCCCCTTCTAGAGACATACCTTTCCTCGAGTCACCTCCAAAGGCCTTGATATTTTCCTGAATCCAGTGCAGAGCAAGACGCTGGTCCAACATGCCCAAGTTCAGCAGTCCCAAGTCGGACATTTGCTTCCCATTGAGAAATCCAAGAGGTCCGAGACGGTAGTTCTAGAAGCTTATCAGAGCAATCTTTATTTGAACAAGGAATTACCACATACCACTGAAACTAAGATAACAGGCTTGCTGATCTCGGTCGATATTCGAACAAGATTCGTGCCTTCGAACCGTGGATCTGCCTGCAAGACGATTGCATCAGAAAAGGGGTTATCCGCATGTCTCAAAGTGAACTCACGGTGTACCCTGATGACAATCCACCGCCATATAACCATACCAAAACCGGGAGTAAGGTGTCTTCAGCCCTATTGGACGCATTTGATGGTCTCCAAATATTCAACGTGAGGCAGTCTTCGCTTGGGTCAGGATTGTTTTTTCCATAGCAAGCCGGACCAAAAGCAGTGGCGTTCAAAGTGCCAAACGAAGACTCCAGAGGAATTGATTGATGTAATCGAAGATTTCCGACCGGAGGCTGGGCGTATGGAATACCGAGAAAGCGCTGTACATTGTTCACGGGGTCATTTATTCCGTTGATAGTGCCATTAGTGATTGTGACTGTTTGACTTTTTGCAATCTGGGCGAGAATGGCAATGACCGCAAAACACGTTGACAATCTGCTTGAATGCATCCTTACTGAAAGACTCATACTTCTCGTACAATTGAAAAAATTATTCAATCAAGCTTGCAGCTTGAATGATAAGTAAACAGTGTTACATATTTCCCCACGAAACACATACATCAAATCGTGGGGAATCTGGGGAAATTTGGATTGACTGATTGCGGGGAAAATAGCCTTACCCACCACCATTTCACCGGTCTGTATAGATGGATGGAGTTTGGTAGCTTTTTGTGGCTTACTTATCTATATATGCTATTCTAACCATGGCTCACTTACCTCTTGCCGCTTGTGTCTATTGCGTAAAAATGGCCGTGCGGGTTGGCTAGATCAGCAAAAGTTGAACGCGCCCTCTGATACTATATCGTATCGATTTCAACCACAAAACTGGACGAGCTCAATTTGACACATGTATTAAGTCTCAAGCCTGCTCATGGGTAGAGTAATCTTTAAAAAAAAAAGGATGATGATATTTCTATTGTAAATTTAGTATCTCTTTATTTGATCAACTACTTCAACGGGCGACATCCCGGGAGAGATATGTGTCTTGTATATGACTGATACCGTCCCACGATTGCTCTTTCCTTTTCATGCTTAGAACAGCCACTCCGCCATCAGTGAAGCTTCCTGTATCGCGAAGGTAGGCTATGCATAGCAAGTAAGGGTCGATAGGAGTTTAAGCCCTCAGTGAACGTTCGGCAATCGCTGCCATAGCGGCTGAATCCCATGCCCCTTCACGCCAAGGTCTTTCAGAGAGTATTCTAACAGCGCGCCAGCGTAAATTCGTGTCAGGAGCATTCTGCGCGACAAAAAATACGGGCGAAACGAAGCCGGTGCGAAATGAAAAGAGCGGTAATAGACCGGTAGGCTCTAGGGCTTTCTCACCGGTAAAAGCATCGTAGCGAGTCGACGGATATCTAGTTTCCAGAGCCGCTTCAGTCAAGTCTAGGATCTCAGAGAATTGAGTGAGCTTCAAGTTTCTCGACTCATGAGGGACTTGCATTCGAGCTGCGATTGCAGAGGATCGGTCGTGTACGTTGATGACATTGAGTTTCAACGTAAGGAAGAAATAATTCGCTCGAAGCAAAAAATGACGACTCTCCACCACATCATTGACGGTCGGTCGGATATTTGAAAACGAGTGATACCATAGATCTAAGCGTGATTGAATAGATCTCTTGATCTGAAGCAAATTCTCACGGACAGAGCCTGATGTTTGTTGTTGTGCGCGTACGGCATTGTGGCTAAAGGTCATTATATCGTTTTGAATACCGGCAAGTTCGTAACACAGTGTTTCCAGATTGATATACGGCTGTAAAGGTACTGCACAGGTCTGAAGTTGAGTGAATGGGAGCGGAGCATCGGTATGGGCACGGTCTAGATTCAACCACAAAACACTGGCCATGTCCAAGGAAGCTAGAAGAAAGAGTAGATGTTGGCCCAGAGCGCTGGTATGAGCGGGCTCCGTGAGCTTCACAGCATTGGCCAGATGGAGTTGGACACCATCTGCATTACCCTGCAGGAACTCGAACAACATGAGAAGAATGCAACACGCGAGAGCACTGAGGGGCAGGACGGATTTGTCGCCAGGACTAGTGTCAAGTAGTAGGCGCAATTGACTAATGGCCTTAGAGTATTGTGTCAAGGCAAGGCTACTGAGGTCCTTTGCGTGTGCGTCTGCCGTAATGGATAGTTCATTGGCTTCGAATCTCTTGCTCATGATCCCCACAGCAATAGCTGCATGGCGTATTGCCAAATTCTGTTGACCAAGCTGGAGCAGGGGTGTGGACCAATTGTTATTTCCCATACTTACCCCGAGCTGGAGATCAGTTCCATCGATGAAGAAGCGGAAACCCTGAGCTTCTTGTTGGTCTTTGAAAAGACTAGGCGAAAAAAACTTAGGGAGAGGTGACACAGACCTCGAGGTGCGAGTTGGATGGCCGCCGTACTGCTGCCCGGTTACGGAGTCGATGTATCCATCACAAACCCGTCCAGTCTTGCTGCAATTCTGGCAGATAGGTTTGGCTTCGTCACATCGTTTGTGACGGATCCTATGCAGGTCCACAAATGTCAGAAAAATTCAATGGCGGTGTTATCCTACTCTACTAGTGTTCGCAGATCTTGTGAAACATGACATCCAAAACTTACTTGCAAGTCCCGCATCCGGTTCTTCTCTTAGGGGCACTTGCCCTACCAGCTTTAACTTTTCCCCTTGCTGTGTCTGACATGTTTATGTCGTTGATGTATCATGCCCGTGCGCTCCTGAAAAGCTTAGATGTAAATCGAATTGAAGGGTCACTCGGTGCTTTTAAACGTCCTGCAAAAAAATGGAGCTATGTCCGGGCTGAGTACGCGGAAGCCAGTGACAGCTTGCAACCGCTTCATGGCAGTACGCAGTGACGAATGATAGAAATTATCATACTTGCGGCTGAAGCGATCTGCAGGTGAGCGATGAGGGCATTCAGGTTATCTTTAAGGAAGTGCCTAGAGTGGCGCATCATTACGCGCTGGCCAATCACAGACCCGTGAGAATATCGTGGGGTCCGGATATAATATTTTAGCACTTATACTACGGCCATTTATACAATAGCCTATATTATATTTACAGAATTATTGAACGCTGACTGAATTCCAAATCATCAGATCGGCTTCAATTCGGAATCAAGCTATGGAGCCAAGAGAACTCGTGTTGTTCTGGTTGGACAAGGCGTACGAATAAACGCGTTTTTGCGAGCTTAAGGCAAAGCTTGACAGACAGCACAATTGACTAGTATTTGCGGCTGACTTAGTTTTAATTTGTCGATGAGTTGGTATTATCTCTCTGGTCGGACGTCATACATCTCGAAGCTCCCTAGAGACAGGTATATAAAGAAATGAGTAGACACCGAAATCCAAGAGCAAGTACATTCCAAAGTTCAACCGGATTGTCCTGCTTCTCTCTTCTCTTCTTTCCTCATTAGAGAATAACCATACAGAATGAAGCTTCTTCCAGTTACGAGATTGACTCTGGCCTTCGTATTATCACAATATGGCATCGCTGAAGACATCGTCAACTTTGACACAGCAGTCAGCAATTGCCCTCCCCTTGGAGCAGTTTTTCCTCCACCAAAGTCTCCATCTGCGGATCCTCATGTCCAGGCTCTCGTTTCTCAGGCTAATTATCTTCAAGGAGTGATCGCTCAGAGCTTCGGGAATGCGACAGGTGTATCAGTTTCCATCGGATCTATCTACGAAGACGAGCCTCTCCTTGGAGTGTCTTACACTCCGTTGGTGTACAATACCACAGGCACACACACGGTGGATGGAGATACAGTCTTCAGAATCGGAAGTGTTTCAAAAGTGTTTACCGTCATGGGGCTGCTTCTGCTAGGGGACAAAATCAGCATGGCGGACCCTATCACCAAGTATGTTCCTGAACTTACGCGACTGAAGGGAGAGCCGGACAAAAATGCAGTTACAGCAGTCGACTGGGACCGTGTCACACTTGACGCTTTAGCTTCTCAATTTGCGGGAATACCGTATGATTGTAAGTGATCTTTCGTGGCATCAGCGATGGGAAATACTAATCGAGATGCGCTTAGTGGGCAATGATTTTGGTAACAACCCATTTTTCAATGGTACCGACTATGGTCTTCCGGAGTTGACTGCAGATGAGCACAGTAATTGTGGTGATCTGCCTTCATCGAGACCCTGTACCTGGGATGGTATGTACAGGATAGCCAAGCTATACCAATATTAGACTGCGGACTAACTTAGTCATTAACAGATTTCTGGAGCGATTTTGGCAAGCGGTCTCCGACTTACGGACCCTTCACAACACCAGCATATAGTGATGTTAGCTACGACATTCTGGGCTTGGTTATTGAACGTGTCTCGAATGAGACCTATGGCAATTACATCCAGCGCAAGATCCTGTCGCCGCTCAACATGACTCAGACCTTTGTGACTAAACCGGAAGACGATAGTATTGGCTTCATCTCTACTGAAGCAAACTTCTGGAGTACCTCGTACGGTTTCTTGCAAGCGTATGTTTACCGATTCACCTTTCCGTTTTACGTATTGATCAATCTTCCAGTGACGGTGGCTTCTACTCATCGGCAAATGACCTCGTGAAATTCGGCCAGGGAATCTTGAACCATAAACTCCTTCCCGAAGTTACAACTCGCGAATGGATTAAACCTCGTGCACACACCTCATCCTTAGGAATATCAGTTGGCGCACCATGGGAAATCGGTCGGGCAAACAACCTCACTGTCGATGGTCGCATAATCGATGTATACAGCAAAAACGGAGGTCTGACCGATTACAATGCCTTTTTCGCCCTTATTCCCGACTACGGGCTGGTCTTATCGATCGTCTCCGCCGGACCTCAATCAATGCTGTCGTCGCAGCTGGGACTCGCGACACAAATTCTCCAACCCGCAGTCCGAGCCTTCGAAGCTGCTGGCAAAGCAGAGGCAAATATTTCATATGCCGGAACTTATGCCAATACTGCAACCAACAGCAGCATCACGGTAGCCGTCGATGACCAGTCTGGGCTTAACGTGACTAGTTTTATCATGAACGGCAAAGACATTCTAGAGACATATCCGGTTATTGCTTCGTTCGGACCGGAAGGAGCTACAGCACCGGGCGTTGTCGCGCAGTACTTGTCAATTCGACTCTTTCCAACAGGGTTACAGAGCAAAGATTCTACTGCCTGGCGTGCAGTATATGACACTGTTGCCCCATCGGATGTCTCATCTTACGATGAGCAGCTTTTCATTCTGCAATCAGCATGTCAAAGCTGGTCCGTTATCGACAACGTGGTTTATGGGCTTCGGGCCTTGGATGATTTTGTGTTTGAGATTGATAGCTGCGGGGGGAATGCGACGAGTATTACTCCGCGGGCTTTTAGGCAGACCTTAAAGCGAGTGCAAGAGTGATCTACATTTGATCTGTCGATGTATCTCCGTGTGGATTATCAAACTGACGAAATATCTGTATCTGACAGACACCAAGATTGTGTTAGAGATGTTCTTCTATCTATTAATTCTAATATACTAGCTTAATCCGTGGTGGTATTTTCGCGACCTTTGAAACCAAATTCTTATTCTGATAACCAATCAGATTATATGAATGATATGCATACAGTGGATGGAATTCAAGCTACAATATCTTGAAGAAAGTTTCATGGCTGGTAGCTTTGAATTGTTGTTTGGCCCCACTCGAACCCTAATTTCGAGGTATTGCCTTTTTGGTTCCATCGATAAATCTAGGAATATTCCGTATATTGTGGCCGATAACAGCATGAGATTTAAGCCATGGAGATCGTAATTATAAGTGATCTCTCTTTCAAAGGCTAAGATGGGAATAGAGTGCAGTCTGGTCGTGATTCAGTACCATTGTTGCATATTTGTAGCACGCCTATTCAAGCGAGGTCGAAAAATCGTAGCTCTCGAAGTACGCAGAAATTTCATTGCCAATAAACTCCATAAAATTAATCTAAAAGTGCTTGCACACAATCCGCAGTCCAATATCAAGCAATGTTGCTATGATCAATACCATAAACAATCCCATAACTCGTCCCTGCAGCCAACGTCCCAACAATCAACGTCTGCACCGCGCCCCATAATCCCGAGCGAGTAGTCTTGATCACGATGTAGTTTTTAATAAAGCCGAAAGCGATGAGTATGACGAATGTGATTCCGATGGAAACGAAGAGTGCGTGGGTTACGTTGGTCATGGCGAAGTAAGGGATCATTGGAAGGAGGCCACCTATGGATTTGCAGTTAGTCTATTGTTGGTCTGGGGATTGTGAGAGAGTGATAGATTGTACCGATGAAATAAGATAGTCCCATTGTTGCAGCCGAGATCCATGCTCGAGAGACATTCGGCTCTTCTAGTCTGAGTTCAAACGCCATCATGAACTATCATAAGTGTAAGCACAATTCAAAAAAAACCCCCCCGAGAAACTGAGCAAAAAACACATACCCTAATCCAATTGTCCTCATTTGTAACCAGAGAATCCACCACCCCCTGGCTCGCCTCCCTACTAATCCCATATTCCGCAAAAATATCAAAAATCTCCTCCTTTTCCGCCCCGGGTTTCTCGGCAACCTCCCTTCTTTCACGAGCAGCCTCATTTTTGAAATGTTCTCGATCAGTAACAGCAGCTAGATACGCACCCAGTCCCATCGATATTGCTCCACTAAAAAGTTCTGCAAGGCCACCGACGATGACGAGTTTTGAGCTGCCGAGACTTGATAGTCCAGCCGTTAGGGCAAAGGGGACTGTGAGGCCATCGGCGAAGCCGATTATGATGTCTCGGACGACGTCGCCGTGGTCTGAGTGCGATTCATTGGCAATGTGGGCGTCTTGAGGGGAGAGGGTTTCTATGCTGGGTTCGGTTGACATGATGTATATTTGCTTGGACGAGGTGTAAATAGCTTGAATGAAATGTGTATCGCCTCAATGACATATATTACTTAAATGGAAAATGATGAATTTCTCTGAGAGCTGTTGAACTGTACTCTTTAGGCTCTTCGCTATAAAAATATTCGTAATAATCTGTTTCTTATAACCCTAATATGAGATCAGGACATACCGCGCTCGGATCCTCGTCTATACCAACAAGACTGGAAGGTGACGTGGGAGCGCTATAGACGTACCAATCACACAATTCATATTTCCAATCTTTGCAATCATCACGTTTTTCTGTAAACCTGAGACGACAAATAAGGTACAACGATCGAAGGCCATTAGGGCATAGACCGGGATCTCCTGATCGCCGAAAAGAGTTCCCGCCAATCAGGGCTGAGGTATTACCAATCTCTACATTTTTCGCAGGAAATTGAACAAGATATGCGAAATATGTTCAAGCTATGCTATTTCACACTCGTTCTAATCGTACAACAGCAGGAAAGCAAATCACCTGATTTCTCACGGAAAATAAGCTACAGCACAGTCCTCTCCGTTGATTTCTCCTTGATTACAACCTCTGGAAAAAATTCAATATCGATATGGATGTCGGCAGGGTTTAATAGTCTCAATATCTGGAGCCTCAAAGAAGCCCAGTTATAAGTTACACCTGAAGGCACGGAGACGACGATGCATGGCACCGCTTCATTCAAGCTTCTCCCCACCTGATAAAGACAGACAAAATGCCAGGGCAGATCGACTTTGTTTCGGAGAAGCCTCACAATATCCCCTTTGACCTCTCTGTAGTGAATCGAAGCGGGGTGATCTGAAGAGATAGCAAATCTTTTAGGGAAGAATCGTCTGTCACAGTCGTAAATGTCCACGTGCACAAACTTTAACTTCTTCCTCTTTAAGAGGTCGCAGACTGCATCTCGCACCTTGCTAAGATCACGATCCGGCACAGGGTCTTTTTCGATTCCTATGCTCAGAACGGTGCTAGGTCGTTGACCAGAAGGGTATATTCGCCTCACGGCAAAATTCAGCTTCACCCCTGAGCCGTCTGCGGGGAACCCATGTTCGATGAATGTATCTCGAATGTCACCTTTGTATGTCAAGATGAGCGCTTGTATAGCAGGGTGGGCGAGTACTTTGACCCCATATGGCCAGGGATCTTGGACGGTCGATGAGCGGTATGGGTCACAGCGGTAGAGGTATGTTTCGATGGGGAGTTCCTCGTTTACTGCTCGGGACTGTCGGCGTTGCCTTCGCCGATAGCGGGGAGCAGAGCAAGAAGTCATTCTGTCAAATAACGAGAGTCTTTATTCGAAACATTTGAAGAGATATCACCGTGACGTATACCCGAATGTAACCTGGAAAGGGGAAGGAAAGCAGAAAAAAAAACATATTGTATAAGTAAGAGCCTCATTTATATAGGAGAGTTCCACGATGCAGGCAGCCATGGGTACCTAGTGAATGGAGGCCTACCTGCCATTTTGAGCATGTGCCATGAAGATATAAAAGCCTCAATAGCCCGAGTAATCCAGAAAATATGAGTCACTCTGACTGTCAGCATATATCCTTGGTGATCGAGCTGCCTTTGTCAAAGCGTGTCTGCTTTGTCTACCTTAAATCCTAGGCAGTCAGACCTGAAACATCTCAAACGAAGCTTCCATTGAGAATGTAATTGTTGAACGAACTACAGTATTGTTCCATTGAGAATACTTTAGTGGCACGTGAGATCCAAGCAACTCCAGTCGAATGATGCAGCGTTTATCGTGACATTGCAGAGTAATAGGCAGGCGTCAATGGGAATACAATAGGCTGTATCATTGACTTCAGGCACCCAACAATACTCAAACGTCTGTGTCTTCTTTCTATTCAGCTCATTCCACATTGAATCTGGAGATGGCTTCAGGGTCAATCCTCGAGTATAAATTCTCTCGAGTCGGCCATCTTTCCCCTTTTTCAATCTCAAGATCTCGTCTTGACCTCTCATTTTCTCAACTTCTCGATTTCTCATCTTCTCGTGTTCACGAATCCGTCATCTCGAATTGCAAGAAGAAAAAAAGTACCTGCCTGGAAGGACGTGTTTGCCTAGTAAGCGCGATTCTGCCACCGCCTTGGCCGAGTCGGTGACATCAACCAAAAACTCTTTTTTTGCCATTTTTCTTAGGCCATCTACGGTAAGCCGCCTGATCAACTAGCTCGTCGTCTTCTTGTTTTCTCTTGCTAGTACTGCACCAGGCTCGCGGGTGATATTCGTGGAGAGCTCACCTCATGCTGACGGAGACCCAATTCGATTTATTGCTTCGTTCCTCCATTTCTTGATCATTCGGGTCTTGTCATTACCCCGTCTTTTTCTCCTCCTTGCATCAATTCTTAAGCCACTAATCCGTATCTCCGTGAAAATCCACTCCACCCCTGGTCTTCCTACTTGCTGCTCCGTTCCCCTTTTACCGGCTGATCGTCTGCCTCTTTGTATATTTTTTTCTTATTAATTTTCTGCATCTCTTACACTCCTCCATTGCATGGTCTCGCCAAATGAGGGCAATTCGTCCGGCAGAGAGCTCCTGCAATCATGGCTGACTCGCCGGCTAACCGAAGCAGGATCGTGCCCATCATGGCCGACCACAATGGCGGTCCCTCGACAATAGCTCCAGCGATAGCAGCCACAACAAACCCAGCACCCAAACCGAGGTCGACGACCAGAAAATCCACTGCTGTTCCCAAACCGGCTGAGTCATCTGGCAGAACTACGCGTTCTCAAACCAAAGCACTCGGCTTGGACAATATCAATGTTAACTTGAAGACGCTGGAAGCTCGAGGGCTGTACGTGTTCGATACCAAGGGTGATGGTATGGTCAATCGATTATCGCGATGAAGAAAAAAAATCTCATAATGTCTAGGTAATTGTCTTTACTACGCTCTATCCGACCAAATGTACGGTGATTGGGATCACGCGACCGAAATACGCGACAATTTATCCGCCCACATGGAAGCAAACCGAGAATACTTTGCAGGCTTTGCCGTGGCACAAGGGGGAGAAAGACGATCCAAGCGAGCTACAGCTGCACCACGAAGAATACGTACTCCATTGGCAAGTCCGTCGCCCACACCGACCGAAATCGAAGACGCGTTTCAGGATATGGTCTCGCGTACTGCGACCAACTACATCTGGGGTGGTGCCGAGGAGCTTCAGGCCTGTTGTCAATACTACAAACGGGACATTCGGGTATACAGTGAAGATCTTGTGCAGGACTTTCGAGCTTGGAACGCTCCAGATGGCGAGCTTCGAGACTTTTTGCATCTTGCATACATTGTAAGCCTATCTTCTTGCCCGCCTCGTCATTGACTTGCACCTTGCTAACATGTCTAGAACAATGTCCACTACTCATCAGTACGCAACGTTGACGGCCCACACGAAGGAATGCCGAACGTGAAAGCGAAAGAGCCGACGAGTCCGGTGGTTTTTGACCTCGAGACGGCCCAGCCTTGGAAGATCTCGTGCATCCAAGAAGGACTTGGAGGTCAATACGATCATGATGCAATTGTGGAAATGCTGCGTCGCTGCCGAGGAGACATTGACCGTGCATTCGCCAACTTGTTAGATGAAGAGTCCTCATCAGCTTCATCATTTGTCTCCTCGGCGAATTCGACTGCGTCGTCTCAGACGTCAGCGGCAACAACAGCCAGCACATTGAAACAACACCACAGTCAACCGCACGGGCATACTTCAGCACTAATGGCGAATTTCAAACCCCGTCTGATATCTTCTCGTTCCTCTTCTCGCCACAGTACAGCTAGCAAACGATCTGCAGACGACAGCGACGGTGAGGGTCCAATCCCTGCTGTTCGGCAGCGTGGGCGAGAGCAGAAACGACGTATCCTACCCAAAGTCACAGTGGGCATTAACTTTGGCGACCAGGAAAAGCCGGATTTGGTATCCTTGCGGTTGAGAGTCAACTCTAATGCTATGGCTGAGCAAATCAGTCCCACACCTTCACCTTTGGAACAACCGGAACAATCGAAACATATGCCTAAACCAGTGGAGGGCCGCAAACTACGACCACGCAAAGCGAGGACAAGCGTCGATAGCGAAGCTTCTACTTCTACAAATTCTAGCGATTCGCCCGTCACCGAAGTGGAGGAATGATTTGTCTTTATTTGAGCGTTGTCAGCATTATCAATTTTGAAACATTTATTGGCCATTGCATCGGCACAAGCACGGGCATTGCATGCGTTACATCTTTTGTGATAGTAGCGAAACGACGTCATGAGCATCTTTGGAGTTTTTTGGGCATTTTCAGGGGAGACATGAGTTGACATGAGATGAAATGACAAGCATGATACATGGCAAGGTGTTTGGCGTTCAGTCGTTGTTACTCATTACATAGTCGAGTTCTTTGGTGGTTTGCGTGATACCGAAGCACAGTGTACATAGCACATTTCATGGGGTTTATCCTCAATCAAGAGAGACAGGTCCGTTATAACGGCTGTCAAGATATTAAATCAAGTCAATCATAAGCTGGCCTCTATTACCCAGTTCCGGTCTAACAATATTTTTTCCTGTTATCTCATCATGTTCGTATCCACACCCACACTCCTGCCCCATCAACTCTTGCGTCAATCTCGAAATCGTATCAACAACCCAATCATGGTCCCCATCCCCGCTACCAGTTTTGTGTAGCTGCAACAAATGCGCCTGAAAATGCGTAATCCTCGTCGGAAAAATCTCCAACCTAACCGGCCTCACCCCTTTCCCGCCTTCTTCTGATTCTGACTGTGTCTGCTCCTGCACAACAACCCTATACAACGCACCCAAATCATTCCTAAACTCTCTATTTACAGCATAATCATCCACAAAATCGCCACAACCATAGATGATCACTTTTCCCGGAGCAGGACACTCGATACCCTGTACATGATGCGATGAGTGGCCATGGACGATGTCAATCCCGCACTCAAAGAGGAGAAAATGCGCCATTTGCCGGATTTCGGGGGATGGGTGCCAGGTATAATTCGGGCCCCAGTGGATAGAGAAAATCTTGAGTGCAGGCGATGACTCGGGTGAGCGGATCTCTGGTGCAGGGGAGTGTTTCCATATAAGTCGTTTGAGGTGTTCGCGGGATTTGGGCGTGTAGTCGACGAAGTGGAAGGTGGGTATGTCGCGCCAGGCATGCGGATGGTCTGACGCGGCGTATATGTGGATTTTATGAGTGCTGGTTGCGGAGTCGAGGGTTGAGGCTGATAGCGCACTTGTACTGTCGGCGTATGGCATTGTCGCATGTTGCTCCTGCTCCTGGCTTTGTCGGGGTAGGTCGAGTATAGCAGGCGCAAAGGCTTCCTGCGTCGTCTCCCCGGCTCCCGCAAAGGCAATTCTGTACCCCTTAGCACCAGGGGTCGCAGCAGGTGTGGCAGAGTGCTGCTTCAACGTCCAAACAGTCTCAACAAGCCCCTCAGTCCCAAAATCAAGCGTATGATTATTCGCCAGACACACGAAATCGATCTTGGCCGCTTTCAGAATCGGCACTGCATTGGCCGGGTGCATTCGATAATTAAATACCTTATCAGGCCAGGGGATCGGGTGCGTCGTTACCGAGGTCTCGAGATTGATAATGTTCAAATCGCCTTCGGTTGCGAGTAGAGGCAAGACAGTGCCCCAAGGGCTGTCGAAGGTGTAATTATGAACGCCTAGGCGGGATGCGTATCGGTCTTGGAAGACGCGCATATGTCGCTCGTCGTCGGCGGAGGCGACGTGGGTTAGGTAGAGTTGGTCGATGAGACGGCCGAGCATGACGTCGCCGGTGAAGTTGAGGGTGTATTCTTTGCTGGCCATTCTAGCTGTGTCTGACAAAGTGCAAGGGCGGTTGCTGCGTTGATGCTGTTAGTGTCGACCTATGAGGCTGAAATTACATGGCTGACGAGTGTGGTATGTTGCCACTTCATGATGACATACGTAAAGCCTAAACTGTGGCAATCGCATTTAAATAGTATGATTTTCCAAAAATATCAAAATCTTGAAATGTATATGATTCTTTGTTTCAGACTGAAACTTTTGCTCACTAAAAAGTGGCGACGGGCTATGCCTATGGGTATAATCTAACATGATATTCATCAATAATGAAACTCGTCACTGGTGTACCGTTTACTCCAACTCGGCTAATTCGCGTTCTTTTGCCTTCAATGCTTCTCGCATTAACTCGGCTTCTCGTTGAAGCTGCACTCGTCGCTCGTATTTGTAAGCGTCCGATTGCCCTGGAGACGGGATAGGCGGGGATTGTGAGTGACGGTAGCCACCTACAGGCATCTTGGTGGTATCTGCCGGATTCGCACCGGGATTCAATATCGAAGAGATAGGGCTAAGCCGGGCTGGAGGGGTCGGGTACGTTTGAGACATAATTGGCGGAAGTTGATTGGAGGATTCCATCGGTGGGAGAGTGTCGCCGTCTCTGTTGGATGTTGCGCCAGGGGAGTGTGATCGGCGCTGGAATGTAGATTGTATTTCTGGTAGACGGGGACCCGGACGGTGAGGTATGGTAGCAGCGGCATTCATGTTGTAGCCGGTAAAGTCGACAGGTGGTGGTGCCAACAGTGGCCTATCAAGGCCATGCGCAAGTCGTGCTGGATGAGCTTCCGGAGACGCGGAAGATTCGGCCGACGATTGTGTTCCGGCGCCTGGTGAGTGATCGCGCATTGCGGGGACCACTCGCTTACGCCGTTTGATGATCGATTTCTTCATCGTTGTTGGTCGGTAGCATCCATGCAATTTGTAATACAAACCTGATAGACTTAGCATACTTCAATTATTCAAGGCGGGCCCTTCATAAACTCACCACAAGCATTGCAGATCGGATGACCATTCTCGTCTCGCCTCCACAATGGCGTTACTGTAGTGCCACAGTTTTGACATGCGACCAGCAGCTCTCCACCACCTTCTGCGTTAGGCAAGTTGGAATCGACTGCTGGATTTGGTGGCTGCTCTTCTGCAGGCTGTGATACAGCCTGGCCGCTAGCTACACGAGTAGTAGATTTGAAAACACGATTGTTGTAAGCAGGACAACCGTCGCACCCTTCTGCACCACCTGTACCATTGCAGTTTCCACCACCCGGACATGACCCCGTAGAGCCACAACCACTTTCAGGCAAGGCTGTCATTGGAGCTGGTGATGTACTTGGTGAGTCGGGGTTTGGCCCAGTAGTCGATTGCGGACGGTTTCTATTCCGTTTTGTCGGCCTGTGAACATTCCTAGCTTTCAAGTAGAGCCCGCAAGCATTGCATATCGTCGCACCCGTTGGAGATCTCCGCCATAAAGGTGTACTCTTAGTGCCGCAATTGCTGATACCCATTAGCATCAAGTCTTTGCTTCTATCAAGGATAAAGTCATCTCACCTGCATGAATGCCCGAGAAAGGCAGTGTCGCGCCCTGATGGTATTTTTGGTGACCGCTGTGGTCCTCTAGACATGGTATGGTCGACCTCCGAGTTTGCTTGATCCGGCGTCATATCCATTTCATCAGACATTCTGGGCTTGCTGGCGCTTTGCCAATCGTCATTTCCTGAAAACACTCTGTCCTGTTGCGGGAAAGCTAGAATCGGACGCAATCCTCTGGCGGATGAAATGAGCTGCTGTGCTGCGTCGAGATCTTCGGCGGATCGCACTGATGTGGTATCAATTTTTCGCTCTAAACTGAGGGACGGCGCAGTTTCCATCTGTTGGCAAGCCAGATTTGAGGGTGGTGACAGTCCAGTAGAATCGTATAATGCCCAAACGTTTGAACAGTCGAACAGGTTTAAATGATAGTAACCAATAAGTTGGAACTCACAAGGCAGCAATATTCAGTGCTTTAGTTGTCAAGCCATTTGCTGAGTGAAGTTGTGCTCGCTGTAATTGACTGAGACGGAGGGAAACAAGGCAGTCGAAAAGTCAACCGCCAACGCCGTGCAACGACAGGGCAGATATCAGCGAACAACTATCAAAAAAGGTCGTGCAAATATGTCGAGATGGGCCAAAAACACAATATAAAAGAATAGTAGTTGAATAAAGGGAGAGGACTGAAGAGGTGAGGGTCACAGATAAGGTTGGAGGGAGTAGGAGTCGGAGTGTTGGTGGGTGGCGTAATCCAGGTCCAGGACCGCTGAATGTGGTACGTTGTATGGCGACACCTCGTGGAATCCGTAAATTCGCCGAGATCTCCGTGTCGACTTGACAGATCAGTTGCCTATCACAAGGGCTGCAGAATGTTACAGTTTGTGACCATGTGTTGATAGCAAAGAAGGACCGTTGACGCCGTGCACTGCGGAAGATAGCACAAGGTTTGAGCTTTGATGGCGGGTCAAAAGAGCCGAGCCAGACAAGAGATGTTTATATCTGATTAGATGACTTCACGCATTAACTCCGAAGAACAGCCAGGAATGCCCGGCGAGTCAAGGGTCAAATGCACAGAGATCGAAGAGCAGAAAGGCGGTGCTCGGGAATGCTAGCACAACAATCAATGCGCCTGGAGATAGGGAGTACAATCAGCCAAGGCTGTGGGGAAATGACGAAAGAAAAGGCTTGAATATCCTCAGATTAATCATAAAATGATGGAACACAACAGAATTTTCAGCGACCAGGGCGCTGGATTGGCTCTGGATGTCGTTGAGCCTGTTAGAGAGTAGCACAGAACAAGCATTTGAAGCAAGCAGGCAGCGATCCATTCATGTACCAATCGGCGGTCGCGTCGATGTCACTCGCGCCATCCACGGACTGAGCGTTTATAATACGCGCGTGCTGATTGGGTGAAACTGCACTGCGGCGGACCCCCTTCTCGGGGTCTCGAGCTTCCATATCGGGACTAGCGGCATATCTGTGACCGCGTTACACTATCTGTTTCTTCTAGCGGTATTTTATTCTCTCATTGCGCCGCGCCGCTCGTCAGCACAAATGGGACAGTTCCTATTGGTGAGAAGCCTTACCGCTAGTGCATCTTCCATACCGTGTCATCGGAGCAGCTACTGCCCTGGCCTTCCTGCCATCCTTCCTTTTTTGTACGCATAATGTAGGTCACAACTTCCTATTGGAATCTTTGCCTGTTGCAGCAGCACACTCCACCAATCTTCATGTGGCAGTACCTCCTATCTTCTAACTCCTTACCTATACATGAGCACGCACGCGAGGTTACAGCCTACATTAATACGCTATGCGTCTCATACCTATAGATCACTACTTCTAGGCCTTGCCAATCAAGACTTCGCCGGCAAATGCGCAGATCCCGATTCTATGGCCTGCAGAATGAGGGCCTATTTTCAATAGAGAACGCTACTGCTTCGTGAGACCGAGCTAATCGACCGGTACTCCTTCTATCACGAAACATGCTTCAACATTTGTCATTCGGTACCTGCTTTCGTAGCCGATACACAGGGTTTCCAGTTGGCTTGCTCGATGGAAGCCTAACTGGAGCTATCTGAGGATGAAACTGTTCAATGCATCAAGAAAGCTATTTTTGACATCATTTTTGACCCTGATAGGCATCCAAGCTCATGGCCATTTACACCAACACGTCGACAGGGAATCGCATAGAAATAAAAGTTCGTTCGTCTTTTCGAGAGCTTGGCTACCAGATCTCACAACCAGCGACTAGCCCCGGCTCTTTGCATTACCCCGTGTGTGGGAGTTTCGTTACATAGGATCGCCCGAGTGCGGTCCGATCTCTGCGAAGCTCCTCCTGTTTAAAAGAACCAAGAAAAAAATGATGTTACCTGAATTTTCTGCCTTCCTAGGTCTGCCGATGCAGGTCCAATTTTCATAAATTTGTTGCGATTCAAGTTGGGAATTGGAGATTTTTCTCAGCAGCCGAACGGAATCTACCTTTCCTGATGCCGAATGTCACTAAAAACCTCTCGCAGATCGAGCTTGATGCCAGCAAGTGGTAATGCAGCACTTGAATCACTAACTAGTCGCTTGATACTGTCTAAAATACTCCTTACAGTAATAATGACCTTATCATCAAAAGCAGTAATAGTGTTAAAACGGGCCAGATATTGCGACTCAATTCTCGATCGAAAAGCATCTATAGCTTCGCATTTTTCGATCTTCGACAATATGGCATACGAATTATAGCGACAAAACTTCTCCGTAAAGATCATCTGGCGCGCAAAGTAACAGATCTCGAATCGGAGCAGAGTGAAGAAAATCTCGCTCTTCCCGGTCAGACTGGCAGGAGCTTCTTTCCCATCCGGATCTAACATTGAGTCATTCACATTAGACGGAAAGGGCGTGTTGAAAGATTTTTCGAGGATGATGGGCTCCGTGCCATGCTCCGCTGCTATGCAGACATCCATGACGCACAGATGCCACCATAGCCGCCGGCGCATTTCTGCGTCAAAGGGGGAGTGGCTGAGAGCGGTTCCGTGATGATGGAGTTTGAGTCGGATTGCGTTTCGTATCGCCACGCCAATAAGGGTATGTGCATCTGGGCCTTGATCGTCTCGCGATGCACATGAGAGGTATAAAACGAATGCTTGTAGACTCGCGATATTAGGTGACTTTAAAAGATCTACACGTGCCAAAGCAGCTTCAACGCCAGTCCGGTACCTATAACCAGTTAGCATCGGAAATCTTCAAGTACGGGTTTAAAGCTCGTACCTATCAAGAAGTGCTTTCTTCTGCTCGCCCAGGATATATTGGCAGTCATCCTGAGACATTTCAACAATAGTGCAATAGTAGACTGCAAACATTTGACATTCTGCGTAAGGCTCCACACGATCCAATGCTCTAATAGCGTTCACTATCTGCCTTTGGAGAGATGGGATATGGAGTAGTTTCAGAAGTGGATCGATGTTGTCGATGAACCTTTGCCATATGATAATGATGGTTGTCGGAGGTGGGTGAAGAGAGCCCATCGCCGGCAATGAGGTTGTAGAGAAAAATGCTGGCTGCTTAAGATCCGGTAGAGTAGCAATTATCTGCGGCACTAGTGACATCTCAACATCTCGAGTTCTGTCAGCGGCCACTGGCTGATCGTTCGTAGATGATGGTCCAAAACTTTCAACATTTTTTGCACTACCATGACCCACGAGGCTCATCTGCAAAAGTGATTTAATTTCAGATATCCCCTGCTCTAAAGACTGCAATTTATTTTCAACACCCTCTATGCGATCTATAATCCCCTCATGACCCCCAGTCTCAACAGCGGATTCCGGATAGACGCATTGAATCCGCGTCCTCACGCAATACGAGCAAGGAATAGACCGATCACATCTTATTTTCCGCCGGCGGCATTCATTGCACGACGGGCCGAGACCTAGAACCCTAGGAGGCATTGAGAAGAGTCCAGGTAGGTTTCAAAGAAAGCTGAACGATAGTGTGGGTGGATGAACGGATGCTGGTTGGATGGAGCGGACAGTCCGCGTAGATAATGTGTAGCACCTTACATAAGCACTTGTTGAGAAACAACGGTTACCAATTATTCTATAATTTCTTGCTCTCATGTCCTCATAACTTGTGAGTAGCGAATACAATCAGTACCTAGGTATACGAATCCTACCAATTGTGGATAGTGCAATAGGTGCGCATCACCCGCAATGGCCAATGAAGCCTCGTCATATTAGAAATATACCCTGGCAACGGAAAAAGACGATTAGCCATCATCTTCGATTTAGAGATGTAGTTCAAGGATTATAAATCCTCCTAAACCTAGCCACATGTATAAAAGGGGTCTTGTCATCTGCTGGTTTAGGCTATTTTCGTTATAAGTAGAGACAGACCTTCAGAAGTATACTATTCGATTCGTCGAACTTGCTCAGCATAAAGTACAAATGACTTCTCTATTGAAGAATGTTGTCCTCATCGGAGTACGTCTATTACGTCTTGACAGTCGAAAAAACTCACACTAACTGCTGGCTTAGGCATCCGGTGACATTGGCAGAATAATTCTCGACTCTCTCGTCGAATCCGGACTGTTCAACGTTACAGTGCTCACAACAGGCTCAAAGAATGTCACATACCCCCCAACGATTCAAGTCCGCAAGTCCGACTTTTCAGACCACGAACTTGAATCCGCATTTACCGGGCAAGATGTTGTTATTTCAGTGGTGGGCATGGCGGCCTTGACAGACCAGAAGAGATACATTGATATCGCCGTGAAAGTTGGAGTGACACATTTCATGCCATCAGAATTTGGTGCAAATGCGTCAAATGATGCTGTCCTAGAACTGCTTACCATCTTTCAGGGAAAGAGAGATGTTTATGAGTATCTCAAGACTAAAGAGTCGAAGAATTTCAGCTGGACGGCACTCGGAACATCGATCTTACTTGACTGGGTAAACATATTCTCATCATGTCGACAATCTTGACAAAAGACATCACATCACTGACTTTTTTATATTTGTAGTCTCTTGCTAGCGGAATCTGCGGATACTATATCGACACTCATACTGCAACAATCTGGGACGACGGCAACAAGCCCTTCACCATGATCACAGCCAAACAAATGGGGAAAGCTGTAATCTCGATTCTTCAACAACCAGAAAAAGCCGCCAATCAGTATATACTCGTTGCTTCACTGGTTACAACCCAAAACGAGATTCTCGCTGCACTAGAAAATGCTACAGCTAGCACATGGAAAGTCCTCCATACCACTACAGAAGAGCAGCTCCATGAAGCCACCGAAAGCATCAGCAAAGGTGATTTTGGCGGGTTTTTTACCATGGGTAGGGCGAGTATGTACGCCGACAAGGAGGGGATGGGATCTGATTATACAAAGGAGGAAAAGTTTGCCAATGACTTATTGGGGTTGAAGATGGAGAAATTGGAAGATATTATCAATCAGGCGGTACGCTTGAAATCAGGAAACTCTGAATGAGATATTTATATGTTAGTCTCGATACAAAGTTACCTGGTCATTTTCGATCACCAATGCAATTTTTGAGAATATGAAGTTTCCGATTTAGGAAGGTGATCCAAGGCCGATTTTGGCCTTAGTTTTTGACCTCAATACCAGAGCGAGTATTACTTGTCTATGAAAATATCATATACCCTTCGAAAACCCCTACAAGGGAAGTAGAGAACAAACATCGACCGGGTAATAACCTTGGAAGTTTTCTGTGACCGAACGTACAAGGAAATCATTACCAAATCTGTTGCTCATCGAAAGACGGGAATATCTGAGAATTTATTACTGAGTGTCTTTGGGGCTATAGGTTCCTTCAAAATCTCTTGATGGCGACTACATAAAATTGAGTTGGTCGGCCGAAGGTTCGTCAAGCCCTAACGTTGAATAAGTACCGTCATTCCGAGCCCGGGATTCCGGGATCCATTTCCTTGTACTCATTGACGTCCATATCTGATAAGTGGCTAGGTAATTGAAAATTTATGATGCAGAGTTTTAGTTCATGTAATATCAACGAGCCGGAGCTGCAGCCCCGAGAGCGAAATAAGCCCTGGTATAAATTAGACATTGATTCCAACTTCCCACCGTACATACAACAAACATAAGTCTTGAAGTCTGCAAGGCGCTTACCCTTTCAGTAACCTCATAATTCAAATCGATTTTTAAGATCTTGGTCAAGATGGCCGAAGCAAGGGATCGTATCTCCGAGATTTCACGTGACGACCTTGATAAATGGCTCCGCACGTCTACCTTCACCAACGAGCTTGAAGAAGTAATTTCTTATCCAGTCTTGGAACATTTTTGCATATACTTAAACCCATCTGACACTTTTATGCAGTCTATCAGAGGCCATATCCATCAAGAACTGAAAAGCTGGTTGTTTTACCGAAAGCTCGCCGCGGATTGTTCTCGGAGCAATGTCTCCCTTCATGGATTTGCCATGTATGTCTACCGAGTTTAACATTTCGAAATCTAATGCGAAGCACTAACCACGAGGTTTGATAACCAGGCTCTGGGAAAGGAGTGCTTGGGAGTGCTTGAAAGATATGAACTGGCTCGAGAAGTATCTCATTACTCGCGGGGGACGTTCGAAGCCCACAGACATTGAGGCGCCGAAATTCGAGTGGCCAGACTCACCTATTGAGCCCGTCAAACCATGCCGAGAGGCTATGAAATTCCAAAGACAGCTTTTCGACGATCTTCAACGCTTGTGCACTCTGGCTGAGAAGCATCAAGATACGGCCCTTGTTACAGCCTTGGAGAATCGCTTTCTACGCAAGCATGCGAAGCACTTGAAGAGCCTCGGTGATCTCTTAGAGCAAGTAGCTCGAGTTTCAAAGCAGTATGGACTGGGGCTATATATCCTGGATAAAGAATTACGCTATTGCAATGGTTGCATTCCTTGGCAGTCCCTGAATGACCCAGACACTCATCTCGAAAAGGTCAGTGTGCTTACGACCAAAATTAGCGAGGGACTTTTGCTTCACCCTCATGCAGCTCATCATGAAGGTTCCAAAGCCCCCGGTCATTGAGTAGGTGATATATGAGTTGGAAACTTTTGAAAGAAAATTTTATACTACTTTTAATCATAGACCGTATTGATTAAATATAGTACAATGATCCATGCCATTGTACAGCAACCGAGAACAGTATCACAGGCCATCCTTAATATTGTTAAGCGCATTTTTACATCATCCATTGTAAACGGACACGGTGTATGGCAAAACTCCACCAGTAATCTGTAATTAAGCAGGCTAAGTCATTTCTGCGGAAGTCATTGGAGACGAATTTGTTGGGAATCAAGTCATTTTCTACGATAGCAACAGGACAATCTTTTTGTGTTTAAGCAACTTGGCTTTGATCCAAAATCAGTCTGGTGCAATCGTGATGCCTACCGATTTCATAAACATCCACTTCTGCAGAACTGATGGTATTGCAGCCAACATTACAGGGTAGAGCGTGCATGCGAGCAAACCACATTTGAATAGCCTCTCAAACCTGGAAAGTCTAGGCTATACCGTTGCATAATGGTTTTACGAGCTATGTTTTAGTGTGGTCCGTGTTCGTACTCGCAAGTTTGGACGATACGTCTGAGAGTGCCTATTTCGGAAACCTGCCAATTAGGCCTGGCAACTTCGATTTACGGAATAATTTTTCTAAAAGTCAAGGTAGATGCAACTTTTATGATGAAAATTATATATAGATCACTAATCAAATTGTCGGTCAGTTATAGGATACATCCATAAAGTGCTAATCTAGTAGTATACCTAGATCCGTCGCTCAAAGACTTTCATTTTTTAACGCATTATCAAGTAGTCGGGATTCAAGCGTTGTTACCAGCAGCCTCATTACTAGCACGAGTAGGCGCCAGGGTCTTCAACGCGACAGGAACACTATCCGTCTGAGATGAACCGTCTACGTTCCACTTGAGCGCCCAAAGACCGGTAGTATTTGTTTCCTGGGCCCAGAACTCAGACAACATTGTATCGTCGTCTAGATACATGACGTATGCTCCGTACTTCATGAAACCAGTCTTGACAGCACCGGAGGGAAGGCTTGAGTTGGCTTCGACAAAACCGGCTTGTTTGTATGCTCCGCTGGTAGTGACGATGTAAAATTCTCGCTGCACCGTCGTGCTGAAGTTACCCGTCACGTTCAATGGAAGCCCACCGGTAGAGTCAATATACCCTGAAAATGTTAGACATTTATGAACAATGAAGATAAGTTTCGAAAGACATCCTCACAGTCAATCGAAATGAGATTTTCCGAAGACTCAGAGATATAAGCCAATCCTGGGTCTTATTAGCAGAAGAAAGGTATGCATAGAGATAAAATTAGGCGAAATACCGTCTTGTCCGGCATAAACAGATAATCCAGAGATATTGGTACCGTACGCATAAACTTGCATGGCTCCGGTCTGCCCGGCGACTCTAGCCATAACAGCTGCAAATCCAAAGCCTGGTAGCGCAACTAGGTATAAAGGAAGCTGGAACCACATGGTTAAAGCTGAGATGAAATGAATTGCTCGATTTGCTCGACGAGAGCTAGATGGTAAGAGTTAGCAAAGGAGGACGAAGATGATGATGTTAATCTACCTGCGATTTCCAGGAGGACAGAGGGACTTTATGCAAAAAATTCCCAAAACTTAAGATCTACACTTTGGTTGTTCTTTTCGTGTCATGCATTTCATGTCATGTCTTACCGTGTCTAGTAGCCGAAGTCTTTCAAGTGGTACGTATACGCGTGCGAGGCAGAACACGTAATTCTCTATGAGCCCCAAACAGACGATCACCAAGAATTCAAATGTTTCGAGTGTGGTATTAGCATGGGTAGATGTAGGGCTGTCCAAACGGGGTGGCTATATCCCAGTAGAGCTGTGTGTTGGTAAAGCGATATCAGGGTTCCTGCAGATGGACGCGCGTATTTACCTATATTGCTGTTTTCATTATTATATTCTCAGAATATGGATAGCTAGGTGACGAATGTTTGCATGAAAAAGCAGACATTTATTACTGGACTAGTCCGAAAGAATTGACGGTGATGTTGTATTCGGCATAGAAATTATAGGGTTTTTATTCTTAGGCTTCCGTTTGAGAATCAAAAATGGAAACTTTGAGTTGCACATGTGGAGTATAAATGGCATATAATACTGGATATATCTCCGCATATCTACACATGTAGTTAGTAGATCAGGTGGCTTTTGAAACCCTACACCGAAAATCATGCGTCGCATCATACCGGTATCTTGAAACAAACAACATCACTATCGTAATGTTTCATCAGTACATGACATGTCAAAAATCGTTTATAGCCTAGCTCATATCAAAATACAGGTCCATCCCATGGCATCAAGGGAATGATCCTTTTACCAAGCCACATTGCGTCTGCAGCCGGAGAGACTCCAAATTACGGCGATGATACGAGTATGTCTCAATTTTGGACGTGCATTGGGACCCAATGACCCAGGAGCTAATGCGTAATCCTTCGAAAATAGTCCTCGTCTATTGAGACGGGATTAGAGGAGTGTGGATGTGGTCGGGTTGAATGAGACGTCCCCAGCTGAAGCAGGAGGGTTCTTTCGTGCCATGAAAGCGTGTGCTACCTCTCGAGAAATTGTCTATATAATGAAGATCTTCGTGTCTTATAATTCAATCTGTACGGTATCCAGTCTTCTTTTTCCTCTGATCATTGCTAACTACTGAAGTGTCCATATCTTTTTCATCGATCTTTACTTCTCATTTTGTTATTCATCAACATGCTTCTCTTCAATTTACTGTCCTCTATATTTCTAGCCAGTCTGGCCGCATCCAAACCTTCCAATCATTTTTTGTCTTTGCACAAGCGGTGCACAAATAGCGCTGATGATCGCTCATGCTGGGGAGATTATGATATCTCGACTAATTACTACGACGAAAGTCCAGATACAGGCGTCGTCCGAGAGTATTGGTGGGAGATCGTAAACACCACCGCAGCACCAGATGGTATTGAGCGTATTATCCTGTCAGTGAATGGATCCATGCCTGGTCCAACCATCATTGCGGACTGGGGTGATACAGTTGGTAAGATCCCCTAGACAACACTCTATAACTCTTTACTAAAAGAATTGTAGTGGTCCATGTTACCAACAAGCTGGAAAATAATGGCACGGGTATCCATTTTCATGGTATCCGTCAAAACTATACTAATCAAAACGACGGCGTACCCAGCGTAACTCAATGCCCTATAGCCCCTGGCGAGTCCTACACATATACCTGGAAAGCTACACAGTACGGTTCCTCATGGTATCATTCACATTTCTATGTACAAGCATGGGATGGTGTAGCTGGCGGTATTCTGATCAATGGTCCCGCCACGGCTGACTATGACGAGGACCTAGGCGTGCTCTTCCTCAGTGACTGGATGCACGAGACTGCCGACCAAGAAGTCGTTTCTGCTGAGCTCAACGGCCCCCCTACCCTCAATGGTGGTCTTATAAATGGCACTAACCAGTACAACGACACGACCACGGGCACTGTTACTGGATCTCGTTTTGAGACGACATTTGTTGCCGACACCCGATACCGAATCCGTCTTGTAAATGGAGCGGCTGACTCTCACTTCAGATTCAGTATCGACAACCATACCCTTGAGGTCATTTCTGCCGATTTTGTACCCATTGTGCCTTATGCAACGGAGTACGTGGACATCAGTATGGGCCAGCGATACGATGTTATTGTTACAGCCAACGCTACAACCGACAACTACTGGATGCGGGCCACCATAGTGCAGGCATGTAGCGAGAACGATAGCCCAGACAACGTTCTAGGAATTGTTCGATATGATAATACATCGACCGCCGACCCTACGCCTGCAGCATGGTCAGATGCCCTAGCTGCAGATGCCACTTGTGCAGACGAGGACGTGTCCAACCTAGTACCGTACGTGGCCCTTGACGCGGCAGAGGATCCGACGAACACGACCGACTTTACTGTCGCGCTCTACCAGTCAGGTGGCATTGGTCTCTGGGAGATGGGCGCTAAGTCCTTTGTTAATCAGTGGGACTACCCTTCGCTTATGCAAATCGACCAGGGAAACAATACATGGGGTACATCGCAGAACGTCTATGCTTACCCGGATGCTAACGAGTGGGCTTATATGGTAATCCAGACCAGCAACCAACAACCACATCCCATGCACATGCATGGTCATGATTTCTTTGTTCTGGGTCAGGGCGATGGCACTTTTGACGCAACAACAGCCGACCTGTCATACACTAACCCACCGCGGCGCGACGTCGTTATGCTCCCTGCCGATGGTTACGTCGTTATTGCATTCTACACTGACAACCCAGGTGTAAGTCCATTTTTCGTTCTTATACATAATCTTCTCCTAGGGTGTTTTCAATGATGATGGCTGACTGGTTTTTTGAACAGGTGTGGCTGATGCATTGCCACATTGCCTGGCACACGACCGAAGGTTTGGCAATTCAGATTCTGGAACGCGAGTCTGAGATTACAGGTCTCCTCGATTCCTCCACGTTAAATTCGACTTGTACTACATGGGATAGTTATGCGTCGGGGGATGATATTGTGCAGACTGACTCGGGTATTTGATTTCATTCGTGGTGTTGACTGTATGTATTACACTACCTAGGGTCTGAGATGCCAACGGCTCGAACGACACGAAAAATCTGTAGCTATCAGTAGCCCTAAGGATAAACATCTGTGAGATGGTTCTGATAGAGAAGCTAAGTGAAACTCACTGAAGCCTCGACCGAAGGCCCTACTGTGTTATACATATACTCAAGAAAAGTTGATGGCCTTACCTGTATTGTTGTAAACTAGTGCTTGCTGCTGGTGACTGGTCAATATTGGCTTTGCGCAGGGAATCTTGCATAGGAAACGTTATCACGTCAATGCCATATTGCGATTCTACTACGTAGTGAGGATTAGGGTATCCTACCAAGCAGAGCATTGGTATGGTAACGATGATACTGGTCATACCTGACGGTATGATGGGAAAGATCAAGGATAGGATATTAAGGACAGTCTTTTACCATGTACTTGACTTTATGCTATAGTCTTGAATTAAGAAGAGCAAATGGCTCAGGAGGAGAAGCTTCTCGCCCAAGTAGAACCGTTCAGAGTGGAGCAGAGGTAACATGAGGAAAAGCTTATTACCCAGGTAGAAGAGTAAAGGCTTGGGAAGATGATTTATTACGCCGGCTATTCGCACTCCTCGAGAATACAAGGTGAAATTTCTATCGCTGAATCTCTCCAGGATCACTTTCATGCATAAGGCCAGAGTTCATACCTAGATAAGCGAAGGCAGGGCCATGTTCTTAACTGCATTTTCTTCTATGTTAAGATTATTCCAATTCCACTCAGGGTCCTTGCTATTCTTAGCATAGCTTGAATCCAAAATTTAGCCACCTAGGTATGCTAGTGTGGTTCATCCATCTCGTTCTGTGATCTGTTACTGTTGCTTGAGTACAGGTGGTGTGCATGGCACTAACATGAAATGACACCAACAAGTACTTCAGAACAAGCGCCGTCCTAGGCTCTCATACCCCGCACTTATTAAGGTAGAGGCAAGTTATAAAGATAGAAAGCTGTCCATGAATGTAGGATTTTCCGCTTCTAAAAGAATTCAATATCATTCACAAGCCAGAAAATGTGTAAATTCTCGGAGCGTGTATATCGCTGTGGTCATTACAAAAAGACTTTGCGCCGAGCTTGCGAGCCTGCCAAGCGGAGAAAGAAAGTCTGTGATCTGCCAGAGTCGACTGATCAATCGAGCACCGGGACCTTTCGTGGAAGAACAGGATGTGATAGGAAACCATCACTGAAACGCGAAGGACCAGGTGTGTTATTTATCTGGCTGGAATTCACGGTCCTAACATTATGAAGGCAATATTACCGACGGCGACTTTGACGATGATGAGATCGACTGGGACGAGATCTAACTTGCCGTTATCAACTCGTCATTTTCACGTCTTTCGAGCTCAGATATCGCCTGGTCCAGCGAAATTCGTGAACTCGGATCATCGTGCATAAGCTGTGTTGCAAGAGAGTTCAAGCGATTGATTTCTAAGGTGCCGGTATGATTTTGATGATTTATAATAATTTCGTAGAACAACTTCCCAAGAGTCCATAATTCACCACGCACTTTTTGTTCGAAAGGACACATGAAGACCTCTTCCTTTTCACGTAAATCCGGGGCAAGCCAATCATATGTGACCTGTTGGCCACCGAAATCGACGATTACTGCATTATCTTCGGTATCCGAAACGATATTTGAGGGTTTCAGATCCGTGTGAACAAGCTCCCGTTTATGTATTTCACGAAGCGCACGGGCAATTTGCAATGGCCATTTCCGCCATGACTCCGGCTCTTGATTTCTGTGTCGCGGTTGTTTGATTGTGCCGCCTGGGTAGTATTTGAATAACATCCCATGTATCATGTCGGGGGCTTCACGATCCTTGGAGGTTAGATATATGCTTTTCCCAACAGTAACTCCTACGATTTGTCCAATATTTGGAATATCGCGAAGTAACAAAGCGGTTTGCATTTCATTTTCAAAAGCTACCGTATCCAATGGCTCGTAAAAAGGTCTTTCCACCGTCTTATGGATAAATTCGGCATCTTCTTGGGCGACTTGAACAAGGAAGACTTGTCCATTGATGTCATCCAACACCTGGACCTTCTCGACCGCAATAGCAGGGATAGGGTTACATGCAAACGAAGGTAAACTCGGAAATCTGATTTAAACCAGTCCATCTTCAATGGTATAGAGGGAGGAGAATGGGTATTGAAGGCGTTGCTGATCCTCTGATGTCTCGTACTGGTACAGGTTTGGTTCCGACGGAGGCAGGCTTGGGCAGCGTGTAATATGTATCTTTGTTACTGTGTCCTCCAATAAAGATAGAGATGCATAATCAGTCGCTTTAATAATTTCTCGAAGTGCATCACGTCTCTCAGACTTTTTCCTGAGCCCCGAAAATTCACTGCAGGTAACCCGGACATGCCACTGTCTTTCTCCTTGTTGTATTATAGTCTTTTGTGAACATTGAATCTGGCCGGAATGAGCTTCCTCGTAGGTATAAGGCAACATTCTTACTTTGAAGGTGGAGCCGGGTTCGGCCATTTTTTAGAATTAGAGCGGCTGTTTATAAGGATTTCAAAAATGAAGGAAGAAAAAGCTCTGAGTCATCGAATCACCGATTGATTCAATGCTGACTTGTACATAAACTTCAGCGCTCCCAACCGATGGTAGTCAATTGTGCGGTAAGGATCAACATTTCACCGAACGTTTCGGTCGGCGCTATACGCAAGGAAAGATTGTTAACTTGCCAAATATTATAGAAGAGATGCGTTAACTGATACATATATTAGATGCGTAGGACAAACACGTCCATGTTTGACTAGCCCCAGGGTATACATCCCAAATAGGAAGGCGGTGTAATGCTTGGCCACAAGCGGTAAAAAAAGATTCTAAAGCTTCAATTTGATGCTGCTTACTCATTCAAGACAGATAAGTTAGCAGGTAGGGAAATCATACTACATTCACCGAACCTTGCTTGAAGACAATCTCGTTTGTGCTAAGCATTGTCAATCTGGATTTCAAGCTACACAATCAATGTTCGAACAGAAGAAAAGAAATTCATGTCTTGTAAGGATCGATACAACTCGTCTTACATGCGGACAAAGTTTACAGTCTCCCCTGGTGCAGGGTAGGTGGGCACCTTCATGTCCATTACTGATCCAGAGTAGCCAATATCTTCAGCCGTCAGTACAGCAGCCTTTTCTCCGATCAGAAGAGAAGTCTATTGTTGTTCAAGGGTTAGCTCAAACATCCATCATTGGTAACGCTCAAGCAGGAAAAAGCTCAATTAGATGATGGATTTATTGACTTACGTTGAAAGTGTTGCAACCGGCATTATCTGGACAAATAGGCAAATCGGCTTCTTTCAGTCCCTTGACACCATGAACATTGAGACGCTCATCAACGACTCCATACTCGACAACTGAGTTTCCTTCGCTGGGGGCCATACGCACGTGCCCAGGGAGTGACAGGTTGTTTCTACATTCCCTTCACTGCGTATTCATTACTAAACAGCATCTATCTCACCCAAGAGAGGTAATTGAATTCCAATTTCATCCTAATGCTCGATAACGTGGCACCAACCAGGAAATGAAATATAGTAAAGAACTTTCCCGGTGGCATCATGATATGATCGCCGAAGTATCTGCAAATATTCAGCGAAAAGTTTGACACAGAGTTGAAACAGTGTTTTTACCCAGCAATAACAAAGTAGTGCATGACTGGCTGATCAGACTTATGCTTGAAGTAACTGTGCCATTCCCGTTTGAAATCAGGGGTAGGCCAGCTACATATCTGTGCTAGTTCATTTTCAGTTGGACGAATTTTTACTCCAGCATCAATACCATTTGTAGCTAGAGGACCGGTTCCCATGGTATTCCACTCTTCGAAAACCCTTTTCTGAGTCCCAGCTTCAAGTGATTGAGTAGCAGATTCCTTCACATGATGAAAACAAGCGGAGATACGTTAAGTATATCATCCAATGGAATTTGCTGAGCATCTCAACTAGACCAAAAAGCCACGCACCTACCAGATTCTCCAGTATCGGAGGATTTTGCTGGCGAGGATAGTCTAAGATGTAAGATTGTATAGCATGTCCGATACAATTCGACGCAGCAACTCTTTTCCTCTTTGTTTGATGACTTCACTTTTGATGCACGAGAGCTTTTCACTGCATGTCAAACTATACAAATAGATAGTGATTGGTGGAAATCACATCTATCAAGTTGACAACTAGGGCTGAAGCATAGCCTATTCCATATCGTATAGTATAAGAACATGCGGGAATTACCACCCTCAGATGAAAGCCATTTTATGCGGGGAGGCGAATTCAAAGCAAGATTCTAGACCACCAACAGCTTTAGATTTCTCCAATTGTCGTACGCACGATAAGGACTTCAATACGTAAGAGGGATGAGGATGATCAAGGGTCCCATGCTGTTTTTGGGGGACTTCATGTGGGCATTTGAACTGATTTGCGGAAGTGAAGGGAAATAGGCATGGGGAGATTTGGGGAATTGCCAGGGTAGCAATCCGATTGGTGGAAAAATTCTGGCAAGCTGGAGATAGAGCATGATCGTATGGTCTTTCTCGTCCAGCGAAAAAATAAAAAAAAAAAGAATACATACAACAGCTGGGATTCACTTGTGGTCACCCACCAAATTACTAACCAGCCGGCGTGTGGCTTAAGTACGGCTGAGCGGACGGGAAGCCCTGTTTTCCACACCCTATGGTCGTATGTGCTAGGTGAGAAGAGCTATAGGTTTATCAAGGAGAGTAAGCATCAGAAGGTGAAAGGCTGGCCTGGGTAGATGAGACCAGACGCTGTAAACAGGAAATTAAACCCCGCGCTGGGCCGGGAATCTTGAAAGGGGATGAAAATATACGAACATTTTTGACGTCAAATTTCATCTATGTATACAGCCATATTGTTTTTTATGTGGATACGGTTGGCGAATGATGCACTATGTGATTTGAAACTATCAATCCCATCGCGTCTGCGCGGCAACTCTAGGAAAGCAATTGTGAGCAATTCCTTGAGCCCCCAGAAAATGCACACCAATCCTTGTGATGACAAGTCCTGGAGGGCCTAGGATGCATAATGCGGTTTTGACCTCAGATTGCACTTCAGTCGACATCTAGATGCACTGGGATGACATACTGGTATTGCCCCATCGTATGCAGAATATTATGTGGCGTATGATCAGCTAGTTCCAACAATGCAGATATTGGCTATCAACGACGTGGACAAAAGCCATGACGTCTGGTACTACGCACTTGTGTACGTATTATGCTTAGATTGCGTGACGGATTCTAGAAAATTGTCAGTCAAAATCAACAATAAACCAGTGGAATTGGATCATATATCATAAATTCGTCTATAAGCTTATTCAGTATATTCAGTTAGCATATGCCCAGACCTGGCGACTCCACTCTCCACATGTACGCCATGAGATTCTGCAGCAACCTCATGGATTGGCACAGCTTCTGCCTCTTGTCGCCAGCTGTATGTTGCCTCCATTTCTTGAGGTGGTACTGGTGGCTCCCATTTTTGCTGAGGAATCATCATCTCAGCAGCCTGATTTTGGCGCCTACGCCGCATCAGAAACCATGCTATGCCTGTAATGAGTGCAAGTGCAACAACACCGCCAACAACCCCGCCTGCAATGGCGCCTGAATTTACAGACCTAGACGGTACTACGTCGCTTGGTGTGGTGGAATGCAGTATTGGAGATGTGGCGGTTGCCTCTCCGACACGTTTCTGTAACGAAGAAGCCAAAGTTGAGTCTGCGAACCCGGCAGCAGGAACAGTAGATGTGGCACCACCGGTTGCACTGATTAAAAATGTTGTCAGAATTCTAATTTCTGGATTAATGAGGTTAGAATACTCACTTTCCACCTATCTTGTTGTAAATAATCGACGGCACCTCGTAGCTAGCGCTGGTATTTAACTCATTCTTCCATTCATACGTAGACAAATCCAAAACCCGAACAGGCTCAAAAGTATTGCTGCATGCTCCATTCGTAAGCGAATACGCGCCAGCACGGATCTCACCACCAAGAACAATCATCTGCGCGCCACGGTATGCCTGGCAAGCCCCAGTAAGACTATCACGTCCAACTGTCGAGTTTGCCTGTTGCTCTTTGTTTGTATTGTTCGATAAGTCTGTGGCATCGATCCAAGTAAACGAAGGGATACTAAGGATTTGAACATCCTCAAATGACCGCTGGTAAAGCAGGCTCCACCCACCGTAGGTCGTGATATGGAACGCACTACCATCGGGAGACTCCGTGACAACGGCACAAAAACCGGTTCTGTGTGATGGTGCATCACCGGATGCTCTCTGTGCCCACCAGGTGTGAGAGGCAATGTCGTAGACGTACACGGTAAGCCAGTCTGAATCATACGGCCAGCCCGAGTCGGGACTTATGCCTGACGTGACCTGTCAGAACACACAAACAATTAGGAAGTCTCGTGATAGGGTTTGGCTCATAGAAAAATCACATACATTTCCTCCTCCAAATGTAATGAGCATGCCTTCATCTCCTGCCGGTATATAAACCATGGCACCTGAATCCAAGTTCGGCACCTCAACACCCTGAGAACCATTGCCCAAAGTTTCGTTGGTCCACGAAAGGTTGTCCGGATCGGATGCGTTCAACCGTATCATTCCTCCCATGTAATCCGTTCCGCCATATATAAACCCGAGCCCCGAATCAGGTACACTGACATACTGAGACGAAGTCCGGTTACCAAAGTTAAAGTTTCCGCCAGTCACATTCACTTCTTTCCACTGGTTTGTTTCGGTGTTGTAGGCTGATAGAGTGTTCGTAGGTTCTTTGAAACCGCCACCAAAAACGTATATAGTATCGTTGGTATTCCAGATTGCTCCAGTTGCGTCGCCATTGCTTATACGTACTGTGCTCTGGTATGCAATACTGATATCAGAATCGATAGTGTCATTGTTTAGGAGTGCTTGAGGAATTGATCGTTCAACGGGGAATTGGCTCGTCAGATTTAGCGAAAACAGTGATGGACCTAAATTTGAACGTCAAATACTGCCAAAGCCAAGAATAATGGGGAGTTCTTTACTAGGTGCAATCTCTTGGCTATCAAAAGAGACGCTGCTGTAGTTCCCGCTCATGAAAAACAATCGATCATCCACCAGTGAGGCTTCAAATCAGTCAGTATGTTCTTTGATCCAGTGCCTATTTTGAAGGATTTTGAAATACTTTTTGCCCCAAGCACATAACAAATGTCGCCTTGGGTGCATAATACACGGCGCATCAGGCCTGATACGAAGATAAGTATGAATCCCGTCGATCTCATTGCATAATACGTATATTGAACGCTGCATAAGATTTTGATGAAGGGGAAAGAAAGTATTACGTCGTGAAATAACTTTGATATATGGGGGCTTGAGCATTGTATATGCGTACCTATATCCACCTGGAAGCTCTTTGGATTGGATATTTAAGGCACTCCATCTGAAACACAGACCCAGTCAACGCACAACTACATCGTCCTATTGACAGACTCTGTCGTAAAAAGGAGTGCCGTGCCATACCTTTCAGGGCTTGTCAAGAATAAAGATAGTCGCCGAGATTGCCTATTTTTGCATGTCGACAAGCAGTGTGTATTTTATTGGTCAAAATGGGCTGGGATTAGCGCCCACCATTTAGGGGCGCTAACAGTGACAACAGAGTGGAATTTGGAGTAAACGGAGCGAATTAAAGACATGTCAGATAACAAAATCCAGTTACTGAAGTGAAATTGGTGTCAACTTAGAGCAAGAAGTTGTGTACAATTGTCAGTTTACCGATGACTCGTGTCTACCCAACGAAGATTCAACTGTTGATCAATCACACAACACAAAGGCTGGGAAAAATGATATTTTTCCACATCCATGGATCATCATAGGGTTCCTGCACTGCAATTTTAGTATCTATGAGCTATTAACATTTTAGTGCAATCAACCCTAATATGGGATAATCCAAAATGAATTTGAAGAATGTTCACGGCTTGATAAACCGTGTCTTCTGGGAATCACGGAACCTGAATTGAAAATTGAGCAAGCGTAAAGTCAGGTATCAAGAACTCCTCGATGTTAAAAATATTTAAATCATGGCTGTCTCTGAGAACCGGCTCTTTCAGGTGTATACTCCGGTGATATGGTTACTCATATCTTTCTTGTCCTCGTTCAAAAAAGGGGACTTACAATGAATCAGCCTGACAAAATATGTTTTCAGATTCAGGTGCCACAGCTGTTATGCTCAGCCTCAAGTTTCAACCACTCAAGCTCGGAGTTGGATATCACAACGTGCGACAGTATGGGCTGTCATGCGTTAATCCGCTGTGGTGCAACGCTTTGAGAGGCTCTGCCAGGAAAACTGTCTGCTAGACAAATAGTAGCCACCCAGCGTCAGAATCTCTGAGTCTGTTTAGTACTAGCAAGGCTGAATTATTTGATATATAAGGAGCAAGATGCACTTACTTTCTTCCAGATGTCTCGCAGTCCTTCCAGGTTTCTTCTGAGACTCTTCGCTGACGCAGACTGTTTCTCGCGATGCATTATCCTCGAGAATTACTGCTCTTTACAATCGTCATCGTCAGCTTCTATATACAATTCACTATGGCCCAAACGCCATATGCCATGAGCTGGTCAAGCGACACCTATGGACCGGACGGACCCTGGAACGCCATCACCGTTGATATCGGCACTGAGAAACAATCTATTGCCCTGTATCCCGGCGGCAACTGGGAATCTACAATTTTGCTACCAACCATATGCACAAATACATCCATCTCATCAAACTGCTACGCCAAAAATGCGGGCGTCTACATCGCCGATGACTCATTAACGTGGGACAACGACACAATCCAACAAACACCAGATGGGAGCTGGCAGAACTACACCTTGGGCTTTGCTGAGAATGTACCCATATATGCATCTGCACATCGTGCGATGGATACTATAACGCTGCAAGATGGGATTACCGTACCTCACGTAAGCCTAATCGGAATCTCGCAAGGCTATCAGACCTTTCCTGGTGGCCGAATCCAACCCCTCGAAGTCGGCGTCCTCTCTCTCGGCGCCGATGCGCTCAATCAATCATTCAGCATCAATGAAACCCATGCCGTCGAAGCCAATTTCGTTACGGGTTGGCTGTACGAGTCTGGAAATATTCCTTCGTACTCGTATGGCATGCACGTTGGTTCTGCAGCAAAAAAGATTCCAGGCTCGTTGATTCTTGGTGGATATGATACTGCGCGTGCGATTGGGGATGTTTCGAGTCAAACGTGCAATGGGACCAGGTTTACCATTCAGTTGTTGGATGTCGGTATTGGCGTGGTGACTGGTGATTCGCCGTGGAACTTGTCCAGAATCACTAACCTTCTTACGCCCGCAAACTCGTCCTTGCAGCAAGACGCAAGCACCGAGGTTCTCGTAACCGGTGCTGACCCATACCTCTACCTCCCCCAGAGCACCTGCAACACTATAACCACCCATCTCCCCGTAACTTATAATGCTAGTCTTAGCCTTTACCTATGGAACACTAAAGACACGCAATATCCGAAAATCGTCAAATCGCCGAGCTACATCTCCTTCACTTTCGCCGCCAACGCATCATCTACCACGGCCACGAATAGCAATAATACCATCACGATCAAAGTGCCGTTTGGGTTGTTAGATCTCAAACTTGAGTCTCCACTGGTCGATGAGTCGACGGCGTATTTTCCGTGTATGGGTACTGCGAATGGAGGGCCATTCGTGCTGGGTCGAGCGTTCCTTCAAGCTGCCTTTGTTGGCGTGAATTGGGCCACGAAGGGACAGGAACAGGGGAACTGGTTTCTTGCCCAAGCACCTGGTCCGGAATACTCTCGAGGAGATTCCGAGTCGAATGCGGTGAGTATCTTTGAAACCAACGAGACAATCATCGGCTCGTATGCGCAGAGCTGGGAAGAGACCTGGATGGGTCATTGGACTCCGTTGAATAATTCGGATGTGAACAATACGGATGACAGTCCGGTTTCAGGGTCTGATGATTCAGGTGGAGGTATTTCGTCGGACATTATAACTATTATCTGTGGTGCGGTAGGTGGGTTTCTGGGATTGGGTGTTCTTATTCTGCTTTTGTGCAGGAGGCGTCGTTCTGAGCGTGGAAGATATAGTCAACCAGGAGAGCATGATGGTCTTCAAGGACGGCAGCAGGAGGCATACAGTCAGCGACGACAACGGCCACCACCGTACAGTGACCCAGTTACCCAACACCACGCTGATAACGGCAGCCTCAGCCTGAGCGCCGTAGTTGAACCACAGCAAGCAGCACAATCGCCCCCCACTCCGACCAAGACCCAACAACCTGGCAGGAGCGGGACGCAGAGACGAGAAGCCTCAAGGATCACAGTAGTCGCGAAAAATGAGCGGAGATCACCACAGAGTTCGAGTTCGAGCGAAGAACAGATTTTTGAGTTTCGGTTGAGGTCAGCTCGGGTCATATCGTCGTCTTCGTCGTCGTTGTCGCCATCATCGTCATCGTCGTCTAGTTAGTGATAACAGGATGTCCAACCAGGATGGATATCAAGGCATGTCGAACTTCTAAATGCACCCTCTTGTCATGGCACAGTATGAACTCTCTTTGAATATAGTAATATCCATAAATTCGTATGTGGCACAGTAAAAAAAATACACAACAATCCAAAACCGAACGTCGTGATAAAAAACAAAATTTAGAAACACAAAGGGACAAAACGAAAACGTAAACCACAAGTAACAATACTATCTCAGCCGCTCATGACGGAAACATATACCAGGAAATCATCCATATCCGAAACAGAAGCTGTATAATACAGCCACATTTTGATACACGTTCTATGTGATTAGAATCATAACCGTCGTCAAACACCCTCCGAATCGGTCACAACCCAAGTGGAACACAACAGGGCGCAACCCTCGAAGCGCCGTCCTGTCGTCACGATCGGCGCATTATCATAATTCAATCCTTAGACCTGCTCAGCGCCCCAGCTAGGGTCCGCTTCCCGCATGTTTGTGGGGGGTTCGATGGAAGGAACGAATTCCAAGGCGATGTATCCGAGACCGATGATTCCGACGATCGAACCGGCAATGATGCGGAGAACGTGGTCGTGAATCAAAAGAGATCCGATGAAGACGTAGACTTATCCACACGTTAGTACTACACCAAAAAAAAGCGCATTTGATTGCTTGGTGTGAGGGACTTACAGCCACCACGTCCAAGGAACGAGAAGAGGAATGAAGCGTAGCGGTAGACATAATCCGGGATTTGAGGAAGAAATTCGAGACCGCCCACAACTGTAGAAGCGATTAGCATACATTGTCAGTTAGTGTAGGCGGAGAAGGGTCCGTACTGAGACCGAAGATGATGACATAAATTCCGACGACGAGCGAGCCAACTCCTAAGGGGAAGAATTGGCTGATACCGCCCAATATCATAATCACGCCGACGGCAATGTTGACGAGACGGCTAGACGTGGTGAGTCAGTAGGGCATTTTTCCAATTTACCAAGTCGTTGAACGCGCGTTGGACGGCGGACGATACGTACAAAATGTTGGAAAGATCCATATTGACGGCGCGATTGAATGATGCGACAGCGAGAATGAAGGAGTCAAGCGAGCGATGTATATTCGAGGTCTCGTTGTCTAGAGCGAAAGGTGTTAGAAGAGATCAGAGAATTGTTGGCGCAAGATACAAGAGAAAAGAACGTCGCAGCCTAAGGTGCAGGTAGGTGCGCGATGCGCGGAGGGATAATTCAATTTGAACGAGTGGGATCACACATACTATTCCAAGCAACGAGACTTTTCGGACTATGTTTGTCGACAGAAGGTATATAAAGCTAGAGACAGTGGATTAACGAGAAAACTTGGTGGTGACGATAGACGAGCGCATTGAAGATTCGCTTGAGCTGGAGCTTCAGGAGGCAGGCTTGGCGTTACGCAGCCGGCCACCTGGAATAGGCTATGATTGGTTTGATAGACCCAACTAGACCCGCTTCTAGTGACTTAGCGGCCAATCAGGAGCATGGACCAACTGTTTACCTCAGCCTTTTCATCATCGGCCTCAGGCTATGATCAAGTACTATAGAGAAGAGAGAGGAAGGTTGATATGCTTGCTTATTTCTGTATCTATTGGTATGCTATATTCAGAGGGCCAATGTCGGCAATATTCAAGACTTGCGGTGAAGGGCACCGGCACCACCCTGTAAAGGCGTCAGCATGACAACTCAATAGTGTTTCTTGGAGAACCTACCTGGTGGCTGGGATAGATGAGAGTGTCGGCAATAACGACATTCTCTCTGCGTCCTGCGGCAAAGACAATAACTTCGGCAATATCTTCTGGGGTGAGGGGTTCGACACCACTGGACATAATGCTAGTCAGTGAGAAGCAGCGAAGAAGGGGAACGAGACCTTACGCATAGACGGCGTCTGCCTTGGCTTTGTCGCCGTAGAAGCGGACAACGGAGAATTCCTATACAGGATAGCAGATGAGAATCTTTTTCTTGTACAGATATTTCAAGGAGCGGGACATACCGTCTCAACTTGACCAGGGTCAATCTCAATCACTCGAATGCGAGTAGAAATGAGCTCCTTCCTCAATGAGTCGGTAAAACTTCTCACTGCAGCCTTGGTAGCACAGTAAATGCTTCCGCCAGGATAAGGTTCACGACCAGCAATACTGCCAATGTTGATGATGTCTCCTCGGCCACCTTGATCTCTCTTCTTGTAGACGGACAGGACCGCCTGGGTCATGTTGATCAAACCGGTGACATTGGTAGCGATCATGACATTGATGTCTTCCAGGTCGATATTTGGTGCTTGTGCAACGCCTTTGACGAGACCACTGCGTTGATCAGATTCTGTATTATTATCATGTCAAGGCTATTTCGTATGACTCACGCATTGTTGACCAAAACATCAATATCTTGAAACTCGGCCGGCAACGAAGGGATAAATTCCTTCACTTGTTGAGGATTCGACACATCCAGAGCGACAGGCAACACCTTCACGCCATCGCCAACTTCCTCCTTGATCTCCTTGGCTAATTGCTCGAGTTTGTCGACCCGTCGAGCTGTGACAACAATCTTGAGGTTCGCGGGCGAAGTGCGCGCAAACTCCTTGGCAGTCGAATATCCAATGCCAGACGAGGCACCGGTGATCACCACGGTCTTGCCTTCTAGGCGCTTGGCTACGGCGGAGGCCATTGTACGCTTGAATTTTCGATCGCTGAAGAGTTGGGATTGCACGATGCGGGGAGATCGGCCAAGAGCTGCGGGAAAGAGTCTGGATGCGGTGCGAAAGTGACGGGCAAAAGATCTACCGGTGGTATGGAGATGGTTCATCCGGGGTACTTGGTCAACCTGAAATTGAGGAGGTAGAAATAAGGAAATACTGTAATTTAGACGTCTCGTCCAGACTGGCTATCTTGTCATGGTCGGTTATCGGGTCTGTCTGCGGGGCGGCTTTCTCTGCGATTTCATTGCGCCATCGGAGGAGTAACCCACCCACCCACCAACTGACTGGAGCTCAACCCAACCCGTGAATGCTTGTACGATGTAAATCGGCCATGATCACCTAGGTAAAGTGCAAAAGCTTTAGATGTGAGCGACACAAAATTGAGACCGATCGTCCCAAAAGGTGGAGAGTCCATCCATTTCCTCGTCCGCTGAGGGGAAGCACCCAGGGCGGTGGAATGTCTACATACAGCAACATGACTGAAAACTGAACCGGCCAATCTCTTTTCTAGAATCCAGATACGTTCGCTGGATCGTAGTACAGCGTCCAATGGGATTGACCAGGTTGCACTATCGTGGTAAATAAGTGCTGCAGCAGAGATCGCCAATGCTGCCGGACTGCTCCAAGGTGCGTAGTCGGAGTCCAGTCAAGTCAGAGCCTCAGCGGGACGCAGTAGGCTGTTTGACTACTTACTACGCACTACGTACTACGAAAGTTGTGTTCGAGAGTAGTTGCGTATACAAAGAATGTCTGATCTGGTATGATGGTATGCACGATACACGCCATCAAACGCAATCCGGGGATAACGTGCCGACCTCTGTTGTATTTATGTACCGTACCGTACGTAGCCTTCATCGCGCCTTCCTCAAGGTTCGCTATGTAATGTTCTCTGTGTTGTCAACCGGCGTTTGCGATGAAAGACAAAACAACCAATTGTTCATCGTTGATTTGACCCTGTATCGATTGATCCCATCACAGAACTAGCTATTACCGTTCTATCCCACACCACCAGACCCTGTCCGAGGACGATTTGGAAATTCCTTCTAGATCCGATCTTCACTTTAGCTCCCTTCCTTCCTGGTGGCTGGAGCAATCCAAGACACCTCATCTCCCCATCCAGTCGAATTCAATAAGTGACGGCACAACTCGTACGTACTTGCATTGCAGACTGTTGTGAGCATTCAGGAACCCCAAGCTGCCACGATTGTCCGATTCCGATCTCGTCTGCAGCCACAATGTACGTATGACAGTTTGTCTTGAATGTTCATTGTCTGTTGGCCCGTTACATCTCAGACTACACATCGTTTTGTGACTGCTCAGCAAGAGTCAGCACATTGCTGCCCATGCCCCTTCTTATTCGCTACAAGCTTCCTCGGTTGTCTCCAGAATTGCTCAAGATTCTAAGGGACCTAGGGCGCTGAACGGCCTCCTGAGTGGCTGTTAACCCGTGCTCCCCGTTTTTCTACTCGCTCTCCCTTCCACAAAATCCACGCTATCACATCGCGCCCCTCTCCCCTCTTCTTTAGCCTTGAGAACGTCTGAAACAACATGCGAGTGATTCGCTAACGTCTCGATCGCTTTTCACAGTGCTACGTACTACGTAGGTCTTCTGCAGCAAAATACGAGCAATCGCTGTGATCGCCGTCGCTGCTCCGGTTCTTATCCCCAGGTCCCTGCTCTCTGGAGTCCCCCTGCGGCATTTCATCTGCCCACATAGTAGTATGCTGAATCGCGGCCAGCCACATTCAATTAGCAGGTGGAACGAGCTAACGCCGCGGAGCTTTTTCTGTTTCGTTATCTAGCAAGTGCACAGACCAAATCGGTAAAGCGTGTTTTCCTGGTTCGCTTTCCACCCCTTACCCGATTTTGTTTTGGTACAGTCGTACTGATTATTCCCCTGCCTCATACTACAATCCTACCAACCCAAAACTCACTCTGTCACTTACGCTTTACACTACAAACCACCGAACCTCTTCCTTTGCCGCAGACTCGCTCCCAGACCTGCCGCTCCCTTCGAGTCCTCCGATTCCGAATTCGTCCATATTTCAGTCACCGCATCCTGGAGATTGCTAGATTATCTTGTGCTCCTTTTTCGTATTTATTGCCCAAGGCTTATTTCCCACACAGCCTCAATGGCTTCGACTAACAAGGTATTTCCACCCGTCAACCGCTTCCGCTGAGACATCCCCTCTTTTGGCTCTTTGAATCAACAAAGAACCGCGCTGGTTCCAATCATCTCATCGATGGAATTCAACGGCAACACAAGGGGCGGGAAAGAGGGCAATCACTCAAGGCGGGAGATTTGTCGAGTCGGGAGTGCATAATTTGCTGACATTTTCGCTCATAGTTTCTCCGAGAATATAAACTGGTGGTTGTCGGTGGCGGTGGTGTCGGAAAGTCATGCTTGACTATTCAATTAATCCAGAGCCACTTCGTCGATGAATACGACCCAACAATTGAAGGTATGTTCAGATACCAGCCGACTACTTATAAAAGCTCACGTTCGCGTGTTAGACTCGTACCGAAAGCAATGCGTCATCGACGATGAGGTCGCTTTGTTGGATGTGCTGGACACAGCGGGTCAGGAGGAATACTCGGCCATGCGAGAACAGTACATGCGCACAGGAGAAGGGTTCTTGCTTGTCTATTCCATCACCTCCCGTCAATCGTTCGAGGAAATCATGACATACCAACAACAAATCCTCCGCGTGAAGGACAAGGACTACTTCCCCATCATTGTCGTCGGCAACAAGTGTGATTTGGAGAAGGACCGGGCTGTTACTCAACAAGGTATGATTGCATCCAGATTACGCTATTGGATCTCGCACCAGGCGACTAACATTTCAACTTGCAGAGGGTGAGGCTTTGGCACGTCAATTCGGTTGCAAATTCATCGAGACCTCTGCGAAATCCCGCATCAATGTCGAAAACGCCTTCTACGACCTCGTCCGAGAAATTCGCCGTTACAACAAAGAAATGTCATCGTACCCATCAGCGAGCGGTGCATTTTCTGGTGGTGCTCCCCATGGCAAGATGGACGTGTCCGAGCCAGGCGAGGAGGCCGGATGCTGTGCGAAGTGTATCATTATGTAAAGACACCGCAGAAAAGTCTCCAGCCGTAGAGCAACAAACACGGCAAGCTCTCACGCTGGAGACAACCACTTATCTCTCAAATCATCCTTGACGGGCGGCAGACCCGAGTCTAAAAGCAGATACTATACCGATCTGTCATCGCTCAACTAATCTAATCATATTCCACACCATCCACGACTTCTATCGATCCACCGATTTCCTCTCGATCGGACTCGCATCAAAAATCATTCTGGAACCTTACCTCCAGCTTTTCTACCATTACGATTTCTGCTTTTATTCTGGGGCCATCTGGAGCTACAGGGACGAACGGCTCTGTCTATTGATTTGCATTTCTCTCTGGGAGATCTTTCTGGTTGCGATTTTTCACCATTGGCTCGCTTTTTTGCAACACCCTACATTCTTCTCACAGGGTGAGCGCTCTTATCGGTATATCGCTTTGCACGATTTTGTCTTGTTTCTTTTCTACTGTCACTTAGTTTCTTTCTTCCTTTTCGATATCCCTCCTTCCCCATTTTTTACCTTTTTTTTTGGGGACTCGATGAGTCCTCTCAGTTATGGCTCCATCACATTTGTTGTTTGTGACATGTCGACACACCATTCGACAAGATATATGTGGTATTCTTCGCCATATACGACGGAACGGCAGGAAAGAAGGGTGGATGTGATAGCACGTGATACCTCTTTTTTCTTTCCCCCTTAGACATGTTTTATCTGTTGGTATCCTCCAGGGGACTTGTCATTGGCACGAATTCCCTCTTCATTTTTCCTCACCCTGTTTTCTTTTGTGTGCGTGCTCGTACTTGCTTGCGTATGGTGCCCTTGGTTGGATACATATATTGGGTATACTTTAGAATCTTTGAGCAACTTCGATTTCTTTGATCTATGGATTACTTGTCGGTTAGTCGAATTAAAAGCACAATCTAGTTGGACTGTACATGCACCTTGAACATTCGAAGGAACTGGTATACGTAGATGCTACAGGATATCTATCTCTATACACAAAGCGACACTGATCGAGATTAAGCATCAGCTGGGTCGTCTTCATCCTCCCTCTGAACGCGTCGTCCCTCTACATTCTTCTCAACCTCCGGCACCAACGAATCAATATACTCCTTATTAGAACCCACCAGCGTCACCGTATTCCTCTTCTTCCCCCATCGCGGATAACTTCCCACCTTGACGCCGTGCGGCATGACTTTGAGCGCCAGTTCGGTCAAGTAAGCCGCAACCGAGCTTTCAGGCAGCGGCGTGCTAATCAACACTCTGTACGAACCGTTTCCCTCGGGATCTGCCAATCGCGGCGTTACGACTGGCTTGAGCCCGTCGAGCAACTTTTCAAACAGCCTTGGTACACCAGGCAGAATATGCACATTCCCGTTCACAGTCGCAATCGGCACCCACGAATCATCCGCCACAAACACATTCTGCTTATCCTCGTCGATGTTCTCGTCGTACGGCAGTTCAACCATTCGCAATCTCGCCGTCAGCGCCGGCGACGGCTCATCCCAACTGAATCCCGGCTGCAGTTGGCTGGGTTTCGAGAGTTTCTTCATGCGCTCAAAGGCTGGTTCGTACAGTTTTAAAGGTAGGTTGAATGCCTTTGCGATGGAGGAGTAGGTGATGTCGTCGTGCGTAGGGCCGATGCCGCCGCTGGTAACGACGAAGTCGTACTTGGAGCTCATGCGCCGGACGCCTTCGATGATCTCGTCTTCGTCGTCGGCGATTACTTCAATGCGTTTGAGCGCGATGCCGAGCGAGAAGCACCAGCGGGCGAAATAGGCGGAGTTTGTGTCGACTGTCTGTTCAGTTTAATTGAGATGTCAGGAGAGTCCATCAAATACTGATATCATCAGGGGAGTTGTAGGCACCTTTCCCCCAAGGACTTCATCACCAATGATCAGGCATGCCGCCGTGTGTATCGTCTTGGATTTGTTCTCGTGGAACGTCGCGGATGATGTCATGCTGGTCAGAGGTTGCACGCGAGACGTGAGTGCAGCGGCCGATGTGTGGGCGTAGTTAGGGAGTGGGCGAGACAGATGGCGGGCCAGTTGATTGAACCGCGAAAACATGAGATGTACCTGTGTAGATTGAGAAAAGTCTAGAGTTGAGAGAGGAGGGTTAAGCAGAGTCACCCTTCGGAGGGAGCAGGGTGGATTCCTCAGGAACCAACTCACCTTCCGCATTGCGGGGCTGCCTACACGTACTTTCTCCTTGCAACGAGCCAGTACATCAGGTCTCTCTTTGTGTATCGTTAGAACATTTATATTATTTAATTGGCCATACGCTAGTAAAGGAGTTAATAATGGTACGTTCAATCCCGTTACCCAGATACCAGTAATATACTGACTGTTCAAGGCTGACAACCGTCTCTATACATTCTCACCAGAGACAAAAGAGGAGCTGAGAAAGTTCCGCCTTGGAACTTCTCGAGCAAAAGACCCTCAAGCCAGGATATGTGCGTATCTTGATGCACGCCTCTTTCGATTATCTTGCTAATAGTATAGACATGATCGACATCAAAAGCAAGGAGATCCGCGCTGAAAGCAACGACACATACTCAAAACTAGAAGATATCGCCGACGAACTCCCAGACTCCTCGCCACGATTCATACTGTTGAGTTATCCTTATACATTGGTCCGTCTCCCCTCTCTATTCTATTCTCTCCATTGACGATTCGCAGGCATCTGGACGTCTCTCCGTCCCTTACGTTCTTCTCTACTATCTCCCCGAGAACTGTAACCCTTCTTCTCGGATGATGTATGCTGGTGCCGTGGAACTGTTCCGAAACACTGCTGAGGTGCAGCGTGTCATCGAGGTGGAAAGTGAAGGGGATGTGCTTGATATCGAGAAGAAATTGAGTAACGCTAATTAAGTCTTTTTTGGGGTTTCTTGTGATTGGTTTTGGTTGATGGCATAATATTGTTGGATAAGGGTTTTTGGTGTGTTAGGCTCCAGTAGATATAAATACCATTCCATATGTTTTCCTGTATGGTACCAGGCACAATTCGTCTTTACTTGTTCTAAATGTAGTGTTCATCTGCATCACGAGTATATTTTAATTCAAACCTTGAAATGCTTTTTTTGGCTCAAGTTGAGACTAATTTATTCGGTATCTCTTTTCGGATATTGCTGCAGTGTTGTTGCCAAACGTTCCCGCGCCCTGAGTATCAATTTCAAATATGTGAGTATATAACGAAGAGACTTTGTCGTGACCTACACGCCAGGCAGACTGCACACTAATCATAGCATTGGTTCGCAGTAACCGCACTAATCTGCCATTCTGAGCTACTGGATAGGTTGAAATTTTGACGTGTGTTCTGACAACAGCCTGTGAGATAAGCTAATATCCTTGTCTTTTTCCTATCATATCTATAGTCTTCTCATATACTTATTGTGTCCCTCGAAACCCGTGATAAAGCGTTCTGCAGTTCCGATGTACTCAAAGGCTCAGCGACCCAATTAGGAAAGTCTAGGCAATTGCTATCTTTGGTAGTTATAGGGCTTTGCTTCGGTGCATTCAGATAGTTAGTCCTCAGAATCCCTCAATTTCAACTGGCAGGTAACAAAATATAAATGGCTGTCAATGTAAGACTTATGGAAGTATGTTGCTCTAACACATTTTGTTTTTGTGATGCCCTTATCTCATGTTCAGCCATGCCGACCCATCGAGTATCCGTTCTTCTCAATCAATCTCACGAGGGAGAATATGCATACCGATTAGGGAACCAAATTAGTGGGCAAAATGAAGTGTGTTCAAACTCGACATTCTTGCAAGAATATGCCATCCGCAATGATGGTGGTTTGGGTAGTCTATACCTAGAGTATAAATCAATTAATACTATGAGTACGTCCCGCACTGGGGTCAGACGAAGGCTGTGGGACCAGAACCCGCTTCAATATGCCTGATGATTTCACCAAATGATGAGAAGTCATGTCAGTCATTACCTCAGTACCGAGTACATGTGTGTCTAGCTCGGCCTCCAGCTGATAGAGAGCCTTCAGGTCGTAGTTCATCTCCGTAGCTAGTAACAGGGAAGCTAGGCCTTCTTGATGATGATGATGGTGTATAGTTGATCGTTCCCAAATGAGGGTAACGGGAGGAAGCAGATTGAAGAGAAAGGTGCTATAATATTCGTCTATTTGGTCCGTGAGCTGTCGCTGACACTATACCAAGGAAAGCGGAATGGTTCATTCCGGTGTGACTAGGGGTTGACGGGGAGTGAGTTCCGTTAAACTCGCATATCTTGCAGAAATTGTCACTTTTCCCCAAAATCTTAAATATCTTCATACGGAATGACCTCACGGAACGATGCTTGCAGTTAGTTTGTCGGAATCGTGATTGTTCTTATAGAAACCTACCCATTTCCTTCTTCCCGGAAGAGGCATTCCAGAAGCCGTTTGACGAGCCACGATTCCCCCTTCCTTCCCCGCAATAGGCCATGGTAGGAAATCAATTCTAGTCCCAACAAATTTCATGCATCAAATTATTAGAGCTTACCTTTTAACCCAGCACCTGGTAGCAAGACATACAACAATCAATCGTACCGAACAGCATGGCATTTCATAATAAAGCTGCCGTATACACCCAGCCGGGTACGGCGAAGATTTCTATCGAAGATCTCCCGGTGCCAGATCCCGAGCAAGGGCAAATATTGGTGAAATTGTAAGATAAGACTATACAGCCCTTCGTTTTGGTAGTGCTGACAAAAATCTTGAAGGACTCATTCGGGTGTGTGTCATTCAGATTTGGCAGTATGTATGCAATCGTGGTCGATCTTGCCATTTCCAACTCTGCAAGGTAGGCACGTTTCTCTCGTCTAAAAGCAGTGTATTGGGTATTAACAGGAAGCCTATGAAGGCCAAGTCGGTGGCCACGAAGGAGTCGGTGTAGTCGTAGCTCATGGGAGGGACGTCTCATCGCCTCCGATAGGAACTCGTGTTGGTATCAAATGGCTTGCTGATGTATGCGGTTCTTGTGGTAAGTTAAAACTGACGGTCTTTAGTTCTCGCTCGAAGATGCTGAGGACCAATTTTGACCCCATGGATAAATCTCCTCACTGAAAGGTTACAATTAGATGCATGCTTAGAAGGAGACGATAACACCTGCGCTCAACAAAAGATCTCTGGATACTACACCCCCGGTACATTTCAACAATACGTCGTGACCTCAGCTAAATACGCCACTCCAATTCCTGACGAAGTTCAGTCAGCGGAGGCTGCACCAATTTTATGCGCAGGGCTTACTGTGTACACCGCGCTCTTGAAGTCGAATACTTCGCCCGGGAACTGGATTGTTATTAGTGGTGCGGGAGGAGGACTAGGTCATCTAGCGGTACAGTACGCATCTCGCGTCATGGGACTTCGAGTGATCGCTATAGATCATGGTTCGAAGAAAGACCTAGCCGAAAGTTGCGGCGCTGAAGTCTTCTTTGACTTCACCAAATATGCCGATGCAGAACTCACAGCAGCTGTGAAGCAGGCCGCCAACAACGGACGTGGTGCTCATGCTGTTCTAGTAGTGAACGCGGCAAATAAAGCTTATGAATCGTCTCTAACTTTCCTGAAGCCTATGGGAACTTTGGTGTGCGTGGGAATGCCTGAAGGACAGCCTATTCCCATCCAGAGTGCATACCCTGCTAGAATTACCAATCAGCAGTTCCGAATTGTCGGTCAGTATGACTCCATCCCGCCGATCCCAAGCGAGCAGGCACACTGAATTGGTATTCTCTTTTAGGTTCCGCAATTGGCAGTCGACGAGAGGCTATTGAGGCACTCAGATTTGTGGCTAGAGGGCTTGTGAAATGTCACTATACGGTGGAGAAATTAGAAAATTTGGAACAAGTAGGTTTTCCCGCTCATTTCTGTGACATTTTCTGCATGGCAAAACGTTGATTTTTACTTTCTTACAGGTCTTCAATAGAATGGACGCTGGGGCTATCGAAGGAAGGGTAGTGGTAGACTTATCTTGATAACTACTTTGATGTCCCCATTAACCGGTAGCTACCTAGGTAAGTTGAAGTTTGACGCACTTTCCAGATTTGTGTATGAATTTTCATCAAGAGCTATTTGACTAGTTATTGCTATCTCACGTTGTAAAACTATTTGATAATATGCAACCGAGAGGCCACACAGAACCTATATTGATCAAAACTATCTTTCACCCGACCCTTCCAAATTTGACCCATGGAGGTGGTGATTTCCGAGTATTAGACATTGTGAAGGCTTTGATAACATGTGGAGGTAGCGTAAACTTGAATGATGAAGTTATCTGATAACTTCCTAGGTGATTTGGTAAATTCTGATTTAAGGTCCTCTCTAGGTAATATGATACATTATGAATCATTCTGATTGAGTATTGGAGTCAAAAGCTCAATCAAGTATTCGTCTCCCTTCTCCTTGATACCCAACAACTCATTATCATTCTCCGCAAAATTCGACCCATACTCATTATCCACAATCGATTTGAGCAAAATAGGAACCACAGTCGTCATATCGTATTGTCCCTGGGCAAGACGCTCAAGCGCACCAGCAAATACCACATTCAGGTCCGCGTCTACAGGAGCCCATGGCTTGTTGGGAGCGAGGCTTTTGGCCAGTGACAGAAGCTTGTTCTGTGAAATGAGGCTCTCGGAGACGTAAACGGCGCGGTTTTGAGTCTCGGCTGGGTGGGACAGGACGCCGACCACGGCGTCTCCGACAGTTGGTAGACTGGTGCAGCTGAACTTGGAGTCTCCGCCGTTGAAGATTGTGGGTTTGTATTCGGAGAAGTTCATGATGACCTTGTTCTGGATCGCGAAGTCCGTGAAGCCTCCGGTATAGATAAGGGTGTATGTCAGGTCGGTGGTTTTGGATTTCTCGATCAGGTAGTCCTCGACGATCACCTTACCCTTGAATACGGGCAGCTTGCGGCAATTTGGGTTGGTCATATTGGAGCCAAAGTTGGAGGGAAGGAAGCGTTTGACGCCGGCAGCGATGGCGGCATCGATCAGTAGATTTTGTCCCATGATGCCTTTTTCACCGACAGTTGATACTACCGCATCTTGACCTTTGAGGACGGCCGTCAGAGACTGGGGGTCCTCAAAATCGGCGTCGACCACTTTAACGGTTGCAGCGTAAGTAGATGACGAGCCGGTGCGCTGAAGAACTTGAATGTCAAACTTGTTGGAAGCAAGAAGTTTCTCCAAGACGACGCTGCCCAGGCGGCCAGATCCTCCGACAAGGGTAATGTTCTTGATGGCTGACATTGTAGTAGTGTTTTTTTTTAAAGCGAGTAAACTGAATTTGTAGTATATATTCAAGAGGAATGAAAATTTGATAATGAAGTCGAAGATCTGAATGCTTCTTATGGTTTTGAATGGGATGACCAGAGGGAAGGGGCTCTTTATATACATCACCCTTTGCCTAGCTACCATCTCGGGCAGCATAATTGTGGAATCATTCTACTTCGGTACTAGAAACAAGCAGAATGTCCGATGAGCACCGAAATGATGGTAGTTCTCGACATGATTGATAATATCCCAATATTCTCGTTCAAAACACGAAGATTCCCAATCCATCCCACCGGAGCGACGTTAGGGTTATCAAATATCGGTAAGCCATCCCATCCGAAAGTCCGACACTAGCTGAATCCGTCTGAAATCCTTACGCAACTTCATCTACAATACATCTTCTCCTCATTCATCAATTCCTTGCTCGAAGGTATGAAATCGGAGATAGTCTCAAATTTCTAATGATGATGACTGATGCTCACCGACTTGTGATATGATCAAGTAACGGGCTAGTGAGGCATGTAGCGTTGGCAAGCCTTGTTTGTTGCTATGAATTCGGAACCAGGTGAATGAAAAATTCTTAGACATACGCCTCGGAGAGACTACTACCCTAGACTACTCGAAGATTGACGCATTTTGTCAGGCTCGATGATAGGGCATACATGCCACTGTGGGAGAAGCTTCATCCGCAAAGAACATTTAACCCGACATGAAGCCACCCACGATAAACCGGGCTATGTTTGCAGTGTTTGCCAGCGACACTTTACTCGAAAGTGAGTCTATTTTCCCTGCAAAGTTCATACCTCTCTGAAGAATTTCTGGCGAATTATCGATCAAAGCTAACAATCACCCAAAGAGACCTACTTCGTCGCCATTCGGTCTTACATGAAGCAACCTACATACGCAAGTCTGTGTCTTGCGACGCTTGTCGTTCTAATAAAACAAAGTGCTCAGGGGGCACCCGATGTGATTTATGTAAGCGACGAAATATAGAATGCATATATCGAGTAACCTCTCGTTCGTCAAAACTGGCACCTAGGGCGGCTGCGACTGCGTCCGTAAACGAACAAATTGACCAGGATCATAATAATGGTCCTCTTGATGGTGGTGATGACGGTGACAGTGGCGGTAATAATGAAGAAGCGATATCTACAATTTCACGACCAGAAACCTCGCTTAATCGAGACCTCATTCAAAGAAACGTCAAGTTTCTCCAAAACCTCACCATTGTCCCATCCCAGTTGGGCACAACAAAATTTCCGCTCTCAACCTACGGCATGGGGGGAATATATGAACTGTTAATTGCAGACAAACCATCATTTGAAGTAGCACTTGAGGATTGCGAAGAATCAAAAGCTCGTGTCAGCGAGTATATCGACACTTATATCAAGAGCTTCCACCTCCGCTGGCCTGTCCTTCACGCTCCGACACTTGATAATGAGATAGGAACAATGCCATTGCCTCTTGCTGCAGCGGCATGTCTTATAGGAGCATGGTTTCAGAACAGTGCTGACTGGAGGGAGAGATTTTATTCTCTAAGAGTGCATGAAGTCCTTCTCGAGCGCTTGCTACACAGCCTGGTTCGTTATTTCCATTCGTTTGAAGTTTCAGTACTGACCTCGCTCATAGATTGAGCCCGAATTGACGTCCGGAAAGAAAGCATGGCCAATTGAACTTTTCCAGACAGTTCTTCTGACTCTGGTATTCTCGTTTTATCGCACTGACAAGAGTGCATTGTCTAGAGCCAAACTTCTTCGAAGCACATTCATAACCATTCTCCGAGACCTAGGAGTTCTCGACGGGGAGAAGTTTGCCGCTCATCTAAAAAAACACTATACCGGCACATATACACCGTATACATTGGCTATGCGTGAAAAGCTCAAGCGGTTGCTTGTTCTGACTTTCCAGTTTGACACCTTTTTCGCTCTCATTTATAGACAACCGCCACTTCTTCATCTTCAAGAGATTGGTGTAGGGCTCACGAGTACGTTTGCATTGTGGAATGCATATGGGTTGGACGTATTCGCCTTGCGAGAACTGGAAGAGCCGCGTGAGCGTTCTGAAGTCCGGATATCTGAGATTATAGGCCGCTCAGATTCAGTTATATCCTCGGGAATCCTTGTGGAAGATTTGCATCTAGGATTATGCAGTGTTTTGCAGTCGATATGGGCTCTTTTGCAGGCTAACCCATCGAAGAAGAGAGAAAATCCCAGTCATACTTTTCAGAAAGCACTGCTTATTCAGACATTGGATGATTTGAAACACGGGCTAGATGAGATCAGCAAGTTGACAGACCCCGGGAACCTGCCTGGACATCCCGCGAGATATCTATTGCTGGCTTATCGCGGTGAAAATGACTCCATAAAGGCGTCACTAGAACGTATTAATTCTATCGTTCAAGACGGGATGATTCTTTACAATCACTTGAAGATGACCCAGTATGTCTTTGATATCGTTGGGCCAGGAAAGGGTTGTGTTCCACATTCAGATCTCTGGGGGACCTCCAAACATAAAAAAGAAGCTCTCGTATGCGCGTTGCAGATGCTCAAGGTAGTCGAAACGAAATCATCATTCAATCCACTAATTCGGCATGCGCTTGCTATGGGTATTGATATAACGAAGGTATCGCTCTCCGGGCAGAATTGTTATCTTAACGGGCAACACGCTGTTAGAAATGATACCCTGCACTGGTCTGATATTGGTGAATCATTCTGGTTTGACGGGACACCAGTATGTGTTTGTAGGTTGGCGTTCTGGATTGGAAGATTTGAGAAAGCTATTCAAGATCAGCACATTATGGTAGAATAAGCTGTTGGTTTCTGAGAGCTACATAACATGTGTGGTAGGCTATTCAAGTGTGGATAGCCCCTTAGAAGAAGGTAAGCGTCGATACGAGCATCAATGTTCTATTAGGGGCACAACGAGTTACACTAGAACGAATTAAATCAATGTCAATATAGTCTCTGAGACCTACAGTATATCGTCTTCCGAGCGTCAGCCCACCCGGATGGTATTCCGGCTACACAACATGTGTTGACACACCGAGTTGGAAGTTGCAGGCTGCATGAGAGACAAAGTTCACCTTTATTCAACTCTTGACGTCAAACTCAAAATTGTGTTTGCGGACCACCCAAACATACCACCCTTGTAAATGCATACGCGATGCTTCAGTAGACTCAAGCCCGAGTGAAAAATGCCAATGTCATCATTTATGCCTCATGATGTGGCCTACAGTACAATCATACTTGTCTTGGCATAGTAGATCATCACGCTTACTCGAGGCTCTAATTCAACTGTCCGATATGTCTTTGTTCGAGTCATCAACATTGACATTTGAAATTCGACGGGTGGCTAATTTAAGGGTAGCATAACTATTGTATCACAATTCAATTGAGGTCAAAGAGTCAAGCGAGACATACACAAAGATTGACTTGTATGACGTAGACCTGAAGCAACCCATGACCAAGAGCACACCCAATCTAGCACTTAACCCTGTCATGGGCTTCACAATGTATAATCACATGCCGCATGCAAGCATTCAATACGAGTAGTGGACACTACACACTGCCACGGGAGTAGCTCATTAACTCCGAACAAGTGCACACCCTAATAAAGTCAGAAATTCTGTTGCAAATGACAAAGACGTCCTTCCTAATTTGCTTTGTGTCATGGTAATCCTGTAAGCAATTAATTTATTTGCCCTTTGATAGGCGCTGTTTGAATTGGTAGACTGGACTAGTCGAGAACCCTGTCGATCATTGTATTCTCCTATAGGTAGTTTGTGCCGGGGGTATTGGACTGGATTTGCCCCTCAATGCGGCTTTGATTAATCTCACGACCCGCATCGGTCAGCAAATACTTGCAGGTTGTGAGCAGGACCCATTAGTCCTTGCATAACGTGTTTGTTTGCCCTCTCGATGTTTTCGATTTGCCTATGAGTGCCGTCTCTTGTAAGACATTGTACTACGTAGGAAGGTAGGACGGCGTGTGTCACGGTAGTGACCCGGGTATGGGAAGGTGTGTATCTGGAGAGGTCTCAAGTACTCCGAACCAACGGCCAACGGTTTGCTGTCTGCCAGTGTACATCCGGACAAGGGTAGAGTATCAGGATCCAGTAGGTATACCGGGATGTGCAAATTAGGAAGTATGTATCCACATATGGTACAGTTGGATGCTACTTACATGGATGAGGTCCGCCGACAAATTGGCCACAATCTCGCTGTGCAACTTCTTGTAACATGGTCCTAATCACAGATTGTATACAAATCTATTAATATCAATCAATGACACTTGGGTCTACCAGTGGAGTATGCTTGATGATCGAAGTGTACGGCACCCCATAAAGGCGTCGAACAGTAAACGGCAACGGCCCGTCCCAAGTTCCAACGTTAGGGTTGGGCCCACTGAGTACTTACGGGCGTACGCCGTACATCCGCTGGCACTTGGTGTCTGGGAAGCTGGCTGCACACTCAAGATATAGGCCGAATCATAATTACTATATATGCGCACGAATCAGTCAATCGGGAAGCGATGTCTCGACGACGTCTAACGGGGATTAAACGGTGGTGCGTGAGCCACTCTGTCTGTACTTATACTATGTAGTCCCCTAATACATACAAGCCGTAACGCCAAAGCAGAAGAAAAGGGCACGGAGACCAATCCATTAGAAGTAAAGCAGGGAAAGCAGGTGCAGCGACCTTCAACCGAGCCAATCAGAGTGGCAGAAACAAGGTTTGCCACTTGACCCGATTAAAGAACATGCGCTGTCCCAATCTCCACTTATGCACCGCACAGGCCGTCCGAGCTAGCCTCAAGGAGAAGTAACCCTCTTCCCAAACCGTGGAACTGCAGAGGTATCTGTGGGGCGGGGCGCTCTTACTCTGCTCGTCTTAAGACCCTGTCTGACCGCGTCTGTGTACTAGGATACACTGTAGTAACATACTGCCAGTACCTTGTGTCTTGAGTCATGTATCTTCACACTCTAACTACTCCGGTCTCTGTGTATTCACTTGATATTCTTCACAGATCGCGATGAGAAGGCCATAGCACCTCAATGCGAAACCTTGTAGCTGCAGAGATAACTTGACTAAGTCTCAGTATTAGGTTCGTAGCACAAAGTCAATTAAAGTGTGGTTTTAGACTTGTTGGCTGCTGCTCTGAACAACCAAAATCCTATCTTTGTGAAGAATTGAAGATCGGTCTGCTCTCACTAGTACGGCCTCGTATATTCAGCAAATCCTTCGGTACAGTGACCTAACTGGGGTCTCGTTCCGCCATCAAGTGGGCCGCGGATTTAGTATTTCCTTAGATTGGTTGTTTGAGTTCAATAATTGTACATTAACTTCATAAAGTTCATTAAGTTGGATTAAAATGGCCCAAGTCGAAGGTCTGGATTGTGAAATCGGCTACTTAGTGTTCGTTGGTTACGTTGCACGCACTCCGTACGAAGGGTACGGAATACCGGCTGAGCATTGAGCCCGTATGCCGGTACGCTACACCACGTCGCATTGAACATTGGAACAATAATCCGTCTGCTAAGCCCACAAAATGCAAGGGATTGGAGTATAACGGTGAGAAATTAATGATCCTCTGTGTCGGTAAAACCGCTCACCATTACCCACGAGTCCTCTCCCCACCGGCCTGGTCGCTGGGTTGTACTACGGAGTGCATCAGCACCGAACACATGTACCACTCCCTGCAGACTCTGCGTCGAATGACAAACGTGCTGGTGCTGTACTCGGCGTGTTGACAGGCCTTAATGCAGCGGATTAAGAGTCTGAGCCCACATGTATGTCACTGCGTCGTACGTTGGTCCCCAATAGCTCAATACGCTGTACTTTTAAGCATTCACTTAGTTATATGATGGTGGTAAATTATCGGCCGGGAGCGCCGTACCGACAACCTTAGAGTACTTGGATTAACTAAATTACACAGTAGTTAATTAGTACCTAGTGTGACTGGCGTTTCAATATTACTCTTTCGGTCTGCTCTTTCCTCGCGCTCAAATTCATCTCCTTGTTTACACAATACTACCGCCACCACCACCAACATTTCGACAGCCTCTTGAGCGAAGACTGGACGAGTATATACCTCTGACGTGTATGAAAGGAGGATAATTATTTGCATTGAATGTTTGAAAGTTCACGCAAATTCTGGATTGGCTGCGACATAGAGGGGACCGATAACAATCCAGTCAACCGCGCGGTTCGGTGTTAGCCCGCCCATCACAAAGAAACAAATTCATGGATGTCTTGACCGCTTGCCCTACGACAAGGCTTCAATTTCGGAATATATAAAATCTCGCCGCAATTACTAGTCAGTCGATTCATTGCCAGCGATATCTCAGCCACTGCGCAAACCACCCGGAACGGGACAGGAAACAACATAACGAGCCAATCCGTGCATTTACTACATCATTAATGTCTCTCAACAAGTCGCATCATTAGAGAAAAAAACGTACGCTACATGGCTGAGTCGGGCAATTGAGGAAGTGATCGAAATTACACATTGTCAATCATGGAACGGGATCAGAGGCAAAAAAGAGACGACCTCAGCTCTCGTCTACTGAGTCGTGTGAGTTCCGTTTTCCGCCGAACTTCCCGGCGAACAAGGTCGACAGTCTCAGCGCAACAAATAGAAGAATCCAGGGGACCAGAAGCGACGTAGGTTTCAGGTCACAACGTGGCGCGAGTCTCTTTGTTTGTTTGATGGACGATCTAACCGTCTGACAGATCTACATCTTTGTCTGCAGCTGCAGGTAATACTACCACAGCCATTAGTACGACAGTTGCTCCTGCCGCTTCACAGCCATCCCAAACAAGTACCGCTGCTGGCGTCTCCGCTCCGACACAGGATACTACGCAGGTCCTACTTTGGAGCGACATCCAACAGGAGAGAGCCCGGGCTTTGTTCGCCAAGTACGGTCTTACTTTGGAACCGCAAGAATGGATGTCACCACGCAACTGTGAAGTCAAGCGGGTCGAAAAACCGATCAGAATGAGGGTGCGCCGCACCTGTCATCGCTGTCAGACAACCTTTGGATCGGACAGGGTGTGCCCTAACTGTCAGCACGTTCGTTGCAAAGCGTGTCCTCGGTATCCCCCAGCCCGCACAAAGGAAGAAAAAGAAGCCCGTGCTCTTGCAAAGGCCAAGGGCAAGCAACCAGAAGAAAATTCATCGGGTGCTCCTGTCGCCGTTGATTTTATTGAACCAGACAGCACTCAGAAGATGGAACGTACACATCTTACCATGGAGTCTCGGACCGGAGGCCAAGACGTGATATACAAGGAGATCAAACAGCGTGTTCGCCGAACATGTCACCAATGTCAGACTATATTCAAAGTTCATTCGACCGTGTGCCAGAGTTGTGGTCACATCAGATGCAGGATTTGTCCTCGCGAGCCGTACGTCCTCTCCAGATATCCCCAATTTATTGCTTTCTAACCAGTCCTGTAGTGCAAAACTGGACAAATATCCAGATGGATATCCCGGCGATGCAGAGCCCCCAGATGAGCGGCCACACCGAGTTTGGAAGAAACCACGAATGAGAGTACGATACTTTTGTCACAAGTGCGATACATTCTACGCACCTGGCGAAAATATCTGTGCTAGTTGCGGAGAAGAAAAGGGGCCAAACTCAAGACGAGACCCGTACGTTCTTTCATCACTTCTAGGAAGACTTATTACTGATGAGTTATACAGACCAAAAAAGAAAGAGAAGCCTCCCATAGATGAGGAACTCCTGAAACGAGTCCGAGAACGACTTCAAGAATTCCAACTTGCGTCAGACCCATAAGCCTCCATCCTTTAATTGATCAAGCGTACCGTTTCTCCGACACATTATTGCATTCACAATATACCAGCATAGCCTTCTTTTTGTTCAGCATGATTCATACGACGCCAGGGGGTAGATCGACTAGTGGAGGATTTTTATTAAAAAAGTCTCTGAGGAGAACCAGATGAAGCTGTGATAAAGAGTATCCAGTCAACGTGTTTCAGAATACATTGATACTATTTCAAACATTCCATTCCAAGTAGAAGAACCAGTATCATACTCCCACCACCCACCTATCTACGGATTACCTGTCCTCACTGCCTATCACATTCTGGGTAACAACTCCTACACCAGGCGCGCGGGCTACGCAAGTTGCACCCCCCATAATGGGAAACATCACATTTAGTAATCCGTCAAAATCTCAATGACTATAGAAGCTGCTTTACCGTTGAACTCAAGAACCACGGTGGTCAAAAAGATAGCACTACCCGACTCTGTCTAGATGTATAGGCGGCGATACGTACACAGCCCAGATTGTTTGACTACGCCGAAAGAGGCAGTAATATCAACGGTTTGTATAACCATGTGGAACCGGGGCTATTGATATTTTGTTTTTTTTTTGCGAGATTACGGCCGACAAATAATAGTTGGCGGGAAGGGATGGTGTATTGCAAAATTTGGCTCTACCTTAGCTGAAGGATAAGCTTCCCCAATTTCAATCCAACAGACCCTTGGAAGAAGGCCAATTTCGTCAATAACACTCAAGATAAGACTAGCATATGTTGTACTCCTGCCGTCCCCGGTATCGGTAGTGTTAGTAGTGTAAGTATAATCCGCGGGTATTATTGGATAGCACGAATAATATTCTCCTTGGTATATGTGATATCCTGAGTCATTATGAACGATGATGTCGTTGTCTGATACTGCCCGGTGGTAAGAATATAGATCCTAGCGGACTTCTGGAATAGGAAAGTACTATGATCATCTGCCGCTTTTTCTTTTGCTATCTTGTAGACCGCTGAGAGCTCTTTATTTTGTGCTTGTATTAGTACGTATATATAAACTCAGGAATGAGTTACATGTTAAGTGCAACACCACCATTGATCTGTATTACGTCGGTATTCGGCGCTGAGCATCGAATAGCCTCTCTACAAGAGGGACCCGCGGTGTCGAGCCATGTCAGGCAATGCGCTGCACTGCGGTCCGATACATTTTTCTAGAATTGGGTTCGGGCTCATTGCTTATTTCCAGTTGCTGTAATTTAGGATCAACAGAATAGGAAGCCCTCCGTATAGGTTGAGCACGATGCCAGTGCTGTCGCGTCGCTTTACCTTAGATATAGGTACGTGCAGGTTCGAGTACCGTTTCATGAATCACACTTCATCATCCTCGAGTCTCCGCCGAAAGTAGCTACATAGGTATGCTATGCTATGCCATTCCAAAGTGAGGCATGGTATCAGGTACCAATGCCCATCCACCTGCGTATCTATTCATCCATTCGGATTACATACACACAAACTCCGTATGTGTGGCACACCGTTGTGGTTAGAGGGGCGGGTCGGACCGTTTCGTTCAAAATTCCGAATTTCTGGTTTTCTGGGTCGGGTTGGCGGGGCTCGATCCATTCTGGTTATTCTTGCCTGGTCTTTTGACGAGGGCGGCCGAAACTCGGTCGTCGTATGATACTTGTGTTTTGATGGAGTTTACGTATGGGTGTTTCGCTTTGACTGACCGAGCGTTGTGGTTAAAGTTGCTGTGAGGGGTTAAAACTCCACCTAGGTACCAAGGTATGTGCCTTGATTCGAGTAGTGTACTCAAATACTAAGCGAAAAATACCTCTAAAGCGAACGACGAAACCTCGCCGATGGGATGCATAAACACGTATCCACGGCGGACATCGATTCAAAAGTCTACCGTCGCCGCTATGGAGTCGACGCTACCAGAAAAGAAAATCAAGATTCCCGAAATCAAGGATCGAGCTTGTAAGGACCCCCCTTGTTTGTGCTGTATTATTGACGGCGCTCGGGTATGCTACCAGTAAAACCGGGGCATCCCTGTCAAGCACGCGGCACATATAGGTCAATTCTGTCAGTCTCCTTACTCAGTCCATCTGTTGAAATTGGGAAGAGCCTTAGGAGCTTCGAAATGATAGATACTGCGTAGATAATTACACGTACTATTTTGGGTGCTCCGTCCTTGCAGAATTTCGTTTTCATCCTTGCCGGACCCCTAATCCGTTGAAGAAAATCGAGATTATAGTAATTTCCGTACTAACCCATAGGACGGGAAATTATAACAGTTGATACGACTCATACGAGACACTTACGGCTAGACAGAAGCAACGAGCTAGGTAAAAGCTTCATCTAGTATGTATCTTGGCTACCCAATAGGTTTGCATTCGGAAAGGGGTTGACGATGTTAATGCGCTGTGCTTTGTACAAATTATCTTGGGGTGAAATCAGTTGACTTGGTACCTAGGTAAATGTAATACATGGGCGCGGCCAGTAAGGTTACCTTGGTATATTTTATTTTTGTCTTTTTTCATCAGTAGAGTCTGAGCTTAAACATGAGCATCTATTCAGCTAGAGATATCGTTTACTTATCATGATCTCAAGCTTGAGAGGCAACCAATCATGTTCTCTTTGAGTTCTCACTTGATAATTTGTAAGTTGACCGAGATCTCGAAGTATGACAAGACACTGCATCATCCCAAGAAAGTTGACAAGCCGAGGGCAAAAACACTCTATGCAGCCTTGCTTTCATCAACATGTATGACCGCGCGCTTCGCATCATGCTCAAACTCATCATTTGTGACTGCCGCAACATCGTCGCCGTCGAAGAACTTGACGATTTCTTCCAAAGGTACGTAGCGAGTTTCCACGTAGAAAAAGTAGACTACGATGAGTTCGAAGCCCAGGAAGCAGCAGTAGAAGATATAGTACTTCCAGCCAATGTTGTCAAGTGCCTTTTTGGTATATTGGTAAGCATTGATCTTCTTGTTTTTGGTGGGTTGTTTCAACGGAGGTATTACTTACAGTAGCATTGACGTACTGGTTGAAGAAGAGCGCACCGTAAAGAGCCCACTCCCTATAGAGTAATAATCTATCAGCTTCTGCTAACGACGCATAAAGATTCATAATGAACACAAATTCAAATACTCACATTACGGTGTAGCCTTTTGCACGCATATGGTAAGGTAGAATCTCTGTTGTGTAGCTAGCAATCAGACCAGACCTAAGATTGAAGGAGTCACCATTAGAGATTTTTGAATTTATACACTTCAATCGAAGAAACTTACTTCAAATTGTACCACAGGTTGTAGAAGAAGATCATGAAGACAACCGCCTTTCCAATAGCCGGATTCGCGTTGCCCTGCTGAGAATCGATAGCGGAGAGGATAGTCCAAATGACGAAGCTAATCAGCATCCCAATTGTACTTATCAAGTTGATAGGTCGACGCCCCCATTTATCAACGAAGAAACTGAAGATGATATTTGTAACGAGAGCGAAAGTAGTCAATCCTCCATTGATAGCCAGCTGTGTCTGAGAATCTTTGATTCCGATATTGTCCATAATTGTCGTCAGATAGTATGAGACAAGACCATTTCCAGACCATTGAGAAAAGAGACCGATTGAGACAATCATGATCAATCGCTTCCGATTACCAGGGGTTCTGAGAAAGTCAATGAATGAAAAGGACTTTTGAGCACTCTTTTCCATAGCGAGTGCTGTGGTAATCTCGGTGTATTCAAGCTGTACGACTTCATCTTGCTCGTCTCCATTTGCATGGTAGTATGCGAGGAGTTTCAGAGCCTTCTCCGGTTGATCTTTGGCTATGTAGAACCGAGGACTCTCGGGGATCCATGGCACAACGGCGATCATAAGTATGGTGAAGAGACCTTGAATGAGACTGGGAGCTCTCCAAGCCCAGTTACTCTGTTATTATATCCAAATGTAAGTCAAGTGAATGTACTTAAAGCAAACAGATGACTCACCTGAATCTGCAGAGTGCCGTATGTGGTCCACGCCGCAATGAATGCCCCGGACTGGTAGTTTGCGCCAGCGATAGTCACGAGAATTGCACGATCCTGAACAGGGGCAATCTCTGCAATTAACAGCGGCGCGGTACAGATCACCAAAATATCACCAAAGCCCAGGATCCATCTCGCCGCGATAAACATGGCAAAGTTGACCGCAGCCGACTGCAATGCAATGCCAAGTAACATAAAGAAGGCTCCTATCACTAAACAAGGTTTCCGTCCCAGACGATCTAGAATGAATGGCATGGGAATCAAGCCGCTTAGAGCACCTGCACTCATGACGCAGTTGAAAAGGCCGAGAGTCGAGCCGTGAGGGTGTCCGAAATAATCCTGCCAGTAGGCTATGGCCTGGAGACCATTCCTGCACAGGTGAACCGAGGTTAACAATGGTTTTTTTCTGCAGCTACTCCATTCAATACAAAAGGAAGCTCATGTACTTACATCATAGAGTTATCGAACCCATTCGCAGTGTTTGTGAAGATCAGAACAAGGATGAAGAAATACAATGTCCGCATGTTCTTATCTCTCCACCATTTCTTCCGGGGAAACAACCGTCCAGCCAGGTAAAAATGGCCTGCGGGCGGTTTCATTTGTTCAGGACTGTCAGGCATTGTGGCGTTGTCTCCAATTGAGAAAGCGATCAAGTTTCCTCAGAGCTAGTTGAAGTCGAAATAGAATATGCACCAATGTCCACGGTCCGAGAGCTGGTAAGGAGGTCAGCACATGGCAGACTTTAGAGTCTTTATATAGCTCTTTATTATGATTCACAGATTACAAAGATTGATTATGTATATTAGCCCTAAAATTCTGAATGGAATGTGTAGCTCCTCTCCGCCGGAACGCGGGGTGCAGCTTTAGGCTATAGGTTTCTTTGTGCGATGCAAGCTTGTAGAAACAGCCTGAATGTAGACTTTCATATCTGAACTAATGCATTTACTTTAGAACAACACACAATTGGCTTGCAGCTGCCACTTGGGAAAGGTCGGTGATTGCTTTTTGAGCGGTCTGGCGAGCTTCCGATAATAGTGATATCAATAACCTCTTAACATGACTTTGTTACCTTCATTATGACACATTTTTCCGTGTACCAGAAAGTAGGTGAAACATCGGTATCAAAGCTTGTTCCGGCTTTCGTTCTAACGAAGATCTTCCCCGGTACTTCTCTTTCCCCCGTACGATTACCCCAGTTGATCCCGCCGACCAGCTTCACCGTCTCTCCACATGACCCCGGTTCGACGAAAGGCCAACATAGATAGTCTTATCATCGTGCCGCTAGATCTCCTTTCTGAGTTTAGATCAAAACAACACGCAGCGCAACCAACGCCTTTACGGCGCAGATCGCGCCACTATTGGGCAATTTGCCAATATATTTATTTGTTAAACTTTTTCACATGATGTGGCCACGAATCGCAACATCAAACAATGAGAATGCAATATGTAATTTTATCCTATATAGGCTGAAATGGATGCCATCATTATCCCAGAAACAATTCGTAGCTTACGTGGTCTTATAGCACAATGTGAGTATTCGTTGCCTCGATAGACCATAGACGATAAATCGTTGTCTAACTACTCATACTAAGAAGCTCTTTCAACATTCGTGTGAAATGAGATACCTACACAGACAGATGTGCAGCCTTGGAACAGACTTTGATTTGGTTCAAGTATATGTATACTACCAGATTTAAATCTACACATATAAGTGTGCTTGGACTCCTGAACATCTACCCATAAATACCTAGCTGGCTCACATTATGATCCCCGGTGTTCACTCAATTTCAAGCATCTCGAATTTGATATCTGTACGCCCATTCATAGGCTTCGTAGAAGCGAATATGCCCACGATAGGGCCAACAAAGTCATGGCCCGTCAACTCTAGCGTATCAAGATCCCCGAAATCAATCCATGGAGAATCTTGCTGGAAACGATATGAAAACCTATAATGTGATTCAAGGTACTCTGTTCTAAACCATGTAATGGCGGCATCTTTAAGGTCGACAGCTATTTTCTTGCTCTTGTCGATCGACTTCGCTTTGTTAACAAATTCGAGCACGATAGCTGGCGTTCCAAACTCGAGATATATTCGCGCGAATTTGTATTCATCCTTGTAAACACATAGACCTGCATTGACTTGTGTGCCTGGTGAGACATTTTGAACAGCGACTTGAGAATGGCCTTCGAGCTGACGCTGACGCTTACCCACGAAGGTGACCTGGCTTTCAGGGCTGGCCTGACTTAAATCGTTTTCATCCGCTGTGAGGACAATCTCCCTGCCATTCTCAACGATTTTGTGCTTGGCCAGGTCTGCATCTCGAATGTAGCACCAGTCCACGTTAGGGGTTGCGCTCAGGCTCGAGACGGCGCCCGGCAAGGTAGTTGTGAGGTCTGATGGCAAGCCTATTTTGACCTGATTTACTCTTGGCCAGCTTCCTGTAGGCCACTCTATCGAAGTAAGAAATGTTTCCCGTCCCATGACATAGCGTTTGGATCGGTCCTTTCGAATACCGAGACAAACTGCCCACCAGTTGCTTTGTGAATCCTGGAAGATGTCGCTGTGGCCGGTATGCTGTACATATTCATCTGTGCCACGAGCTGTAAGAATTGGGTTATGAGGATTTGCCTCGTACGGGCCCCAGACGGATTTCGACCGCGCAACCGTGATCATATGGTCTTCGAATGTGCCACCCTCGGAGATGACTAGATAGTACCATCCGTCATCTTTTTTATAAATATGAGGGCCCTCAGGCCATATACCACCGGTGCCTCTCCAGATGATTTTTTCATTCGACAGCTTCTTTCCCGTATCGACATCGATTTCAAACAGGTTAATGGTAGTCATTGGTCCTGGTGCGGCAGATCCATGCATATATGAGCGACCATCATCATCCCACAATATACTAGTGTCAATCCCATCAAAGTCAAAGAAGACAGGGTCGCTCCACTGGTCACCCCAAATATCTGCTGTCGAGACGATAAAGTTTTGGTGTGTGCCCCCTTGTTCGCCGGCATGAATCACATTCGTACAGATCACGTAGAATCTGCCGGCGTGATGTCTGATTGTGGGAGCATAGAGTCCACCAGCTGCACACATAAAGCTGCCTCCTTCTTCCAAATTTATTTTTGTCTGAGTCAATGCGAGACTGAGCTGACTCTGCCTATTTATGGCATTTCCTTGATCTGGCATCAGTACATATACATTGAAGACCGGAGACTATGCGCAATTTGCTCACCAATATGTTTCCATGACACGAGATCTCTACTAGCATATATAGGTAGGCCAGGGAATATATGAAAGCTGGAGTTGACAAGAAAGTAAGTATCCCCGACACGGACCGCAGAAGGGTCGGGGGCGAATCCTGGAATAATCGGATTCATGGTTTCTCGATTTGAAGATATAGAGCCATACGTGGTGTGCGATGAAGATATTGACGACAATGAAGGTATAAGTTGCTTGTATGCGTGAATATGATAATAGGCTAAAACCGGCTGAATGTGGCGGCACTGCTTGCATGATATTTGACGACGAGTGAGTTTAGATCTATTCCAGTCACATTAATGCTAATAAAACAAGTTAAAGCAAATACTACGAGCAGATCTAAACACTAAAAATATGGATCATTGATTGGTAGCGATGAAGCAGAGTTAGGGCATACTCATAAAAGCCCCAATCGGCAAGGCTGTGGTCATCTCGTATTCTAGCGCAACACCATCCCCTGATCTGAGTCATCGCAAAATTGTAGGTCGAGTTAGTCACTGCCTAAAATCATTATACAGACACTTTCTAAAACTGAATTCCCACCGGACTTAAGCCGCTATCTTTGCGGCAAAAATGCCTAGTTTCTTGCGTTATTTGTACTTAAAGGTTCTCGTCACAATTTCACGCATCCTCATTAAACTACTTGGCCCGCCGTTGAAGCCGAGACCTGACGACGTTATACAAATAGCGTCTCGCGACAAGCGCCGCACTATCAAAGCCCATGTTTACAAGCCACATACCACAAATACTGGAAGCTCTAATGCAGCCCCGATTCTCCTAAACCTATATGGCTCCGGCCTTGCGATACCTCTTCATGGTATGGATGATGATTTTTGCCGATGTGTCGCCGACGCAACCGGCTACGATGTGCTTGATGTCAACTATTGTCTGGCTCTTGAGTATCCCTTCCCTGCAGCTCTCAATGATGTTGAAGATGCTGTCAAATATGTAATTGATCACCCGAAGGAGTATGATGCTTCTCAGATCTCCATCTGTGGGTTTTCGTCTGGCGGCACTCTCGCGCTTGCTGCTGCCTCAACGACTCTTCCACGCGGAACGTTTCAGTCGCTTATAGCATTCTATCCGGCGACAAATCTTTTCCAGGACCCAAGTCTGAGAAGGGCTCCCGTACCAGGTGGGACGGACCGCTCGCCCTTCTGGACGAGGATATTTCGAGAATCGTATCTCAGGGGAATGGATCCTCGCGATCCAAGAATCTCGCCTGCGTTTGCAAATACTTCAAATCTTCCGGCCAACATGCTGGTCGTTACAGGCGAGTTGGATCAATCGGCAGTAGAGGCAGAAGAGTTAGCCGAGAGGGCAAAAAATGAAGGGCATGCTACTGGCCGAGAGGTCATCATTAGGAGGATGAAGGGCTGCGGGCATGCGTTTGATAAGAAACTCGCCGGCGAATTCGCTGTGGCAGCAAAAGATGAGTCATATCAACTCGCTGTTAAGATGCTGAAGAAGGCTAGGAAGTAAGCACCTAATTTATTGAGCCTGTTGCTCTATATCAGGAAGGACATATAACTTGATTACTGGATCAGTGTCCTTGCAAAACCTCATTTTGATCATTTCTTCCGAAGCCTAATCCCTACAATTTTGCCCAAGACTGACACTAATAACTTGGTGTGGCATTTGTACGTTTGTATATTTCAAGGGTGTTCTTTACACTACTGCACAGCCTAAAATGTCAAACTATAAGATATTCCGTTAAACATCAAAATAATCTACGTAATTACACTAGGCATTCATGTCTAAATAAGTACTAGATTCCGTGCTATAATTACACTCAAACGTCTCGACCGGACACTCGAACGGGCTGTGGATCTCGAAGGATTCAGTCCAAGTCTTAAGATCAACGGAGTGATTCCTAGTACTTAAGTATGCACCTAATGCCTCAGACGACGGCGCCGGAGACTTCCTCAAAAATCCTTATCCGGCTGAAGGATCACTAAATTCTGACTGTCAGTCAGGCTTCTACTATGTCGACTCCGTGTGCTGAGCTGAACCGCCGCCCCCAATATCACTGCAGTCCCCCAATAGCCCCATACCTCGTATCCTAGAATCTTAACAACCTGAATGTATTGGATACCGGCACTCCGGTAGCGAGTAGGATACTTTCTAAATTAGTTCCGAGATTATAGCCACGTATTATACGGAGTATAGTATTTACGCTGACTCGAGAAGTTCAGGAATCATGACGATCGAGTCATGTAGCTACGCATGCAGTTTTCTTCGTTCTTCTCCTGAATTCTTGATCACCGCTAGATTATTAAAGTGAAAACTTTATTAGGCTTACAGGGAATAAAAGGCATGCGTGAGAATGAAACGACTACTTACTCGACTAGGTAGTAGAGGTCTGTATTTGTCGAAGCCCTAAATGACTTGGCTACACCGCAAATCAACGACGAGCAACCGAGACTAGGGCTTCACAACGTATCAAGCTAGAAATAGGTCTAAAATAAAAGTTAGTGGCTGGCGCGAGCTTTTGGTTTGAGGATCAGTTCTGTTACTTTTTAGCTAATAGTTATACACGATCAGGCGTTTTCATCCGAAACCAGTCAGTCGAGATAGGCAGAACAGGGTTAATAACACAACGCATTCGAGAGGTTGGAGATGATTCTGAGAATTTGAATATCGAAATCCGTATTAAACCTTCTGTGTATTTGAATCTTAGACTGGTGATATTCGACATGGCTACACCATTGACATGGATCGCCTATATTGGTAAACATTCACTCTTTACACCGATTACATGACCTCTGGCATTTCTCATCGCGCTCAAACATCGTTACAAAATTGAGACCAAATGTACTCTTGAAAAAGTTCTTGAATCGCTAATCAACGAAGTTAAGTCCTTCCAAGAGCAACCATCTTTCAAAGTAGATCGTGTGAAGATCTGTCGATAGGAAACCCATACTCAATCAATACTCATTGGTAAACCGGCGAGTGTGCTTGGTATTTCGTAAAATCTGACCACCGCCAGAAGATACCATCCTTTTGTGTTCTCCCTCTCGTTCTTTTGCCAGGCAACCTCCGCATGTAATGTACTGAATGTGTCGTGGGGGAGTGTAACCTAAGTTTTTGTACTGTGGCAGTTCGTCATCAATTGATCTGATAGCATCCAAATTCAGACACTCGATACAATAGGCGTAAGGGCATTCATTGCAGGAGAGGAGTAGACCACCAGCTTTGTTGGCTGTCAGACCACAGTTCATACAACTATGTTTGGTACAAACGGCGTTGTGGAAAGGGTTGTTCTTTGGAGATTTCTTTCGTTGATCAATGCACTTTCTGTGGAAAGCTTCTGGACAGTAAGTGCACTGCTCCAAACTTTTGGTCCTTGCACAGAACATGCAAGTCTATCATCTTAGTTAGTTACGAGTACGAGACAGCAATGAACCGACATCGAGTAAAACTGCATATGGATGTCAATTGACTCACCTTCAGATGCTGGAAACCGGAATCAAATGTTTTCTTGACCTTCAAAGGATTGCCATCTGTCATTGTGGGTATCGCTTCTCCGTATCTACAGAAAGTTGATTGCTTGTCGACGAAATAGCCGATCTCCGGATCATACACCGTTCGATTTTTGCCCAGGCGTCTTTGTGACGGATCAACATCTGCTGGGATGTCGCCTTTCAAGGATGCCTGACGACGCTGGAATACTGTGCCGTTGAATAGGCCAGTTTTGATCTTAGTACTTTGCGTCAACCAGTGTTTTTCCTGCTCATCGAAAGAGTCGGCACTCGGAGAAGGCGGGCTGATGACTTGCGATGCAGGCTCCGAATCGTCTACATCTTTTGTATGTTGGCATGATTTCACAATCTGTTCCCAGCTCATGTCAATTAAATCATCAGAATTGCAGGTATTCACAGTTGCTGAGGTGAAACTGCGTGAGATTAGACGCTGAACAAATGTGTCGTCAGACTCGAGAGAATCTGCTATGGACATTTCTGAGTTCTCGGCAGCAGAATCTGAAATCACCTTGGAAGCAAGATAGAGCTTCTTGTTCACACGGTTGAGCATCTGTTCTTCAATTGTACCGCAATTACACAGTTTGATAACCGTCACAGGCTTGGTCTGTCCGATGCGGTGAACCCGCGCTTCAGCTTGTGCCATAACCTGTGGGTTCCAATCCATATCCATGAAAACAACAATTTCAGCAGCGGTGAGGGTGATACCCTCCCCACCAGCTCGTGTTGCAAGGATGAATACTTGATGTTCATCTTTTTTCTGGAATCGATCAACGTTGAATCTGCGTCGAGCATGTGGCGTACTTCCATCAAGTCGAAGATGAGGTATTTTCATGGAGTCCAAAAGCAATTGGCAGCAACTCAAAGCATAGTCAAAACCGGAGAAAATTAGCATCTTCTTATTGTTTCGAACAACCTCGTGATGAAGGAGCTTGTTAAGTGCTATGAACTTAGTCGAAGCGCTGATCAATTTCGGGATTAATATCTCAACGTCATCATTTCCATTCTCAATGTTGTCCACAAGTAAAGGATGCACGCACACCTGATCTGAAGTTAGTAAAGAATTATCTAATATGTCTTGAGCTTAATGCATGTAACATACCTTTCTTAAGTCCATGAGCATGTTTGTCACTGAGCGTTTTGATTGCTTTTCGTGCGTATCTTGGGCTATGAATTGCGAGGGAGTAGAGCACTCGGTGCCTGGACTCGGCGGTGGCGTTTGAAGTGCGTAGCTGCTGTCTTCACTTGTAGATTCTCCAACATGACCTCTAAATCCGGTGATTGTTTCTATGTAGAGGTTTTTCTGCTCTTGAGTCAAGGGCAGCCGTAGTGTTATTTCCTTCTTGGTCGGGAGCTGTAATCCAGCCGATGCTGACTGCTTCAACCTTCTAAGCATGATGACCTTGAGAAACTCTCTGACATCTTCGATAAAAGTAGAATCGATTTTCCCATTTGAAAGTGAGAATGCTTCCTTCCAATGTTGTAGCGTTTCCTTGACAAAAATCTCCGGGTAGAGAAAATTGCACATGGACCAGACCTCAGATAGATCATTCTGAACAGGAGTACTTTGGAAATTCAGTATTGAAACGAATTATCTCGCTATCAAGTTAAAGATACCGTACTTACCCAGTCAAAATGAGTCGCTGTCTAGTCCTTAAACTTTTCACGCTTGTGGTCAACTTCGTCGCAAAGTTCTTGATGCGGTGACCTTCATCTAGAACAAGACAGCTCCAAGGTCCCATACGAGAGAATCGAATGTTGTCCGCAATGACAGTTTCGTAGGTGGTGAGTATGATGTCAAAAGCTATGAATATAAAAAATTTAATTAGAAAAATAGATAAGAAAGCTGTGAAGAAAAAAACTGCCTCACCTCGGTTCTTGACCATTTGCCAGGTGGACCGTCGGTTTTCACTGTTGCCATACCATTGTACAGCTTTCAGACTTGTCCATGTATCCACTTCGCTTTGCCAACTTGAGAGTACGCTTAACGGACATACTATCAGGAAAGATCCATGGCTTTCCTTCTCTGTGTTTTTGATGAGTTGAAAGAAAGAGAGAACTTGCAAGGTCTTTCCGAGACCCATCTCATCCGCTAGGATGCCATGGGCATTATTTTTCCGAAGCCAAGTGAGAAAAGAAATACCATCGAGTTGGTGAAGTTTCAGTAGAGCCTTGATCCTATTAATACTTTAGTAACAGAGAAAATACTTGAAAGTCATATATGACACGAACCCTGGCGGTTGTACGCTGAGCTTTTCATATTGATAGATTTTCTCATGGCAGTCTTCCCCTTCAAGCATATCTGCAACCCTCTCATCCCCGAGAAGGGGTAAGATCTTTGATTTATGAGAATGGATGAACGCCGTGAAACGTTTCGTTGGTGGGATATCTTCTACCTGTTAGCTAGACCCATTAAAATGCTCTCTGTTAAGGCCAGGAACATACTGTTTTGTGCCATTCTGACAAATCCGGAAGACTGGCTTTGATGCCTGTCCGACATGGAAAATAACAGGTGGATCCGCGGAACTGCCTTGGTGATGATTTTGAAAGAAGACGAAAAGAAAGGCGATCTGTTGAGAGCCCAAGAGAACCCAATATCACGAAGTTTTGGTGTTGTTAGACTGAAGATAACAAAAATTTTAACCTGACGTGAAAGAAGAAGAAGAATCAAGACCAAGGGAAGGAACGAACTTCATAGATCTGAAATGAGCTCTGATCCCCGATTCTCCAGAGATCACGCCATATATTGCCACAGATTAAGAGTATCGCCTACCCCTTGCAAACAGCGAAGACTTCCATGAGGCCCGACCTTAGGTAGTAATGTGATACCAGAATGTTACATATTGAGATAGATCTTGGGCACATAATTGGTGCCCGGATTGATATTTAAGATGAGGCTATCAAGAGACATTGTGGAGAACGATAGACTGATTTGCATGTGAAAGTATAGTTGACGACTTGGTTCTCAGTTGAGACTTGGTCAAAATTCAGGGACCGAAAGTGAGGTACATGGCTGCATTTGTCCATTGTCCGATATCGAGGAGCTTCATTGGTGCAAAGATGGCGAAGTCGACTGGGAGATAAGTATGGTAAAGCATTCTGCAAGCCAATCAGAGTAGAATCTCATAAAAATTGAACTTTCATTTACCAGGTATCAAGTAAAATCTCGTAGGTTTACGGGGACGTACCTTCGAGATCAGACGGTACAAGCTTCCAGAATCAGATCTAGCAAACGCTGGTCCAATCACATGTCTGCACAAGAGATCTAAGACAAGAACAAACAAGACATCTGGGGAAATGTCAAACGAACATCTGATGGCGCGGGGACCCCGCAGATCAAGGTGGAGATAAGCTCAGATTGCTGTGGGCTGTGCTGAGACTTAGGATGAAGGGAGATAAGCACGTGAGTATAGATGGTCGACTTTCCAAGTAGTGTCATGTGATGTCTCGGTTTGTCTCGAGCGGACAGGTAGAAAAGGAGGGAGCGTGGGTGGAAATCCATCAAACGTCCCAAAAGGGAAGGCATGCAGACTATTGTGCGATTGGGTTTATCACATGCCATGAGCCAATAAAAGCAGTTCGTTTGTAAGAATACTCCGTCCAGCTATCTAGAACAAAAGCGAAAGGCCTCAAAACGAAATATGCTTGGAGCTCTTCTTTAGTCAAGAAGATCGTCCGTGCTGAAATGAAGATGGATTTTGATTTGCTCGATAGTACAATTATGGCAAATATAAGTCCTATAAAGATAGCTACACTTTGATCCGTCGACTAATCTGCTCCGTTCCCTTGGCCTTCTCCATGTCCACCTTATCATGAAGATTCGTACGATTTGCCAAAGCACGCCGTATTATCCAGTCCTTGCTATTCACATCTTCCTCCACCACACCTTCAGGTAACGGAGGAATAACAGTTGATCCTTGCAATCTCTTCAAAAGGACGTCGTCTTCCGGCCGGGAGAAGTAGACCAAACTATAACGCGTTGATTCTGCCTGGGCCCCTGGTGAGGATATAACCCTGTGGATATTCGAGCGGAGGAGACCATTCGTGAATTTGACCAAAGAGTCGCCTAGGTTGATGATGCAATGTCCAGGCAGGGGCTTCACCCATTTCCACTCTGCGTCTTGACCTGGCGGGAGGACTTGAAGACCACCGAGCCGATTGAAAAGGACAGTGACACTGCCGAAATCAGTATGTCCTGCAAGTCGTGGTACTTCGCCAGTCACAGGCTGTGGCGGTGATCTAGTCATTCGAATTTGGTCGCCGCTGTGATGGTCAATGCGATGCATATTTGCAAGAGTAGACGGAGGCAGCCGTAGATGTTCATTCAGAAGGTCGAGAACAAGTGTCACGATGGCGCGAGAATTAGAAACGAAGGACTTGAGTTTGCTCTTGTTGTTTTGAATGATATCGGGTTGAGGAAGCGGCTCCATTACTCCGAAGAGCTCATCCTTGGCAATCTGGCTATGTCAGACTACTTGCACTTTAAGAAGTAGATTAATAGACTTACGTTGTAGAACTCAATACTGTCGACGTTCCCTTTTTCATCTACCTGACCGGCTCCAAGAGGCTTGTACCCGTAGTAAGACCTCTTCTTGCTATGATCATACTTGGATTTTTCTTGAACATCTAGCGCAAAGAGCTGCTCGCTGATTTTGAATAGTTCATCGGTGGTCAAGAGGAGTGAGTCACCCAGTTCCTGATCGCGGAGGTCCAAGTAAAAAAACCCAATGTCCTCACATGCACGACAGAATTTCTGAACCTCGTCGCTATCGTGTTGGAGAAGTTTGACCAAGGATAGCCGATCCAAGGGCATAGTTGGAATGTCATCTGGAAAGGGGGGCAGGGATTCAAAGTTTTCATGAGCCATATTGTAATGTCCAAGTCGATTGACTGATTTCAGGGTATTGCAAAAGCTGTTGGGTGTTCAATTCTAGATGGATCATCCTTCCTGAATTTAAAGATCATCGCACGAAGGTTTATGCGGGGTTCGTGTCATCGTCCGAGGCACCATTCGGTTGGATACCGGGCTCATTTCGGGTAAAATGTTATACCTTCAAGATTCGGTACTCGGCGTATGACTCTTGGAATGGATTTGACAATCTTTTGCTTGTTGTCGTGCCCAGGTGGTGATATAGCACATACTGTTATCGCGATAAGATAAGCATGTACAACTTTTGGCGATAAGCGTATCACCCCCGAAGCTACAAAATTTACCTCATCCAGCCGCCTGTGACTTGACAACATGACAACTCTTCCATTCTGCACGATTGCAATGCCACGACACATTATCATCTGAACCCGTTCCGCTCATCACCGTTCCCTAGAAAGCAATCAACAAAATGTCCACCTCAAAACCCCACATAGCCCAAGACCTCCTCTCGCGTGCCCACTCCCCGGACACAGCCGAGCAACTCTTCACCGAACGTATAAAACAAAAACCACTCTACCTGCGCCCAACGTCTCCTACACCAGCCGACAACCGCTCACGTCGTCGACTTCAACGACTCCGCAAGAAAGAATACTTCTACCGAAAACAACGACCTCAGCCGCTCTCAGCGCGACAGAAACGTGTGTCGGGATTGTACGACATTTCGAAGGAGGAATGCAAGTATGAAATCTTCAAGGGGTTACATGAATTATGGGTGCAGTATATGCAGGAGGTACTGGGGATAGAAAAGAGTGCGAATGCGACGAATAACGGGAGACCGTTGACGATAAGCGGGCCGGCTCATGGGAGCAAGCTCGTCAGCGCGGATTATCATGGTGCGGAGGTTGAGGTTGTGCGCAGTCGGTGCGCAGGCAGGGTTGGCGCGAAGGGGATTGTGATCAGGGATACGAAGTTTACATTTGTTATTGTGACGGAGAAGGATGTTGTTAAGAGTGAGTTTCGCATTCCCCTCGCTTATGTTCTGGACTGCTATATTGATACTCAGTTCAGCGATACCGAAAGAGCATACGATCTTTCGTTTCACTATTCCGTCTACCCCGGTACAACCATCGACTGACGAAACGACTGGTAATGAGAAACTGGAGGGGGAGAAGCCTAAAGATTTCGTCTTTGAGCTGCATGGAAGTCAATTTGAGAATCGGCCCGTGGATCGCGCGAATAAGAAGTTCAAATGGAGGAATATCGACTATGTGTGAGGCTCCGAACAGGTTGATAATACAGAAATTAGGTATGATATATTACGGATTTTCTGGTATATTGCCAGTACCAAATCAGTCAGCTGGGATCACAAACGAGAAGAGCACTCCCGTGTATGCAATACCGGGCCCATACACACCGGTTCTTTGAACTGCTATGAAGATAAACCGTGTACAACGCCCGCTACCACAGAAAGCGATACATATGGTTACTACACTCTCACAGCCATTCAAGGATAGCCAAACTCGACACACGGCACATCAACTCTCAATTTGGTCACGGACTGCAATTGTGTGAGCAGAGTGATCGTTGCGATAGGATATCAACTAATTTGCGCGGACCGCGGTGTTGAGGTAGTTGGAAACTATCTTTAACTGGGCTAAAATATTTGAAGAAGACTGATAGACACGTCCGCTGGAAGGGACGCTCTTGATTGGATTGCAGATATGTAGCTAGTCCTGACTTCTGGTCTTCATGACTTGAAGACTGGGTCATTTAGTGTGCAGAATCAATGACCGTCTGGTTCAATCAATCCTGAAGTAGGCTCAAGTGGAGCATCGCACTCTATCCCGATGTACTTTACTTGCGTAATGGGTACACCTGGTGTGAAGACAAGTTGTATCGGCGTCATTCTTGGTAGCCGGCCACTTTGTCATTGCGCAAGGTGAAACTAACACGGCGATTGGATTTTCCTTGTGCAAATAATTGCCCCGTGATCCTCATGGACACTGAGAGGGAAAGTTGTAGGGTGAGGCCGGCGGGTATCGTAGCCCATGCAGAATTCGAGCTCATGTAGAGCCAGTGGAATTGATGGTTTTTCAGTTCCTAGTGACGAAGTTCACATCCCAGCCCATTCAATACTAAATGTGCGAACCTCCGAAGCAGCATCATCCGGGTCAACTGCATGGCCCAAAAGAAACCCTTTCTTGACTCCTGTACCAAGTCGACCCCCCGATACAATCTCCATAAGCTTCAGCTCCTCATCTCTATGAAATCCATACACTAAAAAGTGTGAATGAAATCGGAGTGGATCGCCAGGGTATGCCATGTACTGACATCCGAACCTCAACCCCGGAGAGAGGAAATATCCATGTGAATGCAAATGGGCGTACACGGGATAAGAAGCAGGTACTTCCGGCAGAGGCATCTCGTATTCTTCGGCAGGTTGGTAGGGGATAAGAGGGTACGTGGTTGCAGGTGTAATGCTTATGGTCGATGGATGAGTAGTAGAGCTGGTGTTCGATAAGGAACTAGCTGGACGCGCGGGAGGTTCAAAGAGCACACTGTCGGTAGTTTCTGTCTCTTCCCTCTCCGCCGCTTTGGCTTTCCTCTTCTGCGCCGCCTTTCTCAAGGATTCCTCACGCTGCTGCTCCTTTCTATTTGACTTGGCTTGGGACACATTTCGCCCCTCTTTCTGGAGGGATTGCAAATATTTCATTTTGTCTGCTTCCGCGAGTGATCGCATACTATCATTGTGATATCTTCGGCCATCAATAATGCGTGCTACTTTCTTCTCTACCAAGAGTCTTGCTTCCTCGGGCATGAGCTGCACGGGAATACCAAGGAAAACATTTTGTTGCGGGACTTGAGGCAATGTGCCCATCAAAACACCACATATATTATATTCTTTTCTTAAATACGTGGCAGCATCAGCCGAGAAAATTAGGTAGCGGCCTGACACGAAGGAGATGGGGATCGGAAGCGGAACTTCTGCGGCCATTGTGAATAAAACGATCTACTTTTCAGATCGTTAGCAAGTTTTCAAACAGGCGATGGTCTGAGTTACAAGAGAAAAAAACAGTCGAATCATTTCAAAAATACGTTTCTCAGTCACATAGTGCTCTTAAAATGAGATAGAATGAGCTTCAGGGGATTGACAGATTGGTATAGTAATAATCATATGACAGGAAAACAGTAGCAGGAGGAAGATAGACTTACTCTTTAGGAAGAGATCCCTGCTTTGACCAGCAAAGCCAGGGAGAATATTTTTATTCGAATTGTTGAGGTGTGAAGTGGAAGAAAAAAATTAGCGGAAGCGGAGAACTTATGGGAAGCCCAAATTTCAAAGTCGCGCTTAACCTCTTCGGGCCTGCGGAGCTTCTCCTCATTAATCCTCAATTCAACAAGAACCTGACCTAGTTCCGCCAAGCATCGACGCGACAAGTTCGAAGATGGATAGTATTTGGATTGTGATATTCTTGTTTGTACTGCCACTGGTGGCTATGCTAGGTCAGTCTATTCCGTGCAACAAGCTGCGATCTTGTTCTTACCTAATACAGCCTGGTTTGCGCTCTCGTCTTGCCTAGGCGATGGACTCAGAAACCGCATTCGAGGCGTTCGAAGCAACGGCAGGGGCTCATACGGCCCTGAATACCTGCGCACAATGACCTTTACCGGTCCTGCAATGTCCGAGCAGATCGAGCTAGACGACATGTACCGCGAAGAACAATACGAAGACGACCGGGCGCGATAGAAACCAATGACGTTTCGATTTTAAAATTCAAGGTCGGCCTTCTTGGGCATTCTACTATCACTAGGTGCCTGCTGAGCTTCATTGTCGCCTTCCGCCGGAGGAAGACTAAACGGCTTGATCTCGAATCTGCGTCGACTCAACGTAAAAGCCCAATCTTCGCCAATGTTCTGGTCGCTACCACCGCCGCGTTCGTGAAGTACAGGCAATTTGTGTGTCTTGAGCATTCCTTGAGGTGGCTCCTCATGTGCCGTTGCTGCACCAGAAGTCGCTATTGCATCCGATGAATGGGGAAAGGGGCACAACTCAATTACGCCGTCGCATAGAATCTCAACCCACTGAATAAGGCCAGTTGATCTTGGATAAAGCGATAGTGGAATTGAGATCATGGCGGTTATGTTATAGGCATTATGCGATAGGAGTGCTCGAAGAGAGTGGATGAACCGGAGCAGATATTCAGGCTGACTCGTCTCGGGCGGGTAGACGGCAGGGTTGAGAAGCGAAGGAATCACAACTCGATGTACAGTATTCGGTGGACTATTTGCAATGCTTGTCTGTATGTTCTGCATTACCGACGATAAGGGTGAGCCTCTTTGAGGTGCAAGAGGTATATAGTTGACAGTAGCCAGGGACGGGTGCGTAAGTCTTTTGGTCAGATCAAAAGCATGGCAGAAGGCTTCTTGTTTGGCGCCAAGTGGTGCAGAATTTGTATTACTCGTAGCAGGAGCCGGTGCTATAACAAATTAGAGTCAGTGAGGTTAGACATCAAGTGCTTCAGAATGATGATACCTCTTGAGCCTGCAACTCCTGTCCCAAACTCTCCCAACCGCTCATATCTCCAAGCAATCTTCATCTTCTCTTCTTTCCTTCTGTCGACCTTCTCAACCAGAGAGTCTGCAGACCCTATGAGCCCCGGAAGAGTCCTGCCCCATTGCTCCCCTAGACCAACGACATGTACTTTGTGCTCCTGGACCACCCCTTCGGCTGCATAATAACGCAGTAATGCGCCTGCAAAGTCCGTAGTCCCGTTTTCTTCTATCAGAAGGATTTTCCCAATAGGTAGCCCTGCATGGCCGGCCAACAAATTGTCCAAAGAACGCGAGCCCGTTGACGTCGTTGGTCGTCCGTCATCTGGAGATGGTCGCACTCCGGGAAGAATCTCGTTTGCTTGTGCAGCGACGGGCTGCGAGGCAGGTGTTGTCGGCGACACAGTCCCATTCACCACTGTGGAAATCCCTACGTTCCGTTTGCGAAACGACATCTTGCCGGTAAATGTATCGTATCCTAACTGCTAAAATGCTCGATGTTGTACTGTTGAAACTTTTATATGCGGCAACCAATGATGATGCGGGGCAGCTCCGTCGCCGCGCTAATGCTTTTTTGGGCCGGAGGAAAAAAGCTTCAAACTTCGGAGACACCTTCATCGTCCACCATCTAATTTGCGCCATCTTAACACTTCATTGTTCCTGCTCTTTAGCGACGATACTTTAAATACCTCCCGGAACTACAGAAATACTGCACCACATTCATTCACTGTGCTCAATCCTCCAGCTCGCTACAAGAACACAAAATGTCGGACGCTCAACTCTTCGAAGACACATTCACAATCACCTCGATAAACTCGCAAAAATACGATCGCGTCTCTCGCATCAGCTGCACATCAACCGACAACCTAACCACATTCACCCTCGATGTGAACACCGAGCTGTACCCTTGCGCAGTTGGCGAATCGCTTTCCCTGGCTCTAGCGTCGACCTTGTCTCTCGATGGAAAAGATGAAGATGCCGCCGCAGGTCGAGGTGGTTGGAGAGATGTCGGTATGGGCGAACACACTCTTGCAAATGAGTATGACTATGTCTGCCATGGCAAGGTCTATCGATTCGAGGAAGGTTCGACTCAGGGAAATATGTATGCGACCTGCCCTTTTCTATGCTGCATTGCATTGACTAACGTTGTCATTTTCAGGTCTGTCTTTGTCTCTTTTGGAGGTCTTTTGCTGTACATGGATGGCCCATACAACAAGCTCGTCCCCTTGAGAATCGACTATGTTTATTTGTTGCTCAAGAAATAAGCCTGCCAAGGCCCCTTCAGGCAACCCGAAATTTGCATCAGCGTTGGCGTTCTGGTTTGGGTTGACTTTAAAAATCGAAAGTGAGGGCCTGCGCATCACTGTTAGGCATATTGTCTTATCACGTTGCTTTGTACCAGGTTTAGCTTACTTATTCGCCTAGATATAAAATTTATTAACTATCTCCTTATTGCTCGCTTTTATTTGCATTCAATGTGACCCCCATTGCTATTCTAAAAAGTATGACACTTTATCGTATGGTGAGGACATACTAGCCAGTCCTCAATTTCCATATCGAGGGATCTATCTCTTGATTTCTCGTTGACAGGGCTTTTGGATTGATACCTAGCTGAAGGTCTATAATCAGATGTTGCCTCTATTTCATATCAAATCTCACCGTAGGAAACGGCAAGCGCCGATGCATCCTCGCCACAATTTCCAAATAATCAGGCTCATTTTCCGGCGTCAGAATACCATGCCTGACCAAAAAGTCGATAATCACAAGAGCACAATTAGGTTTCCACTCCCCTTCCTTCAGTGATTGCCTCACTTCATCCACGGTCCAAAGACGGAAGTCCTCAACTTCGCTATCGCAGGGCTTCACTGCATGACTCGCGTCCATTCTGATGTCGTAAATGTACTCAATTTCCGGCTGTAACAAACCCGTCTCGCCGCCTGCGCGCGCATCCCGCACGTAAAAGTAGGTCAATACACCCGCTGGTCTAGCGCGTTCCTCAAAAACTTCTGCCGGGATGGATGCTTCTTCCGCAGCCTCACGAATAGCGCATCCATAGGGGTGTTCACCGGTACTCATACCGCCCGCAGCAGTGTTATCCAACATGTTCGGAAAAGTCTGTTTAGTTTTTGATCGTCGAGCAACCCACAACTTCAACCCTTCTTTGGGGTCTTCGATGTATCCCGTCATATGCACGCCGTAAGTGACAATGCCGAACAATGGGCTAGCGCATCGCTCCATTTCCATTAGAAATTTCCCGCCGGGAGCATAAATGGGATACATCTCGGCACGCCAGCCTTTCAGAACTTCAAAGGTCTCGCGACGCACGGCATCAGCTAGCAAGCGAGACATGATTTCATTGCGTACTGAAGGTTCGGCGTCTGGCGCTGCCATGAGTGTAACGGTGCGATTACGATCGTCGACTTCCCACTCGTTCTCTGTCCAATTGAATTCATTGACGACGGTGTTGGGGATGTACCCCAAGACGGCTTGACAGCCATTTACCTTGAAGGTATGATATTGATTGAGATGACGCTCGTAGAACTTTGGGTCATCGTCATAGTAGGGGAAACTATCGCAGGTTTAACATGCAGAAATGTAGAGGAGGCAGAGTACTTACTTGTCACACTCCTGAATCAATTGCAGATTTGTCTTTGCAGCCATAATGATTCCTTCTCTCTACGTATGTAGATATCAAGTATGTTCAAACATGAAACTCTCAGTCAATATGAACTCAAGCGCGAAAAGGGTCTTTTTAACAAGAACGGTGTGTCATATCTGCCTCGCAAACAAAATATCCAATCATTCCACCGGGACGAACTGCGGAGCCTTCAGTGTATGCCTTGCCAGCTTATCGATAAGGGTATCTATCGGAGCCCCTCCGAATGTTCTATGCTGTTCTTGCTTTGCCGGAAGCACTCACTTCTTCTGACGTCTAGCTCACGCATTGAACAATTTGTTGTTGATCTACAGCGCATGACTTTCTAAATTGTACAATTGCCAATGTGTGTCGATCTTTACTAAGTTTGAAAGGATAGACAGCTTTCTCGACACGCACATTCCTCTCAGTCACAATTTACAGCCCCGCATCACTGCCATTTCTCGCGACATCGCACTGCGCCGCACTGTGGATATTCACAGTCACTCTGGAAGATGTTCTCAGTCGTTATACCAGGCCGGCCATGCCTCACCGACATTACCGCTGTGGATGCACAGCCTGGCATCCAACCCACCAAATTCGCATTCACCTTCCCCGCCGCACCCAAATTCAACCACATCGTCATCTTCTTCCTGCCCGGTACCGTACTGCCTCCCGATACTGCTGCAGCAATCTATCTACAGACCCCGACATCAAAACCAACACCCAATGGGCCTGAGTTTAGGTTTCTAGGCGCAATTGGAAATGAGAAGCCTTCCGCCATATTCAAGGTCGGATCGGGGACGCAACAGGCACAATCGGGCATGGATGATGAGATGGTAGATGAGGGCGCAAATACGGTCAGCGGACAAGTCACGCTCGGAATATCGATAGAACCAGCACAGAACGTCGCGGCGCAAATGGCGGCACTCAATGAATCGCGAGCATCACAGCCATCCACAGATCTCGTTCGCTTGCCGCCGCAACAGAAACAAATAACGACCAAACTGTTAGCTCAGCGGGTCATTGGCAATGCGTTCAACTTTTTGGCTAGCTTTGCGGAGTCGGATCCCAACAGAAAAGGAGAAGATGTCGTTCCCTTGAAGAGTTTTAGGGATTGGTGGACCAAATTCGAGCGTCGGATTGATATGGATCCGTCGTTCTTGGAGCGTGAAGATCCGAATCAATAATGGTCACCGAGATTGGAAATTTTCTGGCGGCGCAATCGGCACATACTCGGGTTTTTGCATTCTTGCGAGCAGATGGATCGTTTGAAAAGCATGCGTATTGTATCATACTTGGTCTATTCTATGTATTCTTATGGGTATAGGGTGTATTCACATCAATCCTCGAGCAAGAATTTCAAAAAAGCGGCTCCGATAGCAATACCGTCGTGCGCAACATCTGCTCGTTTTATAGCTTCGTTGAACTGTTCGTCCGAGAATATTCCTTGTTTGTTTCGCACGGTGAGAATCTCTGTCATTATCTCGCCGTTGAATTCCGGGTGTCCTTGGACTGTGATCAATTTTCGGGCAATGTACATTCCTTGTACGGCGCAGCGAGGCGATGAGCCGAGTAGCGTGACTTCTTTTGGGTACGTAGCCACGATGTCTTTGTGCATTTGTTGTATGCTCTGCAAAAAAGACAGAGAATGTTAGAAATACTCACAACACCAATGGAAGACAGAAACGTACGAGTTTTTCCTTTCCGAAAAGCTCTTTACCCTTTTCTGTCAGATCGACATCGCACACTGCAATCTCCCAACCGATGTCACTTCGTCCGACGGGCACATCCAGAGCCCTGCCGATAATCTGATGGCCGAAACATATCCCAATTAATCGCACTCGATCCTGCGCATAGACCTTTTGAGTAAATTCGACCAATTTATTAATCCAAGGCACGTCCGCAAAAGAGTCATGTTCTAAGCCGACCTGGTCAGCTAGCTTGTTTATCGCCAGAGAAAAGAAAAGCCATACTCGACCCAGTCAATAAAACAGCATCAATTTCTTCCAGATTTGGGTAGTCTGTTCCATTCACAATATCCCATTTCGTGATCTCCAAGTCACTTTGAGCATTGAGCCCTTCCAAGGTCGAGGCGCTGGCTCCCAAGAGTAATTTGAAGATGTCCCCGTAGGTGCCGAATTTGGCTTTTACTTTATCCACGGGCGTGTCGCATTCGAGCACGGCGATGCGCAATGGGGGGCGCATTGTATACTAATCCTGATGCGACGAGTGAGTATAGGTATGCAAGGATACAAGGAATGAAGAAGATGGTGTCAGGGACTATCTGTCATTGCCGATAAGTCAAGACAGGCCCGTTATCGGCACAATCGGCAGCCCCCGCTACCTTGCCTTGGGACTAACTAGTCACGCCCCCGCCATATCTCTTACTCCCTCACTATGAGACCATGAGTAGAGTCTCTACACTCGACACTACAGCGCACCCTAACTGCAACAGTGCTTGTTCACCTTCCTCAATGAGCCTCGAAACAATATCGCTATACCGTCCAAGCACCAGTCCGATTACCAATACACCGGCTCAAGCGCAACGCGCTTGCTACCACGGGCTTGATAATGCTCTATCCATGCAAGCGACGGTCTCATGACCCTTTCACCTATCGATGAATGCTTGATTGTTGCCTTTTCAAGCAATGCTCGCGCAATCAAGTATGCATGTTTTAGCCTAGTAGCTGCAAATACGCCTTAGCCTAGCTTGCTAAACTCGCTAGGCTCAACCAGCGGCGCGGCCGACCCTGATCCCATCACGACATTTCCGTGGGGATTTTCACAAGATGATGGCCAGCCAGGTCGAAAAAAAGAAAAACAGCATGACTGATGGCTGTATCTACTGCACAACCGCTATTAAATCTTCAATGACAGAAATGTTTACGTACGGACAATTCGACTCGAAAATTTCAAATGTTCAATTTGAATATCTCCTTGTTGTTTTTGATCGATATGGAGGGTGAGGGGAAATGATTGATGGACCCGCATCATTAACCGCGGACGGGTCTGCCTGCTTAGTGCCAAAAAATCCGCAAAATGAGTCAGGGTGCGATACCTTCGTCCTCTTCAACGCTCAAAAAAATTCAAATCCTGACTGGCCGTTCGCCTGCTGCAATGTCCAGAGTTACCATTGTGCAGTCTTGCTGACGGATGTGAACTGCGTTACTTCGTGGACTACATATCGGAGCTTGTGTTCAAGAGTAAATATTGCCAACCACAATAAATCTACGGTCATTGTTTGTCCAAGAAATCCCTAGGTCAATCATGGTGGCCTCTGCTGATGAAAATTCGCCTTTGCTTGTGAGCGGCAGCCGCAATTATTCATCAACCAGCTCTCGCGAAGTTCGTGAAGATGCCACACGCAGGCACTTGCTGGAAGCGGACACGGACGATGATGAACCGATCTCTGCCCTCCGAAACGATGATCCAGCTTGCCAACTCGATCTAGTCAAAGTGCCTTCGATCTCTACCGGATTTGCGATTGACCCTGGTCTCGAAAGAGTGTCGTCGGCCACCACAGTGCATGTGTCGGATGAGAATGTCGAGTCACAAGATGGCTTGGCCTCAAGGCCCATATTTGCAAATCACTTTATCAATGTGACGCCAATCCAATTTGCTTGGATATTTGGCGGTATTCAGATTGGCTATTTTATAGGGTTCTTTGACTCTACCTTCCTGGCCTCAAGTCACCCAGTCATTACTTCCGAATTCCACGCTTCCAACTCGGCATCCTGGCTTACAACTGCGTTTTTGCTCACTTCAACAGCGCTTCTGCCACTATCTGGCCGCATCTCGGATACTATCGGCAGAAAGCCAGTGTACATATTCTCCATCGTTGTCTTCTTCATCACGACTGCCTGGTGCGGCCTAGCTCAAAGTATGGGCAGCTTCATTCTTGCCCGGGCTTTCTGCGGACTCGGTGCTGGTGGCGTCTTCTCAATGGGCATGATCATCAGCAGTGACACTGTACGCTTAGAGTACCGTGGTATCTACCAATCCGTGATCAATATGACACTAGGTGTCGGTGGTGCGCTCGGCTACGCTGGGGGAGGATTTCTTTGCGATCGTCTAGGCTGGCGCGGAGCTTTCTATATCCAGCTGCCTTTCATCTTTGTCTACTTGCTCATTGCACTCTGGACAACACCCAGTGATCTAGGTCTTGTTGATCCCAAAGATGAAAATCGGACTGTGAGGCAGTTACTCAAGCGCATTGACTTGACTGGTTCTTTCCTTCTTACTCTTGGCCTCGCAGCTCTTCTTGTTGGTCTCAACCTCGGAGGGAATGTTCTCTCGTGGTCTCACCCACTTGTTGTATCTTCTCTTGTTCTCGCGGCAGTCATGGCCGTAGTTGTCCCAATTTACGAAAGCAAAGTAGATCGTCCCGTCATGCCAATCAGACTTCTCACAAAAGCGCCGCACGCCTACATCATCTTCAGCAATTTCTTCGGAGGTTTGGCGGTCAACAGCATCATGTTCAACGTTCCTCTATTTTTTCAAGCTGTCAAGTCCGAGTCAGCTACTGAATCTGGACTTCATCTCCTTTTTGCATCCTTTGGCATCACTTTTGCCAGCGTCGCCACTGGTTTTCTAATCACTTATTTCAACAGGTTGAAGCCTTTTGCATTGCTTGGCGCTGCGTTGATGTTTCTCGGAGGTTTCACTACTACTGCTCTAACGTTTGTCGACCTTCCGTATGCGATTACAATAGCTTTCCTTGCAACAGCTAGTGTGGGCCAGGGTTTCGTCTTCCCAACGTACACCGTCTCCATTCTTGCGGTCAATAAGCAAGAAGACCAGGCGAGCTCCGTCACAACCTTGTCTCTCTGGAGAAATCTCGGATACGTCATGGGTACCGCTGTCAGCAGTCTGGTTTTGCAGAATTCTCTTCGGATCCGTCTTGACCGGGTGGTGACTGAACCCAATAAGCAGAGGATCATTGAGATTGCTCGCAAATCTGTGGAGGATATAGTCACTCTCGATCCGGTGCATCGCGGACAAGGTAAGACACTATCCCTTGTATATTATTGCCGCCATGTCTCACTGAGTTATTTTTCGTAGTTATCCAAGCGTACAACACTTCTCTTCGAATAACTTTTCTGTCAGCAACAATCTGGGGATCGATCATGTTACTGCTCACATTCATGGTAAAACTTCCGAGACTGAGAAAAACCGAGAAAGAAGTAGGGGAGGAGGAAGCAGATTGATGGTTTCTAGATTAGAGGACTTCATGTTTTTGGATACTCACAACGTTCAAATACAAAAGTAGAAATTGATGTTACATTACATTTATGTATAAAATCAAAGAGAGATTAGATGCCTCAGGCATAAACAAGATGCCTCGGAAGCCCGCATGCTTAGCTAAGACGCTACGATACCTCGCTTCGACTTGCCCTGGGTTGCTTATCAGATAGCGAAGTCTTTCTCATCTATTTTCTATTTACTTTCCTCCTTTCGAGTAAGCACCTACACCTTCGAGCTCTTTGTACTTTGCATTGTTATATATTCATCACACAATCATGCACGAGTCGCTTGAATCATAGAAATCAATTCATGCCAGACGGCGGCCGCAGTTCCTCGCGCAATTGTTGTTTCGGAATTGACTCTGGGAGAACCAGTGGAGATAATTGTCTGAAACATCTACATACGTCGAATAGTAGACCCTGGATGCCTTGGTGAGACTAAGCTATCGATTAATCTGATACAAGCTATTGTAGCTTTTTCCCTGACGCAATTGCTGATGTATTTGTATGATTACACAGACTTCGTGCCTGAGCCAAGTCTCCAGAGCGCAATCGCGATCGCGACCCTCACCGTTGTCCCACGAGCCCAGCAGTCGCAGACGTTTCTATACAGACTCAGCTGATAAAATTCCTGATAATTGAGTGCTCATGGGGAAATAGCGTAGTTTTGCAGAGTATTGAGTCTCTGCTGCACGTCAGCCTTGAGCTTCCGATCTTGTCTATGCTGTACAAGATATCCGGTGTCATGAATCGCACATAGGAAAGATTCATTCCGGTCTACACTTTTTGGGAGCAATAATTTGCTCTGAAATATACGTAACTGCAGAATACTGGAATGCGGGAGCCAGCGCCATAGTCACCCACGCTTCTCTACTTCTCGAGACGGATTCGCAGGACGCACCATTCCAAAATATGGATCCACAAATTCAGAAAGCTGCAAATGTAGCACAGGGGCCCAAGTCCAAAAGGGTGCGAACCGGCTGCCTCACCTGCAGAGAGCGACATCTGAAATGCGACGAGACTTTACCAAAATGTCAAAACTGTTCCAAGTCCGGACGAACATGCAAGCGAGGCATTCGACTCAATTTTATCGACACACAAGTGTCAGCTCCACAGTATACACTGGCGCCTCCACTTGGTATCCAGTTGAATTTCCAGGATGAGTCGAGGGAGATTGCGTCTGAATATGTGGGAGGATTTGAGAGATATCCACCATCGAATCAGCTGAATACGCAAGTGAGCAATGAGGCGACATCTCAATTCGACTTTACAAACAGTGCTGTGCATCGACCACCTATGAATGTCTCTGCTTCGCTGTTGTCATTTCCAGAGGCGCCAAATCCCGATATTCAAGAGTCTCTGCTCACTGAGCCGCAGTATGCCGCGAACCATGCACTTCAGGAGCAAAATACGTTCTTGTCAAAAATTCCGATGCATACTCCGAATGATCGCTCATGTATCACTACACCCGAGGAAGTCTTATTGATGCAGGTCTATGTGGAGGAGGTTGCTGTATGGATGGATTCTATGGAAGCCGAGAAACATGTGAGTCCACCTTCGGGCTGTCTGTATCAGGTCTAACGGTTCAATCGATTACAGTTCTCAGAAATTATACCCCTTCATGCACTCAATGAACCTTTGTTACTCCACGCGATATGGGCATGCGGTGCTCGACATCTGCATCTCGTGAATTCCTCGTACGGCGAAGATAGAGCGGTTCACCACTACAACACGGCCTCACAATACTTACTATCGCAGCTACAGAACCCTCATCGAGACCCCGTTCTATGTGCCACCGCCGCCGTCATTCTGAACGTGTACGAAGTCATGTGCGAGAGTGCATTGCAGCGTATGAATCATATAGCAGGCGCGAGAGCGCTGATTAAAGAATGCCGCTGGAACGGCAAATCACCAGGAATCGGCGGCGCATGCTTTTGGGTCAATGTAGGCATGGAGCTCCTCAGTTGTTTACATTTTAATTGGCAAATGGCCTGGGATCCAGACACATGGCACGTGGATATCGAGGCGGAACTTGTCCCTTCAGAGGGACTATATGGGAATGAGGATGTTTGGACACATCGCATGGTTTATATTTGTGCCAAAGTTGCAAATTTTCGAGCAAAGGTTCCTCAGTTTCAGGGCCTTGACCCGCAGGCCCATCAGTTGCGCTTGCAGCAGCGATGTCATGAATGGGATACGTATAAGAGGTGGTGCGATGAATGGGCGAGATGCACACCGCGATCGATGCATCCTGTATGCTATGTTCAGCCGTGGCAGACGTCGAAATCTGCCTTTCCTGAAGTCTGGTAAGCCTCTTGCCGGTCCTTATAAATGACAACATTTACAAAGGTGATATGTAGGCTCTTGAAACGACCCGCCGTTGTCGGTCGTCTTTTCTACCACCTTACCTGCGTCCTGTTGGCGAAAACGCACCCTCTGGAGTCAGAGTTCAGCCCAAACCTGCGAGAAATGCAGCAAAGACATGCCTATGACACCTGCGGTATCATAGCCCACGTCAAGGACCGGTACGTCTCTCCCCCTCACATCCGACTTCTCACACTAACACAGCTTATAACAGTGGCGTCGCAACAATATCGATCCGCTGTCTCGCAATTGCAGCAGAATGCCTAGTAACCCGCGAAGCACAAGAAGAAGTTCTGCAAATAATCGATAAAATCATCAAAGAGACTGGTTTCCGTATCGCATTCCTCAAACCGGAGCTGCAAGCGAAATGGGGCTGGAATACATCCGCTCCGAATACAACTAATACTAATAATATGACGACCATAACCACCACTGCTACTGCTACTACAAATCATACCGATAATGGGACTCTACCCTCTCCGATTCCTGCAGCAAGTATACCTACCACGGCCCCGAGTCCAACCCCTCCACCTACCGCTGCTGCCACTTCTGCTGCGCGCTCCAGATTCCCATCTGGAATTATAAATCCGCTCATGGCCACGGCAGATTTCTCGATGGCCAATCATCCGTATCAGGATCATTATGTCGCACCTCAGGATGGATTGGATGGGTATTCGTATTCACAATATTGAACCTGGGTTTAATGAGAGTATAACCCTTCTGGATTTAGACTTAGGGTGTGTAATGTATATTTCCAGATACTTCGTTGTTAATTATATAATGTATAGCATTCAAAAATCTAATTCAACACCTAGTCTAGTCTACACAGCATTGATGCAAATCGCGTTTGAAATTAGAGACATCTGGAGGGTTCTACAAGGGGATCCGAGCAACATCCCCTTTATTCCTCACTCCCTCTGCCTTCCTCTTTTTCCTCCCGGGAATCTCGCAAGAAGGTCCTCTCATGATAGCACCGGGATGAACGACACTCAGTATAATCAATGCCAACAACATTGGCAACGAGTCAAGACAATACTGATAGGCCTCATGGTTAGGGATTGTGGATTGCAGACCTTTTGAGTATTCGGCGAGACGGAAGAAGATGCGCAACTATGCAGGTTATTAGACTTCAGAAGATGTTCAGGACAAGAGAAGGTGACGGGGGAAATTCACTGAAATTAGCGTCAACACGGCTATCATGGCATAAAGGAGTGTAAATCCCGACTTGAGACTCAAATCCGCGGGATCAGAATTCTCATCGATGAAACTCGTCTTCTGTGCAAGCAGCCTGCGCCAGAACTTGTACGCAAACGCGCAGAAGCAGAAGATGAAGAATTGCTGGATTGCGACGCCCCCCATGTAGATATGGATTCCTTGTAGGATTTGGGCGACGGTGTTGTTGTCGTTGCTTTCGGCTGAAGCGGCGCCGTAGACTTGGACGATGAACGCACTGGTCAAGTACCCAAACATCAGTATTTGACCTAGATATGAGAGGGGGGAAACTGACATTATATCTAGAATAACAAAGTAATACCCAAACCTCCACGCGGGAACACGCCACAGGGTAGCGTCAGGGATGTAGTTCCAGACCATCCGACCAAAGACCATGTACACAAACGCGTTTGTCCATAGCGGCGATATCTGCTGTCATTAGCAGGCAATCAGACATTGGAGGCAAGGGGAAATTCATACCAAGATGAGAACAAACCAGCCGGCGTAGTCGCCCAGACTAGTCGGGTTCTTTATGCTGATTATACGGAGGATGTAGGTGATTGACTGCCATAAAGCTGACTACTTCCCAGTCAATATCAGAAATTTCTCAAGAAGGAGTTGGGAGAATACCATTGAGATCACCCATGTGTAGACCTTCCGATAGTAGATTCCTTGAGCTACATGTACCACGAAGGTCATAAAGAAGAAGACCAGGAACGCGACTGCAGCTCCCAAAGAGGGACAGAAGCTCCAGTATGTTCCTGGGGTGATGACGGCTGTTTCAAGCTTCAAATTAACGATTTTGTACTGCTGGACAGGGTAAGGTAGATTTACCTGTGCACGTTTCTGTCATTTTCTATTCTCCTGAAAACGTCTAAGATTGACTCCTCTGTTAGAATGGCATTGGTACTTTGAGGATATTCAGATGTTATAAATAGATACATAATTTATCAGGCTGCTGCATTTTTGCGAGACTACGTTCAGAAATATTGATGCCACTATTGAGCGTTCTTTTGTTGTGTTGGTTGTACATACGAGACAAGCTGCCAGCTCTCGCTCAGCTCGGTCACTGCTTGCAAAAGACTGTGTATGAATGGCGGCCGCTACAGCCGCTATATACAATTTGCGAAAAGAATCTTAGGTTAATGTACGTACGAGAAATGGCCAGTGCCTTCGTACGGACAGCTAACACGACGTGTATTGCACTAGCGATACATGCCAACCCAACTAATCGGGGTCTAGAACGAGTGTTGGCGCTTGTATTAAATACCAAACTTACCGAACCGATAACGTCGTCGCCTACTCCGTACAACCCATCCTCTCGTATGGACACATCGAACAACATCAAAACGCAATCTAATGCCTCGTGTGAAACCGGGTGAGCGACGGCGCGCATACAGGCCCAAAACTCGTACGGGATGTGGGACGTGCAAGTTTGTGCCCTTACCCAAATGTCTAAAAGAGGAGAGAAATGCCGATTGCTAATCACGTAGCTGCAGACGTAGGTCTAGCCGAGACGATAAGATCAGGGTCACAGCGCTGATTTTCGCATGCAGTCCGTCGTGTAAAGTGTGACGAGGCTAAACCGACATGCCATAACTGTACTGCGGCTGGTCGACAGTGCTTAGGGTACAATGACGATCTGCAAGCCGAATCACCGCGAAAAAGTCAAAGTCAAAGCCACAGCCAAAGCCAAAGCCAAACTAGCCTTTTGCCCCTTTATATGAACAACATTTTAGCACCGTTTACCATCACCGACGCCGAACAGCACGCCTTTGAGTACTACCGCGCGCGAACAAGTGCCCATCTCGCCGGCATCCAAGACCACGATTTCTGGGAGAGACTCATCCTCCAACGTGCCCAAGTCGATGCCGGGGTGCGTCATGCCATTATTGCACTTGCATCTTTCCATGAAAATTTCGAGCGCGGCGCGATCGACAATGTCGGCTCAAATGAGCAGTTCGGCCTGAAGCAGTACAATCTAGCTATAAAAGAGCAGATGAATCTTGCGAAGAGCGGCAACAATACGTCTCCAGAACCGGAGGCTTATTTGCCATGCATTGTTTTTGTGACTATAGAGGTAAAGTTCCGCTAAATATATGTGTGTGCGTGGAACCTCAATCTAATACCGTACAAAGATGTTGCGGGCCAACTACACCTCAGCCTTGTTCCTCGCGCAAAAAGTTATAGGTCTACTACATGGCTTGCGTGAGAGCAACCAGACTTCAAAAATGCTTCTAGAGTTTTTAGAGCGCCGGTTCCGTCAGATCGAGCTACAAGCATCAGAGGTAAGAATTTTTTCCACTTGATGAAAGATATGATTGATTCATCGGTCATAGATGTTTGGCAATAAGGCATACGCTTCTACACCTCCGTCACCACCTAGCAAAACACCTATGCCAATCCCTCCAATATTTTCTTCACTGTCCGAAGCACAGAGTACCATGGAATATTATGGACAACTCTATCGCATGACTGTAGACGCCAGTGATACTGAGATATTAGACATGCAGTCAAATGAGAAGACTGGCAGTGCAGCGGCAAAACACTCAGAAGATATTCGACAAGCTTTTGCTGAAAGGTATATCAACATAGTGAAGCAATGGACAAGTGCCTTTGACGCGTTTCTCGAAAACCGAGCCGGCTCATTTACAGAAGCCGAAATGCGTACCATACGCATTTTACGTTTGCATCAACTGCACAATCAAGTCTCTGTAGAAGTGAGCACACGTCACATGTCCGCCGAGGACCAGATGTTTTGGGACGATTACTGCCCCGTGTACGACCAAATAATCGACCTCGCAAACGCGATATTAGCCGCCGATGGACCCAGTAGTAGTTCAAGCAGCCGAAATCCGGCATTTTCGCTGGATCTGGTGACTATAGGGCCCATCTTTGAGCTTGCGCGGCGCTGTCGTGATCCCTGGATTCGCAGAAGGGCAGTCGATGTCATGCGCAGGTACCATAGAAGAGAAGGAATGTGGGATAGTGAGATGGCGTTGCTGATTATAGAACGAGTAATAGAGATCGAGGAAGATGGTCTTGTGGTGCAATCGTGTCAAGACATACCGCATTGGCGACGCATTTTCAACATACAACATAAGTTGGATATGGAAGCGCGGACGATTCAATTGTTGTATGAGCGGCAGGCGAGCGCTACCAGGCCAGTTACGGTGCAGATGCAGGAAATCATAACGTGGAAGATATAATAATTCGTACATATTGATATCATATAACCCTATCTAAGAAATAATTCCAGCATTTACAAATATAAGGTTGCCGAAATAAATAATGGGGCCTGACACATAGTCAGGCACCAAGGCATCAATATCCCTCTTGATTCAATCCACTAAATCTCCGACTCAACACCAACTATCCTCAGCATCAAAAAAATCGGAGCGGACAGATAGAAAAACGCACCAAAGCAAATATACAATTATCATGCCATCCAAATTCTCAATATGACAACTTCAACCACAATACAACAACAAAACCTGCCTCCGGCTACCCCGCGCTACATCCTTCGCGGCCATGCATCTGCAATCCAAGCACTCTATTTCTTCGCCGGAAACACACGCCTAATTTCAGCAGATGCAGACGGTTGGATCGTTATATGGGATGTAGCCACCAAACGGGCTCGAGCAGTCTGGAAGGCTCATGAGGGCGCTGTCTTAGAAGTGAAGGGTTATTCGACGAAGCAGGGTATGAGAATTTATACGTATGTTCCGTTTCCTGAGAAAGTGGTCATAGACTGACGGACTTGTAGACATGGACGAGATCATAAACTTAGAGTGTGGAGGGTGAAGTCAACAAATGAAGAGGAGCTGTTGAGCCGTGTTCTGCCTGTTGAACGAAGTAGCAAAGAAGCAGAAAATCAAGCGCCGGCTCCAGAGCCGTGGTTGTTGCACTCTCTGCCTGTGAATGCGCTTAACTTCTGCGCGTTTACCCTTTGCTTTATGTCAGCTTTGTCATCGAACGAGAATGTTGATGATGCTGAGGAGGAGGCATATTTTGCCGTTCCTAATGCATTGAACTCTGGTGCGATTGACGTTTTTCATCTACCTTCTGAAAGACGCGTGTCGACTATACCTGCAGATACATCGGTTCAAACAGGCATGGTCATGGCTGTGAAGATACTCATAGATAACACCCACTCTCAAGATCCTCGTGTATACATGCTTGCAGGCTATGAAGATGGTCACGTCATGGTCCATGTCTCGCGAAAACCTTCTGAGTCGTCCAAAGCTTGGAAATGGGCCAAGTCATACGTCTCCCGACCTCACAGTCAGCCAATCCTGTCGCTAGATAGCGTACAAGCAGAGACAAATCAAATGCCCAGCTTCTTCTACACTTCGTCCGCCGATGCACTTATTGTCAAACATCCCATTCCGTCTTCATCTGTGCAAATTACGTCACATGTCGAGAACACGCCATCAAAAATACTCAACACAAAACACTCCGGACAGCAGGGTCTGTCCGTACGTGGAGACCAGAAAATATTTGCCACGGCTGGCTGGGATGCGCGGATACGGGTCTATTCCTGCAAGACTATGAAGGAGCTTGCTGTTCTTAAGTGGCACAGCGAGGGATGCTATGCGGTCGCCTTTGCTGATATTATTTCACCTACGACTACAGAAGGCCTGTCTACACAAGAAGGCGACGATTCTGCTATTCAATCTCAAAACTCACCACTCGCAATCGTAAGACAAGAAAGGAATCAGAAAGCGCAGCAAACGCATTGGCTAGCAGCAGGTTCCAAAGATGGTAAAATATCATTATGGGATATCTATTGAACAAAACGCCTATGTGCAAAAACTTTTTTATGGACATGACATGAAGAAAGGGCTCAAGCCAAGTTGAACTCGTCTGCGCCGGCTCCAGTCAATGCTCGCATCTTGGCGCGCATTCTGCGAGCCGCATCGTCATTGTTCGTCTCGCGTGGGACATCGTCGTCGCCATCAGCAGCTTTACGCTTCTTGATTTCAGTTGCGTTGCCGCCAGAAGGTTTACCAGATCCTCGGCGATCAGCTTTGAATTCCTTCTTCGCATCGTCCTTGGATTGTCTCAAGCCTGGAACGTTGATCTTTGAGGGCCGATCACGGAGTGCGAACGCTTTCGCTAAATGGCCTAAATGAAGCTCCTTGATATTAAAAATGTTTCGTTCAGCAGCGACGTGGGTCGCATATGCACGAATATGTGACTGGAATGCTCGTCGCGCAAGTTCCAAGGACTGCGGATTCTCCAGCGCCCATCTTTCAACATCTAATTGCCAATCTGTAGCCTTTTCCTCCCAATTCTGGCTAGTGGCATCGGTGTTTCCACCAAACCCACGTTTCAATACGTCGTTTGCATTCTGTCGAGTGAGTGCTTTGCCTCCGTCGCGGAAACTGCGTTTGAGTATGTCGACATAGCCTTCCTCGCTGCCTGGAAGGAGGAATACTATCGCTCGGCCATCACGACCAAGACGTGCCGTACGACCGATTCGGTGGAGATGCTCGTCAGAGCTAAAGGCCGGGTCGTACTCAACGACAAGGTCGATATTGGGCAAATCGAGACCACGAGACGCAACGTCAGTGCATATGAGAACGCCAGCTTCTTTGCTTTGAGCGAATGCGCCGAGAGTAGCTGTGCGAACGTTTTGTGGCAACGAACCGTGGAGTTTGTGTATGGTAACTGGGTTAGATGCGTTTGAGAATGCTGTTGCGCGACCAATGGTACCATGTTCGGCTGCTTTAGCTGCAGCTATATTTTTAGCTTTATCCTGTCCATCATTTTCCTCTGTTTCGCTTTCGTCCGATGATTCCCTCGGTTGTGGCTCTGTAGGAGCATTCTCGTCTTTTCGTGTAAATAGCTCAAAATGAAATTCAACAGAATCAGCACATGAGACGAAGATTATTGCCTTCATAACCGAGCCTTTGCGCATGAATGTACGCTTCATCAAAGCTGTAAGTGTAACCAGACGCAGCTTCGATGCTGCGACGATATAAGACTGTTGAAGCTGCGCCGGCACTGTAAAAGCATGCTTCTCGCCATCGACGTCTTCGTCCTCTCCATCAGCTTCTGTAAGGTCTGCCTTGATATGCACTGCGTCCTTCAAACTGATCTCTCCCAGTCGTTGCACGTTCATCTTCAGGGTGGCAGAGCAGAGCACTGTCGTTCTTTTAGACGGTAGACCCTTGATCGAGCTTGGTCGTTGTCTTGCATCAAGCTTCTTCATAATCCCATGTATCTCCTCTTCAAAGCCCAGATCCATCAATCTATCACCCTCATCCAATATTAACCACCGTACATTGCTCACATCCAAAACTTGAGTATTATCCAGATGATCGGCAAGTCGACCGGGTGTAGCGACGAGAATATTCAACCCTTTCCTGAGCCTGGCCTTTTCCGACTTTTTCTTCTCTCCACCAATGACCGTGCCTCCAACAATCCAGTGAGCGCATCGTAGCAGATTCTCCAGTACGATCGAGATCTGCTTACACAATTCTCTCGTCGGCGCCAAGATGATCGCAAACAGCCCAGCGTCACGATGAATCGAATCCTCGTTCCCTTTCGTAGTGCTCTTCGATATAGCACCACTATCTCTAAGATTTATAATTCTCTGAACAAGCGGCAAAAGATATGCCAACGTCTTTCCGGAACCCGTTTGCGCCTGTATAAAAGCATCACTATCTTCCTTTACTAATTGCGGTATAGATGCTTTCTGAATTGCGGTAGGTGCCTTCAATTCCATCTTTGTCAATAGATGTGCAGCCAGTGTCGGAGCAAGACCGAGGTTGGTGAAATCTTCAATTCCGTCAATCAATGGTGCATTCGACGGCTTCACTTCGACCTCATCCCCTTCGGCTTCGACTTTCTTCTCGGCATCCTCCTCGGCCTCTTTCGACTCTGGATTATACGAAAACAACGACGAAATAATCTGTTTCGGCTTCGGTCCTCGGTGTCCTCCTCTTCCTCCACCTCCACCGCGGGGCTTCCCATCCGCCGACGTAGAAGGACGGAAATCCGCACCATCCATTCGCGGCCTCTTATTCGGATGTGAGGACGATTCCCTCCTCTCACCAACTCGCACATTATTCGGATTATCGCCGGAGGGGCCGGTGCCAGGAGTTCTCAGGACTCTCGTTCGAGGAGCCCGTTTGCCTTGAGCGAGTTTTTTCGCCGATAATCGATCGCGCCATGATCCACCTTTTAATTTGGCTTCGGGCTTGAGGACGGTATCAGATATTGTGAAGTTGAGGAGCATGCCATCGTCGGCCATTTTGAACTCTATCCTGAGGTCAGGATGGTCAATATGGAAGACGAATGAAACTGTTGCTAGTTGATGCAAATTTCATGGAGAGTGGGCGGTGAGGAAATTATTTTCGATTTTGTCGGATTTTGGAGGGACGTCCTCACCGCCTTAGATATTGATATCAGTCTTGGCGTTTCGCTCTTTTTATCAATTCGACTAGTACGGGACTCAATATCTTTCATGCAATCTATGGTTTCTGAAATTCATTGAGAAAAAAGTTCATTCCATACGATAGACCAACTACCTATGACGCTTCAAGAAATGGAACACAAATCTCAAGACCTGCAATAGAAAATGACATGAGAACCCACACTCTGACCTTTTTTTTCCCTGATGTTTTTCATCTTTTTGATATCTGTACGCAAAGAATATGCAAGAATAGGCTGGTGATTAAAAAAAAAAAAAAAGAACGCTCCTTCACGTATCTTCAACAATTAATGAAGTTCTGACGATCCCAGCAATGCACCCCCGAACCTACCTCAAAGGAACTGGCAATGTTTTGTCATCACGATTCACAAGTGAATAGACAATAGTGAGAGGGACGGCTTGCGCGAAGGCCAGTCTGGATCACTCATCTCTTCTTTCTTCAGATGGCAATAGAGATACCAATGAAGTCAAAGCTTACAATGTAAAAGCATCGCTCATTGTCCAGCGCGAAGTCCATTCATTTATTAAGCTCTTTGTAGCGTGCATTGACTCTTGAACTTCATCCCATTGCTTCTCGGCCTCCATGATGGTGCTTTGCAGCGTCTTCCATTTCAGCTTGGTTTCGCTGATGTGCTTCTCAAGAAGATTAGTCATGCCTCTATGCCAGGCCATGTCGATGGAAGGATTGATGTTTCCACCATATCCTTGCTGGGTCGCAGGAGGAGGGGAACTGAAAACAGGAGGAGGAGGAGGATTGGAATGTTCAGTGCTCGGAGAAGATACTGAAATTGTCCCTGCTTCAGTGTCTTCGACAACCACGATCGGAATTGGCGGCTTCTCGCGGGGCTTGTGACCTGGCTTCTTCCGGTCTGTTTTCTGACGCTTCGAATCGGTCGGTGCAGTATGCTCGACTGAAATACTCTCAAGCTTGCGCTTGCCAGCGTTGGCTCGACGAGGACGCTGCGAGGCTGATTCTGTTTTTGCTGCGTTCTCGCCATCAGTTCCGAAGGGCACGATGGGTTTGATGAATTTCATGGAGGCCTTTTTTGGCTGGCTGGAAGTTGGCTTGGGATCATCAAGCTTCGGGGGTTCTTCAGCTGCTCTGACCAGATTACCGAAATCGTCGTATATCGCCCGATGATGACACGCGATTTTCTTTGCTCTGCAATAAGGGCAAACAGGGTCGAGGTAGTACAGATTCTGTCCTGCCCCATTTATCTTAACCTAAGGAGGATGTCAATATGAGGCCATTGGTACGCTGTATCAGGATCTCCTTACTTCTGTACGCTTGACAGGTCTCTTTTGCACAGGAGGAGGACTCGGAGGAATGGTTTCTTGAGACGTCGAAATTGTTGCTTCGGTCTGAGTCATATTGTTTTGATCGAGGCTTGTTTTGTGAAAACGAGTTGAGAAACGAGGAGCGCCGGTGCGAGATATCAAGAGTACTGAAAAATATGAGAACCAAGAACGAGACGAATGTTGAGTCAACGGCTGATAGTGTTGAAGAAATAGATGAGTTGGAAAGAGAGAAATAAAGAAGGATTTTAAGTTGACTCCCGGAGGATGAGTGGGAGAGTGTGAGAAAAGTTCATACAATAGAGGGAGATAAGCGAGAATAGACTTGTGAGAATGTTTGATTATTTTAATTCACAAAGGACAAAGAACATGGCATGGTTATTGGTTTTGAACAGGGGGAAGGGTGGTAAATGCCGGCAATAGCGATTGATATGAGCTAGATTAGTAGATAATACAACATCATCAATTGTCCCTTTCAAAGTCGCTCCAGCTTATTCATTCAATTGATATTCAATCAAGGCCATAATTCTACCTCTTCCCATTGTTGATGGCCAGCATGGTCTATTGTCGTCCTCCATCGCTTTGCTTCTGCCGGGTCGTTCAGGTCTAGTCTATCAACCTCTTCAACGCGGATGACTACGACACGAAAATTCCTTCTTGCGGTGGAATCATGAAGATCAGTGACTTTCTGACCTAAGCTGAGCTTTGGGTCTTCAGGTTTCTGGCTGAGTGGTGTCCCGGGGTGTGGACCTTTGAAAGAGCCTGAAAGGGCCAATATCAATATCATTCAACAATGAGATAATAAGACAATAAGACATACCTCTCATCAATGGACTATGATTTGCAAAATAGGCGGTGACTTCCTTTTCCCAAGACCACTCTCCATCAGTGACATCATCCGACTTCTTTCTCAATCCCTTCGAAATCTCTGATCTCGCAGTCTTCTCACCAGCTTCATTGCCATCATCCCCGATAATAAAAGCCTTCCCTCTCAACCTCCATTGACCCATCGTCTCTTTAACCCAAAACATGACTTCAATTGCTCCATGCGTCTCCTTGAGCTGCTCAACTTTCTCCATCCGCACGTCAGTAGTAAACGCAAGCATATCTGACTCGTATATTGAAGGGTTCATTTCCCCTTCATCCCTGAGTTGTTTCTCGGCTGAATGATGGAGTTTGATTTCACCGAAAAAGCCACGAAAACCGCAAGTACGGACTCGCGGGATAGGTGATCCAGTTTGGGGATCGAATGCTACTGTTGATACTGACATATAGGGATCGTCCAATTTGGAGATTTGTTCGAGAAACAAGCTCCGCCATGGAGCGGAGGGTATACTGGATGAAGCTGCCATTTTCCTTGCTTGAGTTGATAGATGGCTAATGTGTTGCTGCAGTCGGCGACCACAGGTTCGTCCTGTAGCTGCGAGAGCCAGCTTGATATGTTTCTTTGATCGCAAGTCAATGCCTTCTCACTACTTTCTGGTGGTAAAATTATCTGATTTTCCAAATACTCAATAGTTCAACACATAAAAGTGGCATGATGTGAACAAATACAAGATTTCAAGAGATGACGTCTCATGATGCGATCCACACATGCGTTGCTGACTCAGCCATCGACGCATCGCCCACCAACATAGCCCTAACTCCTCGCGTTTTGGGCAAAAATCGATTCTTACATACATGAACAAGCTGGGTTTATGATCAACTTCTAATGCTTTTCATGCGAACAATCAGAATTAGGGCAAGAACCCGCATGCTTAAGCGAGCGCACACTATTGGTCCCTTTGTGCAGTTCTTGCATTGTAATGTAATAGCGGTGGTGGTGGTAGTTCTATGTGGCTCTTTGACATGATGATTTGCCTTGTCTCTAGCCATGGATGTCTTATGATGTGGGTATTGTCTAATCAGTAGATTAGTATAAATCTGAACAGATTCCAACTTCAATCCGCAAGTATATGACCCTCGAATCTGAAGCTATCGATTCATACAAACATAAAGTCAACCTTGAAGCAGAATAACTCTATTTCCGTCTCCTACCCCAGAAAAGTAGATCAGACTTTGATCCAAAGCGCTCGTCATGACCATGGTTAAATTCAGTAAAGGACAATTAATCCAGTACGTTCCTTACCACGGCGCAGCCCATATGAGCAATCCACAAAACCAGGGACGAATATTGGATCCTATCGTTGATACGACGAATACATTTACAGGGGCATATGTGGTATGTATATATTCAAAGTAAATGACTTAAAGGTTGTCCTACATGTTACTAACCGCGTCGTGTATAGGTTCAGAATGGAAATCGTACAAGGCGAATGGAGCACCTTGTCCGCGAGGAGGATATTATCATGTCTTTGGAGCAATTTATAATCTGATTTGGGTCATATTCTTTATTACTGTAAATAGACTATACTTTTCGAACATGTGCCGTTTCTTCAGTGTATACGAGTCGTGATCATTCGAGAAAATCCTGCCATTGAATACTACATAGCTATAGATGAGCGCAGCGGCACTTATCATCAGCTTGCTCTGAGATACTCATGCTTTATAATATCCCTAACGTACTAGGATTGTGGCCAGATATCAGCTCCATGACCATTTATATGGTATTCTCTTGGGTTCCTACTCCGCGAATCATAACTACCAACAACAGTGAGATAGCTATTTCATCATCTTCATAAGGAGGCGTCTCTTACAAGTCCAATGACTTCTCTTTAATATATGTTTTGAATAATACTTCTAATAAACAACGGCCGCGCCTATCGATTCTTGAAATTGCTGTTGACAAGAACAGAGTCGCGAGAATGGTCGAATACCGCACCGGAGAACACATCAAATTCAAGCCTCAACATGGTGAGCCCTTACGTCCCAGAAATAAAGAGCGAGCTTCCAATGTTATTAATCACTGTCTCGACCTAATATAGATCCCAGCATCGATCATAGAGGATACATCGTTCAAGTCATCAAAGATGATAAGGGGGTGCCTACGGGGGTTTATCTGGTGAGTTCTACTCTCTCAGTAGAGAATCCCAAACATTGGGGCAATATATTGGAGCATGTGTGCTAAATAATGACACTCTCTAGGTTGAGGATCGAGATTGGGGTCCGGTTGAGGTTCACGAGAGTGATATTATGACTGCTTATACATGAGGAGAGGCTGCCTAGCTAGGAGCACGACACTTAGTTGAGTTTCACAAGATATGATACATGACATAAATGGCAAACTACGTACATTAAATGTCAAAATTGAGTGTGTTGGCGCTTCTACTTCGGTGCTGAACCCCGACAGATTAGGTTCTGGTTCTAAGGTTCAGGCAAATCCTAACAAACGAGATGAAAAAGACTCCTCAACGTCCATCCTACCTAATTCTATTTGCATACACACGAAAAAGCCTAACTCAAATACATTCCAATTCATAATACTTATACTTGGTTAAGGAGAAGAATGTATGAACTAGGAGACGTCATCCAATTCAGCTACAGCAATGGTAAACCACCTTTTCCAACATCATAGCCATTTCATTCCTGACTATCCAGACCCAGTACCAAATCATCATGGAATTGTCATAAGCGTCGTCCCAAATGGGAATGGAAGCATTGACAATGGATCTTATTTGGTACAATACCACCCACCTTTCCCTCTGACTTTGTACGTGTTGACTGAGGGTATGTTTGTGTGATCTGCAAGGTCGAGGAAGACAGTGGAGCTCGCGTCAAGGTTCATGAGAAGGATATTTTCAAGGGTCTGAGGGGTTCTTGATGTAACCTCATTTGGCTCATCCAGTAGATTTGTGGATGATATCATTGGGAGCTGTGTCTCGGAAGTTGATTTCCGATTTCCTAGAAAGGCAGTAAAAACTTTTGATTATTCTGCTCAACTCCGAACGCCGTCCCCTAGACAGGCCGCCCATTAAAGTACACAAGACACCCATGATAACATCTCAAGACATCGAAGAGCTTTCGTAGATTGCAGCGGCTACATCTGCATCTGATCCTCGTCCGCAAGCCCATCCAGCGCACCACCCGGAATCCGTCCTTCGTTCAACTCCTTCTCTAGACGAGCAATTTCCTGCAAACTCTTGGCTTCGCGAATCATCTTTTCAACACGCTTACGCTCAGCATCTGTCAGCTTGACGCGGATAGCTCTGTCGGCCGCGCCGGCGCCGGTGCCGGCACCAGCTGCTGTAGAAGCAACATCGAATGTTCGAGATTTGATACCCATAATCTTCGATGCAAGCGCAGAGGGTTCATCGAACGTGCCAAACAGCTCTGTAGCTCTGGCGCGTTCAGCATCTCGCACTTTCTGGTAATCCAGGAATCGAATGTGAGGGTTTCTCCAAATGACCCAGTACCGGTAATGCTATACCATCATCAGCCTCGTCCTTATCCAAGCTACTTGAGAAACAAATTGAGAGGTATACGAACTTCTTTCCTCGTAACCGGATTCTCCATCAAAACCACATGCGTAAGCCTCGCAAACCCGCGCAGAGGGTCCAAATCCGCCAATTCACCCATATTATTCGCCGTAAGCACCAGGTTCTCCAAATTTGGTATCGAGGATGCCAGCGACGGCTGGATATGATTTACACGATTGCGCGCGAGCAGTAACGTTCGTAGGCGGGGGAAGTGAGGGAAGTTCGCGAGGGAGGAAATGTCGTTATCCGTAAAGTCGATTGCATCTTGATCCTATCCAGAACAAAATTGTCAGTTTGCTGATATATAAACGTCTCATTTGTGGGGAGACTAACTTTGGCAATACCCAAATTCTCAATAGAAGGTATTTTGTGTCCTATACAACGTCTCAAAAAAGAGCGCAGAGGCCGATATATCAATGGTGTTCTCACGTATAAATTTTTTGAATGACTCTCAGAAAATCCAAAGGGGAGAAAAGAAAGGTGTGCAGTATCTGTTCTTTTCAGGAGGTATGTGGTAACGATATGAACCTACCTCTAAGATCGAGCTCTCGCTCTTTTAGCGGGTTGATATAGGACAGTGAATTATTTATCAGTTCGACTGTTAAGCGCATTGTGACCGGTGTTGAAAACGTTGATTTTTGAAGTGGATGGCGGTGACGGCGTTTGAATTGTAAGGTTGATCGAGTTGTATATGCGAAAAAAGAGTCTGTGTGTGAGCAGTTGAAATACTTGTATTGTCGAGTCAGGAAGTCTTCGCTATGAAAATGGGAAGCTCTCCAGAAGCGGAGATCACGTGCTCGGAACTTTTTGTAGCACGTGATGCGAGTAGCCCCAAACTATAATACTCCAAATACTTTAACATAACGGTAAATAATTTCTTGTCTATTAATAAAACATCTCCAGATGTATGTAGGTCAAAGTATCTATTTTTACAAGAACTAAAGCACAACCTCGCAGAGACATGGCTTAAGAATTGCAAGTTCGGTCATCCCAGTAAGACTCCCCGTGAAACGCCAGGAAGTAAAAACGCTCGTTGTATTATCGTAGACAGCTACTATGTGCAAGCACGTAGTTGTCTCCATCACTCATCGTCTGCCACCGGCTTTAGCATCGGAGACTTTCGCCCTCTTGTCGGACTCACGGTGCGGGATCGACTACCTTGAGTAGCAGTGGGAACCAGGTGCTCTCGGCTCTCGGTCCTCACGACGAGGCCTTGACGATCCAGAACATTTGATGTGTTGATTCCAAGGCCTATACTGCTAGAAGACACATTGTCGAATTCAAATTTGAGGCCAGGTGTTTGTAGCCCCGTTGCTGAGCCTTTGTACGAGTTGCGCTTGGAGTGAGATGGGCTTATACCATCAGAGTCTGCTGCATAACCATCGTCATCGCTGTCGGTATCTGCGCCAGCAAGTTCAAACTGAGCTGCACCATCCTCCAAAACTCGTTCATATGCCGGCCCATTTCGTCCGATAAATGAGAGTTTTCCGGGATATTTACGGCGCATTCGCACTCCACCACGTTTGAACAGGTTTTGTAATTTTATATAGAGCCTTGAACGACGGGTACGGCCACAGAGGAAGAACAACGCGATCACGATGATGAGCACGAATAAAAGCAGGCCTGGAACCCGTCGAGGAGATTCTCCACCAAACAAGGTATCGTGCCAGCTTTCACTCTCTTCTGCCACCGGCCCAGGGCCGGGGACAAGCTCAACACTAGGATATTGAAAATCACTTGGGATGCCCGGTTCGTTGCTTCCGAATCCGACAGGAAGAGCATTGACTTCGACAGCAGGAACCTGAGATGAGGCATAGAGTACGACTTTGCCGAGCGTCCAGCTGACTTCGGTAGAGTCAATCTTATTGACAGCTTGGAAAGGGTCAAGATATCCTTTTTCTTTGCCGTGTTGCAAGACTTCTTTTGTGCCATTATGGGAAGAAGAACCCGTGTCTTCAATGCCGACTCGCGGAATGCCAATACCACTGTGGAGCATGTTGATGATCCAAGAAGCTTTGAAGCAAACCTCTTGTGCTTTGAGAGCGGTGACTTTAGAACCCCATCGTGACTCGCCTATGCCCAGGCTGATGGAATCCCAATCCTGAGAACAAAATTCGCTAACTCTTTGTTGGTAGGTGTTAAAGTCGTAGGCTTTGTCCTTGTATCCCATTTCGAAGATTTCGTGTGTAGTGTGCCAATATTCGCTGATGCCGACAAAATGATTGACATCAAAGTCGATGGCGGGAACGTGAATGCCATGTAACAAACAAGGCTCATCAGCGCAGGGTGCGTCTTTGTCAAGCAATGGGTATGTCTGGCGTAAACATTCATCGAAGCGTCCTGTACCTAGCAAGAGCGGTTCCCCGGGCGCATCTTCCGCTAATTTACCATCGAACGTTGTTCGCAATCCTGCTGGGAGACAGGGATCCGGGTATTCCTTGACATCAAGCGAGCCAACCGATTCTTGTATAGCTGCAACGAAACGACGGCGCGCCTCGCGAACACCGTACTCCAGCCATGACGTGACGAACAGCTTGAACTCCTGTGTAGAACCATCCACATTTCGCAACCTCAGTAGTTTAAGATCATTGGCATGTTTTTCGGTTTCCGTAGCGTTCGGCACGAAAGCAATCTGGGCGGATGCACCTCCCATGTCGAGGAAGCCATAGGTATGATGGTCCTTCCCGTGAACGTGATCTTCTGGCGAGTCAAAACTTCCCAGCAGGTAGTTTGCAGCAATCCATCCGTAAAGACCTTCTGTCTCACCAGGTATGACTTGTATATGTATATCGCATTCGGGGAGTAGAAATTTCGAGTTGGAGCGGAAGAACGAACACACGTTATTCAAAATCTGGTTTCGCTGCACGTCGCTCAATAGTCGCATGCCAGCGGTGGCCAACAGAAAAACGGGAGTGTCTTTGACAGCAGCTTCCGGCACAACGTCGAGAGCATGTTGAAGTAAGTCGTTCAAATGGTCAGGTCCGACGAGTTCCGGTTTGTCGGCGAAAGTCGATATACCTGGAAGCGGTTAATACAGATATGCAGGCACCAACCTCGAGGAAGAAGTCATACCAGGCTGAATCTTCTTCGTCCAGTGCTCCTTGGTAGTTATTTCGGGGAGCGATTTCAACTTATGCGGGTCATCGCTCTGGCGCGCTTTGAAATTATTTAACCATCGATAGATATGCACACGCGTCCCCTATAGATTAGATGTTAGCTGGGGCAAACAGCCGAACAGTCGCATTTGTGTCAACATACAGACGAACCAGCGTCCAGGATCACGCCATATCGCCCTGAGAACAGGTCAGCAATGATGCATTCAAGTATGTAAGGCAACATACATTTTCCCATTTGGTGGTGTTTAGAGTATTAGAATAGACTGTTCATCTGAACAGCATGATAGAGATGGCGTGAGAGTCACTGGGTGGCGGAGGTAGAGACGATAGCAGGCTGAGCGAGTGATATGACCTCCTTTGTCGGTTTCGTTTGTCCTCGAAATAGGGCTCCTCTACAAGACCTGCTGAAGAGAAGGAACAATCACAAAGCTTTCTTCGAGAACGATAGAGGAAACGAATGTTGCGGGGATTAATAGTGCTGATTGCGGTGGATCGAAACAAAGTACGGAGTTATAGATAGCGAGTCGAGAGAGCAAGCGAGAGCGACAGCGAGAGGAAACGACTGGATCGAGAAGAGGGTCTAGGCTGTTTCAAGCGGTGGTAAATTGGAAATAGAGGAACAAATTAATGGTTATTAAATGACGACAGCCGGTAAGGGACTGGTTTGAAGAAGATTAAGTACAAGTGGTGAGGGATCGCGATGAGGAAAGAAGGAGACTGAGACAGTACAGTCGTGGCTGATTGGTCTGGGACTTGACATCCGCAAACGGGGCTTACCAGTCTGTGATATTACCGTATTTTACTTACACATACATCTACCGTTACGCGGACTACTTTCAAGTATCTTGTTTGCTTCCTTCTTTTTCTTTTGCACGAGACAACACCTATAATACTCATACTTAAGTTTTTTCATAATCCACGCTCCTCTCGTCGCTGCAACCCTCTACGCTGTGCGAGACACGCACGATGGAAGACAGCCAACTGATAGACTAATCAAACTGAAAAAAACCAGAAGCGCCACAAAGGTTGCACTAGACGTCTTATCTATGACGTCTACTGTTACTTATAAATTAGTACGACTTGCAACAGAAATTCCTCCGCCGTCAGCATCTGTTTCAGGGACTGTGCGAATGTAGATCATTTTGATCTCGATGAGGGCTAGGAGGGCAAAAAGCAGTAAAGAATTTAATGTATTCATTGGATTGTATTGAAATGTGTCAGCAAGACAATACATGTATGATCTTTTTAACAACTCCACGGACAATCATATGCCAGAGACGCCACGTGACTCGTCTGCATCCAACCAATCAAATCCAGAATTACCGTCGTACGAAGCGCACCGCTCCCTCTGCAGGCTTCTTCAAGTGCGTACTTACATTGAAATACTTTTCACCCACTACCCCCTCAAATCTAGCTCTAGCGTCCGCCTCATTCTCATTGTTCTCCTTCAATATCTCAACGCGAAACTCCGAGAAGATCTGTGCGACAATCGCCACAAATTCCACCTGACTGAATTTCTTGCCCGGGCAGACACGCGGCCCAGCCAACCACGGAATAAACAGTGTGTTGGAGGGTACGACCAATTCTTCCTCGCCGGTAACAGCAGATTTGGAGATGAAGCGCTTCGGATTAAAGACATGTGCGTCTGGTCCCCAGCGCGGAGACAAATGACCGCCGTAGAAATGTCCACCGACAAGGGTGCCGGGGTTGACGGTGATGATTTTCTCTTCGCCGTTCGGTAGGATGATAGGGAGTTCTTGTGGGGATGATGGGCCTCGCACAAGTAATGGCGCTGGGCTGGCGAGACGAAGAGTCTCGTACATCAATGCCATGCACCGGACGAGTTTGGGGTATGCAGTTGCGTATCCCCGCTTCTCATCACTCTGCGAGGTATAATAGAGGTCAATCTCTTCTGCGATCCAACTCTGGACCTCCGCATTCGTCGCCAAAAATGACAGGGCAAATGTCATGGTCGACGCCGTGGTTTCATAACCAGCCAAATTGAACACGAAGAGGTTACCATAAAGCTCCGACTCAGTCAAGTACGAAGGGCGTCCGGCCGTCTTTTGCAATTGCTGTTTCTCAGCCTCGTTGGCATTGACCATTGCCTCGAGAAGAGTTGGCGGTGAAGCCTTGTTCTTGCTAGCAGACGAAGACTGCTGCATCTGATGAAGCACCAATTCCTCCATATACAACTTGAACTCTCCAACGGATTGCTTCAAACGCTGAAGCACACCGGGTAATAAGAAATCCGGAGCTTTGAGGCTGTTGAAAATAGCTGTGAGTAGAATATGCTGAAGTATAAAGCCCAAACATTCCATCAAAGACTGCTTATGGCCAGTAGTCGCCGTATTCATTAACCGCTCCTGACCAAAGCCAACAATTGCCAATACATTCATCGCAAGCACATCAAAGGTGGAGCGAACCCGGTCAAGTCTTCGGTCTTTTTCCTCTGCGAGATTGAGAAGCGCAGCCTTTTTGGTCGATTCGCTCCAGACCTCGTGCATAAAATGTTCATTAAATGCCGCTGTGGTAATCTTCCGATGTCTCTGCCAATCTGCGCCTGTCGTCGACGAAACATTCTGTCCGTAAAACGCAAATATCTGAGACTGCGCTGGTGGGAAATGCCATTTACTGTGATCTCTATAGATAGTCTCGGCCCCGGGAGGGTAACAGGTGATGATGTGATTGCTGTATGGAGAACAGAGAACAAAATTCTCGCCTAATCGCTTGGTTGTTCGGTCGCCGTCGACTGTTGGCCAGCCCATTTCGGTGTAGACATACCAATCGCCAAGACCTAGGGGCAGACGTTCAACCCAGGCGAAAAGGGGGCGGATGATCATCCACCATGCATCTTCGAACGAGACTGGTAGAAGGATGATGGGCAGCCCATATTTGCGCGCAGAGTTGTAGTTTTTGATGAGTTTATAGGTGCGAACAGTCGCGAAGAGAACGAGTGGGAGAGAAATGATGTAGAGCAGCATGTTGTATAGTCGGCTGCCCCTGCCTCTTTTTCAACCCTAACCAATTTCTTCGTGCGACCTTCAAGGAATCACTGCTATTCATATGATTCTAGAGACATATCGTCAGCTGCATTGGAATTATAACGAGCGAAATCCACACGTCTATCATGGCAGTCGACAGAGAGCTGAACTCGACGCCCCCACTATCAAGAGTCGTTCGCATCTTATTGGTTCGTATCAGGCTCAGCTTTGGCACTAAACCTATATTTAAACATCCATATATAATGGAAAGTTTTAAACTATTTCTCGAGGGTTTGATGTTGGGAAATAGTGGATTTTCTAGGAGCGGCAGAGAATTTGGGTTTAAATGGGCTGACCCGTGCTTCACTGTTCATACAGTAGGAGAAGTTCGCCTCAATGGCTTATAGTACAACTTCACATTTTGATATAGTACAGTACTTAATTGTGAGCGAGTCCTAATCAATTACTGACTGGCCTCAAACGCAAGATCAAATGGCCATATCGATCTCAGGACTGCTTCATCCTTCACTGGCTCCTCATTCTCCGGGTCTTGGTTCGTTATCACGGCAGTCAGCATGCCCTCAAAAATCTCCCTATGTGCTATCTTAGTCGCTTCCCAATTTTCCTTGGGAACCCATCCATCTGTGGTGGTATTAAGCAGGCTTGCTAGGTCGTGTTTCAATTCTTGCGCCGCCACAAATAGCTTGTACTCCCTTTCATGTTCCACTAATCCATATGGCAATGAAAGGGAATACGGACTCTGGCCGGTAAAACCTAATTCGTTCCATTTGCTGGTAGTCTCAATCAGCTCATGCCGTAGAGCAACAGCGCCGTCTTTCCACGTTCTATAGCTATAGAGAAAGAAAATATTGTCATCCATCAATCTAGGGCCAGAAAGTTGAGGGGTGAAGAAACGAGTGCAGGCATCAAATGCTTTTGCGCAGAGTTTGTTATCAGAGTCATCCGAGACTGCAAAATCCGGCACGTCATCCGCGTACCAAAACGCCGATTCGATGCCGGTCGACTGCCAATCAATAATGCCTGTTATTTGTGACGGATCAGTTTCAGACACGAATATGTTTCGTTTGTGTAGATCGGGATGGAACAAGGTTGGTGTTGCTGCTGCTTGAATCCTAGGGTCTGCGCACATTTCCTTGACTACAGACCGGCAACGCTCAAGAATGTCCAAATGTGCTTGAACAGAGCCATGGTCAGATGGCCGCTTTTCCTTTGATGAATCCTGAGGAGGGATTCTGGAAAGGCCGGCATCAATAAGACCATTACAATATTGATCAAGATCACTCCCTGCGTTAAATAAGCAATCTTGTTAAGGTTGAAGTGAGTAACATCCTAGGCAACCTACATGGTCCCTAATTCGGCTGGGTATTATGGTAATATCTCGGTTCACAGGTATTACAATCCCAATATCTGGTTCCAACATGTGGTCCGACACAGTATCCACCGCCCAGCGAGATTCCCTTGCAGCCGTATTTCAGGTTCGCTTCAAAATTCAGGCTACCGAAAGTCGGGAATTTCAAGTCTACTACCTCTTTGAGCTTCCGGTAGATTGCACCTATACACCTGACCCGTTCGTCACCAGCCATTCGTGGCCATTTTTGGTGTAGCTGAATACCTTCGACATGTTCCATGATAATATATTCACTTCCTATGGAATTCGAGGTCTCATTACTCCAGTCGAGTATTTTTGGGATCGGGACACTCGTCTTAGATTGTACTATGTGTGGATCAATCATCATCCAGATATTCGAAGGTCATATGATCCCAGCTCACAGTATTTTATCGTCGCAACTTCAGATGAAGTGGTAAGTTTTGATGGCCCAGCTATGGTAAATGGAAGCCTTGCCACGATGCGTTTGGATTCATCGAGAGTGAAAATAAAGATACGATTAAAACCTCCTTCTATCTTTTCGCAATTTGATATTGACCTGGCTCCCGGGCATAGCTCAAGGATTCCACGTAGTACAACGTCTCTACTGGCGTGCATACATTCTTTGAATGTGGGAGCGCCGACAGCTGCAACTGTCATGTACTTAGTGCCACCTTGCGCGCTGAATCGTCTTCAATGATTGGCTACGTTATCCCTCGTCAAGGAGGCTTCTTAAAATGGTATCACTCTGCTATCAGAGGCACATTGGGTGAGGCCCGAAGATCTATAAGAGCGCCGTGATGCTCCTGGAATTGTGTTCCTGAAACAAGTTTCACTATACAGTATCACAAATCCTTCTACGATATATTAGAACAAAATTCTCGGGCTGTAGATTTAGCAAAACATGCCGACTATTAGATTCACCTGACACCCGGAGACATTTCGAAATTGAGCATCAATTGTAGGAAATTATGTCCAGTAATGCATCGATTTACGTCAGTACAAACCCCGCCATAATATTTCTGGTAGATCCCGGAACTTCGGCCGTATAAGTGGTGGATTATCGAATGCCTAGGTACATGGTCTGCAGTCGCAAGCAATAACCGAGAATCTGCTTACTAAAGAATCGTCACCGGAACTCCGTATTCGTCATTATCGGGGTATATAAGAGGAGTGGAATCGGTCTTCGTTTAGTCCAAAATTATATACATAACTAAGTAACAATATTTTTTCAGACACCATCAGAATTATATCAACATGGCACCCATCCATTTGGTCGCTACCGCCACCGTGCAAGAAGGCAAACTTCAAGACGTGAGACGAAGCTTCCATCATTGGAGAATGAAATCCTAATCAATGAACCAGGCCCTCGACGCAATCAAAACCCTTACCGAGGAAGCTGAGAAGAACGAGCCCGGTCTCTTGCGCTACTTTGCCTTTACGACCAAGAACGATGAGGGCCAAGACCAGATCATTTTTGTTGAAAAGTATATCTATAGCCATCAATCCGCTCTGCATGTAGATCTTTGACTAACCTGTGGATAGATATGCCGATGAAGATGTGCATAAGGTCCATCATGCCACGGCGCATTTCCAGGCCTTTGGAAAGAAGGCTTCGGCGTTCCTCGCTGGACCTCCTGTGATCAGGTCTGGAGCTTTTGCTGCCGGATTTGAGAACCGGGCAAACTTGTAAATTGATTCAAATACAATAGCAAAGGTTTCGGAGAAATGCAGGTACATTCAATGAAAGAAATCTATCACGTTTAAATTGGCCCGACATAACCATCTAAAAGACACGATCAGGCCATCTCAGTAGACTCATTCTTCGGCATTGGCATAACCATCGATGTCGCTCCCGACGACTCATTACCCTTCCCCATCACCCCCGGCACCGTATCAAACATACTCCAGTCCCCAATCTGCTCATCCACGAACTGCGCCTTATCCAGACCAATCATCTCAGCCTCTTCCTCCACCCGCAAGTTCATCCCGGGAATCAACTTAAGAATATAGAGCAAGATGCATGAGACGGTGAATGAATACCCTGAAATGGCCGCAATCTCCGCAAGTTGCAGATACACCTGTTTGCCATTCCCATCTATGCCACCGGGGTAGACTGAGACACCGTCCAGCGCAGAGATGGAGGACGTAGCGAATATACCCGTCATAAAAGCGCCGCAAATGCCGCCGATACCGTGCAATTTGAATACTTCCATTCCGTCGTCGATGTGCATCCATTCATTGATATTTTGTAGCGATGCGCAGATGACGGCTGTAATGAATCCGATGACTGCTGCGAGCCAGACAGAAACATAACCGGCTGCGGGCGTAATACCGACAAGACCTGCAATCGCGCCTTCGCATGCACCGACGACTGAGAACTTGCCTTTGTTGCGGATGTAATCGACGAGAACCCAGCCGATGACGCCGGTGCAGGCGGCGGTGTTAGTATTGAAGGCTGCGACCATGGCTCGGACAGAAGCGTTAAGAGCGGAGCCTCCCTGTATCAGATTAGCATCAGTCATCTTCTTACCATCAAAAGATAGAGGCTTACGTTGAATCCAAACCATCCAAACCAAATCAATACCGTTCCCAAGAACACCAATGTCGTATTATGCGGCTTCCCATGCGTATGTTCTCCATGATGCTTGCGCTTCCCCAAGACAAAGGCGTACGCAAGCGCCGCCCAGCCAGAGGATATGTGCACCGGACCACCACCAGCAAAGTCTAAAGATGGGAGGTTGTATAGCCAGCCATTAGCGTTCCAGGTCCAGCAGGCGATGGGGCAGTAGACAATGGTCGCCCAGAAGAAGCTGAATATGAGGGACGGAATGATATTTCCTCGTTCGAAAGCACCGCCGACGACGATCATAACCTGACAATTATTCTTAGCATGGACTCATCCCTAACGACAAGTGCGACATACCGTGCAAGCGCAGAACAGGAGCTGGTAAAGACAATAAACTATTTCCGGAAGCACATTTGAGCTCGGCGAGGGCGCAGCGAGGACATTTTTCATTCCAAAGGCGCTGAGACTACCAATAAAGGGACCAGCATCTCGACTAAAAGCGAGTGAATATCCCCAGAACATCCATTGAAATGTTGTCCTAGACTCATCAGCTTGTCTCCCCACCAATTAGGGCAAAAGAGACATACACAGCCACAACCATCAACGACTGAAACAGAAGCGCTAAAGCAGACTTTCTTCGCGCCAGACCGCCGTAGAGCAGCCCAATTCCCGGAATGATTAGCCAGACAATGAAGCCGCAAAACACGATGTAGGAGTAGTTGAACTCGTAGCCAGCATATTGGGCGTTGACGTCTACTTCTAGTGGATTTCCGCCATTGGGAGCGGAGGAGTTGTATACCGGCTGCTGATGTTAGTAGGTAGCAATTATCTCAAAGGTATGGTAGGAACGTACAGCTGACATGTTTGATTGTTACTGTCCACCAGATAAAATCCCTGGCTAGATGCCTTGGTACGGGTACGAACTCCAAGTTTTCGAAAAGAGTGGACCTGGGGAGCATCACCTATATAACCACCCAGGAAGCAAACCTCAGCAGCTCCATACAGCTTTATTTGCATCCATGAAACCCATGTGTCAAAGGTCCGTTATCACACCTAGCTCTCTTGGCAACAGAGCCATGACCTAAAGCTAGAACCCATTCTCTCCACCAGCGTCCATCGAATCCATTGAACCACAAGCCCATTTGTCTTGGCCTGATAAGAGACTCGCCTATTTCTAGGTTCTATTGAGTCATAGTCATAGAGTTAGGAAACAAGTCGAGATATATGGGGATGTTGGGTTGCTTATCAGCCATCGCGTTGGGAAATTATTTCCTAATTGGGTGTAGCTGGTTGGCTTATCGTCCTCGACCTTAGGGTTTCAAAGTAGATTACTTTTAGTAAGTGATTAAGATACCGGTGAATATGGCAAGGATGCGATACTTGATTCGTTTGGCTAATATCAGATAAAAAAACTCAAGCAACAGATTTGAAACAAACAAGGAAGAACGCATCGCAGAAATGACTAATTTTCAACTCTAATCCATATCACTATGCCTCCCACCGTGTAAAACGCCCGAAAACCTAATCAATGTACCCTGTATACAGAGGTTGCGGTATTAGATTAATGCTCAATTTCAAGTCCCTTGAGAAGGTCGGCATCACTCTTCTCCCACGGATGCTCCGCTTCAATATCAACAATCATCTGCCTATGCCTGTCACTGCGCGGCACAATGGTGTAAGGGAAATCGTGCGGCCGACTGATCAACCCAGGTGTAGTCACCCACTCAGGCTCAATCTCCTTGCCCTGATCATCGAGGACCTTATTGACATTGAAAACGGTCAGGAGACGAGACACAGTCAGGAATAGACTCTCATCCGCAATGTAGCGGCCAGGACAAATTCGGCGACCAAAGCCAAAAACGTCGCTTGATGGGTCGGGTTCGTTGCGAGGGGCAAAGTAGCGGTCGGGGTCGAAGGTCAGGGGGTCAGAATATGTCTTGGGATCGTGCGCAAACCACCAGATGGATGGAAGGACGTAAGAGCCCTTGGGGATGCGATAACCATCATAGAAAATCTCGTCTGTAGTGACATGGGTAACGCAGACCGGTACAACGGGGGACCAACGCAACAATTCTTTGACTAGGGCACTGACGTAGGGAAGTTTGTCGCGGTCTTCAAAGGTAGGGAATCGATAACCGCCAACCGCTGCGTCGATTTCGGCTTGGGCCTTCTTCTGGACGTGAGGGAATTTCATCATTGCTAGCAAAAAGACAATCAAGGCTGTGACTGTGGTATCGGCACCACCGGCATACACAGCTGCAGCGGCTTCTCTAATAGCAGTTTCGTGGTCTTGTTCCGATTTCGCAATCTGCTCACCCTTTTCTTGGTATTCTGCGACATGCGCCGACACGAATGATGGTTGATTTGTGCCCTTGGCCATCTGGTTCAAGACGAATTCGTACGGGGTGTTTATGACCATGCGGTTGATTGCATGCCATTTACGGGCTGTGGCTTTCCAAGACATCCCAGGGAATGCTTCGGGGAGGTATCGCAGGAATGGGAAGATGTCGACAGACCATTTCATGGGGATAAATGCTTTGGTAAAGTTGTCCATCATGTGCTCGATCAAGCTTACTAAGGGATCCTCAATATCTTTTTCGATCGTGTATCCATATGTGAGTTTGAGGATGATGGCGCTCGCCTCGCTATCAGAGTCTGGTTAGTGCCTGAGGCTGATTCAACAAATCGGCGTTGATAGGAACTCACGTCTTGATATGCTCAAATACATCGTTAGGAGCAGCCAGGGTCCTCAACAGAATGCGCTTTGACTCTACATCCTCAATATCGCGGAACCTTTCGGTAACAGCCCTGGTGCCGATCTGCTGATGGATCAATTTCCGATGCAACCTAAATACAGTATTGTACTGTTTTCCCGGCAAAAGCATCTCAAACCCGCACAGTTTACTCGCAAACAGCAAGTAAGGTCGTCCAGAAGTCTTTTGTGAATTCTTCTCCAGAAGATCATGCGCAATCTTACTGTCCTGGATAATGATGAGGGTCTGCCCAAGGATAGTTATTGAGCTAAGGGGGCCATATTTGTCCTTGAATGTAAGCCAGTGCTGGTATTCTGGTACACCCTTTGGGGGAAGGTCTAAGACATTGCCGACGAATGGCAAAGGCTTGGGACCAGGAGGCAGAGGGGGTCCAGAATTTCTGCGGAAGATGAGAAAGTAGGAGAGTAGGGCTCCTACGAGGACAGCCGCGATGACTGGCAACATGGCGACGACAACAACAGCAGCCTTGGATTTAGAGAAACCTGTCCGAGTTGCAATGTGTCGATATAGTCAGAACTAGATAGCAATTTGACGCTACCAGGCTAGATAATATACTTTATTGTACAAAACCTAGCCCACCAGCACAGACTCACGGATGCCGAATTCCAGCTGTCAGGTGTCAGCCTTCAGCCTGTGATAGCCCTGATTGTCCTGTATTCTTGTCTTGTACCGAATTAAACATTTAGCTAATGTAAGACTAACTACGCATGTTCGTAATATAGTCAATATCCCTGTCAATACTATTTCGTAAGGGTAATTTAAACCCCGTTCGATGGTTGGTTTCCAACTCCTGCGAACTATGGCCGGGATTGATGTTATGAGCTAATTCAACGTGGCAGTGATGGATCCTAGTGTTGAGATCGAATGTTCTACGCGCAGGGTACATGCTCGGGGATCTGATGTTATCTGAGTACGTATTAATATTTCAGTACGTACTGATGAGAGGAAATGGCCCGTGTATCAGACATATAAAGCAGGTTTATGAAGGACGCTAGACACCACAAACATTTACGCACTACGTGTATCTTGAATAGCTCGACCGTATCAATAAACGCGCCCGGAATCCTACAAAAAGTTTGTAAAGTCAAATAGCTACATGCCTAGGTGTAGATTTGATGTTGCCAAGTCACCTACCAGCAAACGAGGCCGAAATGAAAACCATGTAACAACCAATACGAACTAAAACGAGACTGATCAACCGAAAAAGGGTCCCCTCTAAATCATAGTTCTGGAAACTTCGTAATGAAACCAGAAAACATTGGGTGATAGAGCGGGATCTGATCCATCTGGATGGAACATTATCAGGCCTACTAAGAAGATGGAGCAGTTCGCAGATGTATCTATAGGCTACAGCGTATATACGCAGGATCCTGAGTTTCGGGTCTCCCGAGAGAAGGATGATTTGCATCTACATTAGCATCTTCCCTGAGGTATATTGAGCTTGATTCTCCAGAATCTTCGAATATCCACAATTTGGTACGAACCGCTCCATCGACAACATGCCAGCCATGCCCTCGGAGATCGATACATACCATGAACCAAGCGAATTCGAGCGGCGCCGCACACCCCGAAACTCAAAACTAGCAGGATTTAGCGACATTAGTGAAGAATCGAAGTGACCACTCTTAAGGCTTGAAGAGTGTATACGCCGGCCAGGATGCTCCGCGGTGTCCGCACTTGGCCCCCAATTCGGGGTCATAGACACCCAACAGACATAAATTAAATATCACGACTATCAGTCTGCACGTCTGAAGAAAATCCTTTTGCATTTCTGCTTTGCTACTAGACTGCGCGGCTAAGTCTGAAGAACATGTAGGCTAGACCTCTTTGGTGAGGGCTTAGCAAGACAGGCCGACCACATGGCACCAATGCTTAAGCGCGCCCTAATCAAGTGTATAGACTAAGGACTCCGTCTACAGGGAATAGTATACGAACTTCAAAGCTTAAACTAAAATACAAGGGTCAATCCAACAATAATACGTATAATATAAGAGTAGACAAAGGGTATTCGCAGTGCTAACAGCCATCCTAAACAAGGAGGTCATACGTCAGAAAGGAGCAGAACTGAGATTCGAAAATCTTGCATATAACGACACCTCCCCACTTTTTGTCCTGGATGTTCTTTTACAAGCTCGCTTTCTCTGCAATAGCGGTTCTTCGGGGTTGACGTGTCGACACATTGACTTCTGTCTCGGCGGACCGGGTTGCGCTTTGGAATAGTTGTCGGCCGACAATGTCGGTCATAAAGAGGACACGGGAAGAGACCGTTGCTCCGTCTCGACGGTTTTTGCTGGATGAAGTTGGCATTAGCACGAGATTGGAACAGTGTTCGAATGGAATGACTTACCCTTCGCGCCTCGACTGAGCAATCTTCTCTGTGAAATCCCATAGTCGGCCACGATCAGATAATTTCCCCGTCTGCGGACAGCGATTTGGCGTCCACTCTGCGGCTAGTCTAATGGTGGCAGGAGTCTTGGGTTGATCCTTACTCCGCGCCACTAGAATGATGCCCTCTTCTGCGAATCTTTGATAGGCATTTTTCAATGACTCCTTGTTTACGGCCTCGAAGTATGAGAGGTCGCCTTGGTGATAGAGGGTTTTGCCAAGCTGAGAAGTTAGTCGATCTGGATCTTTATGCGATGATCTCGGAGCTTACCCGCTGCGCACTATCCTGAGCTTTATTCAAATCCACCCAAATATCCGACGGCCCGTCTAATGGAGGTGTGAGCCCCATCAACGAAACAGCACCAAGCCATGTAGCTTCAATAAATGGCCAAATCAAGAAGCAGTAGAAATCGAAATTCTCTCTTCCGCATTGCCGCTCGGCATCGCTGAGACCGACTGCTGTGATTGTGCCAGAAGAGTTTCTGGTGATTCTGATGACATTGTCCTTTTCAAGTCCCAAAAGAGATTTTTCCAGATTAGCGATCAGACCTTCCGGCGGGAAGATGAATTCGCCTCGAAAGAGCTATTCATGTTAGATATATTTTTAACTGCTGATGGCCAATAGAACTTACTTGTGAAAGAAATGTGACCTGGTCTAGTAGAGCCTCGTATGTGATATCCTGATTCGCTGGGCCACCTCCCTGCTTCACCTTAGTATACATTGCTGCTGAGACCAGAGCTTCGGGTATGAATAAGTGGATCGTCATATTGCGATAGAATGAGAGTTGGAATCGATCAACCGCATAGTAGGTCGGTTCTGCCAAACCAGTGACTTCACCCACAAGCTTGGGGCCTAGAACGTCCAATGCGCGATCAACGACTTGGGAGGTGGGCGCACGGTAAAAGTGCGCTACACGACCACCCTTTGCGCGAACTCGTTCGCTGAGCCACTCGACGCGGCGGACCAACTCTGTTTTACCAACACCTCTTCCTCGTAGGGTAAGTAGAACTGTACCAACCAATGCAGTAGGCATCATCACGGAAACATCGTTGATGTCTGACAAAACTCTGTAGCCCAACGCCCGTAGAACACGTCCTCTGTCGGTGTAACTCAATGTAATACTGGATCCCAGGGCTTGAGACACTTGAATGCGCTGTAATTGTTGTACAAGAAACTCTTTGAGGCTCCATGGTTCGTGAAAGCGGACGTCAACTCGGCCCAGCTTCAACGATAGAACAGACGACTGTGAGAGAAAGTTTGCCAGATTCTCTTTTTGCTTGGGCTGGCCTAGAAGCTCGCTGATATATGATCTGTAGCTAGTCAGTACGTATGTCTTCGAAATCGAATATAGCACATACTCTGTTTCGATCACCTTGTCGTATTGTGTGCTGACAGGGCATATAATGGTATCCTTGACGCGGCCAGACAACAGACTATCAAGAATGAAGCTCAAGATTCCGAACTTTGGAGAAAGCAATTTGCCTGTACGTGAACGACCACCCTCAATGAAGCATTCAAAATTGTAGCCTTGCTGCAACAAGACATCAATATACGTCTGCACCAAAGTGGTATACAATTGATCGTCACCAAAGCTGCGGCGAATCCACATCGCACCTGGTCAGCCGACTGTTAGTACACCTTTTTTTGGAGTCAAATTAAGTGAAGTTTCATTCTCACCTGCATGTTGCAGAAACGCTCCGACAGCGGGAATATTGAGATTGTCTCCTGCGACAACAATCGGCAAGGCTATTCCGAGTCGATAGCAAATCACTTGCAAGGAAACGTAGTCAACGTGGGACTTGTGGTTGGGCAGAAAAACAATTGATTGTTTCTTTTCCGCTGCAGCTTGTGCAACAGACCGTAACCGGAGGACTTCCTCGCTGGACACGTGAATGCCTTTGTCTAAGTTAGTAGATTTCCAATGGCCACACAGGTAGATCGCTCACCCTGGTGGTACGCTCGGGTCAGAAGCTGGGTGGCAATATAATATGCGCTACGGATGAACGCATTGCTATCCATTTTGCAAATCATATTATCCATCATTTTGTCCACCACATCCCGCAAGCTCTGTACAATCTCGGTCTTCCGGCGCGATCTTGCTTTCTGCACCGCATCTGGTGTCTCACCATACCAGCCCTCCAATTGTTCGACTTGTAGCCTCGCCTCTGCCAATTCTGTCACTTTGTTCCTTAGCAAAGGGCTTCCCACGATCAAACGCTTGATGTTGTCCGAATACCCGGGGTAGTAAATCGGTTGACCGATCACCGAATCGTATGCACGCCATCCCGTCCCCGAGACGAATAGACTAACTTCACGTAGGAAATCAAACGGATTTTCTCGGAATCGTGCCATGTGTTGTACCAGATTGCGCTCGGTGATGCCATCGTCTTCTTGGCTGTCGGAGCCACCAGTGAATCCGGACGGATGGAGTGTCACCTGGTCTCCGACGATTTCTAGATCGGGCGCAGTCTGGCCGGAGTCGATGGCGTCCTTTTTGGAGGACATCTTCAGTGCGATTGGAGAGATTTGCAAGTCGGTGAAGTCAGACTAGTCGGTGAGGGAAGCTCAAGGATATATCCATGCAGACTGCAGGCAGGTAAACAAATGGTCAGGAACAGGTCACATCGGCGCCCGGTCAGGATGGAATTTGACCGTAAGAATTGACGGACGACATGCCGAACTTGTAGTTTAGCTTTGTTGAGCCAATGTTGACAGTCGACCCCGGCTGATCGCCCGGTGTTATGCGGAGAGCGCTGGACCTCGGCGCGGCGGATTTCATCACGTGACTACTCGTGGGGTAGGCCATTGGCTGAAGCTCCGAAGCTTTGATTTTCTTTTCTCTCTTTGCTTCTTTTAGTGGTTGCCTCAAACGGAGTCTGTGCAAAGTGTATCGAGACTCAGAATCAGTCGATGAACGGTCATTTGGCTATAAATAACCATGGCATGATGGTTATGAAGCTTGCTTGTCCCGTATTTCTTTTTTATTTCTAAGTGTTATCCCCGAGAAGCGTGCTCTCAGAGGGCCATATCGTCCGCCCCGCGCAAGCTGACAACTACGACGTCATTTCTCCCGTATGAGCGCTACCAGTCTATAAACTGCAAACGGAAGCATGTTAAGTTCTACGCGGGCGGCATGGAAAAGTAAATAAATCGCCCGTTATCTTGCATATGCACTTGCTATAGACACTGACGCTCAGAAGCTGCCGCCTCTACCATCTGCCTCCATGGCGGTGCGAAACGACTAGTACATACGTCCTCCTTTGAGATATTTCGCGATGTCTCCTCTCTGCGCGACCGCCGGAGCCAGCTGCAAAAGTCAATGCGTACAGTCGGGTTAGTTCCTACGATGGGTGCCTTGCATGACGGTCACATGTCTCTGATTCGACAAGCGGCTGCGGAAAACTCGGATATTTTTGTGAGCATATATGTCAATCCGACTCAATTCGGGGTGAACGAGGACTTGGGCAGTTATCCGCGGACTTGGGAGGCAGACTTGGAGAAACTGGAGAGGCTCAATACTGAACTGAAGGGAGGAAGTTCCGCCAGTGGCTCGGGAGGGGGTACGATCACCGCGATTTTTGCGCCCACGGGCGAAGTCATGTACCCAACACTGCCACCGTCCTCAGAAATCAATGGATATGGGTCTTTTGTCACAATCACACCGCTTGCCACCAAGCTGGAGGGAGCATCTCGGCCTGTGTTCTTCAGGGGTGTTGCGACAGTCTGCACCAAATTATTCAACATCGTCAAGCCGGACCGAGTGTACTTTGGCCAGAAGGATGTGCAACAATGTGTTATCATCAAACGAATGGTCAAGGATTTTCACATTGATACCGATGTACGTATTGGACCCACCGTTCGCCAACCGGATGGACTGGCAATGAGTTCGCGGAATGTATATCTCGGCAGCCGTCGAAGAAACGTTGGTCTCGTGCTATCCCAGGCATTGCGCGCCGCAGAAACAGCTTTCAAGGACGGCAAACTTTCCCGGCAGGATATTTTAGGAGCTGCGCGGGAAGTTGCAAATAACAAACTATCAGAACAAAAGGGATTGAAGCCATCGGAGCGGGCGCTGTTTGAAGTGGACTACATCTCCCTCGCGGATCCGGAATCGCTTGATGAGGTTGAAACGGTTGATGCTAGTCGAGGAGCCATTCTGAGTGGCGCAGTGAAGATGTTGCCGATTGAAGAAGCCCAAACAGGCGAAAAGCTAGGGGTTGGTGATGATAAGATTGCGGTGCGTCTGATCGATAACATCATATTGTCGCCGACAGATTGAAATACGTGCATGCATGTTCAAAACCAGGAAATAGGGACCATGTATTCTCTTTTAGTTACTGTAGTATATATATCATGATTTAGACAAAGACCAGTGTTGGTAACCACGTCAGAGTAGAGTGATCATTGGCGCGGAATGCAATATCCCCACTTTCCGGGAGTCGGGAGCAGCCGAGCCTTTCCCATTTCTTTCTCTTTCTCTTCCCTTCTTGTTCTGCCTCGGTTCAGTTTTGCGTCCATGCTTCTAGACTCGTTGACGACTGCGTACAACATAGCACTATGCATACGTACTACTATGTATATTGCGTCAAACAGACTGTCCGTTCCGCGGTGCATACAATACTACTCCAAGATATGTATAGTTGTCTGCGTAAGGTCATGGATCTGTACTCACCGCTTGATTATCGTCCTTACCTTCTCTCGAAGGAACCCACTCTCTAATGTTCCTGTGCGTGCTCCGAAGAGGCGAACAAACGACGGCCGAGATGATGGAACAACTCGCTCCATTCAATTCTCCGAGGAGATGTAGGAGGGGTGCCACCGTCATGGCCGTATTCAATGAGATGCATGATTAGATGCATCAACCCAGTGTACATAGTACGTAACTAGCATCTAGCCTTCCAAGCCCGCGTACAGCCTCCGAATCACAGTGCAGAGCTGGCGAGATCAAGCAGCAAGGGAAAAAGCAAGCTAAGGCCAAGCCAGCCGCGTTGCAAATGCGCCAGACATGTTAGGGTGTGATTTCTCCCTTTTTCTCACTCGTCGCATTGGCAGGACGCTAGTGTTAATCCTTGTTTGCGATTCGTTTGAGGGTCATTGTCCGAGTCAGTTGGTCTGATTTGCTGTTTGATGAGTTATCGTTAAGCAGATGTGCACTACATACCTCTTGATTGTATCTTGATCTTTTGATTGCCCTGTACAAAATAGACTGTGTTGCCTTGCTCCTGTCTACTCACTATACATATTGTGTTCATGGATTCGCAGCAAGTCAATATAGATGAGCACATAATCCAGGTCAATAACCAACAGAGAAAGGCCATTGCTATAACTCATTTATTTTATTAGATTTACCTCCACGCACTACTCCATACTGACATTCGGCCCCCTCTTAAGTAATTGACATTGACTAGGCCAAGTCGTCTCTTTCTCAAGAACTCCGATCGATCTTTCTTTATTTCTTCCTTTGCACTTCTTTCTTTTTTATTTTGTCAAGCATTGAATTCCAACCTCGACCAGTGTTTTGAAACCGTATGAGGTGATGCTCATAAATCATCTCATGAGACCACAGAGCCTTTGAAACAATATAGCCTGCCCAGCACTTTGTTGTGTCTTGGGCCTTTCCCCTGTCACGCCTCTCCCGCGACCCGACCCGAAAACCAAAGTTACCGAATACCGATTGACAAGAAGGCCTTCTTTTTGCTCTTGTGAAAAACGAGGAAGCTTGCAGAAAATATGGCTGCCAACACCATGGACGCCCTGCAATGCTTCACCTCCATCAGCGACAGCGTACCGTCGTGGATCACTCGAGTCACGGAACTGGCAGCGCACACCTCACGGAAACAGGCCGAATTTTCCGAAGAATTCAAACGTCTCGCTACAACACACAGTCAATTATCGACAATAAAACGACGAGAAAAGAATAGCTCTGTACATTCGATCAGACCGGGCTCTGATTTACTGTTGAAACCATCTGGGGCGGCCCTCGATGCTGCATCTAATGTATCCGGGGATAACGCAAGTCTTGTGGTCCGCATGCGTCGTCAATTGATCATATACTACGATAGCCACACACAAGCCGAGCTCGAGCAGACGGTGCGCGATATAGGAAATGCCCGCAATAGTCTCCGCAAGGGCAAGATGTGGCAGCTCATGCGAAAATCGCTCAATGGACTGGACATGTTTGCTGCTACCAGCCGATCGCGCGAATCGCTTCGCGGAATGCAGCTTCCTCCTTTGGAAGGATTTCGAAGGAGAACCAATGGAGCACCAACCATCACCACCAACAGCAACACCACCAACAACAGCCAGAACGATTCTACTTTTGAATTTACCGATAAACAATTAGATATTGCACAGAGTCTGTGTGAGACGGCCGCTCATCAGTTTCTTCGCACGGGAGATTGCGCAAAGGAACTAGAGGATATGCTCGCCAAGTTCAAGATTGTGCTCCAAACAGCTACGCAGGAGGCTACTCGACTACGCGAGGAGAAGGAGCGACAAGCAGAGCAGGAGCAGATGAATGCTTCTCCGATAATCTCTTCTGGATTAAAGCAGCTTCACGCGGTAGAGGACGATAAGCCCCCTGAGCCGGGTTCGGCGACTATCGAGGTTGATGATGCGGTATCAGATTCTTCCATTTCGATCGATATAACGGCATTCCGATCGAATCGATTCCGGATGTGATCTTCACCTCGTTCTACATCATTTCTCTCTTTCTTGCACTAATCTACTCATCTCAGCCCGCATCATTTGCATCATCATCATCATCATTGTTCATTTTTGGCATATAATTCAGCGAGAACAATCATTAAATTTGGCGAGTCCTCATGCATTTTTTTTTTGTCTCGGAGCGATAATTTTCAGCTTCAGTGCATACATGTCCTCATCCATCCTTCTTGCTTACATACATACATATACTCTGACGAGTACGGCGTTGGGAACCCGTTTCATAAGTCATTCAAACAACAAAATATATTGGCCTAAACCCACTTAGATCGGCTTTGATCTTCAATATTTTATGACATGCGTAGTGGCCTGTACACATTGTATGCCTGATTGAATTTGTGTATTGAATCTTGAACCCTAAGTGTGCTTTGACACTGCCATGTGGATCGAAAGACTCTCCTCAAAATTGAGATGATCATTAACCTTTTCTATGCGAGACACCGTTAGATCCACCCCAAACCCTAAAGACAAGTCAATCTAGGTTTTGACTTCTTTTGACTTTCCTTAAACAGTAGGTACTACACACTGTACATTGTACACAGTTTGTCTGTGAAAGACTGTCACAGAAACCAATCGGATACTGGCAAACTTGCTTCCTTTCTGCTAGCACGTTGTGCAACTCGAATTCTTCAGACACCAGACTTTTGTGCTCGGAAAGAGTAGAGGGCAGTTGCAGCGACGATCAGCGCATTTCAAACCGGAATCAAGAAGTGACAGATCAGATACGCAGGTAGCCAACCAGTGGGTACGAGGGGTACGTAACCTTGCCTACTGGATTGGCAGGCTGCGTCTGCCTCTATGTGCATGCTATGTGCTGCAAACTGTATTTGGACTTTTTTTTTTGTAACGGTCGCTACGAGGTGCCGGGAATCTACCATGTACAGTGTTGATTATGTTGTTGGGCCGTTGGTGGTTATCTGACGTGGCAGTCACTTGACCGTGACTATTTTTCAGCTCGATCCGCCGAGGTTGGCAGTACGTATTCACTGCATAAATATGCCCTCTTTCTTTTGTCTCCCTTGTAGGTTGTATGTGGCGGATACGTTTTCCGGTCGAGTACCTTTCCGTCTCTCTCCGCCGTGCTGAATATGCACACGCACTACTCCAAATTCCACCTCTTGTAGGTACAGTAGCAAGTTACACAACTACTACATCGGGCAAGCCTCCAAAATAGGAACTTCCTTTCTCTTCCCAGCCAAGTCCTTTCATTCATTCTACAAGTTTTTGTAGAGCGATACCGTAAGCTAGGCATGGAGCTGGAATGCAGGACCGCAGGTTCTTTGTTTGATGATATTACATCGGTATATCTCGGCTTGCCCTAACCGGTGTGAGCAGACTGTCCGAGGAGTACTGGGTACGTCAGACAAATAAAGTCGTCCGCGGGTAGCTAAAGCTCGTATAGCTGCGACAATTCCTTGATATGTCAATATCGTGTCGGATATCGCCGAAGAGTCTATGTCAAAGGGAGAAGGTTTTCTTTGTTTGTTGAACATGGCGCCATTGAGTCAATCAGGATACGCACGTACCAAGTAAAGATCCTTGAACCTAGACATTTATTTTTTTTTTCCCATGACCGGCCCAGGAGATTTAAAAACGTAAAATGGAATGAGCGTTGGCTGGAGTTGCAATGCATTTGCATACGCAGTGAGTGCAGCGCGTGCCGTCCGCAGATGCGTATTCCTGCATCTCGAGCGCAGCAATAGACCAGCTGAGCATTGATGGCTGTTAGTAAGTTCTTCATCCGTTGAATTATTACTAAGTAAATAAATATGTGTGTATAGATCTGTACGAATCGTTTGCATGATTCGAATCCTTCTCCTTGTACTCTTATGATGACCTGTTAAATGTGCGAAGACCTAAGTATGATGGACTAATCTCTGTACGCAACAGAAGAGTGGGCTAACTACCTGAACCTAAGTTATGGAAATGATCGATAGCCTTTGTCGTTGATTGTGAACATTCGAATAAAAATAAATAGCCTGTTGAACTTATGGATCAGCTTGTCAAACGCTATCGACCGTGTGGAGTTAGCAACTGGTGGGTTTAGATCTAAAGTGCATCAGAGAAAATGATTTTATTAATGATTTTATAAGTATTGCAAGAGATCAGACGTACTGTATAGACGGAGATGTGGCAGTGACTAGACAAAAAAGAACGGGTGACCAGCCACATAAGAATTACCTATCTAAGTAATTTTATTGTGTTAGCCCTAACTCCAACGTTTAAGTCAACGTCACTTTACTGTGGAACTGTGAAAGATGCTCTGAAGGCATTCTCACACTTTAGTATTCTTGATTGAAGATTGATTTCTCTAATTTCAGAATGAACATTTATCCTCTTAGCTAATGTTTATAGCTTTGGATGAGTATTTGTCCAATCGCTGCTTGACGATTACATTAATTCTCTGGCCATTCACGTTCTCACTAACACAAGAGTGAGTGATTATCTATTCACTCTGTCTAAACTTTTCTGTATGTTTGACATTGGCGAGTATCAGACGAAGCTTGAGTCATGCTATGAAAGAAGAGATTCGCCCAATACGTCGATCGCAGTTACCGACCTTTTCTGCCATGACTTGGTTCATCGTTGACCGAACATAAACAACGTTCAGTATTGCCGTAGATAACAGAGATAATATAAAATATTGGGAATTACGTTTGACTGATAGAAGTTGAGGCCTGAGGCAGTGGCGTGTCCCCAAAACAGAAGGAGCAGGTCACGAGGCAATGAATGTAATTTCCTCCTCGACCAACAGCTCCAACTCTCTCAATATCAAATTCCCGACTATCCTCTCAGTTCTCGAGTCGACACTGCTGTCTTTGACTTTGAGAATCTGTGAGTAGTAGTTGGCTCTATTCATGACAAGCAAAATCTCTCAGCACTACATATCTGCACCACCTTATTTCTCTTTCTCCTGGTGGGAATACTCACATTTGATAATCTTTCATTGTCAATTTGATAGGCAAACCCCTTTGTCACCTGGGCACTTCGTGAAACCTTGCAATCCCTACAAACTGTGTGATTCGCCATCATTTGATGAAGCTCATTTCTCCAGCTAGATAAGTGTGCCCAGTGACTCAAACTGAATTACCTCCACGATGCCCCAATGACTATTTAAACTACTTGAAGTCGAGTCCGATCTTCTTCCTCTTTCCTCCCTACCCTTCCATCCTCATTTTCGACTATTTCCTTCGTTGATGCTATTTCCCTTTCATTAAACAATTCCACAACATCTTCTAAGATGTCACGCTTTACAGCACATGACTCGGGGCTACGAGCCATCATGAACTACCCAAACATGCGGGGTGTAAGTTTTACACTCTCGAGACTTGCTGAGTCGTGCACGATATCGTACTGACCCACGAATATAGCTGCTTGGACGTACACCTGTCAAATCCAGACAGCCAGGAGCTGAGCACCAGCGTACTGAAAGTTTCGAGTTCCGTACAGAGCTCGAGAAATGGGTAAGACGTCTGTTCCTGACCGAAGACAGTCCAGTATGCTGACAGCTTGAAATAGGCCAAAGAGATGGGAGAGTCCCAGTCGAACGACGACAAGACTTCCGACGATAGCAAAGACCCTAAGCGTGTTCGAGAAAGCCCCGACCCAGGAGACGAGTCGACTGTTGCGTCTCCTGCGAAGAAGCAGAAGACAGAACCTGAAGGCGACGACACCGTGACACTGGGTCGGGACGATTACTCGATCTGGGACGCTATGTTATACGGGTCCTCGTACCCAGGCATCACGGAGTCATTGTCTCCGTCTTCTCCTCAATGCAAAGAACCATTGCCTGATATAGGCAGTATTTCAGACGAAGCGCCTCCCATTCCAAAATCCTGGAAGTTTGAGATTTGGGAGGACGAGGACGCAGGGACCGAAAATCACAGCGTGGCAGGTCATGCAGGACCCTGGGTTCCCCTGTCCGAAGATTGGGTTCCTGAGCAAGATGATGAAGACAAGGAGAACGAGCCTCCTGAATTTGATGTGGCGGCGCAGGTAGCAGACAACGTTTCTGAATCCGAGGATTATGACATATACGTGTGGTCGCGTCAGTTCCCCCGTACAATTCTCGGCGAGCTTCATCGAAACTGAAGCACATTCAACTGAATGGAATTTTGGCAGTGGTCGTCTTCCTTTCTTGTCTTCTTCTTGCCTTTTGAGTCTATGAAGGGCTCACAATTGTCAGCCATTGGCACTGACTTCTGTCGACGCTTGTGCAATCTTTTGTCAACTTTCAATTTCTATTCTCATCTGTTATGCTGTGTCGAGACATGAACGTGTTATGTACCAAGTACTTCTTTTGTTTGCATGTTGACCAGCTTTTATGATGTACGATTACGAGTGCTGCGAAGAATACAAAGGATAATCCCAAATGAGTAAAACGCGCCAATCTAGCCCCGTATCGAAAAAACACTGTTCAGTTTCAAGTTTGCAGTTCGTTTTTTTCAGCTGTATCAATACACCATATCCTGTAAACGAAATACCACCACAGACCCGTAACAACGCCGTATCGTACTGCCGACGAACAATTCCGAGAATTCCGAATTTGCCGTTTCTGTTACCCCATACTAACCGAGTCAGAGGGCGGAGACTAGATCGTTTTAGGCAAATTACTGAATGAGGACAATGATTGAGATGCTTGTTCTTACGTGTTACAGATTGCAGGCCGCGAGGCCCTTGATATCGGTTTTCAGAACCCTTCGTACAAAATCGTCCGATTCGTACTATGTTCCTGTAGCCTGGAGGCCAACCCACGGCGCGCATTCCGCTCGAGGCATTTCAGTCAGCACATCCTTCGTCTCATCCTGCTTAATGACTAGTTACATACTTACGCGCATACAATTGCCATCTCAGAGTCTCGACCAGGGGGGGGTACGTAAGCCTTATTCTTGGCATGTTCAAGTAAGCATGGTAAAACGAACTGCCGCAGGATAATCACTTTGCCTATAATAAGACTTAAATTAAACATCGGCAATAAGATAGGCTCTGAGTTTTGAGCATTGACGTTACAGGCCACCATCTTTGTACCTACTAACTAATTATGGAACTTTTCTCCAGGACAAGACAGGCATCTCGAAGAGCCCTAGACCTGGACCAACATTCTACATCTATTCGATGTCAGAGTAACGGGTATGGAGAAAGGAGGATCAGACGTCTTCGCGCCACTTGCCTAAATGGGTTAATTGCTCCGGTAGATAGGGAACTGGCCCCAGGCAGCTTTCGGTCTTGCGGTTAGGGTTTTACTTGACGCATCTAACGTTGAAGTTCTGGACAACGTATCGGATTAGGAAATATGTGTCTACTCCCCTTGTATCGATCACTCTTCTCGATGCATGGAGCTGGGCTGATGATGATGATGATGACTCATGAATTTGCGAGATACGCGCTGCGATACGCACTCCGAAATGCAGGTAGAGAGAGGGTCGTGTTGCACTCGCATACAGTCGGGTGTAGACTACATCGAGTACCTACATCCTCTTTGGGCAAACAGCAAACCCATATCTACTCACGTATATCCGTAGGTACATAACCGGAGTGCAGCCATGTACTCCGTCCTCACATCAAACACAGACAAGTCCTTCCCAAAACAGTAGTACACCTTCCTCCACATACGCAACCTATTTCCTGCGGTATTCAATATCAAGCGGTAATATAGCAGTTCGTCTACCCATCTGGGTTCGCAAGAAATTAAACAACCCTCACGCCCCAAGTACTCTCCGGAGAACTTCGTACGTATTTCATTTAAAAATGAGCCTATATGCATATATGTACGTATTTAAGGTCGATACGTAAGCTTACGTGATTTACCAAGCTACACAGTTAGTTAACTAGTTAGGTTAGCTTAAACGGAGATAAGTCAGTGATACCGTCTGTTTATATAGCTTTGTACTCAATACAGACCGAGTTGCGCCGATCTATCAATTTTACCTATCTCCAGGGCTGGATATGCAAACTGCGATGTTAGGTTTCCTGTTTTGTTATAATATAATACGTCTAGGTGCATAAGTATTTATGTATTGGACTAAAAGAGACAAATCTTCACATATGTGGTGGATACATAATTAAATATCAGATATAGACGATAAATGGATAGCCGAAATAAAAGTTGATAAGCTGGTATACCGCTTCGAGACTTGGCCAGTACAAAAGACCATCATCATGTTAATAGCTTCAAGTGCACCATTTTATTATCATGTGATATGTTCAACCAAGGTATAAAAATATATATAAGGTAGAGGGTATCAAGCAATCACATGAGCTTCAACATAACGCACACATCATTATCGCGACAGATTAGAAAATTAGAAATAAGCAGAAAAATTAGGCTAGTAGTAGATCTTTTCCTCGTAAATAGGAGGAACGGTGTCGCTGTTCCATTGAACATTGCCCTTTTCGTCGATAAAGGCGTCTTCGTCCGTGATGTCAATGACGCGAGACGTGTGCTCGACTTCCTGCTTGCTGACACCGAGCGCGTCGCGGGGAACCCACAACAATGGAACAGTCGAGGTGATGGAAGGATGGAAGTAGGCGTCGCGCTCGACCTCAGTCGCGTATTCGGGGATCTCGATGTGGGAAGGGACAAGTCGGCGCATAGTGGCGTAATCCGCATAGACATCCGGGCGGAGGAACTTGGTGAAGAAATTGGGCTTCTTGTGGGGAGCAGGCAGGACTGATGGGTGAGGGACAGCGGTGCCCTTTTCGGCAGTGTCAACACCATCGTGGTAGCCATTGTGCTCCTTGGAAGCACCTTCAACAGGACCGTCAATGCTGTCTGAAGCAGTGGGCGTGATCTTGTCGCGAGCTTCAGCCAAAAGAGACTCTTCCTCAGCCTCCAAGTTCTTGGGGAGGTAGTTGAGAAGAGGACCCAATGCTGCGTTGAGAGATACATGATACAAAATTGCAAAGATTAAGAAAATGATCATCAAGACAAGAGGTCCGGTGCCGATGGGTTGGTCAGCGGCGGCAATGGCGAACAAACCAATCAAACAGACCACTGCAATATAAACACCGACGAGGAGGTGTTGAAGTGCACGAGCGTAAATACGTCCTTGGGTATCGATTTGTGCATTCGCCACGTAAAGCAAGTTGTAACGGAAAGCAAAGTAGAAAAGGTAGAGACCGACGGTGGCGAAACCCATGACCAAGGGAGCAATGATCGAATAAGTAATAGCAATAACACCCAAAAGAGACATTGGTGGGAGAACAGTTCCCCAGCTCAAACCAGCCAAGCTCATCCAACGCTTGTACATTTTACGAGGAGTCTTGTCGAGGAATTTGCCGAGCACTTTTCCAAGAATGAGCCCGACAATGCCAAGCAAGGCCCCTGAAGTAAAGGTCAAGCCTTGGAGGACGATGTAAGAAACGTAAAAGTTGGCGGCCTGAGGAAGATGGGCAGCCAACAAACTTGCGGCATCAGTGGGTTTCTGGATAATCTCCTCGACCACGGCGGATGCCGCAGAGGCGAGTGTTGTAACCAAAAAGACCTGCACAACCTGGAAACCAAAGTAGGCGTTTTGAGTCCACAGCTCAACTGCGGCTGCTGTTGGGGCACCACCAAGTTTGGCGCACACTAAAAAGTTAGCTTGATCTACAAGACGAACAAGGAAGTATACGCACAGCGAATGATGATAGGCAACAAAGCCATAAGAACAGACAATAGAACCGAAGGCAAAAGACCAGTAATGACACCACGGATGAAGGTGGGAACACTGTTAATGAAGCCGAGCCATGGGAGTTTGGCAATCAAGCTGTCGATATTCGAGATGGCACCAACAAAGGCGACGGGAATAGCCCAGAAGATAATCAGAGCGCAGATGAAAGCAACGGTAGCAAAGTTACGAACGACGCGCTCCCACCACATGATTCGGAGGTTAGACCAGATAACTTGAGTGGGATCAACACCAATATATCGGGGAGCCATATGCAAGGGCTGGTTGTGCGCGACAGATTGATATGCAGATTGAGCATCGTTCTGGTTGTAGAACTCCACAAACACGGCAGAGACCTTTTTGGCGTCGGCAACGCGGTGCTTTTCCTGTTCCTCTTTAATTTCAGGGTTGAGGCGTTCAATTTCAGCGCGAGCCCAGTCAATAGTGTCAACCTTCTTTCCAATCAAAAACTTCAAGCGATGAGTGGGACGGTCCTTGGGCTTGACCCAGCGGGCTGCGACAGATCCAGACTCGGTGTGGTCACCTGCGGCTTCTAATTGCTCGTCCGCGTTGGCATTCTTCTTCAAAGCCTTGTTGCGGTTGACGTTGGCCTGTTTAATCAACGAAGTTTCAGCGCCTTCCAATTTCATAGCCGCTGCGTCTCGGTCCTTGACCTTCTCCTCAAGTTCGCTGGTATCGGTAGCGATCCAAACGTTCTTCACGCGATCGGCGCCAAACATGCGACGCAGTTTCTTCTCGTCTAGATAGTCCTGAGGAACAGACGAAAAAAGGACGGTTCGAGAGGACAGCCGGTTGGCATAGGCCGGAGAGAAGGCATAAGCCTGGCGCAGATTGATGTAGAAGATACTCTCGCGGGTCACCAAGAAGAACACGAAGCCAAAGAAGATCCAACCAACGAAAGCGTGGGCGAAATATTTCGCCTTGTTCTTCACGTTAGACATGGAAAGAATGTCGAATTGAGAGTTGCCGACACCTCCAGTGGCGTTGATTGGGAATAGGATAGGCCAAGTAATGCAGCAGCCGACAAAAGTCATGACGACGAGCAATTTCATGTAGCGTAGTAAAAGATAGGCGTCCAAAGAGTGGTGCTGGAGCACATATGTATCGGGCAATTTGTACATAGCGCTGATCCAGTTCCAAAAACCGGTGGGAGAGTCTGGAGTTCGTTCATAATCGCGTAATGTCGGTAGAAAGGTACGAGGCATGTAGTTACGGCGGTAGATTTTGCGGAGGATGATAAAGGCCAGGACCATGGCACCGGCGATTATCAACGCTGGGACGAGAGTTGAGAGGAAGCCCGAAAGGCTCGTGGGAGCGGCAGAAGTGTCATCCTGTTTCATCAGTTCTACAATTGTTCAGAAACACACAAGGCTCGTGACTTACAGCTCTTTTGGCGACGGAGCGCAGGCCTGACAGGCCATCATCGAGCCACGCCATGCCGCGATTGATGGCGCGTAAAGAGAGTCGAATTGGAATAACCAGTCGGTAATCGAACAAATGAAACAGATAAGTATCGGATATATATATTCAGATTAAAAAAACAGTTGAGACGAAAAGAGAGAAAAAAAAATTGGTAGCCCTGCAACGCAAGGTGAGACGAAAAATGGGAGAAGGCAGGCGAGATGGGCCCAAAGAGCTAGCTGCGAGCTAGCGCCGCTACGTAACTCTGTGCCACTTAGCTCGAAGCTTATCCGCGTAGGGAGGTGTTTTCGATCGTTTCACCGACGAGAGCAAAGCCAATTGACGATTGGATGATACTGTAGGCAATGCAAATAGCGAGGTGCAGTCTGTCTGAGTTTCAACTCGTCGACACTATCGTCTTAATATCGTGGAGGTAGAGATGGGAGGCAGCAATGGAAGAAAGGGGTCGGCTTTGTTGGCCTTGTTTATTCGCGCTAGGCCAGAAACAGCTCTCAGAGATCGATCTGCAGCCCCAGGACTCAACGTGGCCAATGGTGTGCCGTTCTGCTCGCAATAAGCTCGACGCTAAGCGGCGCTGGTCTCGGTGTGGCAGCACATAATTGGCTGTGTTCTCGCCATGTCATCATCCCTCTCGCAGCTGCGAGCAACTATTGGACGATCGCCAGATCTTGATATCATGACTTCGAGATCTCCTCATTCCTTGGGCCATTCATCATCGCGATAAACAGGAATGTTCCTGCCAAAGAAGCGGGACATTGCATCACCTCGACAACAATTGGAATGCTGCATCATTTCACCGAGTCTAAAGACTCCGGATGGAAGTGTCTATGTTGTCAGGAGCCAACACATCTCGGCCACACCGAACCCAAGCCACACCATGCAAGCCACACCACACACCAGCCATCAGCCACATCCCACCCCTCAACCGACTCACTCGCGCCATCCCTGTCTTTTCTCGTTTTCGCTCAGCGTTTCGCATGTGCCATTTCTAGGCCGATAGGCTACTTCCGCCTGATTATGATTCATGCCATACTGTGTCGCGGTTACTTTCATGTAAGCCACTGACGCTGTTACTAGTCTTACAACGCCTCTTATCTTTCGCCAGTAGTGGCGGAAAAGACATTGTTCTTTTGGCAATCGAGGAGAGAGACTTACCATGGAAAAAAAAAAGGAATTACGTAGGTCCCGTTGGGCTCAATGGACAGACAGTCTTATCGCGACGATCAGAGCGAGGCATGTCGATCGACAAATCGACAACAAGGCGCATTGGCAATGGCGCTACGTAATCGTACTCTCGACTGACTCTGATCCAGAATCAATAGTCCTCTTAAATCTTCGGACTATTGATGCTTTTTTGGCATCTAGCCTGGAGATCGACGAAGATACACAAATCTCGTGAGTTTGCACTCGGCGCTCAATCCGGGTTAGGGTTGAAATGTTGTCCCTCGGTAGTTGGGTCTAGACTACGAGCCGGTCGGCTATTTGGCGACGCCTCGATTTATATCGAACTATGGTAGGGTTTGGATTGAATTTATTAAATACACGTAGATCTGAACTAATCCCATTTTTAGGACAGTGTAATTCGCTTGCTTGAAACTTTGAAGATGAGGGTAATGAACAATACCGTGGACTATCGAAATTTGAATGTCGTCTTGTACTGGACCCGGTAATCATGTGGCGCCCTGCTACTGGATAGCGATTGCTTCTCTACACGGATATTGGAAAGGGTTTTTGAAACGGTCCCAGATGCGTGGAGTTGCCGCGTGGCGAGGTTCAGCCAGCCGGTCGGTACGTGGTGACCGGCGAAACGTCCTGGCTCGGTACAGGTATGTTTGGCTGTCGCGAGGTACGCACTCGTGCGTAATTCAAACGTAGAGAGTGGACGCTCCTCGAAAGCTCATCGATGCGTGATTGCAGTCGAAAGTACCCTCTGCTGAAGGAAACGAGTAGTGTGGTTTGATGATATTGACAACATCCCGCTAATCAGCGAAATGAATGCTTCATCTCCCGTAAACCCTTCTCAAACGCCTCCACCGTTGTAATCGGGGGCAACAACATCAAATATCCTAGAAGCGCCTCATTAAACCGAAACTGCAGTTCAAATGGTAGCCGCTTTTGAATCTGCAGCAAATCATTAGTCCGCCAGGCTCGATCCGGTTGCTTCAAATCGGAATCAAAGCTCTCTTCGAGCAGGAAGTACATGAACGATTCGCATGCCGGGTTGCGATCCAAGCCATAGTCTGCGATAATTCGAAGCAAGTGATCAAGAAAGCGCACTACTTTACTCTTTTGTTGTCGGAATTCACTCAATGCCAGCACAATGTAGATAAGCGCCGCAGTGCGAGCCCACTCGGTCGTTGGTTTGTTCACATTCACAACAAAGTCTCGATTCTCGAGAGGGACTTGGCTCGGTCGAGGTCCGCTCGACAGTATCTGAAATAGAGGACTGTCAAACTGGAAAGCTGCCGACCGTTTAGGCACTTCCTTCAAGTAATTCTCATCGTTGTCTGCCGTCATTGCCTGATGCGCCATCTGCAAGAAATCCACCAATTGGGCCATCTCATCTGATGTAATTGTCGACGAGCGTGGATCCATTGTGCCTAGAACATAGAGGAGAAAGGGTCGACAGGCTGCGTTAGCTGCATTCACCGCGTTGATAGACTGCCGTTGGCGGTACAGTTGCAATTCTTTGGCTTGTTCAGCATAGTCGCATGCCTTGTCCTTGTCGCCATACCTTTCTTCTTGGAGCGCTAGTCCCGTCAGTGTCAGAACAAGACTTTCCTCGTCAAAAGGCTGGTCACTGCGGTATGGTCGCTTGGTTGTCAACGCATGTCGAACTCGAGATTCGTAGAAATGGACCCTCGAGCTATCCTTGTATCCGTCCTCTCGTGCAGGAGCTAGTTTGTATTCCAAACGAGCACAGTAGCCCAAAACCACTGCCTCAAATGTAGTTCGGTTGCGCATCGCCTCCTGAAATATTCTGTTCTTCATATGTGGATTTTGGCCAGACCAATATGTCAGCCGAGAGGTCCACATGTCGGCCAAGTATTCTTCGGCCCACGGTACGCTGGCATCAAACGCCAGTGTTGCGAAGGGGTCCTTCCGGAGTCCAGTCAACGAATCTGAAAGAGGAGCGACTGCACCACTAATTTCTTCGGTTTTGTAGAATGTAGACTTCTGCTGAACATCAACCCCTTGATCATAAAACCTGGAAAAAACCGTCATCTTACCGTTGTAATCGCCCCACGTAAAGGCTTTAAATCATTGGCACCACTATTGGCGTTCGACTTCTTCATCCAAGGATACACTCGAGGTTCGCGACGAGAGTGCCGGTCTGCATGACTCGCCAGCATGTTTTGCTTTCTCTTCGCCTGGATATGATGACGCATCACATGTGCACGTTTCTCCCGAGTCGAGGAAGCAGGGTCAACAAAGAAGAACGATTGACTCTGTTGTGGCCCATTCTGGGTCACTGCCGAAGCAGCAGTCGACCGTTTCTTCATTCTGGCTCGGTTGACTTCAACTATGGCATCTTTTGCCAGAAAGTATCAGCAAAAGCTTGATCTGAATGACCGTCAAGGCTCAGGTGTGTCTTACCTGGGGACGACATCTTGAAAAGTGTGATGGGTTTCTGTTCTTTGCGTTGTATCGTATCATCTACCCCTCAGCACGAGCAGTCCCCGATATCGTGGCTAGCGGACTGAGAGTTTTCACTTTCAAGTTGCAAGGATATGTGCTCGTGCAAAAGTTGACCTTTAGACTTTGTCAGAGCAAGTTTAGGGAAGGCGTTGATCAGGTCCAAGCATACAATGCAATGAAGAAGAAAGACGGGGAACTTCCTTGTTAGGCAGGTGCCACGGTCAGGGCCCTCTCACTAACCGGCACTTCAGGGCTGGGCTTTGGGATGGATCTGACAGCACTAACGGGCATGTATCACAAGACAAGAACGGATAGCATTCCAGACTTATATTGTCCTTACCTTGGATAATTTTCGCAGAATCTAAGAACAAAACCCTGGGCGCCGCCGACGACGGCCATTCGCCCGGGCAGTCCTTCAACGGACCCATCAGACGTATTAAGGTGAAGAACATGGTGGAGTAGGGCAAAATCCCGAGCCAAGGTGGACGTCGATGAAACGGACGTAACAGATACTCCCGCGGGAGTAAAGGCTTAACGTTGAATCTACGTAGTATGGCGCCGCGTGGTGAGAAGAGGACTGTGTTGTATGGATGAGCCAGTGAGAGCGCCGTAAGTTGTTGGTTTGCGGCGGTTTGGGTGGAGGCTGGCACGGAACGCCGAAGTTTAGTTCACTGACCTTCTGGGCACGTTAGGACAGATTAGGAAGTAGGTGGGAGTCAAAGAGTCTCAAAACTTTCCAGTCTCATGCTGCTGCATTCTGATACGTTGTGGCTCGTGAATAGCATCGTCAATATGACGGCTAAAATTGGTGGACCGGGATAGGACTTGTACGGGCTGTTGCATATTCGCGATGGTGCATGTATTCAGTCACACACCAAAATACCTAGAATTGGCATAATAATATCCATTCTCAGGACAGGAATATCTCACCACTTTCCACATTGAGAATAAAGAGATCGGTGGCCAGCAGTAGCACAAACGCCTGCCACTAAGTCTTCTCGGATTCGGCTGAAATACCCTAAATTGGCAGCTGGTAAGGAAAGAGCTTTCTGTATCACCGGTTTTCCGTGTAATATACCGTATGGTTAGTTACCTGTATTGTATGCTCGTACCAATCTCCTAATAAAGCCTAGCGTATAGCCACTACGAAAAATTACACGGCTTTCGTATGTTGTTTTTTGCATACAGCGAAACAATACAGGACGATGCAAACAGTGCATACAGATATGTAATCCAGAGAACCACTTTACGCGTCCCAGGTCGGAACAACCAAACTCCGGCACGCGTCGCGTCTGGTTCGTGTTCCTCGTCTAATTATTCTTCGAGCGTTCACCAAGAAAACAGCCAGAGCTGCTTCAACACATCGACACAAACACATATACACGAACAGAACCCTGCGGTCATCGAGAATTGAATATTGCTTTCACACACAGATCATCCTTTCTGAATTCAACAAGCGTCTCACCACCACTCGGTGGCCCTCACAATGTCGTCCATTTTCGAAGCTGTCCTGCGATCCGAGGCGGGATCAGTCAACGGTGGACAATGGCCTCAATCCGATCAAGTGTCCAGCGCTCGCCCGCATTTGCCCTCAGAGAGCAATGCGCCTATGAGTGATATGCAGGCACTACCAGATGATGAAATCGTAGGCGCTGCAAATGGCGCCGTCAACCGTCTGCGAAATCCATATGCAACTGCCCCAACTCCAGTCCGCGATTCGACCGCCGAAAAAGTGCAACAGGCTTTTGAGAGGTTTCTAGAGACTTTTCAAGAAGATCCTACAAATCACGTTGCGCCTCCTCCTTCGTCGGCACAACAATATAGTGACAAATATTACATTCAACAAATTCACGGCATGAAATCATTCGACCTTTCTACGCTCTATGTCGATTATAACCACCTCGCAGCGAGCGAAGACGATGCTTTGGCCGGGGCTATTGCAAGCCAATATTATCGTTTCCAGCCTTTCCTCATCCGAGCTCTGCACAACCTCCTTCTCAAATACGAGCCTAGCTATTTCGTCTCCCATCGCCAGCCAAATAGCAACTCTTCACAGCAAACTGTCGCAGCAAATGTCAGTGCTAACGACGTTTCTCAAGAAGAAACTTTCTTGATGAATAGGAAGACACGTCACCAGCAGACAGATCGGGTATTTTCTTTGGCTTTCTACAACTTGCCGTTGGTGTCTCGACTACGCCAACTGCGAACATCACACATTGGCAAGCTACTGTCAATTTCGGGAACAGTCACCCGAACGTCTGAAATCCGACCTGAGCTTTCGCTCGGAACATTCATTTGCGAGGGATGCCGAACTCCCTGTACCAATATCGAGCAGACGTTCAAATACACCGAGCCTTCCCAGTGCCCGAATCCCACCTGCGGTAACCGAACAGGTTGGCGCCTTGACATTGGAAAGAGTACGTTTGTTGATTGGCAAAAGATCAAGCTTCAGGAGTCCTCGCACGAAATCCCTACCGGAAGTATGCCGCGTACCATGGATATCATTGTCAGAGGAGAACAGGTCGATAGAGCCAAGGCTGGAGAGAGGTGTATCTTCACAGGAACATTGATTGTCGTCCCTGACGTTAGCCAACTGGGCTTGCCCGGTATGCGCCCCGAAGCAAATCGTGACAACGGAGCTTTCCGTGGTAGTGATATCGGTGGTGGAGGTGTCTCTGGTCTCAAGTCCCTAGGTGTGAGAGATCTCACTTATCGTCTCGCATTCTTGGCTTGTATGATTACCCCAGATATGACCACCCCCGGTCAACCTACGAACCAGCAACTCACTGGGCAATCCCAGAACATTTTAGCATCATTGAACCAGAATGAACAAATATCAGAAGACGCCGAGTTTGCACAAGAGGCCCTCCTTCAGACTTTTACTCCGGCCGAAGTTCAGGAGTTGAAGTCACTGGTCGAAAGTGAACACGTTTACCAGCGACTAGTCAACTCAATTGCTCCTATGATTTACGGCCATCAGTCGATCAAGAAGGGTCTTTTGCTGCAATTGATCGGCGGTGTGAGCAAGAGTACAGAACAAGAGGGTATGCAGCTTCGAGGTGATATCAATATTTGCATTGTCGGCGATCCTTCGACCAGTAAGAGTCAATTTTTGAAGTAGGGTTACGTTGCTCCACTTGATAAGCTTGTGCTTACGCATTCTAGATACATCTGCTCGCTGCATCCACGAGCTGTTTATACCTCTGGTAAAGCCTCATCTGCAGCTGGTTTAACAGCATCGGTTGTCAAAGACCCAGAGACTGGCGAGTTTACTATCGAGGCCGGTGCTCTCATGTTGGCTGTGAGTTCATCTTAGGTTTACTTTTCATGGAGACTTGACTAATGAACGCAGAACGGCGGAGGAATCTGCGCCATTGACGAATTCGACAAGATGGATGTCGTAGACCAGGTCGCCATCCACGAAGCCATGGAACAACAAACAATCTCGATCGCCAAAGCTGGTATCCACACTACCCTTAATGCGCGAGCATCCATTCTTGCTGCTGCCAATCCCATCGGTGGCCGATACAACCCCAAAGCCACTCTTCGCTCCAATCTTAATCTCAGCGCACCTATCATGAGTCGATTCGATTTGTTCTTTGTGGTTAGAGATGAACCCAATGAGCAAGTTGACCGCAACTTGGCCACTCATATTGTCAATGTTCACATGAATCGAGATGAAGCCGTTGAGCCTGAGATTAGCACTGAGCTACTCCAACGCTATATCCGACTAGCACGAACATTCAAGCCTGTCTTTACTGAAGAGGCAAAGGCGGTGTTGGTCGAGAAATACAAGGAGCTGAGAGCAAACGATGCCCAGGGTGGCATTGGCAGATCATCCTACCGTATCACTGTTCGTCAATTGGAATCTTTGATCCGCTTGTCGGAGGCAGTTGCCCGGGCCAACTGTGTCGAAGAGATCCTCCCCAAATTCGTCAGAGAAGCATACAACCTTCTCCGACAGAGTATCGTCACTGTCGAAAAGGACGATATCGAAGTCGACGAGGACGAAGAGAATGCGCAAGCTGCACAAGCGGACGCAGATGAGATGATGGACGAAACCCGTGATCGCGACGGCGACAGCCCAATGGCCGAGGACGGCGAAGCGCCCACCGAATCACACCATGAACAACAACCCGCTCGTCCCCGAACGACCAAGATCACATACGAGAAATACACAAAGACACTCAACCTCTTCGTCCGCCGCGTCATGGAAGACGAAGCGGCGTCTGGCAACGGCGTTGAGCAAGAGGAGTTGCTGACCTGGTACCTCGAACAAATCGAATCCGAACTCGAGAGCGAGGAAGATCTCCAACGAGAGCGTGGCCTGGCCAAGAAAGTACTTAAGCGTATGGTGAAGGTATGTCCCATCCCCCTTTCCTTTCTCCAATCTATCACAACAATAACTGACACTCACTGTGTAGGATAATATCCTCATGCCCATCAGCGGCCGAGGTCTCATGGACGAAACCCAAGACGATCAACGACCCGAAGACGCCGCGCAGTCCCAACTCGTCTACGTGCTGCATCCCAACTGCGCAATCGAGGATATAGATTTAGATTAATACTTTGACTTTAATATTTATCTCAATTGAATGATGATGATGGGCGATTATGGATTCTTACGGGTTTAAAGGGGTGGTTGGGTGCGTGCATTTCTGTTAGGGATATTTTGCATGTTCTTGCATTTGCTTTTGATGTATGAAAATAAGTCATTTTTATGATTCCCAATGTGATGATCATTCTTGTTCCAAATCTGCTATAGGGGAGCTCTCCCAGTTCTCATAACTTCTAATTTAACCTTTTTTTTTTTTTTTTTTTTTCTTTTTCAAATCTACTTTTGAGTAGCTCTTCTGAGTCTTGTTGATAAATTGCATGCATTTTGAAACTATCCCTGAAATCTTAATAACAATCTGGTGATCTCCTGAGAATCATAACCATTGTAAGCATTCTGAACTATCCCGAAAAAATGAGCATCTCACGTCCCCCCATAAGCCATAAGCCATAAGCCCAGCAATTCATAAGTCGTTAGTCAAAAGTCATAAATCATCAGTCATCAATTTCCTTCATGGGGACGAATCCTGACCGTCCCATCAGCCGAGCGTTCAGTAACGCCAAAGTGACCAACCAAATGACTCTCAATTCCAGCTGAGGGGAGCCTCGCGTCTCCAATGGCTCCTTCGATTTCCTTTAATTTCAGCTTCTGCAGGTCCATCATAAAATCGTCAATGGTATTCTGCGCCACCAACTTGACGATCTCGACGTCGCGTTCCTGTCCGATCCGGAAGAGGCGACAAAAGGCTTGTTGCTGGATCGCATCATTCCACCATGGCTCAACCAGAATACACTTATTGGCAGCCGTGATATCGAGACCCGTGCCACCGGCTTTGAGGGAGGCGATCAGGACTTTTATTTCCGGCTTGGTCTGAAATTCTTTGAGACTTTGCGTGCGGTAATCAGGTTTCATGTCTCCTGTCAACTGTAGATAGCACGTATTTTAGATTGCTGAATGAAGATCAAAATCGAAAGGAGCGGACCTACCATTGTAACCACCCATCCCTCTGTTTTACACATGTGCCAGAATATCCTCGTCATGGCACGGAACTGCGTAAAAATCACAAGTTTGGTATCAGGCGCATCCCTGAACCACTCTCGAATTACATCTCGTGTTTTCAAAACTTTTGAACTGGGCATATCGTGGCCTGCAGCTGCAATCCAGTCGGTCACATCGTTGTCGTAATCCTCTGCCGCAGCGAGGGCTCTCGAAAAATTCCTAAACATACCCTCAGCCGAAGTGATGCTCTTTTCGGCCTTTTTGGCTTGTTTTGTCGCGTGCATGAGTTCCTCGAGTCGCACGTAGATGTCACGGTTGATGTCGGCCTCATTGCTGGTAGAATCTGCGACAGCGCTCTGAAGAGTTGCCATATTTTGTTCGTCGTCCAACATCATCTTCAATCTGTCCTGCACACAAAGTATGTGACTGTTAAGCATTCGTAATTTTAGGATCATAGTAAGGAAACTTCTGCTCTGCTCTTCTTCCTGGCCTGCTTGACTATTCAACTGGTCAATGAAAGAAGCGACAAGCATTTTGTAGAGAGCCCGTTCGATTGCGAATGGCTTCACGAGCTCCGTCTTTTCGTTGAGATTCGGGAGTGTTACGATAGGACATGAGAAGAGTCTGGAGCGATGTGTGCGCCTAAACACGATTTCCTGGACGATGTTCACAAGGCGTTGGTTCGATAGATCGCTTCCCTGTTGTGGAAAAGTGGAACAAGGTAAGTCTTGACGAAAATCACATCTCAGGAGGGCACTCACATTACAAAAGTTCGAGACGAAACTCGAAAAGCGTCCAATGTTGGGAACCCCCAAGAACTTAAAATAAGCCCAGAACTCAGCACTATGACTTTAAAGAAATTAGCTTCTGAGGCCACCCAATGCAAATGTTGTCTCCCTGATATTAATTACTTGAGAAGAGGAGTCCCGGTCAGTATCCATTTGTAATGCCCATGAAGTGCTCTGACTGCAATCGAAGTCTGAGCTTCTGGGTTACGAATATGCTGTCCTTCATCTAATATAATCCGTCGGAAGCGAAACTGGTGCAGTGGCCCGGCAGATTCCATGAATACTTTCATTCCCCAGCGAACAAGTTCTTCAGGTGACATATTGTCTGGTTTATTTCTTGGCTTGATAGGATAGGACATTCGAATTGCTTCATAGCTTGTGAGACTACCCTTATCAGTAATGAATGGAAATGAAATAACGGAGGATGGGGAGACATACATGATCTTGCAGCTCATCAAGAGCTCGAGATCATCCGAACGGTTTTGGGAATCAACATAATGAAGAATAGGCTTTAAGACGTGGCGTTGGACATGTTTGTCAATTTGCGTTAGCCTACTGTCTATCAGCCAATGTGCCAGAACCAGTCATCATGATTATGTAGCTTACCATTGATCAATCAAGCCTCTAGGAGCCACAATCAATGTAGTGTTGGCGTGATCCTCCAGTTCTTCAAAGTCATCAACGATATTGGCTAGGGACTGTTAGATCGAGTTCTATGTATTGTTTGCAATTCAAGGGGAATGGACTTACCCAGTGTCTGTATGGTCTTTCCCAGACCCATCACGTCGCACAGCATTCCGCCTGACGGCTGCTTCTTGGACTTTTCCCTCTCACGCATAAAAGCTGCTCCTAGAAGCTGATGATGATACAGACTGGATTTGAGATTGATGTGCTTCCACGCGCCCTTTTTGTCAACTCTGGGCTTCTTTGTGAATTTTTTCGTGGCCTCCTTCACCAGTTTCACATCAGGAATCGCGTCGTCTCGAGCCTCTGGGGGTAGACTAGCAACCATCTCACGCAGGGCATTTTCTTTGTTACCCAGATTGGACACCGGAATAGGATCTTTTCCAGCATTTGCATGTGCATCCGCAATGAGATCCGTGCCCCCTAGAGTCGAAACGTCAACATCGTTGGCCCTCGATCTCTTCCGACCTTTATCTTTGTCGTTTTTATTGAAATTTGGTCTCAAGGAGCCCCCCAGAACACTTGCTCTAGGAATTTTTCCGGCACCGCAATCATCTAGGCCGATCTTGACACTTTCGCGAATCTCAGCATGGGTCAAACGGGGAGTGCGTTCAATTTGTCTCTCAGGAGGATCCTGAATGACAAAGAGCTCTTCATTATCTGCTTCGGGAGTTTGCTCGGGAATTGTACGTTGCTGCCCGAGATTTGAATCTGTGAAGAACCCCAGCTGCATGCTAACGTCATCAGGCTTGGTAACAACATCGTTCTGTGGAGGTCCCTCGATAGGAAAAGGATTTTTGGCTGGAATTTGCTGGTTGGGAACGATATTGATTCCGGGGGTTCCCTGTGTAGGAATGGGATCTAATGCCGGAATTTTGTCAATTTGCATCACATCTGATGCCAGAGATACCTCCACAGCATTATCGTGCGTTGTTTTCATGCTGAATTATGATTTTGAAGGTCGCTACGTAGTATGATGTGAGTTCTGGATGATGGTTAGCTTGAAAAGGGGTAATTTGAAGAAATGAAAGTGATAAGCAGTCAAGAAGAGGATAGTGAAAGAGAAAAGGTAAAAGTGAGGCCCACGCCAGGCTCGAACAGTACAATAAATGAAGGAGAAATCTAACTTGGTTAGATTGGAAACGAGATTCACTCACTGCGCAGATAGAAACGATTTTCTAACCCGAAAGTGAAGAAAAAGGAGAGGCGAAATGGTGATAAGGAAGTCCGGGAGGAAGAAGAAAGTAAGGGAAGGGAGAATGGGGAGGTGGCCTGTGAAGTGAGAGAGGGACTTGCCTTGTGCTGGGTGGTTGGATAAAGGAGAGACCGGGACGAGACCGGGGAAGTAGTGAGGTTAGGAGAGGAAGGGAAACTCATGAAAGGAGGAAGGCAAGTGGGAGAGAGGGAGAGAGGGAGAGAGGGAGTGGGAAGTCGACGAGGAGAGATGTGGTGAGAACCGGGGGGGGGAACGGCATGGTAGTAGTATTCTCGGAGACTGGAGCAGAAAGAAGAGAAGAGTCTCGAGAGGTGTAAGGAAAGACGTGCCCGTAGAATAATTGGGAATTTGCTCATAATATACGTACCCAGGTCCCAGGCAACGTGAGGCTTCCCTGGCTTCCTAAACCAGCAATGAAGCTGAGTTGGAGGAATTGGTAGATGGTTTCCGTAGACATTGAATGGTGACTCAAAGTTGCCAACAACAAGGTGCAGTGACAAGAGATTTCTATTTACAACTAATGTAGATACGTCCAAGTAAGCGTCTCTATGTACACACAGGCTGCTGCATGCTAATATGATAGTATAATACAAATATATGACGACCCTGAGACTCCGTCAATTCGCTCGGAAGATCGCAATCGTAAGACCGATTATCGTTGCACCAACTGTAGCACTTTGTAGAGCAAATTTCGTTAGTTCACGCTTCGTGAGGACAACATTGCGGTCGCTGAATATGTCTTGGATAACCTCACTCCAGTATTCAGTTGAAGCATATGTGGATAGCTGTTCGGCGAACGTTCTTTCTGCAGAAATCTTCTCAAGAACGGCGTCGACAGGGGCCATATCACCGGCAGGAGCGGCATGTACTGAACCAGGTTCGACCTTTGATACAACGTCTTCTAGGGTACCTTCTGAGACTGCCATTTCAGCGACTGGTTCTGCAGCCGCTGCAGCTTCTGCCGCAGTAACCGCGCCGGCTTCAACAGCCCGAGTCAGACCAGCGACAATATTCCTACTTGCCACCGCCTCGGTCTCGATAGCTTCTTTAACCTTTTCTTCAAAGCCTTTCACCAACCTGCGTCGACGCCACGGCTCGACAAGGATCTGGAAGATGAGAAACAACAAAACATTCACTCCCATCAATCCCCATGTACCCCATGTACTCATTCTTCGGATCTTATCAGACCAGATCTGTTCTTCGTGATAGCGAGAAAGAATGCTGCGGTTGAGTCTCGCGTTGGCTTCTTCCAGCTCGTGTTCTGCTTTAGTAAGAAGCTCCTGCGCTTCGGTTTCGGCAACTTCGTTGGCGTGGTCGGAACGGTAGAGAGATGTGAAGCGCTCAAGGTCTGCGGCAGACCAGGCGTGTTTCCTTTGGAGGAGTTCATTGACTTCGCGTTGTGAGGCGGAGCGACGGTTGATGGCTGCCGCGTATGCTTCTTTGGCTTGTCGGACAAGAGAGCGCCCTTGCAGGACCTCATTCTCTGCTTGGGGTCAGACCAACTTTTGAAAATGAACGTGTGACAAAATACCTTGTGCTTCAATATCCCGTTTCAACTTCTCAATTCCCGAATATCCTGTGAGATCGTTCAACTTTTGACCAGCAATAAACACATTCCCCTGTATGTTGTCCATAAGGTCCGTAAATTTCTTAGACAATTGAGATCGTCGCCTCTCCGCATCCGAAGGAAGATTATCCTCATCTGATGTATTCGAGTCTTGTTTCTGTGCCAAGTGTGTAGATTTGGTGGCTTGTTGTTCATCATTCTTGACCGTTGCCGAGGTGGAGTCCTTACCGGCGTCGGGAGTAGTGTGCAGGTTCTCGAGATCCGGTGTAGACTTTGATGGTTGTACTTCATTTTCCGGTCTTGAGGGAGATGATATATTACGTGTTTGCGTTTTAAATCGGCATTGAAGGCATATTGAACCCTGTCGCGACGCGGGGCTCGGAGCAGAAAGAGAGAGCTTCTTCGGTGGTACGGATGAGATGAAGGAACGCTGACATGGCGGTCGTATGATGGCGAGGGTGTTGCGAAGAGGCTGTCTTAGCAGCAATTGCATTGCATGCATTGCGCTGATGACGGTCGACGACAACGTGCGAGTATGTTGTCTACTTATGTGTATGTTGTTCAAGACAAAAAGTTGAAGCTGCGGAGAACACAACCGTCGGTGCTGTCGATGGCCCGAGCGTTCAGGGTCGGCCTGCGATTGGATGATGTGGTATCTGTTCGTCTACATGGTATATTCTACTACATATGCACCTACAAATTCCACCCAGACTTAGTAGTGAGTGCAATCGATCATTGTATCATATTGAAGAACATCAAAGTAAACCATAAAGCCTCTCGCTAACCGTATTTACGCCAAGACTCAATTCCATCCATTCATGGTCATTACACACCGTAGTGACAACATTTGTCACCTTGCTCAACCACAGGGCGCTAACGTATCTGGCACAACTGGGAGCGACATGGCCAGGATCAGGTTAGGTGTTTACAGGACCAACTGTCCACGCCTTATATAATCTCCAAGTTATATTCGAGCAGCATCCGCTTAATCTTGGGTCTGCACCTTGTGGTCGCCTTTAACGGCCTCAGCATAAGTAGGTGGATGGGCACTGGAAGACCCGTTGGGTGCAGCACTGCTATTTCCGGGCCTGGTGTGGGATGGAACCTGAGGCGCCGAAGTGTTGTCCGTCGCGCCATATCGTCTATCCGACTGCGGAGGAACTGGACTCTGATGGCTAACGTAGTAGTACGTCACGCGACGGCCGTTCTCGACATCCCTGCCTTCCGCGTCGACTCGCTCGTAGCCTTCTGCGTATTCTTCGGAGTCTGGGTATTTCAGAATGATGTACCAGGCGTGGAGGAGTCCGGGTATATATCCGAGACAGCATAGAGCTATGTTGATAATCGAGTCTGCGGTGCATAGGCCGACCTTAATCCATACTGGTAGTTGACATTTAGCAAGTGATTTCAGCGAGAAGAAGGATCTCATGAACGTCAAGTAGCTCCGCTTGAACATGCAATACGTACCAGCAATGGGTGGAAAGAAGACTGCAAGAACAGCCAGGAAGATATCTGCACCACACATGATGACGGTAGCTCTGTGGACTGAGAAATTGTAGTTTCCGAATGATTCAAGGTATTACTGAGCGCAGTCGAGATGATAATGTTCAAGGAAGAAATACGGAAGCCTGGCTCAGAAACACATGACGTCGTATTTCGGTCTTATCGATTAGTCAGCAAATCGGCCAATGACAGCGTCCTATGGCCAGGATTGGGTCACGTGGCATCAGTTTGTACTGTTTGTTTGCTTCTGTGCTTCACCCCGCGAAGCCTTGCAGCCAGAATAATAATTAGTTTTGCTTGATAATTGGCCTTCTGCCACTCAGTGTCTTTGCAGCAGCAAGTACTTCCCCGATTGAAGTCATCTGCGAAATGAGAGGATAACAAATAAGAATCCGTCCTGGCTTAGTGCGGGGCCACTCGGTCTTTCGAGGTGAATAAACATCTCGCCTAAATCTACATATTCTACCGAGTCACCCACCGTCAAGGACTGAGTAGAAGCGACTACGTACTGACTATGTGTACGGAGTAGTTGCAACTGATCCATCGAGTCGTATTTGCACTATGTACCTAGTTGCGACCATGTCAGTCTACGTATCACATCTCGACATGCCAGGATGAGTTGTACGTACTCCACCGCTGATCAGGTATCAATTTATCGCCGTTCCTATGTATGTAGTATGCACATCGACTTGTCCAGTGCGTTTATCTGTACTACGTAGATTCTCGCCGTTCCAGCTCGAGAGAAATTGTTCTGTTTCAGATGCGACATCTGCAAGGTCGTGCAAGATCTTCGGTGTTTGTCCCTGACAGCCAGACCCCCTGACTAGCCTAGCCTCTCCATTTTTACGCGCCGTCGTGGCTTTAGCCTCAACTGCCAGCCCGCTTGACCCGACTGCGTTAGTTTTTGTCGCAGGCTTACCTGTTCCTGGCTGTCGAGAGCGGCTGGGGAGAGCTAATTTGTATGCTAATTTGTATGAGTCTCCACTGCGAACGAGCAGGTGTGCACTGGGCTAGGCCGTGTTGTTCCTTCCTCTGTCTGCGTGTCTCGCTCTCTCTCTCCTCCTTCTCTGCTCGACGGCGTGAGCGAAAGAGCGTGTCAGAGTCAGTCTTTCCCCAGCATCACCAGCTTTGTCCATTGTGGTCTTGACCACCAGTCGGTCGTTCATTCTCTTCTACCATCAATTGCTTCTTAATTTACTTCTTCCGTTCCCTTCCCTCCCTATCACACTCGTTTCGTCGGATATCCTGCAGCTTTCCGCTCCGACCTCAGCTCTTCGTCCGAATTGTTATTCCGACTTTTCTCGCCCGCCACTCTTTCAGCACTCGACGATATGCGGAGGACTTGGTATTAGTTGGGAAAAAGGAAAATAAATCACAGAATATAGACGACCATTGAAGAATTTGTCCCGGACGTCAATATTTTTCGGGTTGCACAGACTCGAAAATCGGGAGTGATTGCGACGGCTCAGCGTCGAGCTATCGCCCATCATGACTTGCATTTCCCTTCAGAATTCAACCACCTGTTCTGCCTTTAATGTCTCTTCTATATCGACAACCGATGCTACCGTGGTCGGATACTAGTATGAATCTTACCTGCAACTACCTAAACGGGTACTGGGAGATATCGTTGCTGACCAAGACTGTAGCCCGTTCCTCAAAAACGTCAGTAATATCGATGAGTTCGATAAGCAATTGACTGCCTACGCCAATGACGCCTATGTCCAGCAGCAGTACGTTCTAAACCCTTGCGCCATCTTTGATTTTGTGTATCTCAAGCTGACTCGAATTTTAGATATGCCTCTCGCATAGGCTGTACTGCAGTCAACCTAACAGACTCCAGTGACTACTATGCTCGCTACACGATAAGTGTCATTTGCAATGGTATCGTGCAAAACTCGAAGACTCCTTGCGGCCTGACCAATTCCCAGTCTCCGCCTCTCTGTGCAACTACATGCGTGAGTAGACCTTGAATCTTCTGCATTGTTTTCCACTTTATGCAGACAGCAACTGATGATAAGATCTAGGCTTCTTATGCAACCAGTGAAGAAGAAATTGCAATCAATAATAAATTATGTGCTACGACACTCTCGACTTACATGGATCAAATCCGTGCTGACTTCATCGACTGCTCAATGCCCGCCGACTCTCTCACAGGCTCATGTATTACCGGCGAGATGAACGAACCCGATAACTGCGGCTACAGCTCGAATCTGCCGGGCTTGTGTACCTACTGTGCATCAAGCTCACCAAACGCGACTGATTCTTGTTGTATTAACTCCAGCGCATCCACCCGATGCTCCAATGTTGATATTCCCTCTACTTCTTCGATTCCGCCTCTGTTTACAGTCACTGCGACAGCCACCATAACACCTACTTCGGCAGGTAACTCAAGTAGCTCTCATCTTTCAGGTGGCGCAATTGCAGGTGTTGTAGTAGGTTCTGTTGCAGGGGTTGCCATTCTTGCAGGCCTCATTATGTTTTTACTGTTCTGTCTGCGCAAGCGTCGCAACTCGGCAAACAACGATGTATTCAACCAACCCACACCCAAGAGAAGCAACCAGCCAATGCAGATGGCTCCTGTGGTTGGCGCACAGCGCAGCACGGAGCCTGTACCTGGCGGCCGTGTTGCAAGAATGTCAGCACTACAAGCCGAGGTAGACGACTCCGATCGCAGTGCTAGTAGAGGTATGTTTGCTGCAGCAGGAAAGTACAGCGACACATCCGACTCGGAAGGATTGGTTTCCAGCCCTGAATCCCGTTCTCGACGAAGAGCACCTGTTGCCGGCAGACGCCAGGGTTCACTCTCCAGTACCTCTGTGTTGGGCATGGATACCGACAGCTCACCACTATCAGGCACGGCAGGTCAATTTTCGTCTCCTGAGGGTGTTGCGAGCGGACAGTCGGAGCAGTTACCTTATTTCCGCGATTACTATTCGCAAGATGACATCCATCCTAATGACAAGGTTTCTGTGCTATGGGCGTATCAACCTCGTGCAGCGGATGAGTTTGAATTGGATCGGGGAGATATGATAAAGATTGTTGGTATTTGGGATGATGGTTGGGCAACCGGTGTACGCATCAATGAACGAGCGGAGGACTTTGAAGATGAGCACAACATTCAACGTGATAGTGGAGTATCGAATGGTTCTCAGGCAAGACGCAACTCATCGCCTCAGCCGCGAGGGGAGATCAAAGCATTCCCTCTTGTCTGTGTGTGTCTGCCGCAGCATTGGAGGAAAATCATCGATGGCGATGCAGTCCAGGCGGGAACTCCTTGACCTGCTTTTGCACATCTCAATTTCTGAAACGTTCTATGCAACTTTATGCCTTGACGATTGCGTTATCTTTCCGCCTTTTTCTTCTTTACGGCGTTCAAAGGTGTCGATCTAAACTGGTCCAAGTCTCACATATTCAGTTGGTGCGAATTACTATCCGAGTACTCGTGCCTAGAAGCGTCCTCAGACATCATTTGACCGATGTTCAACATGCTCCTGCTTATTCGTCTCCTATCATCTGATATTTCGCATCTCTTTCATGTCGTTGTCTCGGCCATTTCTTATACCCATCTAGCGATGACTGCCATGCGGTCTCTGCAACCATTTTAACAACCTTTTTCATACGCCAACGCGGTCTTCTTTCTACTTTCTCTTTTCCCTTCTGATAGAGGACGGGCTGGGTGGTGTTCGTTTCTAATTCTCTAATCTACATAATTCCTTTCATATCGAGCTTAGCCCTTGGACTTGTCTGTCTTGTTCGTTTTTACCAGGAGCATTCAGAGAGAAGTCAATGATCGATCGGAAAACAAGATTGACCGGGATGATTGCCATCCACGGTCCTTTATGTATCTATTTATCTACCCGTTTTTTTATTTCTACCTCGCGACTGTATGTAGCCAGCGGTATGTACATACATATATTCTTTTGACTGCAAATATGTTTCCTGTCATTCATGACATTGCTTGCGTTAGTGAGTATGAGGAGCAGTCGTCCGACGGACCAAAGAAGCATTCGTCCGACGGGGTTTACGAGTGCGTAAATCCGCGCGTCACCTTGACATTGACGACTTCTAGATAGCTTGATGCACCAAAAGGTCGAGCTCGGCTCTATGTCTTCGCGAGACTGATGAAGATTAGTCAGTATGGATAACATGCGTTATTTCTCGTGTAGATTGGTATATAAATTGAAGACGAGGATTGTCGTTCCTGATGATATATCCCTCGGATACATGAGAGCTACCTTGTACTAAACATTGCAATAAATTATATCACTGAGAAGCTGTCTTATATCTTGTATTGATCAGAGTACTCACCAAGCAACATAATTCAAAAATGTCAACCACACATCCTCTCTCACGCGGCCCTAGAATCGACATGACGCCTACTGAAGAAGCCACAGCACGCACCCTCATCCTCGCCCTAATAAACCGCTACGCGTCCCTCGCTCGCGGCCTCCCTGATCCTCAGATCAATCAAGAATTCGCATCTCTTTTTCTTCCCAACGCCACAATCTCGATGCCCGACGGCCGCGTCCTCTTGCCGTCCGAAATCTTGAAGATCACAGAAAGCAACCCGCCAGAATTGCTAAGACATCATGTTACGACCATCGACGTACAGTTTGACTCGAACACACAGGCTAGGTGTCAGACCTATGTAATTGCGGGGACGCATCTGAAGATGCCGGACCATTGGGGGAGGTGGGATGCTGACGTTGTGAAGACGGAGGATGGAAGGTGGTTGTTTGCGAGGAAGGTGATTATTGTTGACGGTTTGGCTGACGGGGGTTGGTTGAAGGGCATCTTCGATGCTAGTATTGCAGTATCGAGTCAATAGGGATATATCCGTATCAGGTGTGACGAAGGAGGTCGATGGGTATGGTTATAGCATATAGCAAACACACAGAGTTTAATTGTTAAATTATTGATGGCTGAGATTTTGAGAGAGGTAGGCGGAGGATAAGAGTGTTCGATCAAAGGCCCGATCAAGTATAAAACCTACGGTCTAGACTCGCATTTCGTTTGATATCCGAGTGCATAGTAAATCTCTGCACTAAATACAATGTATCGGATTTAGTCGAATTCATAGGCTGAACCAGGGGTCGGAGATAAGTCGCATGTCAAAGAGAACAAAGAGTTACTACAATGAATCAACGGCGTCCATGAAGGGGTTATTTCGCATCGTCAGAATACAAAGAAAATGAGCAGAGATGCAGACAAAGGACGGATCATATGATAAGACTATTGAGAATATTGAAACAATTCTACATCCATCAATTTGGAAACAAAGCGATCGAACATGGGTCCATAAAATCCCAACTTGTAGCAATTGTGGCGGCGCCTAATACGAGGACAGAACCTCGAGCCCGCTTCGATGCCAACGAATACATATATGATTGATCATTCTGCCTGCTGGAATGTTGATCTTCTTCAGATCGAGCATGTAATCAACAGGTCACATTCATGATTTCGGCGTGTAACCGATCGCCATCAAAAGCAAAGACTGACTGATCAGCCAGTTAGGGTTTCTTCTTCGGGCTCCTCGGCACGTGCAAACAAACTCTATCTCATCCCTGGAACTTTCTCTTCATTCTTTTCTTCTATTCTTCTCTCCCTTTTTTTTTTTTTTTCTTTTTTTAATGAAGATTGAATAATTATCGTCAATATGACTTTTCCTCATTTCGAGCTGACCCATGCGGAATGGGCTGATCTCCGCAATATCCTCAAGTCAGACGACCCCCTGGTCATTGATGGTGAGAGCTTGACGATCGCTGGCGTTGTAGCAGTCGCATTGTGAGCTTATATATGCCTTAATCTCAATCCAGCTATTGTCGCTAATCAGCAAAGACACGGTAAAAAAGTAGCTCTCACTGATGATGCCGCCGTCCTTGACCGCGTAAATGAGAGTGTCCGATTTCTAGAAACACAACTAGACAGAGGTCATACCGTCTATGGCGTGAATACCGGCTTTGGAGGCAGCGCCGACACTCGCACCGATAAGGTAAAGAGTTTGCAGGTCGCCTTGCAACAGCACCAAAATGTTGGAGTCTTGCTCCCATCCGACAAAGGCCTGCCCAGCGACGCCGCGACACAGGCCAACGGCCTCAGAGGACATGCCCTACCTGTTCCCATCGTGAAAGCTATGATGCTTATTCGCTGCAACTCTCTAATTCGGGGCCATTCTGGTGTTCGTCTAGCACTGGTCAAAAATACATTGACTCTCTTGAACCACAATATGTCGCCCGTTGTACCTCTTCGTGGTAGCATTTCGGCATCTGGCGATCTTATGCCTCTTTCGTACATTGTTGGCATGCTCGAAGGCAGTCCTGATATTTTCATTCACGTCGGCGATGAACAGAGCCCAAATTTCCTGCCGGCTTACAAAGCTCTCGAGGCAACAGGTCTTCAACCAATCTCCTTACAGGCTAAAGAAGGTCTAGGTATGGTCAATGGCACAGCTACTAGTTGCGCAGCAGGTTGTGTCGCCATTTATGAAGCACAGCAACTGGCTGTCCTGACTCAGTTACTCACCGCTACCGGCACAGAGGCTATGCTTGGTACTGCCCATAATTATCATCCATTCATCTCCGAGACTCGTCCGCATACGGGCCAGATTGAGGCTGCAGCAAATATTATTGCTTACATGTCAGGTTCCAGTCTCGCGCCTGGCAAACATCCTGAGACAATTGGCCTTGCCCAAGACCGCTATTCTCTTCGCACCGCCCCTCAATGGATCGGACCTCAACTAGAAGACCTCGCCCTGGCTCATCGTCAAGTCCAAGCCGAAGTCAATTCAACGACTGACAACCCACTCATCGACGCAAAGAACGGCTTGGTACATCATGGAGGAAACTTTCAGGCTGTCTGTATTACCTCTGCAATGGAGAAAACTCGTTCATCCATGCAGATGATGGGTAAATTGCTGTTCGCTCAATGCTCAGAGCTCGTCAACAGCCAGATGAATAGGGGCCTTCCTCCAAATCTTTGCGCTGACAATCCAAGCTTGTCCTACACTTGCAAAGGGCTTGATATCAATATGGCTGCATACATGTCCGAACTTGCCTACCTTGCTCACTCGGTCAGCTCCCATGTACAGTCTGCGGAAATGCACAACCAAGCCGTCAACTCGCTCGCTTTGATATCAGCACGCTACACTCTGGAGGCGGTGGAACTTGTGTCTATGATGACGGCAACATATATTTACATTCTGTGTCAAGCACTTGACTTGCGGTGTCTTCATCTTGAATTCGTCAAGGTTGTGCAACCTACACTTACCGGACTTCTACATAAATATTTCGGCTCAGGCATGGCTGAAGAGTCTTTCAACGAATTCTCTAATCGAACTCTGAAGTTCCTCCTAGAAAAGTGGTTGAATCTGTCTCATCTTGATCTTGAACGCCGCTGTAAAGCTACAATGAAGGATTCCCTCGCAGACTTGACATCTGCCTGCATTTCAGATTTTTCAGAATTGCGCAGAAAACCAGACATCCTTGGTGATATAGATAGATACTATCAAGCGGCAGCCGAGGCTTTGGGGTCGACTTACAGTATCACTCGTGAGGTCTTTTTCAATTACCAGACCACCCCTACCTACATAAGCCCGGCATCTGCAAAGCTATACAGCTTTGTCCGCAAAGAGCTCAAGATTCCTTTCCATCGCGGTCTCGCTGATCATCCAACCATACGTGATCCCACTTTGACGAAAGGTGATAAGCACCTGGGGCCTGGCAAGCATCTCGGCTCACTGGTTAGTGAGATTTACCTAGCTGTCAGGAATGGTCGGTTGCATGACCTCGTCATGAATTTGAACAAGAGCCAGAAATGAAATCTTTTCTCATTCAGTAACAGGATACGCTGATCAAATTTACGACGTGCCTCATCAGTGGCTGAGTTTCTTCGTCTTGGAGGGTTCTGGCGTTTTGATTATGTGTATCTTCTCGGGGGAATGGATTTGGGTTAGAACCAAATAGACTTGCTACATACACTTTGCTATCCATTCTTTGATCATTCGACTGCGATAGCATTTCATTCGTGTATTACTTTGCGTACCCCCTTTTTATCTCTATTTCTACCCAAATTACTCAGACCCAGACTTTTTTGAATTATTCAACACATTTCCACTCCGCAAACGTAAAAACAGCAGGCTTGAGACACGGCTTCCCAAATCCTCCCTGAGCATAAATGGCAAAATGAGATCCAGTATTGGGAGATTCCTTACCGGATCGTCGCACTGTCAAGGCGGAGGTGGTGATTTCGCCTAATTTAGAGTATTCATTTCCTGTGCCGACGTCGGTGGATGAACTTGGTGAAAAAAGAAGTTCGTATTTTGTTGGACGAGCTCGGATAAGGAGTTTGATTTCTTCAATAGGTGAAAGAATTGTGGATTTATTTTCCTGTTGCAAGATTAGCATGGTGATTCAGCCTATTGGTGAAAGGATTGTTGATGGTGGTCTTACCTGAAAAGCATCCGTGTGTTCATCATAACCACGAAATGCGATCTCAAGACCACTTTCCCCTCTCCGGATCCCAATCGAAGCATACGCAAACTGGGACCACCATATCGCCGTCCCAGCTTCTTCATTGATGTTCTCTGGAGAGAATCTGAGACCAACACGCCAATCCACCGAGAACTGCGTCTGTTTTCTCAATAGCATAGACGGACATTCCGAATCGAAAATTCGATAAGCGCCCCCGTATAGGCTCAAGGAGGCTGGGTCATCTTTCAGGGAGTATTCTTTCTTCAGCGGTGTGCGTAAATGATACCAACCAAGCTCGAGTTGAGTAGATTGAAAATCATCACGCCACGATCTCACAAGCTTCTGCTCCGTCTGTAAACCATTCATCGGCATCTGCAAGCCGATCCTCCTCCGACTGTTGACTATCGGCCACCCATCAACCCATTCAACAGGTGCCAAAAACGTCTCTCTCCCTATAGATGAGAGAAGACTCGAATTTTCCCCCTGCGGTCTCACGCCCAAAAAAACCGCAAACCAACTTCCATCCTCCCGCTCGATAAAATCTAAATGACCCGTATTCCGTACCTGAGGATCATCACCGTTAGAAATGACCGGATTAATAGCCTCCTGGGGTCCTTCTTCCCACGGCCCGTAAGGGCCAAATTTACTCCTTCGAATCCATTGCTGATGTCCCTCATCTGTGCCGCCCTCCGCAGTGCTGAGGTAATAATACCCGCCATGCTTGAAAATGTGTGGTCCCTCAGCGATGCCAATACCGAAATATGAGAGGCAGTTCCATTTAGGGGTTGACAAGCAACGGCCTGTCTTAATGTCGATTTCTGCTGTGAATGTGGCGAGACCAAGAGCGTGTTTGGGGATGGAAGGGTCGGTAATTTGATTTACGGCTGAGAAGTAGACTTTACCGTCGTCGTCGAAGAAGAGCTTCATATGTTCGTCAGCGTAGTCTTTTTTTTTTTCCCTCAAAGGGGAAGGAGGTGGGTAGACTCACATCCTGGTCGATGCCTGGGACGTCAAAGTAGATCGGATCAGACCATGAATCTGCAGTCCAGATGTCCGTTGTAGTTACATAAAAGCCGCGAGGGATAACAATATCCTAGCTTCAATCAGTTTCTTCATGTTCCCTTATTAGCAGACTGTAAACTCACCCATTCCTTCGGCCTGAATCTCTGCGTACAGCCCGTGGAAACATAGAATGTCCCCTTATGGTATCGAATCGTCGGCGCCCATATTCCACCCGATGGCTCGGTCGTTCTCATATCGAGCTGTGACCTTCGTGTGAGAACATGGCCAATGAGAGTCCAGTTCAGCAGATCTTTGCTATGGTAGATGGGGAGTCCAGGAAAGTATTCGAATGTCGAGGTTACGAGGAAGAAGTCGCTCCCAACTCGACAGATAGAGGGATCTGGGTTGAAGCCGGGGATGATGGGATTTGTGTAGGTGGATATCATGGTTGTGTTGATATTCAGTTGTATGTGAGCTTTAGTTCAGGACGGTTGTCATTTCTCAAGATTGGCTAACTTGATTAATATATTGATTTACCAGAAGATTCAAAAATGAATTTCATTTACCCTACCCGAATACGAAGGTGGACGGCTGGAGAACAGCCGGAACGTTGTCCACTAGTTTGGGAATGTGGACGGATGAGACCATCATGTTAAGATAGGTATGAAGCCACAAGGCGATGTGCTATTTGGATGTCCACTGGTCAAATGCAGCATACGCGCTATTCTAGAAAATATACTTCAGTTGCTTTGTCCCAGATGATTATCCGTTTAATAGCCTAAGCATGGTTCAAAAGATAACTTAGTATTCTGATTACGCTTTCTAGAGCCGATTCGTAGACTACCCATCTATCTGACAAAACCTCCCTTCTCAATTACCGGCCTTAGTTTGAGATTCTCTCGATAGAATAATTAAGCTAATGAGCGCTGCTCTCCCCTAGCCTTAGGGAAACGTCGAGTGGGCGTCTTGCTGTCGAACGCAAGGTCCAACTCAGCAAAAGACAAGTCCTTGATTTCAGGCACCTCAAACCATACCCAGACTGCACTAATTGCCGTTAATCCAGCCCAGATGAACGCCGCCTTGCCGCCGAGATTGGCCTGATCAGTATTAATCAAATACGGAGTGACAAAACTAAAGACCCAATTAGCAGCGGCATTGGTCAATGTGCAGAGACCCTGCGTTTTTGCTCTCAGTGCTGTGGAGCTCATCTCGCCACTGAGGCTCCAAGAGACTGCGCCAATGGTAGATGCGTAGATAAGCTGGATAAAATTGACGACAATGGCAATGTACAACATCGCAGATTTGTGGTCGTTGCTGAATATGCCCGCGATACCGACTGAAAGGAGGACTACTAGGTTTATCAGTGTCCCATTGAATAGCATTGATCGACGACCGGTATATCCCATTGCGATCCAGGCAAGAACATTGCCCAAGAGACCGGCTCCAAATCCGCCAAGGGCTAGCTGGAAAGAGAGCGCTACGCTGAAGCCACTTATGCCAAGAAAATATAGAGATTGAGAATAGAACGCAATGCCACTGAACTGTTGAATAAGGAACATGCCGCAGGCAATGCGAGTGCGGCGCCAGTTCGCTCCTCGGAAACAGTCCAGATATGATTGTCCAGCCTGTTCGGCATTAGAATCTTCCTCAGCAACGACCTCCTGACGGAGAGAGGCCAATGCAAGTGGGACATCAAAGCTTGAAGTGTGAAGAGCCTGCAGACTCTTTTCAGCCGCCTCAATTTTATTTTTGCGGATTAGATACCGTGGACTCTCAGGGAGAACAATCAAAAACAGCATGACCGCTCCGGGAAAAGCCCACTGTGCTGCAAAGAGAACTTTGTACGCGGATGGGCTTATAATTGCATATCGTGTGTTTCCGATGGCGATGGCGGTCATTTGACCTGCTGAGATGAAGAAGCTAATGGTCGCAATCAGGGCAGATCTGATTCTAATCGGTGAGACTTCCGAGACATAAATCGGGCCAGTGCTGAGGAAGAAGCCCATTGCGAAGCCATTAATCTGCATGAGTCTTTTGTCAGAGATAAGCACCCACGAGATATGAACATGGGAAAATAATTGAAAACCTACGACTTTTCCAGCGAGAAGCACGCCCACAGTCGCCGCACTGTATTCCACTCCAACACCGACCATCGAGAGCGCCGCTCCCAGAAACATGCTCATTTTCCTTCCCCAGAGATCGGACAACTGGCCACAGGTCACGCCTCCAAAAATCATACCGACGGATGTCATGGCTCCCCAGAGAGCGTTCCATGTTGCATCGATGACCAATTCTCCTTTGTACTCATATCCAAACGTCATTTTGAACGCAGGGAGAGCAATTGAAATGGTATTCACACCTTTGACCGTACATTAGCATATTGATTTTGACACACCAGGCACAATTTGCTCACCTATGTCAAATCCCCATAGCATTGATCCAATACAGCAACATAAGGAGTAAATGAGAATTTTGCGGGATTCCCACAGTGCCTGACCCAGAGGCTGAATTTCCGGCGCGTCGGGCCCTGGAGAAATATTTTCAAGGTACTTGATGTCCTGCTTGACCGCATCATCTTCTGTTGTGTGAGGCGGCATTGTTGAGTAGAAAACGTTGACTGATAAATTTCAACGGGAGTTTGAAAAAAGCAAATGGGTGAATGTAAGTAAATTGATCAGGCGTATCATCATGAATACTGCTCAGCTGGCTCCATAATCAGTTATATATCCAATGCCGAACATGACTCCCAGACGCTTGTTTGTTCCGGGTTATGAAAAAGTCTGGAGGCTATTGTTTGCGGGGTGTGACTGAAGTGGACGTAGCGAATATCCGGAGAATCTTACACGTCCACCTTCCTGAATAGGCACTCGTCCACTTTTCCCGCGTAGGACTACGATCTTTAGCCGGATAAATCGATGACAGCTATCGATATCTGTAAGGTGCTTGACATGATTGTATGCTTTTTATGCCATAGTACACTGTACACAGAAGAAGAAATGACTTGATGGATTTAGCCTATTTCAGTCGATTAGGTTTGTATGTTTGGATGGACGGGAAGTACGTCCAAAGCTGGTGACAAGGTAATGAATTCTCGAAATGTTCAGACATGTTGACAATAAAATTGATGATATGTACATAAGGTATCTATCTATGTCTAATGTAATTTTTGTTGTGTTGATCATTCCACTGACTAGTTTGCGTCCATCAAAGACGTGATATTGTACCAGCAACATCAGGCGTAGGCAGCCCATCCTAAATATCAGGTTAGTTGCCGACAAACATCTCAGGATAGCAATGATTAGTTAAGACATACCACAATATAAAACGGCTAGATTCCGCTCATCCGTAGCTTGTTGTATGAGCTCATTCACTGTCGCCGTGACACTGAGTGTTTTGCTCAACTTCTTAGCGACAACCGTCAATGCTCTATCTGCTTCGCTAGGCTCCTTTGGATTCTTAGCTTTAACCTTGGCTCTCTCAGCGCTACTGGAGAGGATTGATGGAGGCCCTTCCACGTCTTGCTCGTCTTGCATCCGTCTCATTCGCAGTGGCGAAACAGTCCACATGTATAATGGATCATAACGCAATACGTCGAGGATTGTCATTATACTATATGACTCGCGACGGAGGGCCTCTAGAGTGAATTCACAGCATCGGCGGAAGACGCCTTCGGTTTTGGTAATACCCATCCCGTCAACGAGATCGCGCGTCAACCGGAAGGGAACTACTTCAGGCACGGGCAGGACTCGACCTTGTTCGAAGGCAACTCCCAAATCAATATGGACAACTTCGCCAGTTGTTTCGTCTAGGAGGATGTTGTGTCCATGGCGATCACCGAGACCAAGTACGTGCCCTAGTATCGAAATTGCAGCTGTACTGCGGGTATATGCTAACCGTTTGCTGAACCAATCGTCTGGGTTGTTGAACTTTTCCATAAAGAAAAACCGCATAACCGGATGAAAGTGATCTGTCACTTGGCGGTAGGTTCTCACTCGTTGGTCAAGAGTCCGTGTCTGTACGTCACTGATATGCTTGCGGCATGCGCTAGGTTTCATGTCCTTGGGATAATACTTTGCATGGGCTGGCAGCAAGTAATCATGGAGCGGGATAGTGTTTTGGACGAATTCAATGATCCCGGCATTGGCGGTGAGTGGTAGCACTTTATAAGTCCGGATATGCAGATTGCGTTGTCTGGTTGATCGATGGTCTCGTAGCACGTTGCTGACTTGTTCAAAGACTTGTTCCATAATAGCGTCCTGACGCAGGTCATCGTTGCCTCCTTTAACCTACAAATCGGATTTGTCAACTATGATCTCTTGAAGTCGATGCAAAGAAGCAACTTACCAGCATCTTGTAGCGCAATCCATTACTGGCAATAACAGTCACAATCTTCGGCGCGCTGATACCAGAGGCCACGGCAAATTCAGGCTGAAATTTGACTACTTTTGGTACATCACTGTAGTTGCAATCCACTCGCAGTTCGATTTTCATGCTATGCGGCGGAAGCTTCTGATTGCTCACATCTTGCTCCAATTTCAAACCCGTAGGAGACTTCCGGAGAGGCACCTTTGCACCGCTCTTGATTTTGTCGTCCAATTTCTCCGTGGCAAATCTCACATAGCAAATATTGTTGTTGTGTAATGACATCCATGTTGAGCTGGCATGTCTGTCGTTCATTAGCTTCTCAACAACATTGGTCGCGGCTTGAAAACGAGATAGTGCAGCCTGGTCTCGGTTGCCTCGTGTCTTGCTGTGGGCAAATATTTGATACATGCCGTGGAATGGATGATCAACACATATACGAAAAACAAGTCGAGACAAGAGTGTTTGAAATGAGTTAGATTCATCCAGAAGGCGAGAAGATAGTTGATTGATCAATGGAGCAAACTTTCGAGTCGGAACCATGCTGAGGTATCTGCTGACAGATTCATTGGCTTTCGGATCACCCGACTTATCGAGCCAAAGAGCGCAAAATCTCAATGCGTCGTTCTTATAATTGTCGCATGCTTTGAGCGAGAGTAGGTAATTCTCAAGACACTGTTGCAAAAAAGCTTCGCGGCTGCTGTTTAGTCTCTGATACTCACGGTCATCCAAGTCGAACCATCCTTTTGCCTTGGTATAGTGCATCTTCAACTGGTTCTTTTCTTTGCCTTCAGCTACCGACATCATTTGTTTGAGCGCAAGGACTTCTTGCTCTTTGCGGTCACGGAGCTGCTCAATACGCTGGAAGTCTTCTAGGCTATCTTGGTTCAACAGTTGTTGGTCACAGAACAATGCAAATCGATGGTAGACGCCACCAGCTTCTTCACCTTCGACATTGCCCCGAAGCTCTTTTACTGCGGGAACTAGATACTCCTGAATAATTGCATCAGGCTTTTCTAAGCGCGCTGCTGCGACGTGGTGCCCCTAGAAGGAATATTAACGTGTGAAATCGTAAAAAAGCGACATGGAAAGAAGACATACCAAACTTGCAAGGACTTCTGCTCGACTAACTACTAGTGCCTGTTTCTGTAAGTCGCCCTGTTCGTTCAACTGTTGTAGCATACGGATTGATGTAGTCATTTCTCCCTGATCCCAGAGGACATTTGCCATGTCGTACTTGGCTGCATTCTCTATACTCAATCCAAGTGCGGTGCATGGCTGTACTAATTTTGACAACGAAATTGCGGACGTCAACGCCTCTTGGGAGCCTTCTAAATCTCTACTCGTCTTGAAAGATTCGCGAAGGGTCTTTACTTCGAGAAGTTGCGATGTTCGTGAAGTTAATTTCATTGCCGACTTCAGATAGGGATTTTTGTTAATAGAAGAGAAGAGGGATCCGCGGCAGAAAAGAATGTGCGCAATATCTTCAAAGCTAGATTGAAATTAGTTTTCAGCAAACCAAGGAACTTGAAGGGCTGAAAATACTTCTCAGCTTGGAACCAAGACGTCCTCAACGTGATTCTATCCCACAATTCTTCTACCTGTGCCGATGTTGTTGAGCGCAAGATATCATCTACTTCTGTCAAGAGGCCGAGAGCTCGCATTGAATCGCGCAGTGCTGTCACGGAACGATTTGTGTCTTGAGCTTGTCCAAGAATCTGCAAAAAGCAATCATCGTTGAACTTAAAAACATTTTTCATTGTATCCACGGTGTTCAAGTTCTGAAAAGCTTTGAACAAAACGGTCATTGCTGATCCTTCTGATGGTAGCGCAGGAATATCCCATTGTTGTAAGCTGATAGCGGTCGACAACAAATGGTCAGAATCCATAGATACCCCTTCTGTATTGTTAGGGATAGAAAGCATGGCATTAGCAACACCATGAAGGTTGGTTGCATTAAGAGCTTTGAACAGCCCATGCGTATTCCCCTTGCCATCGAGTCGCAAGTCACTGTCATACTGAGCGCTTTGAAAAACCAAGTTCTTGAAGCCCACAGACTCATAGTCGAGCTTCTCTAAAACTGATGTTAATGTGGCATCTTGCTGTATCCCGTAGAAAAGATCGGGATCTCCGATTTTCCTGTAGATGTCATGAAGCAGATCTGTGGGAGGGAGGTATTTGATAGAAGATCGCCGACTAGTGCCGACAGATGTAGACGCTTGGATTTCAATGAACAGTAGAGCGCTCTTGTACATTCTACATTTGACTGCTGCGGATGCTGCCAAGGCGTAATCGATTGCCAACCACTCATCTCGTTCCACAATCGTCGACTCTTGTGGTCTCTGCTGCTGACGAAGGTATAGAATTGCATGCAAGACAATTTGAGCGTGGGCAATTATTGTTTCGTCGGTTGATCGAAGAACATCATTGAAAATTTTTGAGATTGTTTGTCGACAAACCTGATCTTTCTCGCTCTCCAAGATAAGTACATCGTGTAGAACGTACGGCAAGAGACGCACCGATAAATCCGGAATGACATAGAGAACATCCCTTAGAGGTCCAATAACAGGGTCATTCTCAGCAGATGTCACCAGAGCTAAGGCCAAGTCTCTTGCCCACTGAGTCGAACTCATAGGTGATTCAGAATCCAGTTTTGGCCACAAATTGTCAATTTTGGTCTCGGGAATGCGAGCTCGAATTCCGGGGCAATCATAAGGTTCCCAAATAAGAGCCTTCATAACAGGTTCCGGAACTATGCTTTGACATTGTTGAATATTGGGAAATTTGGAAATCTTACTCATAATAAGTTGCAGGGTGTGTTCAACAAGCCCTACATTGGCTCGGTCACTATTGGAAAGAGCTTCACAGAGCACCTGCAGGATAGCAGCCTTTGACACAAGAAAAGGCTGGGTATGTTTGAATTCCTGTGACTGCGATGGGATTGTTTCCAAATTTTGCTCTCGAAGCAATTCCTCGCTGACTTGTCCGGTTGCTGCAAATGCTCGCCCTAGGACTCGAGCGGCCCAGAGTCGATATCCTTTATCAGAAATACCACTTTGTATGCTCTGCCAGACGGCAACATTGTAGTTTGAAGAGTCCTCATCATCACCGAGAACGTCATTAAATATGTCAGCGGAAATCTTAAAATCAACGCAAAGTAGCGAAAGAATAAGATCGGAAACTGATTTACTAAGGAGACTCTTGCGAGAAGTTCTGTCCTGAAGTAGCTCAAGCAAAAGCTCACTCTCATGTGTCCCTTTTTCGGAATTTCCCGTATTAATTATCTGCTTCGATGATGTTACCATCCGATGAAATAAGTCATTTGCAGATTGATCTAGATCTGATGGGAGGTAATCCTCCAAGAATTTACCGAACCACTCCCGAAATGCTTGGGATCTGGATATGACTGCGTTGAACTGACTCTCCTGGGTAGTACTTTCCGGACTCGATTGGACAAAATTTCTAAGCGAGACGAGTGTTGACACCGCGATGCCTGCAAGGAAGCCCGGCTGATGAGTGAGATATGACTCGCCCTCTTCAAGAAGATACCAAAACAGACCCAGGGCGTCTTCGGAGCAGTGAAAGTCTGTCAGATATGGTCGTAATGCAAACAGAAGCTGCTCTAAGGGATAGTCTTGGCATATGATAGATCCAGAAATGCAGACCAAAATACGAATCTTTCTCAAGACCGCACAAGCATGCAAAGAGCCAAGAGCAGGATCCATAGAGTCAAGAAGTGTTCGACATATGAATGATACTAAAGTTGGTGTCCACATAGTTTCGAGGTCGTATCCAGCTCGCTTGCAAAGATATTCAAGCTCATCAAGTAGATAACGAGCTCTAAATGATGGCTGTTGATTGCTTGGCAGAACGGTGGTAGAGGCGCTCTTCTCTGTGATGCGATTGAGAATCTTAGAAGCATAGCTAAAATCAGGTCGTTTCGAAAATGCCCGCTGGATCTGCTCTTCCTGGGAAAGAGATTTGAAGAGAGCGCTTACAACTTCGGGAAACTTGTTCTCGATTGACTGTGTAAATTGGTCTGTCCCTAATGTCTTTTTCACACGACTTTCTACCCCTTTCGGCTGACTGTCCTGAGAAGGCGGTAGACTGATATCGCGGGCCACTGTGTACGCTTCAGCCTTGTAGAAGGATTCCTGTAATAGTATAGTGAAGGGCGTTTCGAGATAGGTTGCTAGTTCCTCGGCATCCTGTTCACTAGCTCTCATCATGATTTGCCCGACCAGCTCATCCTGTGCGTCCTTTAGCATCTCCTTGAGACTTGAGTAACGGAAAATACTAAAAGGCATTGATTTAATTGGTTGTGTTTCAGTCCAGGTGTAGAGAATTTGAGGCATGAAAAGTCGGAAAATGTCCTTGGGCTCTTCGAGTCGCAACGAACGTGATACTTCTAATAGACATTTCTCGGCATATCGAGTCGATTCGGGTACTTGAGCCGGAGTCTCAAAGATGTGGTAAATACTTCGACGAAGAAGGGTTGACCATCGAGAAGCTAATTGTCCAAGAATGTACAGCCGCAAGGCGATGCCTTCGTTCCAGTCTGGGTCAGTTGGTAAGCTTTCCACAACATCATCAAAAATCTTTTCGTGGTCTTTGAGGAGAAAGCGACTGAAGATGTTCGAGATACAGCTTGCAATTGCGAACTTCACAACAGTATCGCCATCACGAAGAATGCTGAATAAACTTGTCCGTGGTGATGCAGAGCCATCCACGCTGAAAGTAGGATTCAAACTGATAATTTTCTCCAAAAGCCGAGAAAGAGCAATCAGAACATTGGACGACCCTTTTTTCTTGTGTAGAAAGACTTGTATGAACCAACCGTACAGGTCAGCAGCAGAGGTGCTAAGGTCATCATCTTCATTTCTGATCCACGAGTCAACGAAACACTCCATCATGGAAATAGAGAAGCATTGCGCGCTTTCACATCGTTCTAGTTGATACCCCTGCAAACATGTTTCTCCGAAATGCTCCACTAATTCCAAGATATCGTTACGGGAAAAACGGTCGGACTGTTGGAAAAGACGGGGTAGAAAATTGCGGGTTGACAAAACATCCACATCATCCAAGGCTTTCAAGGACTTTACTAGCGATGATTGAGTGAAAAGTTCGGCATCAGATGTGTCATTGCCAGAAAGAAAAATATTTAATCGTATTGATAGACACCTTTGGAAGGTATTTGAATCTGGAAATGCATTGACATTGTGCCGGTTGTTCTGTAGGATTACACCCCGTACTAATTCGTCCGGCGGAGGCGAGGAAATCCCATCAAAGTCCATGGCATCAGGATCATCCAAAAAGACGTCGTTCTGAGTTGGCTCGCTAATTTTCAGCTTGAAAACAAGAGGGGAGGCCAAATCAAATAAAGCTCTGGAAATAGGAATTGCATCATTCAGTATTATCGGGGCAGATGCAACCACGGGCGACAGAATGCTCAAGCATGCCTGCATTAGATCATCCCTCGACGCAATATAGTCACAGATGTTGGTCCAAAAGCTGAGATTAGTTCTGCGTAGGTCTGCGGCGCGAGTGTTATCGGATTGGGGAAGTGATTCAAGAAACAACGCAACAACAATACATGCAGAGACCATGATCTTGAATACATCTGCTGTAAGATGTTGTGATTTCTCCTCAAACATTATTTTCCACGCTTGTAAGAAAGTGTCCATCTTTGTCTGCAGTAACTCTATTACGAAATGGTCATTTGGGTCGTTTCTGACTGAAGGCTCTATGGACAAAAACGTTTCCTCAACGCACCAAAGGTCCTGGGCAATTTCGTTGTCAAACGAAAAGAGGTACTCCTTGAGAGAACCTTTTTCGCGGTGACGAAACCAAGCGCTGGAGATAGTGGCTGTTGTACCTTGATACTCTGGATGGCAAAGAGGTGCTGGCCTATTGGTAAGGGTCAGTAGTAGAATGAGGAAATTTGCCGGGGAAGCGAATAAGGCGACCTGTGCCATTTGCAGCTTATCCACTCCGGCGCCTAGAGCTTTGTGATTAGTGTGTTTATTTCCCAACAAATACATCTAGAGATAGAATATTACCGAAAGTCCACGAACTTCGCAGCCAATTGCAGACGCCTTTCACAGAATCTACACCAAGACCAGCTACTGTATGTAGTCTTTTGTCGAATAATGTGGTTAAAAGTCTCAAAGAAGTGTCACACAAGGCTGAGGGGCCGTTGAGCTCCATGCTGGATAGCATCGACCGTATGTTATCTGTTAAACCCGCAAAGTCGACAAGTTCCAAGCGTACTATAGCCTCAAGTAGAGCGCACGCCGCCCTAGTATTCACTTGGAAGGCGCATGCTCGAAATGACAGGTCCCAAATCTGTCTCCAAAAAGGTTTCAGCAGCTGAGACTTTGAGGAATCAGCAATAGCGATACTAGTATGATCAGTTAAATTATATCTTTGTATCGTTCCATCGCATGTGCCACTTACTTGGATATAACTAGTAAGGTCCAATTTGATGTCGACGGATTATCATCCACAATACTAGCGGCCAAGCGACTCAAAAGGGTAGCCTTTTCCTCAACAGACATTCGCCCTCCTAGGAATGATAGCAACTGCAAGCAGTATCCTTTTCTAGGTCCAGTTGACGTAAAGCACTCCCGTGTGATATCATCCGTTCGTGATGACAAACGAGGTCTTTTATTTGACGTTAGCTCATTCTGTTCGGAACTGGAATCCTGACTTGATGCCTTGTCCAGGATACTGATCAGGGATGAAATCGTCCATATCAAAGTCCAATTATGCTCTGACCTAGAGCTGCCGAGACGAGGTCCGAATAGATACAAGTGCTGAGAGCTAAGATCATTTTGGTAAAAAACCAGATCATCAATCTGGATCTGCTCTCTCTCTGGACGCCTGTTATATTCGGTTTCTAGAGTCTCTAAGAGATCTTCAAGAGGCTGAAGAGAAGCCTGGGGGAACAACGATTGTGGGCTATTGCGCAAGAGATCCATGCAAAGTATCATTGTGACTAGTACTTCATCTTTCACAGCTGGTGACTTTGCCGACCAGAGACGCCGGATAACAGGTATAATATCGGGAATAAAGTCCTTTACTAAAGCGCATTGATCACATATCACTCTCTCGAGCAGGTTGTTGATGGCCTTCAGTGCTTGGCTCGCGTTTGCAGGCATCACAGAGGAGAGGTATATCAAGAGCGCGCTCATAAGCTGTCTAACACGCTCATGCAGGGGAGCAGTGGGAGTAGAAGTAAGCAATTGAATGCACACAACAGCTTCGTCTGCTATTCCCCTGTTCATTTGCGAGCTGGATAATGGAGCATTCCGAACGGGTGTCCTCCGGTCACCCTCATCATCTGCTATAGCCTCGGATAGAGACCGGTGGCTGGTACGAATGCTGAGTTGCGCTGCTTCGTCCCCTTTAGAGCTCAAGCATGAAAGACAAAAGCTGATTGCGTCAGCCCAATCACCCCCTGTAAGGTGCTCCACATGTGCTTGGTATTCGAATAACAACCTAAGGCTTTTGATGTAATCAATCGCAATGAGGTCCCAAAGCTCGCCTGGTTGGATCAAAGTTTGGACAACATGATCGATAATTGCATGTACTGTTTTTGTTCGTAATACAGCAACAGAGACCTCCACAGTAGTTCGAAAAGCTAAAGCACATAATGCGAGGCGTGGTGCTGAAGCGCTCCTGGAACGACTGTGGGCTGATTTCTCGAGAGCAACACACCGAAAGAGGGCCTCTAGAATCTTATGGTACGCCTTATCGTTGAGGGTGTCAAGAGTCTGCCTCTTTTTATTCAAGATTCGTCGCAAATCGTTCAAAGCCTCTGTACGGTCCCTTTGCTTGTCAGAGGCGAGACGCGCGACGGTCTCACTCAGAGTCGAGTCTGCCATTCTTCTCTCCCATCATAAGTATCTGGGAAAGGTATCGAATTCTTATGCATGAAAGCTGATCGGGGATTATGACAATCTGAAGGCCGTCCCACAGTAGAGAGATATCAGACGATAGACTTGCCTCGCTCCGGTCTGCTTAGCTATAGTTTGCTGTGGATGATTGTGTATGTGACTGGCTTTCCCTACAGACAATTATAGTCCTAAAAATTGCGAAAAGGGTCTTGGGATTAAAAGACTGAGATTATTAAGAGATATGGTGCCGGAGCCAAAAGGGAAGGTCCACCACACAGAGCTTGGGCCAGCTTCTCCACTCAGAAGCCTACCGGGTAACACTTTTTGCCCGCGTCAACTACGGTAAATCGTTACTACCAACAACTTCACTTTCAATAACTGCCTCCAAACAGCTTACTCCAAGCCCGACCAGCCAGCCAGGCTCATATTTTCACCTCCCCGTCGTGCAGCTCCTTGTCTCGAAATTCTTTTTGGGATATGGATGGCGTCGATTCCCTGGGCGGCCTGCGCGGCCTGTATCAAGACCTCTCAGGCATTACAGAGTCTTCAATCGTCAACATTGACCGTCTCTGCGTTGAGCTGGAAACCCACCTAAAAGACTTTCGCACGCTTCTGGATAAGCCATCAAAGAATGACAATAGTCGAAAATCAGTGCTTACAGGTGAGGCGACCCTGGTCATGTTGTGATTACACGCTAACTTGCTGTCATCCTCGCCAGGCAAATTGACGATCGACGACGTCGAATATGCGATCAACACCGATTTCCAGCAAGGTACTCTGCAGCTTGCCGATGCATTAGACTTGGACGAAGTCGAAGCAGCCGCGCTGTTTATGGAGGCGCAGGAAGGCGCGCAACAACTCGATAGAACGCCGCTGATCGCGGCCATTATGCGGTTTCACCAACGGCGACAATTTTTGCTCGAGTGCTTACGTCTAATTTTCCAAGAATCCTTCGATGTCGAGCGAGAGGAAATACAGGAGCTAATGCAAAATACGGTCGCCCATATTCTACAGACAAAGGAAGGAACATTTCGCAACGCGTCTCTTTTCGCTCGGAAGTGTCTTGCGTCAATGGAGGATATCGAGAACTGGTTGGCGCTCATATCTGACCAGATACAAAAGATCTCGATTGTTGGTCAGGCTGAGGATGCAGATATTACGGAAGCCTTTGAACACCAGCGCTCGAGCTTGATGCAGCAACACGAGTCTCTGGGTGCCACACTCTGCTACCTCTTTAAAGGAACGTTCACGTCATCGGAAGACCTTCGGTTCCTTTTGGATCGCATGCGAAAGATTGAGCGGGTTGATATGCTTCTAGTGCACTACGTTCCCGCGATAATCGCCGCACTTGTGCAATATGGTTCTCCAAGCGGATCGGGTACGCAACGAGAGGCTCGAAGCCTTCATACAGCCATTACATCCACGAAAGATAACAATGCATGGATTCTGGCTCCTTTCCGCGCTGCTGTCATCTCGTGGTGGTTGACCGTTTATAGTGGGTGGTACTTTGATTCAGGTCCGGCATCGCCATTGCAAGGCGTCGATATCGATAAAGAAGCAGAAGAGCGCACTGCTTTATTCAAGGTGTGCTTGGATGACGGTGCTCTCGAATTCATGCTGGCCATCTGTGCTAGTATTGAAACTGACGGATGGAGGCATCCGGCTCGAAATGAACTAGTGAGCCTCTTATTGAAGGACAGCCAGGCCTCTGTCTTCGAGACTGATTCGATTTCACAATTTGTGAAACCTCTTGTTATGGAACATTTTGATACGTTCACTGAGTCATGCATTGCCAATATGCCAAATGCTGTCCGAATGTTGAAAACAGATGAAGATGCCCAGCGTCTTGACCAAATTACTGCGCTTCGGGATGGACTCAGCTCGAGTTTACACCGCGGCGTCTTGGAAGCTCGTACCCATCTTGAAACTTTCTTGGTGATTATGGCATTTGCTTTCGAAGGTCGTCATGATCCCGCACAGGAGTTCTGGGCCGACCCAGATGGTAATTTGTACGGCTTTCTTCAGTGGGCTTCGAAGCGTCAAACTGTCCCGCGTGTGAGCGCCTTCTGTGAAATGCTATGCTCCATATCAGAGGGTGAGGATAATGCAGTGGCAGCGCATAGGTTCCTTTCTGAAGAAGATAAGCACACATCAGTCAAGTTCAGACGCTCACCATCAATGAACTGGGTCCAAATGTTTGCCGAACTCCAACTTTACGCGACAAAGGTTACCGAAAAGCCGTCGACATCAAGCCAGATATTGCATACACGAAAAGTAGAAAACATTGAGATGAACGAACCTGAAAGCCCTGTAATGCTTACTTGCTATCTTCAACTCATCGGCCATCTGTCGAAGCAGAGCAGCACTATCCGGGAATGGATGCTTCATCATCCTAGCTTTAATGTGATTAGCACGCTGTTGACGCTAAGCAGTGGCTCAGTCCCCACGCATCTTCGAGCAAGCGCTTTCAAAACGCTCAAAGCATTAATGACAGATCGAACCTCAAGCCACGGAAACGATATGTGGCTAGCCCTCGACCAATGGATCTCTGGCGCCGCAGCAAATGCTTCAGGACTTGCCAAGGCGCCGATTCTGTCAAATCAGCCCGCATGGCACGAAAGGCATGCATTTCAGAAGATTGGTGAGAGTTTTGATCAAACGAATACTTTTGTAGATCTAGTTCACACATTGATTTCACCAACGTCCGATCTCCCGGACAAGCAACTCGCTCTACCGTTTCCAGAGGCATTGGGAGCATCGTACCGAATGCCCGGCATTGAACCGTACATTGATTTCATCCTAGGCCATGCTTTTGCCCGCAAGGTCCCAGATGTCACAGAGGCACAGGGGAGGTTACTTGCGTTGAATTGCCTTAATTTCATGGCGACTTGTCTGGCAACATTCAACGAGGATTTGGTGGCCCTCGCACACCAACCCTCAGCCAGCCCGGAAACAAGCATCAACTCCTCGGATTTCAACAACTATATCCGCCTTCATCCGTTTGCTCGGGTCTTCGAGTGGCTCTTCAACGAGGATGTGCTCAAGACTCTTTTTGTATCAGCCAGACAGGACTCAGCAGAGGTTTCAAAATCCCAATTTGACTCGGTCCTCGTTCAATCTCTGGTGAAGAGCCTCGATGTGATGAACTTGGTTTTGGATCTTCAGTCGACTTATCTGAACATCGTGCGACCGTTGCTGAGGAACCAGGGAACTACTACCAAAGTGACTGTCGCTAATTCGGCTCTCGCCTCTTTTGAGGATAGCATTTTGAACAATCTCTATCTCATACCTGCTCTATGCCTTTATTGTGGATCCGGTCATGAACTACTCACTATCAGTTCCATGTCTCTCTTACGGAAATTGTCAAGCTCCCGAAAGCTTAATAAAACCACAGCAACAGGCTTGATTACCTGGAAATCTCCAAATCGGATTGTGGAGGTTCTTAGTACAGAGGTAAATGCTGATATTGTTTCTCGACCATTGGTTCATCAAATGGAACCGGAACCAAGGGAGCTTGATCATGGTGATACTGCGCCTGGTTACTTGATTCGTGAGAATCTATTAAGCTTACTTAACAGTTGTCTTGCGACGATCACGGATAGACCTAATATCGCCCATTTACTGCTCGGATTCTCTTGCGTGGGTAACACACTGGACGTGGATTCAGAGGGCCTTTTGGCCAAGGGAATGTCATTGCTTAATGCCGTCATCAACTTTGTACAAACATACCCTACTGACATAAATGGAAGCATCTTGTCGTGGGCAGTTCACGCCAAACGCATGGCTTTTGAAGTCCTTAAGCACCTTTGGTCGTCCAAATTATCGTCCGCCTTCGTTCTAACCGAGCTTCGCATGAATCGCTTCTTGATGGTATCGTTGGCTAGTCAGCCTATTGTCAATTCCAACACAGTCTGGGACGATTTCCCATCTACAGTACCAGAGTTTTGGATTTCCGCCTCCTCAACAACCGGACTCTGCGAATTCTTAGCATATCGAAGTCATCTGTATGAATATGCAGCAACTGAGGTCAGAGCTGCTTCAAAGCTTGGTTCGCAGTCACTACAGCTTGATGTGCTATCGACTCTACTTGGCATGTCTCTTGTTGAGGAAGGAGAAACGGTGACTCACGCCACAGTCTTTGATCTTTTCGATATTGCGGACATGAAATTATCCCATGGTCTTTCACTTCCTCAATTGCACTACCTTGCTGGCATTGATTTTGATATCTGCGCCAAAGAGCAGCCGGATAGTTCCGTTCTCTATGACCTCGATGCAGCTGAGGAGCTTATCAAACTGAGAAGGAGAGACATCGCAGGGGGCAGCCAAGTACGGGCACAAGAGGAAGAGCAATTTCTGCTTGAAGCCGATCATCTGCTTACCTTCCTTCGTGTAATCAATATGGAGAGACAAATACATCTCAACCGATACCTTGCGATCCGGTCGTGGTGCGAGCTATTGACAACGATGGTCATATCTTGTGATATGGAAGAGGGACGCAGGAGAACATTTATCCTTCAAGCAATCAGTCTAATCACGCCGAAGCTTGAAGCTGCTATGGTTGAGAATGTAGCTGAGGCGATTCAGCTTGCGCAATTAGCGGAGACATTGATTGGTAAACTTGACAGTTCAGTATCAGCAAGTCATCAAGGTCGTGGAGGCGATTTGATCGATGAGAAACTTTATCAACTGTTTCAAATCAGCATTCGAGGGATTTGCTTGGCGATTGGGGATGTTTTACTGCGTGAATCATTCTATAATATCTGCGCTCATTACATTTCTCGAATCACGACGACACCTGGCTCGATTCATCAAAACTTGCGCCGTCAATGTCAGCTGGCTGTGAAAGCCTCTGGTGTTTCGCTAATAGAAGCTGTCAGCGATGATGCTTATGCTGGACAGGAAACCTGCAAAGTCTCGGCTATCCTTCTTTTGAATCTGCTTGCCGAATTAGATGCTCAAGAGCATTCCCATTTATTGGCGGAAAACATCTCGCAGTCCAACTATCTGAGCATGTTTTTGGACTCTATCAGAACGTTGTCCTCAGAATTTCGAGATGCTCAAGCTCATGGTATGTCCAGCGCATTTACTGCATTTCAATCTCAATCGACTGACGATCATTTAGACATTCCGCTGTTGCTATCTTACTACCATGCACTGTTGTCCCTGCTTCAAAAACTGTGTCAAACCAAGATTGGAGCAACTCTCGTATTGAATACAGGGTTGTTTGCATCTATTCGAGAGTCGCGGCTCTTCGCTGCCGATCCAGATATTGGCATAGGTTAGTCACGCTTTATTGTGAGGCAAATCATGAAACTAACAAGATCAGACATGGATAATCCGGATGCTCTTCGAAACTACTACGAACTCCTTGCTGCAATGCTGCGGGTCATTGTTTCGGCCGTCTTCTCCCGGGGTATCCATAACGAGCAGATCATGGAGCAGACCAGGGCCTTCCTTGCGGAAAATAGGTCGAGTATGGTTGGCATATTCAAGCGCTCTGCCAAAATTGGAGGCGAAGTGTCTTCAGATAATCGTCAGGTGATTCAGAACCTGGTCAAAGCCTATGTCGCATTGATCACTGCTGCCGGCTTTGTCGAGGTATGCTCTTATCCGATGTTTGGCTGATTCAAAGCACTAACTCTTTTACTTTAGTTTGAGGACCAGGAGCTACAACAAAATCCAGAAGCAAAAGTTTTTTCATAGATATCAGAGTTTTACGGTTATCTGACGGTGTTGGGGGACATGGGTATTGCACGATAACAAAAGTCATTGGATGGAGTTTGTTTGCATAGTAGCCAGCTGATGATTTCTTGCGGATGTAAAGTAGATTTGAGAGCAATTTTGTTGATAAAGGAGGTAGATTCAGGAGCTTGAGCTGATTGTACAATGGTTATTCTCGTCTTCATATTGTATAATCAAGTCCAGTGCCTTCAATCTGGGGTCTGTTTGTTTTCCCAGATTACGTAGGATCAAAGGGCGGGCGGGGAGCGGTCAGTAACTCAAGTCTATCTTATCTCCGTCACTACATCCATCCAAACACACACTTCCTTCCTTTCATCATTCCATCTACATTCACCATCAATCGAATACGATTCACACGCCATTTCGTCTTCTATTGTCTGTTCAACAACAGCAAAGTCCATTGCTTCTATGTCCCACCTTGAGCTGCAGGTTCGCTGTCTGCTTCACACCTAACCATCTCCATCTCCGTAGGAGATACCGAGCTAGGGTAGATGCAGCAAAATCCAAATCCGAGCGGACACCAGAGCAGCAAGCGCGGGACCGTCGGAAAGAGAAAATCCGTCCATAACGAGGACTTACAGCAGAGGAATATCTCGGAGCTGATCTCGAGCAGCAGCAACAATCCACAATCGTCGTCGTCGTCGTCGTCAGCGAAACGCCTGCGAACGTCGGCTTCGCCGAGTAGACCGAGTCGCAAGGATCTGAGTTCGGCAGATAAGATGTACAACTTTTCGACGAGTTCGGAGTCTCCCAAGACGGCTGAGAAGTTCTCAAGGAAGATTGGCGGGCCTACTGTTGTGTCGCGGCCGAGTAACTTTACGCCACATACAGGTGCCAAAAGACTGGTTGTCAAGAATCTTCGCTCGGGGCCACGGCTAAATCAGGAGGAATATTTTGATAATATCTGGAGTCGATTGTCAACTGCATTGGATACGATATTCGACGGAGGAAAGCCCGCGACTTCGCTGGAGGAATTGTATAAAGGCGCTGAGAATGTTTGTCGCCAGGGCCGAGCGGCAATGTTGGCAAAGAAGCTGCAGGAGCGGTGCAAAACTTATGTTGTCAACATTCTACGGCAGAATATGGTGGCTAGGACAAAGGGTGGCTCTAACGTCGACGCATTACGGGCCGTGGTCGATGCGTGGGCAGCATGGAATACAAAGTTGGTGAGAGATGGTCTTCGACAACTGACAACAATTGTGACGCTGACTTGAACCAGGTGACGATTCGATGGATATTCTACTACTTAGATCAGTCGTTTCTACTGCACTCAAAAGACTACCCCGTCATCACTGAGATGGGATTGAACCTATTCCAAACCCATATCTTCCTCGACGAAGCGTTAAAGCCAAAGATACTACAAGGTGCTTGCGATCTGTTTGCCGCCGACAGAGAGAGCACAGGAGACAAGGCGCAGGCTGATTCGGATCTTCTGCGGAAAGCGATTGCCTTGTTTCACGATCTTGGCGTTTATACCCGACACTTTGAACCTCTCTTCCTCTCTGAGTCGGAAGCTTTCATCAAATCATGGTCGAATAAGGAAGCAGAGGGCCAGTACATCGGAACATATGCAGAGAACAGTCACCGCCTTATAGAACAGGAGTTGACTCGATGTGAGCTATATGCATTGAACCGAAATACCCAGCAAAGTTTGTCGGCGCTCTTTGATGAGTATCTGGTTAGGGACAAAGAGGATGTGCTGTTATCAGAGCCCGATCTGAAGGGTTTGATGACGACTGAGAACAAATACGCGTTGGAACGAGTATACTCACTGCTGGAACGTGTCAAGCTGGGTAACGGATTGAAACAAGCATTCAGCAAGTACATTGAAGAGCAAGGAGCGACAGTAGTCTTTGATACAGAACGGGAGTCTGAAATGGTTGTGCGGCTACTCAATTTCAAGCAACAGCTAGATGATACTTGGGCAGAAGCCTTCCACAAAGACGAGGCACTTGGCCATACACTTCGCGAAGCATTCGAGCATTTCATGAACATGACCAAGAAAACGCAGGCTAGCTGGGGTACAGACAATTCCAAGACTGGAGAAATGATTGCAAAATACGTGGATAATTTGCTTAAAGGTGGACTGAAGGTGATTGGGAAACAAGCAGAGGACGCTGAATTGGCAGACGAAGATACGGAGATCAACAAGCAATTGGACAAGGTTTTGGACTTGTTTCGATTTGTGCATGGCAAGGCAGTGTTTGAAGCTTTTTACAAGAACGATCTCGCTCGACGATTGCTTATGGGTCGAAGTGCCAGTGACGATGCAGAAAAGAGCATGTTGGCTCGGCTAAAGACGGGTATGTACACGACTATGCTGGAGGATTCGTACTAATGGATTGTAGAATGCGGTTCTAGCTTTACTCACAATCTAGAGGCCATGTTTCGAGATATGGACTTGGCCAGGGATGAGATGAGTTCTTACAATACTTACAAGACCCAACGCCGTGAAAAATTCAGCCTGGACCTTTCGGTCAACGTATTGTCGGCTGCTGCATGGCCTACCTATCCTGACGTTCCAGTTCGGATTCCACCGGATATTGCCCGAGCCATCAAGGACTTTGAACAATACTATCATACCAAACACAATGGACGAAAATTGAGCTGGAAGCATCAATTGGCGCATTGCCAGCTCCGGTCACGATTTGATAAGGGCAACAAGGAGATTGTTGTTAGCTCGTTCCAGGCGATTGTGCTGTTGTTGTTTAATGACGTATCAGAGGGTGAGACCTTGAGCTACGGTCAGATCAAGGAAGCCACAGGGCTATGTATGTGATACCAAAGTTATTGGCGTTCCTGCTTCTGTCTTCAAAGTACTAACAATCCCAGCTGATCGCGAACTCAAACGAACACTGCAATCATTAGCCTGCGCCAAGTATCGAGTACTCACCAAGAAACCCAAAGGCAAAGACGTCAACGACACGGACGAATTCGCGTACAACGGTGCCTTCCAAGACCCCAAGATGCGCATCAAAATCAATCAGATCCAGCTCAAAGAAACCAAGGAGGAAAACAAGACGACGCACGAACGAGTGGCGGCGGACCGACACTACGAGACCCAAGCGGCAATTGTACGGATCATGAAGAGTCGCAAGACGATTACGCATGCGGAGTTGATTGTGGAAGTAATCAAGGCGACTCGCAGTCGTGGTGTGTTGGAGCAGGCGGAGATTAAGAAGAACATCGAAAAGTGCGTGCCCTTACTCCTGCTCGGCCTGAGAATAGAAGTGTGGAATGCTAACGATTGACAGACTCATTGAGAAGGATTACATGGAGCGCGAGGAGGGAAATCGGTATAGCTATATGGCATAGACATGGATGCATTGGATGGCAATCGGGCATCGTTGATACGAGTAGACACGAGTCAGTTGACGGCAAAGTAATTGCATGAACATGATATGAAAGAGGCATTTTTATTGTATCTTATCCACTCAATTGAGCATTCAACATAGTAGAATGTGACCAACCATCGGACCTCTATCGGTCATCCCTCCATGTCTTCTCGGCCGGAAAGCCACTTGCCAGATTCAAAAAGAAACCGCGGAGCAACTCCGATGGCCATATCGGCCGCCTCCTCCGTGCACGAAATCCTCCTTTATTTTTTTAACAGCAACGAACGGAAAACTCCGAATGAGTTATCCGATAATTCTAAGCGCTAGATCATAGAATGAATGCCGTGATACTCTACGTAGTAAATTAGCCGGGGGGATTGTGTAATTTATGTACGTATCAATACGGTCACCCCGGTTGTTGGGGTCAGGGACGGTGCTCCTTAGCCTGTCGTATCGGTAAGATGGTGTATTTTAAATACCTATAGTATAGTACATATAAAGATAATTGTCTTGATTGTTGTTGACGTGCCTCGTCGCGAGGTCTTTATACAATATACAATTGAGGCATTGTGTACGTAGTACGTACCTTGTATATTGTATGAAAAGTCTAGAAAGTCTCATTCCGGAAACAATGGTTGACCCCGCGGAATATCCAGAAACGGGAAAGCCGTGGAAGGCGGTCCGCTAATCTGCTTACTTGTTTAACTTACATATTTACATAGTATTTACAAGTCACTTGATGCACTTTCTTTTTATGTAAGGACAGGCAGGACACGTCCCGACCCGATCTCTTGCAAGCTGGTGGTCTAGCCGGACTGCCAGGCTTAATACATAGTACTACGTCCACAAGCCAGCCCCACGAGCGGAGCACAATGTGGAGAATCCTGGCATCTAAATATGTCCATGTGAGCAGAAAAAGCTGAGAACTGAGATCAGAAAAAGAAATATGGGGAAAATGCGAGTTCGCTAGGCTAGTGCTTCTAGAATGGAGCTCCAGTTTGTTGGAAGAGTACTGGTGCATGCCTTGCTTGGAGCACCCCTGATTATCGTTGATATCGGTATGATATACTGTGATCAACACCAGATCACGATGCTGGTGTATAAGAAGGCTGCTTCCCTCGGTGTCGTTTTTCCTGGCTTCTGGACTCATCAACTGCTTTCATCTCTCTGTTGCTATAAAGATTACTTATTGTTTCACCAATTAGGTACCCTCCCTTCTCTAGAAGAGGTACGTTCTTTTTGCTTCTGGCGTATGCGTAACACGCATATATCTCTACATTAATTTCACTCGCTATCTTCTGTCATCTCTATTTCTCATCTCTATGCTGCGACCTCCATGTATCTCAATTGAGTCCTCGTCTTCATGCCCCCCACGTCTAGTCCCCCACGTGCCCCCGGCTATACTGCATCGTGTACACTGCATAGAGCAGTTTCACCAACATTGTTGAAATGTTGCCCAGTTCCCCCCACGCTGTGTGGCAGTACACTGTATACTTACACGAGGAGCGTCCAACGTGCCGCGTCGTCTTCATTTCGCCGTCCGCGGGAGATGGGATATATTTCTCCGGCCGTGTCTGTTAGCTATACAGCTGCGGGGTTTGCGATGGCTTTGCATATGCTCTGGCGTGAACTGTCATACACAGGCAGAATGGCTCTGATTGTCCCCGTCTTCCCCTCTCTCTACTCAACGTTACTCTGAAGCATCCTGAAAGCAACGATCTATATAACAAGAACAACAGACCCCACTGACACTCCTATCTGGTACTTGTCTAGATTTCCCAATTTTGCTAAGTTCGTACGAGAGCTAGAGACTTCCCCACTTCCGTCCAGAACGAACTCGGGGAGTCCCCGCCTTTGTGGTTGATACGGCCCTGTCGGCGAACACCCCGACCTATTTGCCGTGGCTATACAGAGATTCATCCTGCGCGGAAAATAGGAGATTATACAATTGCCCCTCTTTATTTATACAGTGTATCGGGTTTCGTATATATATTTATCTATATTGGTGACTGTTGACTGCGACACTTTTGTCTTGGTTGTTGCTTGGTTTACATATTTCCCGATTCGGACACATATCACCATGTCTTGTCAGTATTTCTTACATGCCTATGAATAAAGACTAGCGAGCTAACAAGAATTGATAGCAAAACACTTCTTCTCCGACGCCTTCTCCCTGGTCGTCGAGGCTCTCCGCGCGCTAACCATCACCAACCCCTCTCTTGCCTTTGACGAAGAGAACAAAATCATTTTCCGCCGTCCCGAAACATATAACAAATCTAATGTCGCCGTCATCAGTGGCGGTGGTTCCGGCCATGAGCCTGCCTTTGCCGGTTATGTCGGAAAGGGATTCCTCACGGCTGCTGTTGCAGGAACCATCTTTGCGTCCCCTTCTGCGGAACAGATTAGCAGATGCACGATTGAGCGTCTAGACACCGAAAAGGGTGTTTTGATCATTCCCATGAACTATACAGGAGATGTGCTGCATTTTGGTATGGCTGCCGAGAAAACAAAGGCCGCTGGAAGGCCCGCGGAGTTTTATGCTATTGGTGATGATGTCGGTGTCGGACGTTCTCGCGGTGGAAAGGTTGGTCGTCGTGGTCTTGCCGGAGGTATTTTAGTTATGAAAATTGCCAGCGCTTTGGCCGAGACTGGGTATGTTCATCGCTTTCATTTTGCGTGTTTCACATACTGACGAATGTAGCGCCTCGTTGGAAGAAGTATACCGCATTGCACAGCTCTCCGCCGAAAACACCGTTACCCTTGGCTCTTCGCTCGAACACGTCCACGTCCCCGGTCGCGAAGTCAACACTGAATTCGTGCCCAACGACGAAGTCGAAGTAGGTATGGGTATTCACAACGAACCCGGCTCTCATCGCATGAAATCCGCCACTTTGCCTACCTTGATCAAAACCATGCTCCTCCAACTCCTCGACCACAACGACTCTGACCGTGGCTGGATGACTCGTCAGGCTGGCGACAAGTTTGTGCTTTTGATTAACAACTTGGGTGGCGTCAGTACCCTTGAATTGTCCGGTATCACTGCTGAGGTCACGAAACAGCTTGCCACTGAATACGATATCAAGCCTGTCCGCACTTTGCAGGGAACATACTTGACCAGCTTGAACGGTCTTGGTTTCAGCGTCTCGTTGTTAAAGCTTGTTGATACCGGTCTCGGCGCTGGTAAGTCTTTGCTCGAGCTTCTCGATGCACCCACCGAAGCTGTTGGCTGGGCCGCTCCCATCCAGCCCTCGACCTGGGAGAGACACTCTGCCGACGCACCCGTCGAATTCAAGAAGGTCGATCTGGTTCAAGATCAAACCAGTAACCTCAAAGGTACTCCTTCCCCTGTCTGTTGAACACCAAAATTTCCGACTGACTCGACTAGTCGATCCCGCCACCCTCAAGAAAGCACTCACATCCGGCCTCAATCGCATGATTGTTGCCGAACCCGAAGTGACCCGCTACGACACCATCATCGGCGACGGCGATTGCGGTACCGGTCTCAAGCGCGGCGCCGAATCCATCCTCAAAGTCCTCCAAGGCGAAATCAGCGACGACATCGTGCTCACAGTCAACAAGTTCGTCAATGCTGTCGAAGCCACCATGGACGGCACCTCAGGTGCCATCTATGCTATTTTCCTCAACTCGCTCGTCCAGGGCCTCCGCGCCCAGGACTCTGGGTCCGCGACACAGGTCGATGCCAAGATCTGGGGTCAAGCGCTTAACTCTGCTGTCACTGCTTTATCCAAATATACACCCGCCCAGGTCGGTGATCGTACTCTAGTTGATGCTCTTGTGCCATTCTGCGATACTCTAGTCAGCACCGGAGATATCAAGGCTGCTGCGAAGGCGGCCGCTGAAGGCACGGAGGCTACCAAGCATCTCAAGGCTAGTCTTGGCCGATCCGTGTATGTGGGCAGTGAAGAGGAGTGGTTGGGCAAGGTTCCTGACCCTGGTGCTTATGGTCTGTCCGAGTTCCTTACTGGTGTTGCTGAGGGGTTGTAAATATGCATGAGCATCGCTATGTTGATGACAAAATATTCTGATTTATGCGTCATGTTTTGTTTTTCTGGTTTTTAGGTTGAGCGATTTCGGTTTAATTGATTGAGCATTCATAATATTTAAAGTTGAGCTTATATTTACTCTTAGTGAGTCATGTGATATCAACATTGACAAACTTCCTACAATCTACATGTCGATTAGATATATGTCGATTAGAAGTCTATCTCATTGGTATTTCTGATCACACACTGTATGAACAACAAGACTCCTTTCGTCCATAAAACGAGTAAGAAGGAACACAATCCCCAAACGCCAGCATTTCGCTTTTAGAATATCCGCCTAATTCCGTAGGGCCGTAAACACAATTTGCCAGTATAAAATCTTGTTTCATTTTTCTCCCTTTCAGAGCTCGTCTATCAGTTCGCGACTCTCGGCATGTGCTGCGTCTCATCGAAGGCTTGGTCAATTGTGTTGGTTGTCATGATTGAGGGTTGACCGCATTTCCGTTGCAAAATGATGAAATATGGAAGGTCAAAATTGTAGACCATGTGAAATCGGTTGATGTCCCGTTTTGTAGAGACCTGCCGACCGCAAGCATTATGTCGATATTGAATGACGAACAGTGACCGAACTGAATCGGACGGGTAGTTGAAAAAAAAAAAGTAATTTAACTGAGCAAGACAAGAATCACTGAGTCGCCTCGCAAGAACCTGTATCTTTATTAGCAAACCGGGTTCCACCCCCTGGAGGAAGTGGGATAAGTCGTACATCTTGCTAATAAACCGATCCTTGTTAACACCACGCCCTTTCCCACCCTTAGGCTTCTCTGTCCACATCTCCTTGACATTCTCCAAAACCATGTTGCAGTGACGATCAAACGCTTTTACGCGAGCGAGTAGTTTGCGGTTATTGCGGCATGAAATAAGGACTTGTGTGTGGGTGCGAGTAGCTGTCTGGAGGAGCGACAGAGGTCCAGCTGTGAGCTCGTGTTCTTCAACGAGGCCGACCTCGTATTCACTATTTTCAAACGCGATGGTTAGTTTGTTTGCTCGTGTTGATGGCGCGGGTTGACTTGTAGTTGGATTGATAGAGGTCTTGGTGGGCTATCATGGTTTTTGCTCAATAGGAATTTGAATGGGACTAAAGACGTACGTGAGCTCACTGCGAGGCTTGTTTAAAAGATCCCTATGTGACAGAAATGTGAGGTTAGCGCAAGTAGCTTATGGATACAGCTGACAGAAGCGTATGAGCAGCAAAGAGCTGTCGAACTGATTGCTTGTAATTGCGCAGTCACAGCTCGTGGACACCAATTTTCAAAAGGTGGCAAATGACTTACTGAACCTTAGTATCAGACATGGTGGGTGGATAGAGATTGAAAGAGGCGACAAGTGCGAATATGGGTATTGAGATCGTTCCTCTTGGTTTCTTCACTTTTGCGAACACTGAGTTAATGCTTCGAAACGGTTGATTCCGCCCGGCAGAATAGCGTCTGGTCACGTGAGTTCGATATTTGCTAACTCAAACTTGGTTAGACGGTAAAATGGGACTTAGGGTTATCTATCCATCGTGGCTTACGTCTATGGGAAAATCCCCTGTTCCAACATGATTATTAAGAAATTAGTTCAATATTGATCTAACATCAGATATTACTTCTCAATGAGCATGGGTAAAAAGGCTATCTAAGCTCTATCACGAGAATAGAGACACCAAGACCTGCAAGTCCACTGCTCGTCAATTTATCACCACTTATCTTCCATGCCGAGTCTCCCCACAATGTGTTGGTAATTGACTTCGCTGAAATCTCTCCTGGTAGACTGACGCTGATCTCTCCGGTGAGTTCCTCATAATTCAAATTCAGAACACTGAGCAGCAACTTTTTGTTCTGGATCCATGCAGCTGCATCGACCCGTTCACCTCCAGTTACATTCAGATTCTGCGCGATTGGAGACCCGATCAAAAATCCAGCAACTTCCTCAGTCGTGAGCACGGTGGCCAATTCATCTGTCACTCCCAGGATGTCTGGGGATGTAGGGAAATCCCACATAACGATTCCCTTGGCAGCGTGGTTGATGCTTATCATGGTCATAACCACCTCCTCCGCAGCAGTGGGATACCTAGTCCAGAAGGTCTCATTACCGAACGCTTGAGGTGCGCCCCAGTGAGTCTTAGGCCAACCGATGATCTCATCATAATACGCAAAGTTGTCCAATCGATCTGAAATATCTTCAAACCGACCGTTGCAGTCGTCACAGCCGCAGCAGCCATATGTTTCATTGCATGGGGTGTTGTATACAGTAGACCAGCTAGTATTCGTCGAAATCGGATAGACATCGGAGAGAATGATATCAGCACCAGAGGCATAGTCCTGATAGTAAAAGTCGTAACAGTTCAAGGCCAGGGATACGGGATGGTATAGATCCAGTTCTCTAATGGTCTCATATGCGATTGCAGTCGAGTTGAGCGGGTTACTTTTCCCATCGGGCTCATCGCCTGTATACCACAAGAGTATGGATGGATGGGAGCGTAGCCGCGTGACTTGGTCGATCATTGTTGTCAAGTTACTATAGTCCCATCGTACATCGTACTGGAAAAAGAGCCCAAGTTCGTCGGCTCGCTGCAGATATGGCTCGAATTCGTCCCAGGGGAAGGGGGTATCACCTAGATCCCCGGTGGGTACAATATGAATCACATTGTAGCCCTTTGCGGCAAATTCGTCCAGCGTTGAGATATTGGCATACCAGTAAAGGGACCATTGTACTGACAGTAAGTTTAGCTATTGTGCTCATTGAGATCAATTGAATGCGGGTATACCAAAACTCACCATAATAGGTATATGGGAAGAGGGGTTTCCATTCAGTTTGGCTTCCTTTTATGACCGAAAGCCCACCATACAAGTGATCCAGGCGAGTGACACTTCCGCCATCTGTTCGCTGTGGTAGGCGGTAGAGCTCGGTGGTGGCTGAAAATTTTGTTTTGTTGTTACCATGAGATAATGTTCCTACGACGGAGATATTGTACGGTGTCATTTGAGGAGGCAACTTGTCAAAAGTGATTGGTATCTCATTGTCACTGGAGCCGACGGCCACTGACTGATGGTGGGAAATTATGGAGGCACCACCCGAGGTTATTACCAGGGACAGGCTGAATCGTTCACTATTTTGAGATGAGGTAGCGACACTTGGAAGTGGCTCTCCTGTCAGATAAGATATAGCCGCGTCGATCAGTAAGCTTCCTTGAGAATCACTCTCAAGATAGATGTTCATTCGAGGTCTGACTTTCAGATCTAGAAGCGGTATCGATGATTTGGAAGGTTCTTCGAACCATCCGCCAGGGTTGAAAGAGTCATTGCTATATAACATACGTCCTATCAGACTTACAGGTCGTTATGTAACTTAATTAAAGCCCAGAGATTTCATCATACCTTGCTTCATAGGCCTTTCCGCACCATATATTGACTCCAGGTGGATTGTTGAAGCTAAAAGCACGAGGCACGCCCCCGAGAACGACAGCTAGGGACAATATCGATTTCGGCCACATCGTGATTGCTTGTCAAAAGTGACGAACTTATTAGAAATTTGAGACATTTCACTTCTTATTACAGGGGTTTTTATATACATTTTCTCAGTATTCTCCCGGCTCCAATCACTTCCCCGCACCAGGCCACCATCAACACAACATTCCGTTGCAGTCACTGCATATATGCCACTTACGTACCACTCTCTTCAAGGATGTAACCGTTGATCACCGTCCCTCAACTTCGGTATCAGTATCAATCAATCGATGCAACAAAGGAACAACAAGAAATGGCCCGGCTTAAATCTTATTTCGAGAGCCAGCAATGTTGATACGAGAATCTGGCCAATAAGTATGGAGTACAAATTTGTCGGCAAAGTTCGGTCGAGATGCCGAACACTCAACGATAAGCTAGCTCATGGCCTTACCATATAGCAATTCCTGCCCGCGTTCCATCTATAAGATAAGACTTAGCGGGTTCCACCGCTCATCATTGTAACAATTGGGACATGTCCCGCTATAGCAATGTCACTGTACCGTCTCTACAGTGGGGATAACAGATAGGAAACAATATACTGAATCGCCCCTCAATTGGATTTCGTCACACCGCCCGTCGGCTGCTCTGGTATTAACAATGTTGATGGGTATATATTCGGGGGTTGGAATGGTGGTAGTAGTGCTTTTGCAGTCAATAGGAGCTGCGGAAACTGGAGACATCGCAAAATGCGGCTAGATACCCAAGCCTCCTTGGTCTTTGGGCTTGCTCTTGCAACGGCAGTCCAAGGAGCCCTAGACTTGGTCAGTCAGGTACGTAAAATGATTTATCAGATGGGATCCTAGTTAGTAAATCTACTAACAGTACACATAGTCAACTCCTGTTTCTCTTGAGTCCTATTTCAACAACAAGGCTTTTGGATCGTATCCCGGCTATGCCGCCTTTGATGCATTGAATGAATCCTATCCGGATCCCAGTATCATTGGTATCAATGGGACCTATACGTCGAAATCAACTGGGATTGTCTATGACTTTCCTGGTCTTCAGCCCGCTTCGGCTCCAGACAATGTCATCTGCGAAGGACAGACAATCGCCGTCCCCAGCTCGGAATATTTTTCGGCCTCGATCTTGGTCTCATCAGACGTCGAGCTTTCTACTGTCTCTGGGAACATAACCTACATTTATTCAGATAACTCTACTCTTATATCTGAACTACGTAGTTTGCCTTGGTGGGCATTCCTGACTATCAATCGTGGTGAGATCATTTTCCCCTATCGCTACACGGCGAATAGTACGAATTTCAATACAACACATATCTTTGAATACACCGCCGCTCTGGACCCGAGCAAAACTCTCACCTCCATCACATTACCAGATACAACCAACGCTACTACTGGGAGACTGCACGTATTTGCCTTGTCTTTGTGGAATGCAGCGTCCTCATCAGCTCAAGTGCAATTTGTGCGGCCGACCCAGAAATGGACAACCGAAGGAAACCAAGTTATAGAGGTCACCATAAACAATTCTGGTCTTGACTGCATTTCCGGAGAGGGCCTGATGGTCTCAATTGTAATGCCTGGGGTACAGACTTTGGAGCCTGGCCATATCAAGAGATTGTGTCCCGGTGACCAGAAAAGAGTAGATATAGGGGTGAATGGCACAGCCACTGGTCCAGCTGAAATTGTTCTAAATCATGACCGGTTTGCTGTACAACAGCATGTTGCAAATGTTTCTATTGGCTTGACGGAGTGGACATCAGACTTATCAAATCTTGCGCAACACGAGAGTCCCCAATGGTATGATGATGCCAAATTTGGAATTTTCATCCACTGGGGTCCATACTCGGTTCCCGGATGGGGTAATTCGACTCCGTATGAGAGCTATGCAGAGTGGTTTTGGTCAGTTCCCGCCTGTCCCCTTTCTCAGAAGACTTCGAGGAAGTATTATCAAATTATGTGCTAACAGTCAGTAGGTGGTATTCCACTCACACAGCAGCCGACAAATCTGACTTCTACGACTACCGACTGCGCACCTTCGGTCCTGACTGGAACTACGATGATGGTTTCGCTAACTTCACCGCAGCTAATTGGGATCCAAAAGCTTGGGTTGATCTAATCTACGCATCAGGTGCAAAATATTTTGTCTTGACAACCAAGCATCATGATGGCCTTGCGCTCTTCAATACTTCCGACACCACTGATCGCAATACGCTACACTACGGTCCCAAGCGAGATCTTGTGCAAGATCTTTTCGATGCCGCAAAAACCCATCAGCCAACGTTAAAGCGCGGGACTTACTTCTCCCTCCCAGAATGGTTCAACCCTGACTTTGGTCCCTATGGCTTTGCCCAATTGCCCGGGAATTCTTCTACAACCTGGCCGGGGATCATTGCACGTAACCCATACACAGGTCTTGAAGAGCCCTACACGGGACGACTTCCCATTGACGACTTCATCACTGATTTGATGGTACCACAAATGGAGATTCTTGCTTATAATTACTCTACAGATATCCTGTGGTGCGACTGTGGTGCCGCTAATGGAACTGCTCCCTTCGCGGCTTCATGGTGGAATCAAGCACGAGCAGAGGACCGACAGGTCACCATAAATTCTCGCTGTGGACTAGCCGAGGTTGCGGATTTTGATACGCCGGAGTATGCAACTTTTTCGACGGCGCAAAGACGCAAATGGGAGTCTAATGAAGGAATGGACCCTTACAGCTATGGCTATAATCGCGCAACGGCCAGTAGTGCTTATATGAATGCTACTACCATTATACAGGACTTAGTTGACATGGTCAGCAAAAACGGAAATTTCTTGCTAGACATTGGTCCCCGTGCCGACGGTACCATCGTCGAAGCTGAAGCGGACAATCTTCGCATGGCTGGAGAATGGATTCACTCCCATGCCGAGGCCATTTTTAATACGACCTACTGGTTCGTGATGCCGGAAATCGCAAACCAGAATGTTAGATTCACGCAGACAAATGATGCGTTTTATATCTTGTTCTTGGAAGAGCCAACAACAAGCAGCATATATATTGATGCACCTTTGCCATTGTTGAAAGGCGATGTCGTTTCTGTGGTCGGCCAAAATCACTCCCATTCGCATATTAGATGGGAGGAAGGGCAAGGCGAAAATGCAGGTTCAATTCCGGATTCCGGATTCACATTTCATGTCCCGGAGTCGGCCTGGAGAGGAGAGATGTATTGCTGGGTCCTAAAAATTGAATATGCAGCATAACAACCAAAAACACAAAGACCAAACCCGGTATATCATGAATGCATGATATTTCTACAAAACACACACTTTAGTATAGCAAACCGCATGATTACCTTGGACAATACTATAAGTAGAGTAATCTTGGAAACATACTGTGAGCTGGACGTTGTAGTTGTGTGATGAGCACAGCAAGTGCTTTGAATAGAATCGTATTCTTGTTTCAACTAGCCTATGATATAAACGATGCACGATGTGAAGTGTCTAGAAGTCCCATACAGCCTATCCTAATTGAATGTATGCGGAAAGCAAGTTGGGACATCATTACCAAATCCAATCGCCTCTGACTCGAGGACCTGCAACCCCTCTAGGGAGCTAGTCATTCGGAAAGTTAATAGAGCCATTCCCACGAAGTCGACATTGCATAGATTGTTTGGGGGGGAGTGCAGGTAGAAAGAGAGAGGCTCTGATGTGACTATCAAAGGCCTTTTTTGTGCTGAACATTTCTCGGCAAGTCAGACAGCGGTATATATGGTGGTAAGCAGGCCAAAACCGCTGCTTGACATGTCTTATAGCTTGCAGATGAACAGACCATGACAGGTCTAGAAAGCGTTCGGAGTTTTCCAGCATATCTGGTGAGTATATTCGCGTCTTGAATGACTGTGGCTATGTCGTGTCTTGAGATCAAATGTCCATTAATTTCGATGAAGACGATCAGAAGTGGAGGTGAGTACTTTTTCCGGGTGTTTGTCGGGTTCAAGAGTGATTTGAAGAGGAGCAGAATGCTATTCCAAGTATCAACAAAAGGCTGTATGTTGACCATTAATAACAACACAAAAAGATACTGAAGTGTGTTTGGTCCAGCCAATACAGCAAGGTGATGTTGGGTCCTTCCAACCCTAGGTTGATCCGGAGCCTTGACAGACCAACCGTGAGCGGACAGGTACACCAGGCATTCGATCCATACTCCTTCAAAGGTAGGTGCAGCTTCTAGAAGCATGATTATCCTCGAAAATGCAGGATAGATAAAGATTAACACATGTTCCCAAGGATCAGGAGGTTCCTTCCGGAGTTGCTCTGAAAACGAGTGTGTGCCATGCCGCCATACACGTGCGGGCATTGAGTATTTACCATCCAGTTGTTTTGACACCGTATTATCACAAGCTAGAACGAAATCAAGATGGCCATGCAGGAGCTTTCTATGCAGTGCAATGAGCGTCTGCCATTGTGTGTCAGTCAACTTCCTGGCGTCGTCGAATGTCTGCTTTTCAATCTCCACACATTTGCTCTCAACCATTACTAAGCCCGCATATATGGACTTAACTTCATCGACCAGCTGCTCCTCGGTTATGGATCGAGTCTCGGGCTGAGAGAATAATGCTTCTTGCAGATTGCTGTTATCAAACCTTGAGATCTTCATCGCATCTCTTTGGGTTCTTGCGTGGATTGTGTCGGACGATTCTTCCATTTCCTTTTCTGCTTGGATGTTCTCCGTCCCGGTACGGGCTCCGGTAATGTTTGATCGAAATCGGTCCTTATCCTGGAAGTCCTTGTCTTCTGGCGTTCTTTTAAGCTCCATCCTTTGACGCTGATCATCGCAAAGGTTATTGAAGGGGGGAATATGGAAAGAGGGTCTGCTTGTTGTGTCTGGTGAAGTAATGAGAGACCAGTCAGAGTGCTGTATAGGGACAACGGCGCGGCGACTGTAATGGGAGCTTGCCTAAAGCAATATGAGCGTCAAGATAGAAAATGGCATAAGTGAGACCAAGACGTACTCTATGAGGAAGTCTGCATGAATCCATGCAAGCAGCAAGCCTGATATTATCCACACCCCCAGGTCTCTAAGATTCTGCACATTAGCTCACATATCAGCATTGACAGCAATGCATTTTCTCATACGTTTTTGCAACCCATTCTATCCAAGAGACTTTGGCTTGGTCTTGATTCTGGAAATATAAGACCAGTACGGCGGATGTACAGTGCACTAGAACCAGTAGTTTGTGCGCGATCCTGCTGTACATGGCAATGCGAAGAGGTTCAAAAAGGCATACCAGAATTGGCTCCTGGCCTAACAGACTAGAACAGTAAGGTAAAGGATGGAATGGTGCAAAGATATAGATCGATAAGAACAGCGGGGAGAGGAGAAGAAGAGTGAAGAGAATCAACATTGAAAGAAGCCGACCGCTGCGATCCTCTTGTAGACGGCTTGCAATTCTCGGCGCTAGACGTAGGTGGCTGAGCAGTCTATCTTGAGCTGTGGTTGGTCATGTTGATCAGGCTGATCAGACTGACATTTTTCTTTCCGATGGCCGGCGTGAACAGAATGACGCTCATCATTGCTTAAGTTTCAAGCTATCCTCCATTTTGTACTTCAGCAACCTCCAAGGTTGTCGCTGTTTTCCATCCTATCCGTCCGTTCTTGATAGCGATATAGCAAAAATATCCCTCCGTTTAATCGATGCAGACCTGTATATTTTGGTAATGCCAATGAGGGGACCACCTCGCGCAACGAGCCGTGATGCCGTAACCGATCCGATAAATCCATATCAATATGAAAAGGCGGAGCACAGCTGGACATCGGACAACACGCAAGATGCGGATGACTTCACAAAAGACAGAGCAGAATTGCCTCGGCGCTCTTTTTACATTGTGACCCTCGCAATATCATTACATTTTCTGTTCACTCTGAAAACGTCTGGGTTTACGCTCCAGGAAAGAACCGGGGGGTTCTACTCGGTATGACTCCGCAATACTACTTGCACTCACTTTGCTGACACAAGATGTCTAGGTTTGTGATGGAAATCTTAAGGACCTGCGATATCTGCCTGAATTTCTACGACCCTTATTTACCTGCGAGTCTTTCGTACTTGGGGGCTCCTCTTTGATTGCAGGGTACTTATATTGTGTGATAGAAGTGTTTTGGGAGGGTCGGTGGAAACAAAAATACCTGCCATGGGTTTGTGCGGCTGGTTCAGTTGGCCTGGTGCTTGGAGGATTGTTTGTTCGCGAGCCTGCATCTATATTTCTGGGGATGTTGTTTGTTGTTCTGGATGTCTGCATGGTTTCATGCCTAGTCGTCGACTTATTCTCCCGTTGGTGACTGGGCCGAAGAGGCGGTATGGCCATTCGCTTTTGTTGGTGATTAGAGACAACACAAAGTGTGCTATCATTATGAACAATCTTAAGACAGAGGTCTAGTATCATCAGGGCTTTCAAGAAGCCTTGCTGGGTCCTTACAAATGTCCCTATATTTTCGCTATTGGTACGGCTTACGAGCTGCACTGCTGTTTTAGATTCATGGAGAGTTGTCAATTGCGTTGCCTGCGCACACCTCATGATCAATGTTTGTGGCGAACTCCCTGAATCAGCCTTATCCGGTTTGTACGACATGTTAAAGACTCCGACCTTCAAGCGCCGATTTGTACTGCATTTCCAGCTTCTTGGAGGAATTACAAGGGATTGACAGTCTGGAACTCTGATTATACTATACTTGTCTACCAGTCTGCCACACCAAAACACCACCCCCGGGAGCCAGGAATGAAAGGCTCTAATTCAGGTTAATTGATACATGGGTAGGTAGAGGGCTGCGGTTGAAAGGGGAAAGCTCGAGAGAATCTTCAGCCGTGTGCTTCATGGCGAATGGTACGGAGGGAGTACTTAAATGCACTGCAATTTTAGGTCCTGTGAGGGTTTGAGATCTCCGCTTTGGCAAATAGGTGCAATACAATATCACATCTCATGATCGAGACCTCCGCACTGACCTCTTCTATACTGTCATTGGTGCAACGGATGCACCGCATGGCTTGCTTGAGGTGTTATGAGCCCTGCCGTCATGACCGTCAAGCATGGAATTCGTGGCTATGCAAACCAACCAAGCCCTCATGCACTGCAACTTTAGCTTCCTAGGGGTATTGCAATACGGAGTCTATGTTGGCTGAGGCTCAAAAGGAAAAGGCCTCAAAATGAGATCTTATTCACACGTAATTTCCGCGAATGATAAATGCGGCTTACTTCGCACTGCAACTTTAGCTTCTTTGAGGTGTTGCAGTACGGACTTGGGTCTATGTTAGGAAGAGGCTCAGAAGGAAATAAAACTAGGCAGGCCTCAAAATGAGGCCTGTCTGTGTGACCGAGGAGCTACGAGTGACGTGTTCGTCGTCTATCTTCCCAAGTCAGCCAATACCGACCTGCCATCTTTTTGCACTGCAATTTTAGTGTCTCTCGGCAAGTGGTGCAGTCAGCCTTGTAACTACGTATAACTAGGCTCCCAGCCTCCTATTTTTGCACTGCGATTTTAGCGTCTCGGAGAAGTTACATACCTAATTGATAAGTAAATGACGAGGCAAAATACGTGAAATATTTGATGATTGATAAAACAAAGTAGTGAGAAAAATCTATCCGAACTACCAAATAGCTGGATCCCAAGACAGAACAATATCTGCTGGTCAACTATCTTAATCAAAGCAGAATCTATCATCCATGTCGCTCAAGCGCCTGCTTAATCCTGATGATGGAACCGATGCAGGCGATGCGCGGTCACGGAATCGCTCCTTTTCGCAAGAAGCAAGGCCAGAGAATGCCGAAGCCGAATCCTCCTCCTAGTAAGAGTCGTTCACCGGCATAGCATTATTCTGTACTCATGTAGACAAGTTACCCGAGTCCTTATGGAAGTGATGCGCTGCTACTAGGGCCGTCCTTCCAAAATCATCTTTACGCGGACAATAATGTCTTGCCCAATATTACAACCGAATCAGCCTTTTCAAGCCAGGATGGCCTCTTTGTTCCCTATGATCAAAGCTGGTTTTCTCAAACAGAGTCTGATAATCTGATGTCAATTGATTCTACGCCTGCTTTCAACTCCATCGATTCAGCGGAGGGTCCCCAAGAGGCATTTACTGCAAATATTAGGATTCCGGTCGCAGAAGAGCTAGTATTATACGGAATGGTTAGTACCCTCCTAGGAATATAGTACATCAGGAAGAATTGTATTCATGGATGCGTAGTTCTACAATGAGAAGGTCAAACTTGTGGGACAGGGCGAAGAACTGCAGAAAAGAGTACAAGAACTGAAAAATGGCGGCTCCTCCCTTCCTAGAAGCTATACCCTCCGTGTCCGACCCTCGGCCGATTTGCAATTGTTTCTCAAATTTGCCGATAACGGTGATCTGGGATATCTTAGTGAGAAGATGGAGCGGGGGCTCAAGGATCTCGTTAGTGAGCCCAACATTGAACTTGATGCTGTAGTCAACCTACAAAGTCTCAGTGACGCAATCCGACGGGCTCAAAAACAATCAGATGCAGCAATTCGTGTAGATGTGAATATTTACGGGCCAGAAGCTTCTCGTGATCGAGTCGGAAAATACCTCTCGGATAGGAGCCTTTTCTTACAACCTCCCAATGAGCGACGCTGGGGAGCAAGATATGATAATCCGCATATATTGCAATTAGACGATTTACCGGAGTCAGACACAGAGGATGCTAATTCTGATAACGATGCTGCCTCTTCCAATATATCTTCAGAACAGAATGAAGATTTTCAAAAGACGATAGCGGAAGTCTTCAACTCGTTGACCCGGTCAGAAGAGCTCCGTGGAGTCAGGGGAAGCGAAGGCTTGGATAGAGCTCTCTATCCGTAAGTTGCTACTCACAAACGAAAATTATATCTAAGACTGATCTCCAATACTCAAGACATCAAGAAGAGGCTTTATTTTTCATGTTGCAGCGAGAGACTGGCGATATACCGGCCAAGTATCGCCTTTGGCAACCAGAAGCAACAGATGGAGAACAAAAGTATCAGGCCGTGAATTATTATCAAACTACAAAGCTAACTCTTCCAGGTATCGACACGTTATCACCAAAGCTGAGCAAGACGAATTACCTGACGAAAGCGGCGGGGGTATTCTTGCCGATGAAATGGGAATGGGAAAATCCCTGACCACCCTGGTATTGATCGAGAAGACTCTGAGCGATGCACTCAAATGGGCAGAAGAACATAAGACTCAATCGGATGATATATTGGCCAAGCGGCAGTGTCGAGCAACGTTGGTAATTGTTCCTTCTCATGGTAAGTGGTTTGATACAGCAGCTCACCATGGCTGGTTCTAGAGCTGACCTTTCTTCAAGTCCTAATTAACATGTGGACAAGAGAAGTAGAAGAGTATGAATTCCTAGTCCTATTTCCAAACTGATACTAATATGTGATTACCAGTCATTTGGACAACAGCCTGAGGGTCTTCAAATATCACGGAAAGGACCGGAAAAAGCACCTGAGTGATATAGAGCATTCTGATATTGTTATTACTACCTATAATACGCTTGCCAGGGAGCATGGAATCAAAAATAACGGCGGTAGTCAAAGTCCTTTACATGATATTGAGTGGTATCGTGTGGTTCTGGATGAAGGTAAATTCAACCGACGAGAAAAGTCAGTGATAGAAATGCTGACTCTGAAATAGCCCACATAATTCGTAGCCAGGCCACAACCTTTCATCGTGCAGTGCGCGATCTATCTGCAAAATCTCGATGGTGTTTGTCCGGAACTCCCATTCAGAACAGTTTAGTCGATCTCGGAGCGTTGCTCATTTTTATCCAAGCAAAACCCTTCCACCACCCGGGAATCTTCCGTCACTGGATTTCCAATCCATTTGAAGCAATTTCAACAAGGCACCGGGCTATAGAGAGACTCGCTCTTCTACTTGAAGGAATATGTCTACGACGCACAATCGAGAGAGTAGATCTCCCAGGCCAGCGAGAGGAGATACATCCCATCGACTTTACACCGGCTGAGCGTAGGCAGTACGAGGAAACAAAGAAGGCGATGCAGCGCTTCGTTATCCAAAAAGTTGGAGAATACAATGAACAGAAAACGTTTGGCATGTTCCAGATATTTCTGCAGCTTCGGAGTCTTTGTAACCATGGGACATATCAACGACCCTTCTCATGGACCAAAAAAATGCTGCTTGATGAGGAAGCGGACCCTGTCTGTTCTATCACGCGTGATAGTCTGACCCGTTGCGTGGGATGCAGAGAGCCCTTGCCGTTGATTTCTGGAGACAGTAGGCCGGCGTACGCAGAAAATTGCAAGCATGTTCTGTGTAAAGAATGCTCGCCAGTCACAGAACGTTCGTCAAACCCGGCATTGCGGCCCAGCTGTCCGATATGCAAATCTCGAAGAGCCATGCCTTTTTCCTTCAGTCAAAATAGTCAACCTCCATCCCAAGACTCGACGGAAACAAATGATGACGATGATGGCTACTTACGGTCAAATGGTGTCTCGTCCAAGATGATGAGGCTTGTATCAGATGTTCAGAAAAATCTAAATACCACCAAAAGGTAAGTCCATAATCTAGGCCTACGGAAAAAACTTGAAGTCTGACTCGGTTACAGTATCATTTTTTCATGTTGGACAAGAACACTCGACCTCATTGGAAAACATTTGAGGAGCGCCAACATAGAGTACGCTCGTATTGACGGAAAGACACCGCTATCCCAGCGCCAGAAGACTCTCGATAATTTTGATCGTACGAGAAACATATCTGTTCTGATAATGACTACGGGTACTGGAGCTCTTGGGTGCGTCCTAGAATTTACATTCACTTCTTCAACGATGGACGAGAGACTGATTACAGATGTAGCTTGAACCTCAAATCGGTAAATCGAGTCTTCATAATAGAGCCTCAATGGAACCCTGCTGTTGAGAGTCAGGCTATTGCACGCGCAATCCGTCTAGGGCAGACGGAGCAGGTACTGGTAATAAGATATCGCGTGAAGGGCAGCATCGAGGAGGTGAGCTGAGTTCCCTACCATACTCTAAGATCGAGTGGCTAACCTCCAATAGAACATGTGCGAGCAACAAATGCAAAAGCTGAAGATAAGCAAGATGGATTTCAGAAAGGACTTCTTGACTGTACCAGCCAGCCTCTCCGATGTCGATAGTGAAACTGTTTCAGACCAGGCTACACCGGATTCATCTTCTGATATGGCGATGTAGTGGAGCTCCCGAAGTAGCTTTCTGATGTATTTTCGAGCTTATACAACGCTATTTGACGAGTCACATATATACAGGAAATGAAATTTGCATTTTACACATAAGATTGCGGTCAAATAAGCTTGACATATCGGTATGGTGGGTGATACAGGCACTCTTGGATATACGATATCATTTGCGCATATTCGAATCGAAGGAGCATGGCAGATTTTTGGTGGAAGATGGTAGGGCTCTAGTCTGCAGCATAAACATCCAGGCACAATCAGAATAGGGGGTGCATGATCACGAATCCCCAAAGCCTACACCGCTAAGTTTCAAGAGTGTTAAGACCAAGATGTAGCCTGATACAAAATGTCCGACCGCAGTCGAGGTTGGGGGCCACACTCCCTATCTTGACTGGGCGATTGTAGAGATCAGGGTACACCCCTCCTTTACCCTACCGTAAACAATAGGAGATCGCTATCCGATCTCACAAATTTTCCGGTGACGTGCCATCAATAGCAGGACCATAGATTTCTACGATTACTTACTTACTCTTCGGTCACAGAATATTGACTTTCATATTCTCGTCGAAGTTTATTTTTTGTTGGGGTAATAGAAGCGAGCAAGGCTGAGTCCATATCACGCGACGACGCTGATTAGTCGGTCATTGCAAGGCAGATTATGGAAAAATTCGCCAGCCACAGCCTTGTATACACAACCTAGCCGGGTCGACTCCGTGTCGTCGAGTTGCACAGGCGGTGCTTACTTTGTCTTCTTCTCTCTCCTTCTCTGAGATTCACATCTCTCCTCATGTGAGCTAGCTCAACATGACTAGCTCCCACAATCATGACAAACCGTCCTTTAAGCCGTGCCGAGTTTCAAGTTGCAATAATATGTGCCTTGCCATTAGAGACAAACGCCGTTCTTTGCTGTTTAGATGAGATCTGGCATGACGCTCCTCCTGACTACGGAAAGTGCGAAGGTGATAACAATGCCTATCTTTTCGGCAGGAGTGGAAGACACGACGTGGTGGTGGTCACCTTAGCTGGGGAAGGAAGAGTGAATGCAGCTAGTTCTGCTCAATCACTGAAAATGAGTTTTAATTCTATCAAGCTCGCTCTGCTCGTCGGTATCTGCGGTGCGATTCCTTTCAAGAAAGACGGAACAGAGATTATACTCGGCGACGTGATTATCAGTGAAGTGATTGTCGATGTGAGCCATGGCCGGCTATTCCCTGGCGGTTACTACAGAAAATCGACGCTATTGGATGTGTATGGTCGACCCGACGAGCAGATTCTGGGCCTTATACGCACTTGGAAGACTGCATTACTTCTAGAGAAATTGAGGGGGGAAGCTAAGAAGAACTTGACGGCTCTATTGAAGCATCCGCAAGTGGGCACAGAGTATCCAGGCGCCTGGGAAGACAAACTCTTTCCATCACAATATATTCATATGCATCACTCAGATTGTACAGCCTGTTTGCATGGATTTGCCTGCGAGGACGCTTTGACAGCTTCATGCACTAGCGTCAATTGCGATGTTAATATACTCGTTCATCGTGAACGGCTGCTTGACACGTTCAATCGGCATCCAGAGACGCCAACTCCTTTCATACATTTCGGTTCCATTGGTACCGGAGACACCGTAATGAAGTCGGCCACACACAGAGACGAAATTGCAGACACTGAGAATGTTATCGCATTCGAGATGGAGGGTGCTGGCATTTGGGACAAGTTCAGCTGTCTTGTCATTAAAGGTGTATGCGACTATGCTGATAGCCATAAGAACAAAAAATGGCAGAATTACGCAGCTGCTGTTGCAGCCTCAACAATGAAGGTGGTCTTGGAACAGTATGTAACCTCACAGAGACAACCGCCACCTGGATCATCAACTGGTGAGTCGATATTTAGCACATAATATCTGGTTTCGGTTCCCTCCAAAACCACTAATAAACACATAGTCACTCCCGCAATTCCTTCTGATTCAGCAATTATATCAACAACTCTGTCAGTTGTTCAGGGCACGCATTCTCCTCAAGCTTTATTCGATAATATCTTGAACACCTTTGAGAGCCGCTTCGATCAAGAACAGTGGCTTGCCTTCAAGACTACAAGTGCTGACTCGCTGAAAAGGCTACTGAGGAGAATCCAGGATGAGCAGAAAGCAATGAAATCGGTACAGAATCTTAGAAGAATGGAGCGTTTCCTCAAGGCTGTTGAAAACTTAGACAAACTTATGGAAGAAGCCCTGAGCATGCCAAACATCATTTGCTATGTCTGTGGCCCTCCCAAACTTCTACTTCAGGTAAAAACTTTTGATTTTCCATTTTTCTTATGGTGGATCTGGAATAATGACATCTGCGATTCAGATTGCGAAAGGTCATCCAGACCTACTCGAGGCCTATTTATCCGCATATGAAAAAATCGGTGCAGCACTACCAACATTTGAAGAGTCTCATGAAAGCTTTAAATATCATATGGGACTACAGCGTGTTCTTGCAGAGACTTTTTGCAATATTCTTGAGATCCACTACGGAATGGTTAAAGTATTCTGTGCAAGAGGTACGATTATGGGAATTACTCAGTTTGATGGGCGTCGCTAATGAATCGAACTCATACAGCAATCAAAGAGACTTTTAAATCGCTTTGGAAGGATTACCATTACCGTCTTGACCATAGTCTCCATCAACTCCGTTCACATAAAGCGTTGATAGAAGACGAGGTGAGAACACCAGCCGGTTCCTTCAGAGACGTATCCGCGGATTCACAGCATATCCGAGATCACATTCAACAAATAGCGGAGAAGACTTTCGAATTTGAAAAAAACGAAAGAGAGAGACAAAGAGACGTTTACAATGAAGTCCGTGACTGGTTTTCATATTCTCGAAATTTGCCAGAGGACGCCGAAGTCGAAAGTGAACATGGCAGGTATTGCTACGACCGAGAACAATATTCTGACACCGGGGACTGGATCTTGAGCCACGATAAGATCCAAAAATGGCTATCTCCAGATGTCCAGCAATTGAGTCATTCTATGTTATGGATAAATGGTCGCCCGGGCACAGGTAGTGTTATAAGCTTTCAGTACCTTTCAAGAGGTTGTCTATCATGCTAATCAGACAAAATCTCTTCATTTATAGGCAAAACTTATCTTGCGTCGACTATGATTGAAGCTTGCCTTAGAGATACCTCGAGAGTGACTGCCTACTTCTATTGCAGTGAGAAGATAGAGGGTAGAACCACTGCTATTGCAGTAGTTCGTGGTGTCCTTTACCAGTTGGTACGGCATCATCCTGAGTTAGCTCCCTACTGCCACGAAAAGATGAGGAACTCCGATAGCACAATCCTGTCGTCTTTGAAAGTAGCAAAAGAAATTCTAGCAGTTTTTTGCGAGAGAATTCCACAGCTATATGTCATAATCGACGCAGTTGATGAGTGCGAATCCAGTGAGGAAGTAAAGAACTTGCTAGATACCTTCAAAGATCTTACTCAAAAGTGCGATGATCATTCGCCTGGAAAGCTGCGCATTCTCTTCTTCAGCCAACCGACCTCCGAGATCAGGAATTCGCTTGCCTCTGCCGATTCCCTTGCATTGACTCCAGAGCTAAGTGTCAATGATATTCGAAAATACTGTCAGCACAGAACGCGAGAATTGGAGAAGTTCGAATTTAGCAATGAAGATATCAAGAATGTCGTGGATATCATTTGTGCGAGAGCGGATGGTAAGTGATTCTCTATAAATGTCATTACGATTGTTTTTGAACTCTTTTCTAGGAATGTTCCTATTTGCAAAACTGGTCATGAACAACCTAGCAAAGCAGCCCAACCTTGCATTGTTTCGCAATGAAATCGCTAGTGCAAGGTTGCCGAATGAAATCGATCAAGCGTACGTTCACATCAATCATACAATAAATCTTCATTAATGCTTACAAATTCCCAGATACTCCCGAATCATGGAGCGTCTCGAGCGAGATCTGGGGCCAGCGCAGTTCAAGTACACGCTGTTGTTGCTGGGGTGGTTAGTCTGTTCCAAAAGGCCACTTAAATGGACAGAAGTTCAGTCAGCATCATCAGTGGAAATTGACGTATGGAATAATTCCAATGTGATGAATACGGAAATAAAGTTACGAGATGATGTACACGAACTATGTGGATCTCTTGTCCAGGTACTTCAAGGCGACAGAGTTGAGCTTGTTCACAGTACTGCAAGAAGGTATTTTAACTATTCCTATGAAGCAATATCCGATATGCTGATCATAAACAAGATTCATCATTGAGCAAAGCGGAATAGATATTGCAGAAGCAGAATGCGATCTTACTCTTCGATGTCTGCAATATCTCACGCTAAATATCTTCGAGCCCCAGATAAGAGACAAAGACCTCCGTTTCTACGCACTTAGAGGGGATATGGCGTTCCAAGATTATGCTGTATCTACATGGTTTATGCATGTCAAGTCAATGGTGGATACAAGCCTTGGTCTTGTGATCAAAAATCCAGAATCTCCCGAAATCAACAATCAACTAATCAGAATACGTCATGTACTTGGTCGCTTCATACAGTTTTATGATAAAAGCTTTCCAGGCGATGATATTCAGCAACAGACTCAACAGGATTGCCAGGCATTTTGGCAGTTTCCTTTCCATGCCGATCTTGTTAAGATCTGGCAACATATCCGTTTGGAACAAAGCAAGGACCTGGTCGCCCGAAACACCGTGAGTATTGATCAACTCAAGGATTCATTGGGACGAAACCGCCGACGACTCGAAAAACTGAGCGCGACCGAAGATGTGGATCTCAGCATGTATGGAGAGTTTATCTTTCGATGTCCAAAAGTACTCTGCTTCTTCTTTCACGAAGGCTTCAAGACCGCGCAGGCGCGTGAGAATCATGTGAATCGCCACGATAGACCTTTCCACTGCACGATTGAGAATTGCACTACAGAAGGGCTGGGATTGGCATCTGAGTCTGCACTCCGGAGGCACCTCAGAACGTTTCATCCAGACCAGTGTGATCTCAGTGAGTCCTTTACCCGCCTTAATAGAGGGCCTACAAGTCAGGCACGTTGGGAATGTGACGAGTGCCACAAGACATTCGTGAGAAACCTCATTCTGCAGGATCATAAGTTGACTCACCGAGGCGAAAAGCCGTGGGCGTGTTCGGAATGTGGGAGACGATTCACTAGAAGATATGATATGACAAGACATGAAAAGACGCACGAAAAAAGGCGGTCGTAGATTCTGGATGAGTACAATAGCGTCAATACATACATCTTCTCATTATTGTCATTAAATCATTTGCTGTACTGTCTGAACTACCGAGGTTAGGTCAAGTAAGGTCACATGATGCAATAAGCGCACTAGTGCAGAAAAGGTAAGTTCAAAACACGAAACACGTGACATGACCTCGAGCAAGGCAGCTCCCGCGACCGCGATTGGCTGCGTCACGTCGCGTGGAAGAAACACGCTTCCTTCTCTCTTCCAGCTAAAGCTGGTTGTTGCTTCACGACATCATGCCTTCCTATCTCAACCACGTCGTGCCTGATTTTCTTCCTCTCCAGCCTCCTTCCACTACATAATCTCCTCCTCCCTCCATTCTCTTCCTCGTCTTCTTCCTTCATCCTCCCTCTTCTTTCTTTAATAATACTACCTCTTGATCCTCCCTCGCGAACATCCGGAGTCACCCAATCAGCGCCTTGCGTTGAGAATTCTGCATGAACCAAGATCCCACCCTACATTCCAGTGTTCTTTGAAGCAACTTGTTTCACTATCTTCACCCGCATATCGTACATACTCTCCGTTCTCCCAGCCGACGAGACCGAATCCTTGCATAACACACAGCGCTAGAGAACCTTAGATCCCCTCACAACACTCACCGCAACTATTCAGACCTGAGGAACTACGCGCGAGATCTACACTATCGAGGGATAATTCCACTGGTGCTTTGCGATTACGAATCTTTTCACCTCTTCACAACTTTCGTGTCGTCGTTTCGACAGAAAACCGCGTATGGTGGAAGATAACATTTGTGGCTGGGATGGAAGTTCAGGACGGTATCACCATCCGGCCCATGAGGTGTACGTCCACTTGAATGTTTCCTTGACGGTTTACGCAGACAGCTAATGGATTGTTGCAAATAACAGTGAAAGTTCTCTATACATTCGATGACCAAAACAAGACGAATTGCTTAGCTCGATGGCCGCATCTACTTGACATACAAACGGCATACCTCGATGAAAAAACACAAATAGGTGTCATTGAGCTGAAGACATGTATACAGGCTATTGTGTCCGCGAGGTCAGTTACCACTCTCCATTCGAGTCAATCAATCTCTTTCCAACCTAGTCACTAATTGTGTTACAGCCCGGAGCTGGTGGCGAAACTTGGTCAAGACTATACGGTTTATGCATATGATTATTCAGAATATGAAACCCCTCTGGTTGGCCAAGGTATGCTATCCTGGGTGCTCGCCTCCGCATCGCCAACGCCCAATGCACCTGCACACCAATCAAAAACTATTGTCACCGGGCGGGTGAGCAAAAATGTCCTGGGACTGTTCTCGAAGGGCGCACAGGAGACACTCGAGGTGAAACTACGGCTTGTACCGGTACCCACCCTAATGCAAAGCGAATATCTCGAAAGCATGCAACGCTATCGAGAACTGAGCAATATAATCCCGCAAGAATTTGATGCTCAGGCCTGGTCTTCCTTTGTTCAACAAAACCCTCACATGTTCGCGCCTAGTCAGCGCCCATCGTCTACACAGAGCGCCAACGGGCCCATCGACCATTCTGGTATACAAAAGTTGCATCAGCTTTTGAGTGAAGGCTCTACCCCCAGAGAGTTCCCATCGACTCATCTGGATTCCACGGCATCATCCCCCGTGGATCCTCCAAGCCGAAGCGAGACGCCAGTTGGCATGCAGATGACTACACACATGTCTAGGCAACCATCTATAGTAGGCCATGGTCGAAGAGGAAGCGAAGTGTCTATTCGTCCATTGTCACGAGCATCTGTCCATGAGTCAGACTTTCAACGCCCGGGTACAACGACCCGCCGAGGATCAATCTATTCAGGATACGGGAGTGGCGATGAAGCGATGGACCACCCTCCACGAAAGCGCGCTAAGCTGTTCAGGGCTGATGTAACCGGTAAAGATGACCTTAATATTGAGCGTCAACCTGGTTCACTTCGTGTAGCTGCGAGCACGGCTGCGTCTGTCCGAATTCATCGTCCAACGCCAATCAACGCCATCCAATCATCGGCTACTACAGGTTCTCTTGAAGAACCTGTTCGCCCACCTACACCAATTTCTCGCAACCCGAGTGAAGGGCCACGACGAGGGCGCCCCGCTCCGAGTCTGCTTCGCGAATCGTCAATCAATAGCGCAACGAGCTACAGGTCGCCCTATGCAGCATATGATGACATACCATCAACTGATTTGCCAGATACTTCCCCCGATGACCACCGGTATCAGGGTATCTTCGAATCACAGTTTAGCATGCCATCATCTCCACCTATAATAGATGCAGGACTACCTAGTCGCTCGAGCCCCGTCCTCCCTCCTTTACCCATACAGCCTGACTCCGGGTTCATGAGTGCGACACTAGAGGACTTGATGGATGAAGATGGCTGTATCCGGGCAAACTTTCATGAGAATAACACAACAGGAATGACTGACTGCGAACCCACGAAACAGGGCCGCCAAGATCAGGTGACAGGGCATCAAAACTCCCTGGCCACTCAGGGTTCTGTTTCTCAGCAGCAGAATGACGACTATCTGGCTAGTGACGGCGCCTACGATATGTCTTCCAGGGAGGCACCAACACTACCCCCTCAACATAGCTCCACGGCTTCGCGACCATCATCCCGAACGAGCATCAGGCCCGCCCAAAAGTTGGCACCTGCTCCACTATCTCAAAGTGAGATCGAGCAACTGATGAGTTCGATCCCTGCGAGCGACCCGGTCTTGCCACCTTCGGGCTACATGCACCATGCGAATACATGGTCTGGTCCGATGAGTGACATGCCGTCTGTTGAAACTCCATTACCCCAGTCTGTTGAGGAGAGGGGTAAGGGACGAAGTGGAGCGGGCGCACGGCGAGTACGTCAAGTCCAGGCTCGACTTGAACACTGCATACGAGAAGGTCAAGTCCCTCCCTACTGCAACAACTGTGGTGCTATCGAGACACCTACTTGGAGGAGGGCATGGTCGAAGCACTTCGACGGCACCGAAGAAGATGCCAATGAATATCTGAAGGACCCTATGTGTCTCTTCTGGAAAGCTACAGACAGAGCCGATGACGAGACTATCACCAAATTTCGACTATATAAGAAGACACTGGTGGATGCAGACAAAGACTTTGATCAGATTCTTCTCTGCAACCGTAAGTATATACATGATAAGCTGTTGAAATCTTTCACTGACGCAAAATAGCCTGTGGTCTGTGGCTTCAGAAGTTCAAATGCATGCGTCCAGAAAACAAATGGAACAAACAACCGGCAAAGGACAAACGCAAACGGTCATCTCGCGCACGTAAAGGGCCCCTAACAGGGGGTGCAACTACATCTACGAGAAGCCGGAGCAAATCACAAATGAATTCAGCTCCTGGTTCATCTCCAGCTCATACAGACACGTCCTCCCCAGCTGGTGACAATGGCTCTCAAGCCGGAGATGATAGAGTCACTCCTGCGGTTGAGAATGACAACGAGAATGAGAACGAGACCGAAGAAGCCAACGACTGTGTTGAACTAGATCGCCCAAACAAGCGCATTCGTGCCAGCAGCGCGGAACCTACATCCAACACACTTCAGAGTCGGTGGGACGAGAACGCTGCCGTGGAGGCGCTGAAAAGGGCTATCCAATCGAGTCCTGCACGCAATCTTGATGCACACGCACGGAAGTCACATGATGTAAATCTTACGCCGAAGCCTGTGAGGAGAGCTTTGTTCCCGCATAGCAATCATGATAGTCCCTTGAAGACTTTGGGTGAGTCCCTTTTGAATAGTGCGCGTCGAAGTCCTCGCGTGGCATCACGAGGTTCTGAGAAGATGGTAGCAGAAAAAGAAAATACTCCAGCTGCCACTAGTCGCAATTTGGATGACCTCTTCGAGAGTCCATCCTTCGATTTCAACTTGCGAAATACCCCCACTCCTAAGCGACGGACGCCTCGCTCCAACGAACGACGACTGTCGCTTCCTTACTGCTCGCCTAGTGCCAGTAGAACAAAACACTCTGCGACCGGCGTGTCACCAAACACGCCTCGGTCAAGACAGATACGCTCAAGTTCTGATAAGGACACTTCGTCAGATGGAACTGGTGAAAACAGAAGTGCATTTCCCAGTGTGGACGACATTGTTTTGGATAGCCTTTTCGATCCGTGGCAGTCACTTCCTCAATCGGACATGTACATGCCTTTCTCTGACTGGTCGCCAAGCGCTGATAACAATAACTCGATGTTGCAATTTCCAAGCAATTTCAACGATGACGAAGATCTTATCAATGCAGTGCTCGCAGAATCAGAGCTTGGAAAATCGGCTGATATGGATGTCTCTTTTACAGAGAATGGCACGACGAATGATATGAGTCTGCTCGAGTCTGGAAATAATGAAGAGGGCGAGGCTCTAGTAAGCAAAGCACAGACTGCTGTTGCTTCCATCTAAAGATTTCACTATTGTCGAAACTATATGAATGTTACGACTGCAATGCATGTCATTTTGGATTATTTTCTCTCAAAGCGATGGTGTTTGGGTCTGTCTTTCTATGATGTCTTGACTGCGTTATGGCGTCTTGCTGTGCGTTGTCATATTCTTATTGCATATTCCCCATTCAAGATAAAAAGTCACGAGTCGGCTATTCTTCGTTCCCTATCATCTGGGCATGTTTAAGTATAGAACATTCTGCTATTGTTATTGCTGTTTAAAGTAAAAATACTGAAGAATATGATTTATTGACCTGCAAATCTTCCAAAAACATGCCTCCTGACCCCTATCAACCAGCTGCTTCTTTGATTGGACCCCTTCTTGGTCTAATTGCTACAGGCATGTCCATTACTGGTGACATTGTTGCCAATTTTAGGCGGTGATACGAACAGCATCGTGCAGTATCTGATCAATCCATTGAATAACGAGGGTTCTCTGAAGTAACCAACTGATAGTGGGCGAAACACACAATTTGCGATCGCTGTTGAGAAAGAGGAATTGCCAACCATACGCATCTGTAGAGATTCCAAAAACGGATCCATTGAGCTTGTTGTTTGCTTTTTTGCGAGCATCCTGTACTGCAGCGAGATAGATGATTAATCGTGTGATATCTGTTTCGCCGTGCTCTTTTGTTTCTCTGTAGGCGAATGATTAGTACAGCTGTTTGATCGTACAAGAAGAGTACTACATACAAGACTACCAAGGCCTTGTGTGTCTCCTTCGTCTGGTTTCCGTACATAAGGCAATTTGAAGCCCTTCCTAGGATCCACTGGCTTTTGAGCTCACTCCAGACAGCTAGTGGCACGTCATAGAACCAGGTGAGGCGTTCCGAGTCTCCGCCGTCGATATGGTCAAGTCGGTCGAGGATTAACGCGTCAATCATGAAACGCGACTTATGCTCAGAATTGTGCTGTTGGACATATGGCGATCGAAACATTTTCTGCGTTGCGATATCTATAACAAGCCAAGCGATTAACGCCTACCAGAGAGCACGTCAATAAATTACGAACCAGCCCATTGTGATAGTTGGTTATCCTTTGTTTGTTCTTGGCCATCATTCTTATCCAGCGTATAGAGATATGCCGGGTCCTCTAACTTGAAATCTACTTTTGTGAAGAGTACAGCCATTTCTTCATCTTCGATCGAAGTCGCAGCACATGTTTTAACTGGCGTAGCGTTGTTCATGAAATCCTGGCAGAGTTGGGATATTCGCTCATGAGAAAGCCCCAAAGCATTTAATGCATTTATCGAGGTTTGCAATGTGTCTAAAATCCCAGGCAGGATATTGGGATCTGTCATAAAAACATTGCCGCCTAATTGTAAAGACATTTTCGGTCCGATAGACTTGGGGTTGAGCACGAAGATGGATGAAAAGAAGTTTGTAGAGTAATTCGAATGGCTGCCTACTGAAATGAAATAGCAGTCGCAGTCGGATAATATTTCCAAAGTTTGGCCGAATCGATTTGAAGGTTTTGGACTAGACAGTTTACGACTTTATTGGTAGAGTAGCAATGTCCCATTAAATTCCCTCATGACGCTAACAACAGAAAATGTCATGCTTCCAAGAATCCTTTCAGAGACATGACATGAGATCAAGGTGTATGATGACAGCATTGAATGGAACCAAATGCGCCGAATAGGATATGTCTACAAGCCACTCCTTAACCAACCCAAGGAAAATGTCATTTATTCATTCGTCTCTTCTTAAGTGTCGTAGAAAATCTCCTTGAATCGATGCGTCACTTCCACAACTTGCTCATAGATCTTATAATCTATTACCATATGTCAGAAAATATCCAACCAGAGTTACAATTCCTCCCCAAAGGGGCAGAACTCACCAAAATTTGAAGGAGTTTCCCAGTCTGTAGTCGCAAGAACATTGATCCCCAATCCCTATATCAATCAAAGCCAATCCGTCAGTCATGCATCACCGCAAATATGTTTCTTCCAATGGATCAAAATACCTGTCCACCACCCAACTCAGTAACCTTCCCAACAACCTCAACCAATTTTCCCATTTGTAGATGCGAATCCGATTTGAGGAGTAGCGTCACATCACCGTGGTTTCCGCATGTGATCACCGCCGTTTCACCGTGGAGCGCACTTACTATGCCTAGGATACGGACTGTATTGACGCGCTGATTACCACCGGATGAACTATGGAAGGCTTGGAGGTGAGAGGGAAGTATTCGAGGGGTTTGGATCGACATGGCTGTGAGGTTTTGGATGTTCAAGTTAAAATCGTTATCGAGGGTCGTCAGGTGATTGTAGGGCTGCTGAGAGACAGACTTCTGTTCAGTGATCGTTTTCAATGCGTATTTTATTGGCGAAATTTCCCGACTCCAGGGTTTTCTGAAGCTCACAGCGAGGAGAGAAGTAAATGGTGGAGTTGAGACAATGTGAGGTCAAGAAAAGCTCAAGGTGGTGGAGAGGAGCCAGTCGCGGGGTTAGGCGCGTTCCTGGAGACGCGAAAACACGTGATCTTATTGGCCCTAGATTGGTGATAAGTCAGGCGCAAGACATGACTACGGGATACTGTACGGGTTCATTTGTATGAATTTTGTCTATAGATATATGTACTAGATACCTATTAAGACTTAGAATTCCTTGATGAGATTGAAATCTACCCTCAGGCGGGCCATTACCATAGTGGAAGCAGCTGCTATCCCCCCCACATTGAAATTGACAGGCCGATGTGAAAGGTATACAATTATCTACCCAGCTGCACCAGTTTCAAGGAAAAATGAGAGCCCTACATTGTCTCACGTATGGCCTGAAGTTCAAGATGACAGATGTTGGCGATAGAGAGTTGTAGGGAAGCCGATATAGCGCTAATACGTATTAAGTTTAGCATCGTCGGGGCTAGGTGGGGAGCCTGAAATAACGTGCCTGAGGCAGAAGATAATTTAGCGCGAAAAAGGTCAAGCTTCAACTCCAAAGCTCCATCAAATTGCAGAAGAACGATAAATCAACGCGCCACCAACTGAGGATGACAACCAAAGAACACTCGATATTACCGGTTAATCTTTAGAATACCCAATCGATTTTTATATAATTCCGGAAATCCAAACACGACATCTCTACTGTAACAACCCGCGCTGGTCGCGGCATTAACCATCGCCATGCCACCACAATTTCCTTCTTATCACCGCGGTATGACCGCCCAGCCACTCAAACCAGTCAAACGATATCGTCCTGGTAAGGCACTCCCAGAAGAACAGTCATCAGAGGAGGAAGAAGACGAGGACGAGATTGCGCAAGAAGAAGAGAGACGGAAACAGGAAGAAGCGGAACGACGTCGCAAATCACAACAAGCACGACCAGCTCCAAAGGCAACCTCTTTCCCGGAATCTGCAGCTGTCAAAGTCACAAAGGGTGTCAAGGACGTGACGTTGGAAGACGAGGATGAGGAAGGATTTGTGACAGAGGAAGAAGAGGAAGAGGCGGCAATAGCTAAGCCGAGTACTGGTCAGAGACCGGCTGTTGTTGGTCAGACGCCCACCACTGCTGTGGAATCTGAAGAAGAGGAAGAGGAAGAGTCTGAAGAGGAGGAATCATCCGAAGAAGAAAGCTCAGAAGATGAAGCGCCGAGGAGAGTTCTTCTTCGACCGACATTCATCAAAAAGGATAAGCGAAAAGCCAATGAAGAAAATAGCGCACATCCTGCCCTAGCAACAGGGGTCGCAGACACAGCAGCAGAGGCAGAAGCTCGTCGAGCGCAACGGCAGGAGAAAGCAGACTTCCTTGTCCGTGACCAACTCGAAAAAGAAGCCATGGCACGTCTCGCAGGCAAGAAAGCATGGGATGAGGACGAAAATGTTGCCGCCGAAGAAGAAGCCCTCGATGATCGCGACGGTCTAGACCCCGAAGCTGAATATGCAGCTTGGAAACTCCGAGAACTCAAACGCATCAAACGACAGCGCGAAGCAATCGAAGAAGCCGAAAAGGAACGTGAAGAGATTGAGCGTCGACGAGCTCTAGCACCAGAAGAGCGAGAACGCGAAGATCAGGAATTCATACAGAAACAGAAGGAAGAAAAGGAAGCTGGTCGTGGTCAGACTGGGTTTATGCAACGATATTTCCACAAGGGAGCTTTCTTCCGGGATGATCTTGAGCGTGAAGGATTGGATAAAAGAAATATAATGGGTGCACGATTCGCAGATGAAACGAATCGAGAAGTACTACCGGAATACATGCAAATTCGTGATATGACGAAATTGGGAAAGAAAGGTCGAACGAGATACAAAGATCTACGATCTGAAGATACGGGACGATGGGGTGAAGGTTTTGATAATCGCCCGCGACGGCCTCGTGATGACGATAAGTTTTTGCAAAATGTGACTGATGAACGATTCTTGCCGGACAGGGATCGTCGTGACGACGGTCGAGGAAGAGACGCGACAGCCACGGGAGCTAATTCCAGCACCGTTAGAGAGGACCGTCGCCGTCGTCGGTCTTACTCAAGACGGAGATCTAGTAGATCGCGATCACGCTCGCATTCTCCACAAAGAAGAGATTACAAGAGACACGATGATGACCGTCCGAGACAGAGGAGCTGGGATAGAGATCGGTATAGGGAGGACCGGCCTGATCGAGACAGGAGAGATCAGCGGAAGAGAAGTCATTCGCCTTATGATGATCGAGACAAACGTCGTCGGACCGAGAGTAGAGTTTCGCCTTGATGTGTGAAACTCTCTGCATATTGAACATGTGTATCAGATAACAGCCATCAATTATAATGTTACTATACGTAATATAGCGTGAGGTGCTCAAAGCCGACTTGGGATACATCAGTCATTTAGGGATGTATGCATAGTCAGCTATTATACTATAGCAATAGCTAAGAACAACTCTTTCGCCAGTAAACACCTTCATGAAGCGAGACTCTTATCAGATAATTCATTACTTAACACCCGCACGCTCAAGCACATTCTCCCGCTCCATAACCGTCTCGCCAAATCGTACCAAAAACACGGTTCTACCAGGCCACATCTCCGTCCCCTGATTATGCGCCGAAACTTTAGCCTCAAATCCACATCCATCGCAGACACCTTCAATTATCCCCGCGACAAAAGCAGCACAGTTGAGCATACTCATTTCCTTGGGGATACTGATATATGTGTTCACGAGCGGGTCGTTGTCGGTGATCATGTATTCGTTGGGCGTATCCGGGGAGACGGAATGTTCCAGGGCGTCAGCGGGTCGTTGGAAGAGGAGGCGCCAGAGTGGTCCGTGGATGAGATGGAGGAGAGGGAGAATTCGGAGTGGACGGTTTGGTGGAGACGAGGATGTGGATGATGATGAGAGGGCGGAGGAGGATGCGCTTGAGATGGAGCGGTAGAAGAGGAGATCGAGTAGACGGAGACCGAGGGGGTAGCCCTGTTCATTCAGACTGTCTATATATTAGCCATCTGATTTGATATTGTGATAATGTTAAGGAGAAGGTACCGCTTCTCGAGGTCTTGAATACCAGTAACCCTCCGTTGCGCATAAGTCACCATCTCCGCGAACAAGAACGCAAACGATGCCCGACTGAGATCCGCTTTCTGGCTTCTATTTAAATGTCGGTCATATATCGTTTTGCGGTTTGAAGGTACGCGAAGACCGCCAGTTGTGGGGGTTTGAATGAGTTGGCTTTGGCGTATTGAATGTTGTTGTTGCTGCTGTTGGCCGTCTGCATATTGAGTTGATGCCTTTTCAGTGACTGCGCTGCTCATCGACATTGTCGATTGACGTCTTGGAGGGGCAGCCATTGCTCCCTCTATCCCTCAAGATCAATCGATAATTGTACTGTCCGCTAATGCAGAGTAGGCTCCAGATATCGGCGACCAGGCTGCTGCGCTTCTAGTCGGCGTTGACTACGACGATACCTGGCTAGAAAATACGTGGTTCTCAATCCGTATACTGGTGCAGTAGTTCTTGATTCGTGTAAGGCCGTTCCTAACTTGCGATGTCGTGTAGTCGAATTGTCAATGACGCGGAACACATATAGCAGCTTGGAGTAGTTGAGTCTCTTAGTGGCTGCTGCATTTACGGTGGAGCAAGCGATCCGCTCCCGCAAAGAAAAGTTCTCTGCGAAGTAAATACTAAATACTTTTTGGTTCTTACAATAAGTTACGAGTGCTACAGTAGGTATGAGATAAACAAACATCAACTCTGAAAAATATTTCCATTATTAGAGACTGAACAATAATCCTAAATCGTGCCTCCGACAACGCTCAAGTCGCGTTTGACAACAGACTTGGTATAGTATTCTCAATGTGCAGCGATGAGCAATGTGATCGTCCGAGTACTCAAATACGATGTTAAGATAAATCCTGGATCTTCGAAATGTTAGCCAAGTCTCAACATGCAGCATTGGAAACAAAGATATGGAATGGCATAAAAAGAATCAGACATCCAAGGAAGTAGTACGCACAGAGCACGTCTATGGAATTGGGTTCACGGCGACGGCTAGCGTGGAAACTGCGAATGTGGAAAATGTTTTCATCATGAGAGAGGGGTGTCATGTTGACATGACGGGGGTTTGTGGAATAGCAAAGAACAGCGATGTTGAACATACCTGGTTAGTTGGTGTGATTTTATTGAGAAATTGTCAAGAAAAGTATTGACCACAACACAATTGCATCAAATTGTAGGAGGTGGTGTTGAAAAACATATGTTTTTCATGTGGTTGGGAGGATAGTGGGAGTAAGAAGAAAAAAAAATCAAAAGCGGCAGAAAAGAGCATTTTATAGCTCGGTCTGGTGGCTGACCGCCTTAGCCATTATTGACGGCAGTATATTTTTTTTCCGGTTTCTGTTCTCCACCTCAGAACGTTCCAGATTGTCAATCAGCTTAGAGAATATCTACTTTTGATGTCCAGAATTAATTGCGAAGCCAATGTAAAAAATGGCTTCGACACTTTTGTCTTTCGGCGAGAATTGCCTGATCTCTATATTTGTTGATACATGGTCTATTTGGTGAATGCTTTTTGACGCTGTCTTGAATTCCAGTTCAACGTCTTGGATATACCTTGCACCCAATCCTCGCTGCGCCGCCCAGGAGGCATCACATTCGCAAATGGGTAACGCGAGGCCGACACTGTTACGTAGTCACCGGGATGTAACTCAATCCTATATCAGATGCATCAGTGAATATTATTGATTTGGAGAGATGAAGAAGTCTACCTCTCTCGCCCATCGAAACTGGCCCACGAGGATGTGCGAGCGTCGTATGGCACACCCATCCTCAAGACGATGGTATCCGGTAGGATGATGGGTCGAAACGATAGCGTATGTGCACAGATTGCTGTGACCAAGATTACAGGGTTCTCTGGGTGAGATAGAGCTCCGCCAGCTGCAAGATTGTAGGCAGTTGACCCTGTAGGCGTAGATATACACACTCCGTCTGCCAAAACGGTTGTGAAGTGTTCGTCGTCTCCAAATAACTCGATTGTCGACATTGCTGTACCATCTCAGATTAGAGCCTGCCTAAATTTGAAAAAAAAAATATTGAGATGAGAGAACATACTTGGATTTGGCCCCCTGTCGACCACGATATCATTCAAGATCTGAAATACTCTGTCCGGTACATGTGTCAATGTATCTCCGACCTCTTCACCGACTAGTTCATCAACAAGATCTTTCTTAATGATATATCCCTGCTCATCAAGAGCCGGTTCTCGTCGAGGGTTGCTCCGCATCACTGTGCACTCAAACCTCAATCTCAGGCTAATAGCGACCCCATCTCGAAAAGACTTTGTGATGGTATCTTGATAATTCGAAAAATCGAACTTTGTCAAAAAACCAAGTGATCCAAGAGAAAAGGATAATACTGGCGGTACTATCTTCTGAAATAGCCAGCTCGTGTATAAGACCGTGCCGTCTCCTCCTAGGGTAATCACGAAATCGAATGTTTGTGGATGATCTGCCGCAATGCGGACGTTCCAATACCTCAAGCGATCACGCGCTGAGGGCTCTTCGACTTCATCAACCAGGCGCGGGCCATCAAAGTTTGGGTGATTCTGGAACGTCTCCTGGACATAGACAGTATACAGTGTGTCTCTGTCCTTCGATAATAGCCACTTCGTGAGATCTCTCGTTAACTTGATCAACGATTCGTCATGCGCCTTTGTCACCACAAAAACCGTCTTTACATTGAGTTTGAGCTTCACACTCCCCAACCGTTTGGATAATTTGCGCACATTCCATGCCATATCCGACAGTTGCCCCTTTGTCAAGTGTCGCGAATGCACCACGGTAGGCCCACTCTGGTCTGGTAGACGGCTCGCATAATCGACGACGGCAACCCGGTCATACTCAGGCGATTCGTTGTCCTGGTTCCCCGGTTCTATATCAATTGGTTTCCTGCCAATCCTTTCGCCAGTCACGGCTTTGTCATCTTCTTGGTATTCGTACGGTACAGCCCAGTCTCCGTTGAGCAGGGAGTGCACAAAACAAGCCGTGTTTTTGTCATGGGAGTTCGATCTACGGCGGTGACTCCTTGGATCATCGGTTGCGACGAGGGATGATTTGCGGCGATGTTCAGTCTCGGGACTGAAGACGATCTAGAAAGGTCAGCACTGCTGTGGATACTCAACGATAGTCAAGAACCAACCCACCTCTATGTGATTGTGACTATCTGATTCACTGCCTATTTCTCCCTGTGCCCGTTTCAAAGTTTGTCAGTATCGTAGCTCTGGACTGCGGGGTGGACCAAACATACAAAATCTTCAATGGCTATCTGCGGGTTGACATCTGACTTGACCATTGTGAGCTATAAGCTCTATGTGTTGCATAAACCCGCACAGTTCTCCGTCTTTTTGATACTCGATTATCCATCCATCGTTGTATTCAGAAATGTACGTCGTGCGAGGTTGAAAACGATGCGATGATGTCAGCAATCCCTCTATCGGACATATCACGTGTCGATAAGTGGATACATATTTTGGGGATCTTTTCATTTTATCGACGTTGTTAATGAACATGTTACAGACGAATACTGTTGCTCTTCTATTTTCCATTCCTTAGTTACTCTGAGAGAGACCGCATGCTATGAGGTGGTGTAGGATATCGGGAAGTACTTCTCGTTCTGTACTGATTATATATATAACCGCGCGGCAAAGTTCATCCTACAAGCACGTAGTATACAAGTTCATTAATCATCTATAAATATACAGACGTTTACTTGATTTCGGCAAAAAAAGTGATTACCATTGACCTCAATGATGTTTGGTGTGTATTGCTAACGACAATATTATAAGTAAATGACTGTTCTAGCTCAGGATGCGCCCTGAAGTAGATGTACCAAGCCAATCAAATTCAATACCTGGAATGTACAAGAACATCAGGTGAAACGCGATCCTTGAACCCTAGGAACAAAACATTTGACCTTGACCATTTCAATGTTGCAACTAAGCCAGTGATCCATCTATTACAAGGTTGGAGTGTGCGAGTTGAATCAGACCGGAGGAATTAGTGCCACAAAAATCATCACGATTCTCACGATAACAATTCTAGGTATTTCAAATCTCTTCATGACACACCCCCACACCTCGTAATTAGGCATCATCTCGTCTGACTTGTCAATAGTCCTCGTCAGCCAGAAAGTTACCCGATAAGGAAACAGCCTTCCTAGTTCGACAAGCCGACCGAAAGCCTCAATTCTGTATTTCATAATCCATAGATATATCTGGAGACGTTCATTTGCATACTGTGGCATGCAAGCATACTTATTAGTTTCTGCTCTCCCTTCTTACCTGAGACTGCAGGTATCGTTAGCGATGGGCATCGTTGCACTCAGTGGGCTGGGCTGGTCGGGGGCAGGTTGGGACTGGATTGTTCTAGCTGCAGCCTCAGCATACACGTACGGTGTGCTGTACGATGAGTGAGCAATCTACTAAAAGCCCGAAAAGAACAAAGTGTTAGCTCCTTCTTCATTTGAATCTTGTGGCGCTCACTGATTCTTGACTGATGCCGCCTTCACCAAGTCTACGAAGCAAGAAACCGACAACTTTCAACAAGTAAACGCACCAGCCCACATCCAAACCGGGGATGACGGGGGCTTATGCAAGCAGACACAAAACTAATTTGCAAATTGCAGTCTCCTGATAAGGAATGGTAATCTTGATTGTATGTGTGACTGACTATTTTTGCAATCGGTCGTTTGCCAGATTGCTTTGTTACGTGCGTCCTTTGCATGCATCTGTTGGTAATCGTCGTGTCGACATGCTCGGTTATCGATTTGAAATGTGATAGCTAAACTCAGACGACTGCACATTTAGTCTAGATACTCCAGTTAACCAATCAAGGAGCATGTATGACAGCAATAGGTTGCCCCTCTGTGAGATTTGAGTCTACCAGCACTGACCCCTCACTACTACTTACTACCTAGTGATTTGTTTCGATTCCTATTTCTCTCCTTTCTTTTCTTTGCTCTGCAGGTGATCGAAATTACGTTCTTTTCTTTTGTTCACTGTTCTCGTCACAACAAGAACAGCGCCGAGTATGTTCTGGCGTACCAACAGCAACAACAGTCATGCATGAGATCCGACTCGCGAGCCTCCACCACAATCCTGGAACCGAGGAAGGTTGAGTCGTCACGCAGGCAAAGTAAAATGAGATGAGTAGCCCGGGTCAGACTTCTTCCTTGCCCTATCCTGTTCCTTGTTCCAGCCCCCCAGCCTCGGAGGCGACATTGCATTATTATCGTCACAATAAAGGAAGGGGGAGAGATCTGCTGACCACTTCATTCGAGCGATGGGACTAATCGGCCATTTAGTTGCCAATGTCGGGATTTTATTCCTTGACTCAGAAGGTAGGTTGGCGACGCATTATTAGTGAAGCTAGTAATACGTGATGTGGAAATTCATCTGGGTCATTGACACATGCAGATTTGAGTCCAGACTACGGACTACTCATCTGATTACCCTGTCGATCGCAACAATACAGCATGTACGGAGTAGCCTATTCAACGACGAAAGAGCCTTGACCGCGTACTTGTGTCTTACATTTGTTGGATCGTGATCCTAAGTTATCCATGCGCTTTGCAACAGTCAGCCGTGTTAGACGGTCGGTGACTAGATTCCCCCTTAAAAGGAATCGTACTATTCGCATACCTAGTAAAGCACGGAGTAACATTGAATGATTCAAATTAACAGCCTCAATAATACTCGCAGTCTTACAGGGTGCATGACAAGCGAAGCATGTATAGACCGGAGTATCCTCCGGTTAATCCTCAACAAGCGGTGATGGTACCTTAATCAGATTTGCCAATAAACCGCCAAAGGTATCGGGCGTTGTGCCGTCCGGTCAGAACGGGTTCTTAGTGGCTGCTCTTTGTGTTGGCACTTGTTAGTCGTTAGCCCTTGGGGTATTTTAGTTTTTTGGGCTATGCTAGGGCCTGGGCTAAGTTTTCCAGGGGGCGGGTTCCCCCAAAACGGTGGTTCCACGCAGCGATCGCACTGGTGGTGCGGTGTGCCCCGTACAGCACACAGACTATGTATTTGATTAGCCTTCGTATCTCTGTCTCAAGATAGCGGGACTAGTTAACTTAGGCAGAATGATTATTACGTAGACTACGGAGTACGTTCTCGGGAATTTCATAGGTCGCGATTCGAGAACAAAAGACAGGCTTAGCCACGGGGAGTACGTGTCGACATTCGACTTTTTAATCGACTTTGCCAGGCGAGGTAACTTTGGCTGATCCCCATTATGATTTCGGCATCTGAAGTGGAATTACAGTCAATTGGTGATGTCATCTCAATCTATTTTTTGATTTCCCACGACATAAAAAAAGGAATTAGGCGTCCGATAAGAGCCAGTGCTCGTTTCCGATGGGTGTGTATTGCGATTACCGTACAATAATCCGGATTTGACCGGTGATAGGCGCAAAGCTAACTGATAATTACGGGTAATGGACGACTCGTACAGCCCATACACAATCCTGCAAAATGCTCTCAGATACGCCAACAAAGTTTCAGATCGTCCCTATCCATATCCCAGGGGCCCAGCTGAAATGCTGGATGCGGTGAGTCAATCAAGCGGTCAAATTGATTCCACAATAGTACTCCGTGGTAACTACTGACTCCATGTGAATGCAACGTATATGCCGCCTCTTATTGGTTATTTCTTGTTACCATTGAAACATCCATGACATCCACTCTTAAGCGCCGAGGTTTCTTTGTGCTGCTGGAACACCAAAATTATCCAACCCCACGAAGCATGTACTCCGTACTTCTTGCGACGGTAATGAGCATATGTCTGAAATTGAATCTGACTGGCTTGGGATCTGGATAGGCCTTGCGCAACGTTTGCGACTGACCGTGCATGGTGCATTGTGTAAGCCAGCCCGCCCGCCCGCAACCGTAGGGCGGCCCTGGCCATTTCAACACTGTACATGCATAGTAGTAGATACGTGATATCCACTCCGAAAGGATTGGCGTGTTCTTTGCTACCCAACCACATGTATGGACTCAATATGGAGTCTGTCGTAAGACTCGTAACTTGATCTGCCACTCAATCTTACACAGATCATCTATTTGGTAGATGCCTGCTGCGTCGTCGCCGCCGGAGGATTCCCGAACGCACAAGGACAAGACAAGACTAGACTACGCATTATGCTCTGACGGTGGCACAGACAACCTGGACGGGAGTCTGTCTAGGTCAAATCATCGGATCTCTGTCCAGGTACATTACATGTACATGTACAAGTCGGGAAAAGAAATAAATCTAACTTTAGCATGTACTAGTATCTGACCAACGTCCTTGCAATGCACACCTGACTAACTGCATGCAGCAGCTAGATAAACTTGATACATCCTGAGGTCGGAAATGTACGTAAAACCATGACTGGCCGTCTCGCAGACTCCCTCAAGAGTCAGAGCTGATATTCTATAGCCGCTCACATCCTGCATGTGGACAGCATAATCAACTCGACCATCAACCATCTTGCACAGGGATGTTGCATCACATTCCATTTCGCCATACATATTACACAGGCAATATTATAGAGAACATACTTGGCACGCACCTACTAAATGCGGACTGGCCACACGGTCGGGGTCAAATCCTGCCCCAAGCTCCTAATTTTGTCTTAGTTACATGGCTAGCTCGTCAAGTAACTACGGAGAAGAGTCAAGGCTTAGGCCCTATTATTAAGACGCCCGTTTCGTCACACCCGAACCGCGTGGTTTTGAATGTCGAGAGTTTGCTGAGGCCTAAGAGGCTAATAACAGTGGGGAGGGGGGGGGGCTCTGAAAAATGAACATTGTACTATATGTACGCACCACTAACGTGCTATCCACTTTGGACTGAGATCAATATGTTACCAAAACCCGATAGTCATAACTAACCATCAGAAGATCCTGACTAGAGTACGTATTCCCTCTGTCAGTCACAGTCTGATCGCGGAGCTGATCGGCAGGAAATTTTCAGGACATGATCCAGCTTTTCAACTCAGAAGGGAAAGAATATGCTCTTGCACTCCGTATGCCCGTACGGATACCCGCGGCCCATGACCTAATTACGTACGTAGACGGTAGGGTGAACGGATAGACGGCCTGCAAAAAAATCTGAATCTATACGGAACATGCCAGTCACCAAGAGTCTAAGATAATTCTTGGTGCTCCACTGTGGTAACCCTTAAGAAAAAAATGAAAGGATTTTAAAATTTTTTTTCTTTCAATATGGATGCTTCGGAAAACGATAGTGGAGCTTTGTGATTCTGGAACAGCTTGAGCATATTCTATGATTAATTCTCTCTGTCTATCTTTTGTATTGATGGTGGTCGTAATCTATACTTGGTAGACCAGTGACTTCTTTGTTTATTTTACCGATTTATGAAACTTCGGTATAGGCAAGCGAGGATAATTATCGGTATAATGAAAAGGTGTGACGAACGGATCGAACGGGTGGAATGGTGGAAATGATACAACGTCTTTCTTTAATCTACTGGCTTTGAGTCTGACATGTGTCGACGCTTGAAACCTGTCGCAGATGATGGTCATCCTTTCAGAATACTGTGCGTCGTATGTAGATGAATGGGAGAAAGTATTACTGCATGCAGCAGCCACAATATCAGTCGGCGTATTTCATATTGATTGAGTAATTGCTTTTTCGCTGGTCTGATCAATCCCTTCAACCCTTGGATACTAGTTTGGTTGCTGGGCATGTATATCATCAGCTGAGTGGGTTCGCGTCAACTGCAAGGTCGACCCAAACCGGGAATGGAGATTCTGGGTTTTCGCTGGATTTCATATGTGGCTTGCTCTGGAAGTCGGTTGGTGGCACACCCTCGGAAGTAAAGAGCAGTTGGTGTCAGGATGCGATGGATGAGGGCAATTAGGGTTTCCGCTTGGCTCCGTTCTGCACTGGGTTAAACTTGAACAGCAGAAAAAGAAAAGACAGGGAAAAGGGCACAAAGTAACGACGGCTTGGAGGCTGGTTGGGGCTAGTTAGGTGGGCCGAGTGCTAAATATCCGGGCCAATTCAGTGGTCAGAAGAAGTCTGCCCACGGCGACAGGCACTTAATTGGTCATCTGACTCGGCCGATCATACAAAGACTGAAAGAACTTGCTAGTTGTTGCTAAGACTGAGAGGATGTGAGTTTCGTATTCGGTGGCTCCGCTCCACCAGACCAGACCATCTCCGTATGCCACGCTACATCTCGCGAGCGAAAAAAAAGTCATGATTCAATATGCAAGCAGTCTGATTAGTCACTGCAACCTTGATTTGACTGGACTTGGTTACTTAGTCGTATTCCTTTTCACATCGAAATGAGAAGCATCACAATGCCGATTCCTTCCGTGTAACACTGTTCATAGGAATGTGACACGCACATTCATCAGATCTGTATCATCGAGTAACAGGCAACAACCACCGGAAGTAACAAATAGGGTAGCCAACACAGATCGTTGGATCGCGTCTTACCGCCGAAGTTTCTGCAAAGTATAAAGATGAAACTCGTTGACGCTCAATCAGCACGATACCCGTATAGCCGGCCACCGAGCATTCAGTAAGGATACGAATCAGTAATCACTAAGGCCTACTTTTGGTAGTGCATGGCATGGGCTGGGCCGGATGGGGAAGGCTAATCCGCTTGGACTTAGACGCCGACTCTAGGACGTACGGTGCACACTACGTAGGATCATGCTACGAGTGTATATATTCAAAGTAGTAGATGTAAGTGTGTATTATCGGCGGTGGCAAAGCCGTGAAAAAGTACCTTTTCTGCTTCCATGTTGGCTGCGTACAAGCACAATTACCAGCTGCATACGGAAGTGTCAGTGGCTGAGTGGCTTTTGCATTACCGGTTTTTGTCTGTTACGCGTATCGTTACTACGATCTGCCCACACTCCTAAGTAAATCTTGGTTATACAGCTGAAATACCACATTACGTGCGCTGTGACCGCGGTCCGCTTTGCCATGGTTGGCCCGTCTGTAAGACTGATACCGTCAATGCAGTAATGCAGTAAGTCAGTAAGTAATACAATACACAAAGTGACCCGAAACAAGGGTCATGGCTTTCTCCATCCCAGACTCGTGTTCCCCTGCTGCCAACACTAATAAGTACGTACCACCATGCAACTAATACATAATACATAATACATATTACATTATAATTTACATAGTAAGCTAAGTCACAATGCTCTCTGTCACCCATGTAGGCCCACCACCCATTCGTCATCTCGCTTTATGGCTGGCTTAGCCGCCTCTTTGACTTTCGTTTGATCATGGATGCAAGCATAGTTCGGCTCCTAACTCCTCGCAGGCTCCACCGATCTGGAAGTGCTTCCTGTTCGGTGCTGTTTAGTGCTCAACCGTCAACGAAGCGCGGGGGCCTTGTCTTTGAGACTTTTCGCTTTTAGCCTTTCGTCCCAAACCCAGTGCTCTTACTCGTGCGTGCTTCTTCTTTGGCTACTTCCCGACTTAGAAGCCGTACTATCCTAGCTAAACTTCCAACCAACCTTTGCAGCGTTCCATACATCCCCATTCCATACTCCATACTCCAAAACCCACTCATCCATCCTACCTCAAACAAACCGAAATTTCCACTCCCCGATATTAATAAATACGTACCATCATTTCGATCCCTTCACAGGCCGCCTAGTCCAGCCCACCATGAAACCCGCTCGTCATCCATTATCACTACTGGCCACGGCCGAGCCAATTTTGTCCTATCCCATCCCACTTGACATAAGAGAGTCAGGAACGCCCTGGCCTCCTTTGTGGCTAGCCTTGCCATTCATAATATAATCACTCGTCTCTCCCTTGGAGTCTCCATGTCCTTCAACCATCTCTAGCCACTACGATAACAATAATCAATAACCAACAAGCCATACTCGACCAACAATATGGGTGACTACGGGCAACAGCCGTATCACCTTCCCCTCGACTGGAGTATGCAACTGCACTCTCTCGCAAACGATGCCACCTTTAGAAACTACCGGAAGAATCTGTCGAGAGTTTCCAAGCCCAGCAGCGCAGGCAACAGTCCACACTCACAGACAAGACGGCGCACGATGACCACATATAACAACAACGGCTTTACTCAGGTCCTTCCTGTCCGCAACCTCTTCCACTTGAACAAAAACACCAACACTACCACTAAACAACGACCTTCAAGGCCTACCAGCTGGCATCCGTCTATGAATCAGCAACAGCAACCATACTACGTACCCAATTGCCACCCCTCGTGGCTGCGTGGTGATGCCTCTTTCTCCGCCATAGCCGCCCAGCAGCAGTCGGGGATGGCCTCCATGTACGGTCTCTCAACGCCCATCACATGCCCCATGAGCGGCGATCTACTCTCCACCAATGACTACTTTGCCACTACTCATGACGAACCATACAACTTCCTCAATCCTGGACCGCAGGTATACACACCCGTAGAGCCATCAGACATGTTGTATTCCGAGCCATCGGACTGGTCAACATACAGCATGGAAGGCACGCCCGTTTCCGCGTATCCATGGATGCAACACAGCAATGGATTTGTCTCTTCGACAGACCCTGCAATGATGGACTACGGCCACGAGAGCGTCGCCTCAGCTGACGACTTCACTGCGCCACCTACACCAGACATGGTCTACAACCATCAACAACAACCACTAGCTTTGATCTCCACCACGCAAGACAATCTTGACGATGGCGGTGACGATTTAGTTGCTGTCGGTCTCTACGACGAGCCTTCATCGCTCTCCTTTTCGCTGTTGAGTGGCGCTGATAACACCTGCCATTCTACCGGCAAAGGTCTCAAATTGGAAGAGACCTTTACCCCTGTTGAGGACGACGAGGAGGACGGAGATGCCGAGAATGATGACTAGTTCTTTCTCTTTTTTTTTCCTTTTTTTCTACATGACTGTCACGATATGGATGATGAGCATAGCATGGAGTTTGAGCATGTGTTTCCGTACCATGACGGATGGACGGAATTTGATACCCCTATTTAGATTAGTTGCTTTTACCTACATACACTAATGACCAACATATTGGTTTCATATTCTATTCTTCGAGTAATAACATATATTTACTATGTACATCCAGGTAACGTTGGTTACGTGCTTGTTAGGTCAGCAAACGGCAAGTAATGCCGGGCGTGTAAGCCGAGCGTTTGTATCCACATGCTCTCCCCTTTTCAAAGTGGTCCAAAGGTCAGACAAAGTGGACACGCCACCTGCCACCTCACTTCCTCTGGGGCTTAGACCCCTTACTACTTTGCTACTTACTGTGTGCCTCTTCTTGGTCCCGGGACAAGATGGATTCTTCTTCGACTGCCGAGCTTCTAGAAAAATTGCAGCATCCACCAAGAATGAGTCTGATTGGCCGTCATTTCGAGGTCGAGGTCAAAGCTTCTCCAGTCTTTCCTCTTTTGGCGCACAAGTGGGTCTGCCGCGTTCTAGACTTTTGGGTCTATTTTCTGCCTGGAAAATATGGCACCACCGTTCTCTATTCTCGGAAGAATGATTTTCCTGTCTGCCGGGCAGAGGATTTTTTGATTGGTGATACAAATATTGAATCGTCAACAATAGAATAAAATGCCGAAGATCATAGTTACCCCCTGGAGGGATGAATCGGAATTGCTGGATGTGCGGTCTAAATTCTATCCCTCGTCATCCCCTATTACGTCGTCGTTGACTGATCAGCGACCGAATGCATGTCGAATTGTATGCTTTTTTCTTTCCTCAGCTATCGAGACAAGACTGATAATTATCAGGTCGAAGCATGGAAGCTCCGCGGCCATCTCCCGCACGCTGTCGAAGCCACAGCTCTACTGACAGATGCCATCCTGCATGATGACTCAACCCACAACTCCGTCTTCTCAATCAGAGCTACCTATGCCGCCGCCTTTTCGCGGTTTGTCACTGGCCTGGTAGACACCAAGCTGGGCAGTGGCGGTGGCGGAGGCACAATGTTCAACCGTGCCGCGATGATTGGGTTGCCGCTCTCATTTGTGGAGTTGAGACATGAGGCGGCGCATCGAGAGTTGCCCTCGTTGGTATTGCTGAGGAGTCATACGAATCGCGCTTTGGAGTGGTTGTGGGATTACTACTGGGCGAGGATTGATCAGGGTGTGTCTGTCCCAGCGGCAGGAGATGATGGGTTGAGGGTAAGGGCCAAGTCGTTGTTGCTGCAGTTTTCGCAACAGGTACAGTCGGACATGTCAAGGAAAAGGGTCAAGTCTTTGGCAACGTCCGTCTCGCAGTCGTTGATTTCGATTTGCAAGGGTGATGCCGAGGGAGCGAAGGTGATATGCAGGGTTTTGGTTGAGGATGGATACCTTGTACCTGAGAACAGGCAGTGCGTATTTCGATGCAAAATTACTAGACACAGACTGACCGAAACAGATTCGCAAGCTCAATGGAAACTGCACTCTCAATATGGGACTATGTTTTGCAGTCAATCACAGACTCAGTCGAAATATTTCTGACCATTCTCACCGAAGAATTGGCCAAAGAACTGTCGAATAGACCAAGCACGCCTGCAACAACGGAAGATGCTCACCTTGAAGGTGTCTATCTATGGCTGGAACATATACTCACCTCGGAATCCTGGAAACGACATATACAATTTCTATGCTCGACAGCTTATCTGCGGTTCGTATGCGATGAATGGCCCAATCATTGGACTGATATGCTTGCAAAGATTACTGAGCAAGAGTCTGGAACACCTCATATCTCCGATGCACTATCTACACAATCTGTGGTTTCTATTGACGACACGGAGTCTGCTTCAGGCCATCTTCAAGCCTCTGGATGGTCGTACTGAGTCAAAAAGCAAGACAAAATGGTATAACCTCAAAAATGTCCAGCAATACGCTTGGGAACATATGGTTCCTCCAAAAACTCAATCTCCTTCTCCGTCAACGACTTTCCCCGAATATCAGCAGCATCCTCTAACTTCTCAACAGAAGTAGCGCCAACAATCGGCACAGCACCTTTACTCCTCAACCAGACCAGCGCTACATGAACCATCTTCCAACCTTTCTCCTTTGCTAGTTGTTCCACTCGCTTGACAATCGCCTCATCTGCCTCTGTGAATGCGGAACCCATTGGCGACGGCGTTTGTGATCGAATTGACTCCTTCACACCCACAGGACGAGCCAGAACGCCACCGAACAGTGGTGACCAGGGGATGATACCGACACCCGTCTCCTTACAGAATCGAGTCATCTCACGCTCTTCCTCGCGGTAGCAGAGGTTGTAGTAGTTTTGCATTGAGATGAACTTTGTCCAGCCATTTTTCTCGGCTACGTGCTGCAAGTTTGCGAACTGGTAGGTCCACATGGAACTCGCGCCGAGATAGCGGACTTTCCCCGCTTGGACGAGATCGTGGAGAGCTTTCATGGTCTCTTCGGGGGGTGTAGACGGGTCATAGCGATGGATTTGCAGGACGTCGATGTAATCAGCGTCCAGGCGAGAGAGCGAGGCTTCAACTTGATTGAAGATCGATGCGCGCGAGAGCCCTAGACAAGTCTTAATCCTGAACCAGCTGCAAAATAATTGAATTGATGACTCACCTCCCTGGTTAACATACTGCTTACTCTTCTTCATGAATTGTCCATGCGCCGGCCCAACAACCGTCAAATCTTCGCCAACATGGATAGCACATTTAGTCATAATCACAACCTTTTGCCTCGGAATTTTTAGGGCTTTGATGGCCTTTCCAAGGATCTCTTCCGATTGGCCGTTCCCATACATATTCGCCGTGTCCCAGGTGTTGATTCCGCGCTCATAGGCAGCAGCGAGAACTTTAATGGCTTCCTCCTCTTCGAGGAGCCAGGGACTCCATTGTTTGGAGCCAAAGGACATTGCCCCAAGGATGGGGACGGAGATTTGGAGTCCTGAAGAGCCGAGGTTGACGTAGTCGACTTTGGTTTCGTCGAGGCTCTTTTGGAGGGAGGTTGGGAGGGCCTTAGATGCCATTTTTGTGGGATGTTCTAGAGAAGTGATCAATTAGAATGTGGTGTTATTGGTACTGTATCTGTGACAATGATTTTGCATGAGAATCGAAGGGACTCCGGCCTGTATTTATAGCCATATATCAATGCTGTAACGCTCCAATGTCCTCAAAATCATGATGTTTGATTTATAATATCATGAAGCCTTTTGAACCCATATACAGATCTCTATACAAAGCGGCGACATGATTGGATACCTATACAAGTATAACAGCACTAGCAAGACTAGTGTCTATAGTTAGCGAGCGTGCCAATCAGAGACGTCGATTTGGTTACAAACGCCGTTAAACCCGATGAGCCTCTCCCATTTGACTGACTTCACTGTTCCTTTTCACCCAAATGATTGATAATGTACTTACTTACATTCGTTTCCCTCTGTATGTTTCTTGCATAAGACGCCTTCCGGCAATCAATTTGTTCAAACTATACCTATAATGGCGCCACCGGCACCGGAAAAGAAGCGTCCAGTACATAGACGGAGTAATAATGGCTGTATCACTTGTCGGTATGTATCGATTCTTACAAGATGCCAATCTGCGTGAAACAATAGCCTAATCATCGTAGTATCCGCCGCGTGAAATGTGATGAGGCCCACCCAGCCTGCAAACGCTGCACTTCAACCGGCCGTCGCTGCGATGGCTATCGACAGCGCCAGCAACAACAGCTATCAAAACCATACATGTCCATCGGCATCACTATATTGTCAAACAATAACTGCATCCCTGCCTCCGGCCGCGCTGCCTGTGAGGCGCGGTCGAGAATGTCATATCACCTCTTCGTTGAGTTGTATAACCCCTTACTCTCGGATTATGGCACGGCGGGCTTCTGGGGTGAGATTGTGCTACAGGCCAGTGCTGCTGATGAGAGTATCAAGCATTTGATGATAGCTGCTTCGAGTCTGAGGGGCTCTTCTTCTCCTGTTGTCTCAATGTCGTCCTCTCCTTCTTCATCGACCTCCACATCGACGTCGACAATCGCTGAGTTGAGTCCAGGATATAATCAGGAGAAGAAAAATGTCTCCTTCCTCCTCCATCACGGAAGAGCACTACAACTCCTCAGCCATGCGTCTCAGCCGTCGATTACGATTGTACTGGTTGCGTGTGTTCTACTCGCTGTATGCGATGAGCTACAGCATCGATCGATAGAAGCACAGGTGCATATACAAGCTGGTCTGAAGATTCTAGCTACTCATCATCCTGACTTGTGCCTGGCGGGCGATATCGTGGCTGAGATTGCGTCGACGTTTGCGAGACTGTGTAATCCAAAACCTATTATGCCGGGTTTTGAGGAGGTGAGGCGGTCGTTGAATGTGTATGATGGGTTTTAGATGTTACATTACATCAAGTTTGTCTTTTACTTGCTGGCTATAGATCTGGGCTATGATTATAACATAATGTTAGGTATGTGGAGGTATAAATTGTCGATCTAAAGATCTCTCTTTGCTTGGTACTCTATCAGTGGCTTTGGAATCTATGGAGTGAATCAACACCGTGAGACCACTCACGGACTCCTCCTTGGTCATTGTCAAGATGTTTATTATGAAAGTGACGTAAGGAAACACCTTCAATCAACTACGCTGACCTCTGGTTTATCATGATGAAGAAATTTTTCATATTTAAACAGTCATCTGGATCTTCCTCAACGGGGAGAACGAGGAGCGAGGTACATGCACCTGCGAAATCGTCGGTTTTTGCGAGAAATCAATGTCGACAGTTCCGATAATCGCATCTTTTGCAGTGACTAGAAACTTCAAGACTCCCTCTTCAGCGCCAAAGATGACTTTTATAGAGTATTGAAGCACGGTTGTTTCTATTCCGTCGATTTTCTTCTTCTCGAATTGACTCAAATCGACATTTTTGAAGTCAATTGAAATTATCCCGATATGTTCGATTGCTGGAAGTCTGCTTGTCAGTCTTCTTTGAAGGTTTGAGAAGACAAGGAATGCTAGAAGCACATACTATTGCTGTCATATCTCTCAGGAGCAACGTCCAAATCACAAGAGAACAGATCAAGGTACTTGCATAATTTATCACCGTGATTATGTAGTATCTTCAGATTATGAGGGTCTGAAGTATAGTTGTCGACGTATTTCTCGCCCTATAAGATGGAGGATGTCAATATGATCCATGAAAAGCCCAACCATGTGTATACAAACCTTGGCAATCATCCATTTCATAATCCCAGTCGCCATCTTGCGTCCGGTAAACTTATCGGGCTGCGAGTCAGCTTCTGAATCAATACCTTCACGGAACGGAATCCATCGTTTGAAGCCATAATGCCGCCGGCTTCTTCTCGTCTTTGGACGGATCCCTTCTAATCCACGGAGTGCGGCGCCCCGAACGATGATTGACTGGCTTTATCATTCCAGAAGAGGCGGCATTAATATAAGAGACCTTCTCAGGAGATAATTAAAAACTCACGGGTTGTCTGGAACAGTTATTGTTATCCTGCCAGCTTGCTCAAAGTGCTTCGTCAACTCTTGCCGGAGATACTCGGAGTCTCCAAAACCTCCAACTAATATTATGCGCTGTATGATCCATTAGCTTGTGTAAGATTATGAGGAACGGTGGAGTGCAACATTGATAGCCTCTCGTTCTGCCTCCCTGTTCGCGTCTTCTATCTGTTGCTTCAGGAGCTCTATGATCCGTTGAATGACCGGGTCAAACATCCTTCGCAGGTCATTGCTGTGCGCCATTAGCCTTGGCCACCTTATCAAACATTGATATTACATCAGAACACCGACTTTGAAAGCAGAACAGAATACTCATCATCATCATAAAACTTGGGATCGGGATCCTCCAATTTCATTCTCAGCGTGAGTTCGTGGATTTTATCCTCTTTATTGAAACCAAAATCTCTTTTGACTAGTTCAAACTTCTTCATGAATTCACTTCCCGGACCCTTCCTCTTTAAAGGAATCTCGTCAAATGCGTTCCCGAATCGCTCTGACATTAGTGCATATAGATTTCGATCAATGGCAGTCGAGCCACATTTTCCACCTACGACATTTATTTTAGTGGAGGGAACTTTTTGGAACATAGAGAAAAGTTGTTCTCACCTATTCCTGTGCATAACTCTTCGAAAACCAACTGAGGGCTCGTTTCGGAAATCAGGTATGTCGTAATGTCCTGGGGACAGTGAATAGGGGGTTTGGTGCTGAAGAACAAGGAATTACGTACAACTGTACCTCCTCCGCAATCGCAAATCAATATTCCATCTTCTGGCTAAATTGTAACCTGACTTTTAGCATGCAGTAAGGAGTGGAGAGTCATCGCTCGAACCTTGACAAAGTCCCCCATTCCATCATGTATAGACTTCCTTATCGCAGCGACTGCTGCTGCCTCTGGTTCAGTGATCATGTATATACGATCCTTCGAGCGATCCGGTTGCCCTTCAAAGCCAGCAAGTAGAGCAGCCTCTCTGGTGGCATTCTTGGCACGTTCAGACCAAATTGCCGGAATCGTAAGCCAAAACTCAAGCGGCGTTGCAGCAAGTATCTTTTCTGTAATCCGCTTCTCCAAAAGTCTCAGTGCATGGTTACGAACCTCCGTGAGATAGTCAGCGACGACCTGAACAGCGGTTTTGCCCTCGGGGAGTTTCATGATTCCAGCCTTTGAGGCAATTTCCAAATTCTGATCCTCGTAGCCACCTAGTGGCAAGCGTTTCTCCAGTAGTAGTTTGGTCCAGGAGTATGCTACCATGCCGGGCTGGACCTGATATCCCCATTGTAGAGATTCGATGGCAGTGTTTTCACTGGGATAGGCGATGCGTGAAGGGGCCTTGACAACGTGGTCGGAAGCTCGAGCCGGGCCAGGCCATGTGTTGACGACAACGATATCATCAATATCTTTCTTCTCGGTACTCACGTAGCTGAGACCTAAATAGTAATACAGTTTCTCGTTAGCATGTTTAACGCCTACTTCTCTTTGAGGCCGTACCAGTATAAGTTGTCCCGTAATCTATGCCAACAATGATCTTGTGGGAATTGACCTCAAGGGACATTTGGGTCAGTGCCTTGGAAAGGTCATCAGTTATCGCCATGACGTCTATATTTGTCTTAATTCAATCCAAGTAAGTTACTGCTTCTTTCACTCAGATATCGATTATGAAGAAAAGTGTGCAGATATGTGGTTGTCGAACCAAAGGCTATATACACTTCCCAACTTGTAAAATTCCAAGCCGTAAGTGCAACCCTTGGAAGGCTTGCACTGCCATTATTTCCAAACCGACCTAATCGACTTAATCATGCTGCTACTGCAGCCGTCGTTTTATCCTCATGAGGAGTATATGTGACTAGGGGTGTAAATATAGCCTAGCCAATTACTAAACTAAGATAGAGCCAGGGTACAGGGGGTAGACAGCTGCGCCGCAAATATCACCCAATCGTGGAACAAATCTGTGTGACCATTTCTGTTTGACCACGCATTAGAGGCGCATTCAACGACCAGGGCTAGTGATCCTGTGTTGATATTTCGACTCCACTTTTGTGATTTAGACTCTGCTATACGACGGTGGGATATTTCTTGGAATGAGGAGAGTCGTTCGCATACTTATTGGCATGTTAGACAGCTTGGAAATTTGGCAGCTTTTTGTCGTATCGTAGCTTGCTCTCGACAATTTTACGCGGTTTGTATTCGAAGAAATTCAGGTTGTAAGTAGACATGGAGTCCAACAGGTCTCAACCACCAAGAAAATCAGCCTCGAAAGAGATGGATCAGAAATCATGTAAAGAAGGACAACAGGTGAGCCATCGTGCTTCCTTTCGTGGGATATCCCTCTCTTGCAAGATGGTGTCTTTGCCCTAGCCATTCGATGAACTCTTTGCTTACAATCACCAGAGCATCCCCGATGATAAAAAGGCAGACCTACTGCAACCTCCCAAAGCAGGAAGGCGGAGATCGTCTTCAACACATTCCCGTCATTCAATATCAGAGCTAACGGCAAAAATGGGCAAAGCAATGGGTGGTGTGAGAATGCATATTCTTTTCCAAAAACGAATGTGGAATTACAACTAAGAACTTCCGCAGATATTTGGATCGAAGGGGCCCAGGGGGACGCCCACCGATGATCCAAGTAAACGGCAAGAATCATCACCTGAAGACAAAAGCTCTAGGGTATCAATATCGGTTCAAGTTTCTTCAGATAACGATCATGGGAAAAGTGATGATGCTCAATATGTAACGAATGGTAGAAAGGAAACCGAGTCAACCCATCAAGTGAAAGACGATAGGAAGAACGACATGTGCAATGATGCCGCATCAAATGCAGACTCCGTTACAAGAGTAGCCGAGCTGGAGGAAGAAGTACGCCGTCTGCAGGGTCAAATCAAGTCATACGAGAAGGGTTATCAACTACTGCAGGAGCAGCTTCGAGAAGCCCAAGAAGGAGCATTCCGGGCATTAAAGAAAGGGGCCTGGATGCCAAAAGAGGATCATCGCGTCAGAGAAGAATTCGTCAAGTTGGAAGAGAACACAAGGATCTGGGCTAAGACCTATGCTCTCCCTGATATATCCACCCTTCAGGCAAAGTTCACAGACACGGAGAAAAATCGCGTTCTCTCAAAATTAGATGACTATTATGATGGAGACTGGGACAGACTCGTTTCCTGCACGAAGTCTCTGGTGCAAAAACGGCTGCCGAGAATTCTTGCTCAAGCATTGCTGGCCAAAGATATTTTCGAAAAGATCTTTGACAACCCGTTTCTCTGTTTTAATAAGGAGACCGAGAACGCGGAATCATATCGTTCACCGTTCGGTACTCAACTGATTGCACTATATAGTGAAATGGAAAAAGGTTCGTCGTCATGAGTTGTTATACAAATCTCTAACAAAGTGGAAGCTGCTGACTTTTCCCATTGACAGTCAATGAAGCACAAGCGCATATTTGGCGCTCTGATACCCTTCGACTTTTGTACGTCAAGATGCAGGATGCGAGGAAACGGATAAGCTCAAAACGGGCACAAGCATTCTTCCAGGGTCCAGTACAGTCGCTCTGTACCGAGTTGACGGAAAGTGAGAGAAGCCAATGCAAAGAAGCACTGCAAGAAATCTATATTTGGGCGGCTGATCTATCCGCCTCCCTGTGGACACAGAGAACCTATATGAGAACTGATGGACTACGACAACTAGACGCGTTCTTCATAGAGTCTCCGGAAATGGTGGCTCATCCTTTGCACCGCCTCGATGACGAGGATACCATTCTGGATGACAGAGAGGTTTTGCTCGTGGTGTTTCCGCTGGTCACGGCTTATGGAAATGATGACGGGGAGTCTTATGATCAAAGAACCATATGGGCGAGAGCAACTGTGTTAGTCGAGGACCTAGACTAATCGATATCTAATAACTATAGGAATTCTCCGTCTTTTGCATTTGAAATCAGTAGTATGAAGTATTTCGGAGATATAAAACCTGGTCTATATCGGTGCCTATATTTTCAGGCATCAAGCTGACATAAAGTTCCCCTCGTTTGGCTGTGATACGTCAACAATGCCACTTACCACCTCGTACATTCGTTTCTATTTTCGACTTTGCATCAATTCTCCATGAACTCTCTACGATCAATTACTCATCAATCTGCCCAGAGACTGTCAAGCCAGCAAAGACAAATCCGCAAGATGCATATCCAGACTATTCCTATGTGTAAGCCAGTTTCCGCTGAAGACCGGTTCCGGATAATTGCCGGATAAGTCGAATGCTTAGTCCTGACATCTCGTAGGGACGGGGAAGAGTGATAACTATGCTTACCTCGTCACTGATGAGCCTACAAAACAATCCGTTATCATTGATCCGGCACATCCTGAGGAGTGCGTTTCCACCTCCCACCAATGAAGTGTAAATAGTTACTAATCATACTTTGACTGCAGAGTGATTCCGGTCTTGAAGTCTGAAGAGGCTGCTGGGAAGGTCAAGGTGACTGCAATTGTCAACACTCACCAGTAAGTTTCAATTTTCTTTTTCAATGAGCCATGCTAAAAATCGATAGCCATTGGGACCATGCTGGTGGCAATGATGGAATTGTAAGACGAAACCACTTATCTGCCGGACCATGCCAAAGAAAGAATGTTAACATCACGCCTTTGCTTGCAATAGCTCAAAGACTTCCCTCATCTCCAAGTCATCGGCGGCGCAAACTGCCAGTCAGTCACAAAAACGCCTACCCACGGTGAAACATGGAAGATTGGCGAGCGCATTAACGTGAAAGCTCTCCATACTCCATGCCATACGCAGGATAGTATATGCTATTTCCTGGAAGATGGAGATCAGCGTGCCGTTTTTACTGGTGATACTTTGTTTACTGGAGGTATATCCCTTTCTCCATGCGTGGCAAGTTTCAATGGCGTTGAATAGGGCTTAATACGTGGATAGGCTGTGGACGTTTCTTCGAAGGTGATGCTGCTCAGATGAACAAGGCTCTTAATGAGACGCTTGCATCCTTGCCGGATGATACCAAGGTCTTCGTAAGCTATTCTCCTGTGCTTTTCGTGTTCAAGTGATTTCTGGAGAAAATGCCTAACGATGTTTCGCTTCAGAGCGGCCATGAATACACCAAGTCGAATGTGAAGTTCCTCCTTGCCATTTCAAACTCCGATGCGATCAAGAAGCTTCAAGCTTTTGCAGAGAGCAATAAACAGACGCAGGGTATCCTGACTATTGGAGATGAAAAGGTTGGTCTTTCCTCTACACAAGTTTATGGTTCCGTGATGATGGACACTGATAAACTCTTTCTTCTAGGCTCACAATGTCTTTATGAGACTCAGCGTAAGTACAATCTCTCGATGTCAAGACATTAAGATGCTAATAGTGGTTGTGTAGGATCCCAATGTTCTCAAAGCAACAGGAAAGAAAGACCCTGTGGAGGTCATGGCTGCTCTGAGAGAGCTGAAGAATGCTATGTAATTGACAATGGCTTAGCCTATAGAAGATCTTTTCGTATGAAGCTAAATAATAAATGCCAAGATCATATACTGGGATATTCACTCCGAGCGATAATAGACCATCACTGTGACGTCAGCGTAGTTATAGACATCCATGAATATCAGGTCAATAAACTATGTAGAATAATCATATTCTCAATACAAACTTCATACATATCAGTGTTTAGACCATCCATCACAATGGCGAACGAAGGAGCAGCAGGTGACGACCTCAGTACCAAAAGTCGCGTCCTCGAGACCGCCGCCGGAGTAATTCAGGACTTTCGGCCCGTGAAAAGCATCTGTGCTCATCTAAATGCATTCCACGTATACGCCTCTGATCCAACGAGAGCTGTTGAAGCGAACCATTATTGTGCGCACATCACTGAAGGTATGATACACCCCAGGAAACAGTGGATGTGTTCTGAAGCAAACGAATAGATATCAGACAATGCCTCCTCTACGACTCCCCCGAACCCAACGCCCGCCTCATTGGCATTGAATACATGATCACCCCGAAAATCTACAACACCCTCCCGCAACCCGAGCGCGAACTATGGCATTCTCACGTCTACGAAGTGAAAAGCGGTATGCTAATCATGCCCACACCCAACGGCGTCCCAAAATCCGTCTGGCAAAAGGCCGAAAACTCTGAAATGAAGGACATCATCCCCTTATATGGGAAAGCGTATCATTTGTGGCAGGTGGATAGAGGCGATACAGTCCCTTTGGGCATGCCGCAGTTGATGGGTAGTTTTGGGAATGATGAGATGTTGGAGAAGGTGCATCCGGATGGGAAGAAGGGGCTTTTGACGGATAGGGATGGAAGGTTCGGAGCGGATTATGAGGCGAATGCGAGGTCGAGGAGGGACATTGAGGAGCCTGATATACATCCTGGTAAGTTATCCCGGCTTGAAAGGAAAGAGCTGGCTGACATGCAGCAGACGCCGATGCTATGATGCGCAAGCCGGTTGCATCGTAAATGCCATCTTGGAGGTAAATTAAGGAGAAAATGAGCTTCATGAAACAAGAAAAATTCATGCATTGGATGCTAAATAGATGTATCCCATCTACTACACCTCGACTTTCCAGTATTCATACTTAAATGAATGTCAAAGTCAAGTATCGTTCGGGGCAAAATGAAAAACCGAAGTCATTCACTAAGTGTAATCTTGCTTCTCTGTCCACACTTGCTCGTCCTGGTGAAACGTATTTCGGAAACGGCAAGCTCTAGCAATTTTAGAAGCGGGCTTATGGGAAATAAGAAAAAGAAAAAAAAGTCGCTTGATTCCTGTTAGTAAATATTGCTCATTGTAGAACCCACATCGCAAGGTCACTCTGCATCATGAGTTGGCTTGCAATGTCTCTGCAATTCTGGATGGTGTGAATTGGAGGAGGAAAGTCGAGAAATGGAAAATATTCGGCAAAGTACCTGTGCGCTAAGTATGGTGCACGTGACATGTATCTTACCACTGGCCAATCACATCGGCCATATTTTCATACCTCACTTTCAACATGTGACGCGATACTCAATATAAACTTCAGTCCAGAAAACAACCACAGAATCTTGCGATGCGACTGCAAATCAGCTAAAATGAGCTCCTCGTTCCGCAACTTCCTCCGCACAGCCACCCCGCGCTTCGTCCTCGGCTGGACAGTCGACTGCCTAGGCATCTTCTGCGCCGCCATCCTGATCCGCGAACACTTCTACACCGTCCAGCGCAGTGAGGGTCCCTCTATGATCCCCACCTTCAGTGTCCGCGGCGACTGGCTTTTGATATCGCGACGACACGATCATGGCAAGAATATAAAAGTGGGCGACGTGGTGCGGTTCGCGCATCCGTCTTTTTTGGGCGTCAATGGTGCTAAGAGGGTGATTGGGATGCCGGGGGATTTTGTGTGTAAGGATCCGGTATACAGTACGGATGTCGGTGCGAATAATGAGATGATTCAGGTTTGTTTTTTTTGCGACTTGGCCATGAAATATTGAGACTGACGGGGAAAAGGTGCCGGAAGGACATGTTTTTGTTGCGGGGGATAATTTACCTTGGTCGAGGGATTCACGAAACTACGGTCCGGTGCCGATGGGTTTGATAAATGGCAAAATCATTGCGAGAGTATGGCCGTGGTCGAAAATGCAATGGGTGGAAAATAATTTACAGCCAGCAGCACAATAATTACTGGTCATGAAAGACGATACTGCACACAAAAATCAAGCATTGGGACGGCGTTGGAAGAGGAATGTACATATATAATTTTACACTTCTAAAGTACATATTGAAACTAAAAGTAAAGAAAGGAAAGCACCTCTTCCCGAAAATACATCAGATAAAACAGTCAGCATCTATCGGAATGACGATGGGTTTCTCCTCTTGTATGGTAGAGGCTCAACTCTCTTCCTGCGCAATTCGAGTGAGGCAGCATCCATGCCCAATTCCTTCATGACTGCGTCGGTATTCTCATCCCACTGGGTACGGAAAAGCGTAGCTCCAACGGGTTTCAAATGGTGTTTTGATTGTAAAGCTCGGAGACGGAAGTCAAATCTTTCGAGACCGTTCTTGATGGCAGCGGCGTCTAATGGCTGGTTGTTCTTTTGCTCCATCACAAAGAAGGATAGCCTGTGGTATGGAGAACCTTTTTGTGCTGCGGGTGGGAGCCAGGAAAGCAAAGTCTCGGCTGTTTCTGGCAGATTGGCCAAGTCAACATGTGTGTCTGTGGGAGAGATGGGGACGTTGACGGCGAGATAGTGGCACTGGTAATCGAAACCGTTCGTCTCGACGTTGGGGATATCGGGATTGACGACTGCGATGGTAACGAGCTTTTGGCCTGCCTCGAATGATTGCACATTCAATTTGGGCGCGCTCATGCTGAGTCTAGAATCAACGAATGATCCGGGAGAGATGGCTTTGCCGTCAAAGTACAGCTTGACATCAATGGTCGGGTCGCAAGCAGAGAGCACATCAGGAATGACATTCATCTGCGTGATTCTCTGAATGATAATCAGGCGTCGGTATTCCCTCCATTTTTTGTCCGCCAAATGTCGGTATACGGGCAGGTTCATGTCACCTTACGTCAAATTAGCTCATTTCTTTGAGAAAGTCTTAATGTGATCATGGCAATCATACCTTGTCCATCTTCGAATTTTCTCTTGACCACCGGATCGTTAATATCAGCCCAGACCTTCAGGTTTTCCAAATGTTTCTCCATGGCTCCAAGCTTGGATCTTTTCACATTTGCACCACCGGCTTGCTCATCAGAAAGAGCCCGTAATCGATCAATTCGAGCTTGTTCTTTGGCAATATCTTTCAGTTTTTCCTCGCGATCCGACTGAAGAACCTTGCGTGCTTCCTGGAAACATTGATACGGAAGAAGTTCGAAGGGGATGTTCTCCGATCCTTGAAGGGCAGCACGACGTCTTCGAGAACCAATTGGGGATACGCCGGATTTCATAAGCTTCCTTTCCAAGCGAGGGCTTGACACTAAAGCAGGATCGGGGTTTTTGTGGAAAGGTAATGGTTTGTTCTCGACGGGGGCTTCATCGTGCGACACGGCTGTCGTCTGGAATAAACGTTTCGACTGCAGCGAGGAGAGCGAGATTCTGTTCGAAGATTGGCGCAAGTACCGCAGCAGCGGCTTTGAAGCCACCTCGCAATGAGACATGGTGCCTCAATACGTTGTGCAATGGAGTTGTCTGATGTTTACGGAGCTTGAGACTTTGGCGGAAGTCGACTTGCGAGGTGGACATTTTTTTCGTACTAGCGCCTTTTTTCGCCAACTCCGCGTTCCCGACCTCCCTCCCGAAATCTTTGCTGCTCAACCCCATCGACTGGCAGTCTCTTTGACGACTCATTAATTGATTTCAGCCAATTGATACCCGTCAAAATGCCCAGCAGTGAAGCTTTGCGCACGCTGAGATGGCTCACTCGCAGCGTTAATGGCGTCCTTCAGCAGCCACAAACCGTGATGGTAGGCCTATTCGCATCATCTGGGATTTGAGTCGGTTACTGACAACTATAAAGCAAGGATGCGCAAGCTCCTCGACTCGGCTTATGGCTACTGTCTCAGAAGCATCACCTAGAACCTCAACTCAAACCGACAGCAGAACGCCCTGGCAACCTCCTGCTCCTGCCCTCGTTACCATTCACTCCTTTCCATCAATGACACCTCTCCGCTTCGAGGAATACTCGCCAGACCATCTTCTCGTACCTCTTCGAAGGGATCTCCTCCACCGCGCCGTTGTATACGAAGGTGACAAGACTCGCCAGGGTACCGCGAGCACAAAATGGCGTGACGATGTGCACGGAAGCGGACGAAAACTCGCTCCTCAGAAGGGTACCGGTAATGCGCGAGTTGGCGACAAGAAATCTCCCATTCGACGAGGCGGTGGTGTTGCACACGGTCCCCACCCGCGAGACTTCTCGACCGATCTACCCAGAAAAATGTACGACAAGGCTTGGAGGATTGCCCTGAGCTATCGCTACACTCGTGGGTCACTATTGGTTGTCGACAATATCGCCATGCCCGAAAACTCCTCGCCATGGTTCTGGAAAAGATTCTTTGAGGCTACTCCCTGGGGCAAGCACCATGGAGGATGTACATTTGTTAAGGATCGTATGGATGAGGATCTGTTCAGCGCCATTGCCGAGTTCCACCAGCATGGCAGAATACTCGATCGGCCAGACCTGGATGTGAAGGATATTTTGAAGAATGGAAAGATGATTATTGAAAAGAAAGCCTTGGACAAGATCCTGCGAGATCACTCCAGAGACCTGCCTACGCCACCGCCCAAGGCTACCTACCCTGAAGGAATGTATTTCTCTTGATTGATATGCGATTGTATTATATTATGTCTGCAAGCAGAAGCAGAAGGATTGGAGTATTTCTCGTTTGTGTAATCTAACTAGCATAAATACAATGACCAGACTGTAGTCTTTGGCAAGCCATCTTACTTTTTTTTCACAGGGAAATCGAGTAATTCATAGCGATCTAATATAACTTATTCTTTTGACATTGATAAATTGCTTAACTGACTGCCATGGTCGGGTGTTGACAAACCGGCCGAGCTCCGCCCTCCGAGGCAAAGCGAACAAACGTGAAAATGTAACCGCTTGCTTAACCGAATTGACCCCAGTACGATTACTTCATCACAAGCTTCAATCCCATATCAACAGCAGCCTTCCCCTCAATTCTCTGGCACGACGATCGTGCCTCGCTGCCATTGATGTTATTACGACCTTCCTTCCACAGAGCCTCAACACCGCTGAGCCGGCTCTCGCGGTCTACTTTTTCAGCTATGCCTCTACGCGCGAAAGTGACCAACCCGGCTTTCGCATCCAAGGTACGGAGCTCTGCGATTTTTCCTCTGTCTGTAAGAAAATATATCTGATATTTATCGAATGTCTAGATGTCTCAGAGCACGAGTGCTGCGTCGAATCCTGCCGTCGACTCTGACGATGTTCTTTTTTACTCTACCTACGGATTGCGATTAATCGAACTCAACAGACCCAAGAAATTGAATTCTCTCAATGGCTCGATGTGCCAACAGATTATTCCCCGACTTCTGGTATGATCACAACACATTCACGTACATTATTCGTTGGTGGTGGTGGCCCAGATGCTAAAACAAAATTTGCGACAGGAATGGGAAAAATCACAACTAGCCAACATAGTCATGATCTCCGGGCGAGGCGAGAAAGCTCTCTGTGCAGGCGGAGACGTCGCAGCTCTCGCAATAAACAACAAGGAAGGCCCTGAAGGCGTTAAACGTTCACAGGATTACTTTGCTCAAGAATACCAGCTCGATCATCTGATTGCGACATATAGCAAGCCCTTTGTTGCCGTTATGGACGGTATCACAATGGGAGGTGGAGTGGGATTGAGTGTTCACGCCCCCTTCCGTATCGCTACCGAACGTACCCTCTTTGCTATGCCCGAGACCACAATTGGATTTTTCCCCGACGTTGGCGGCTCCTTCTTCCTTCCGCGACTTGACGGTGAAATTGGTACTTATCTCGCCCTTACCTCGGAGCGTCTCAATGGTGTGCAGGCCTTTTACACTGGTATTGCAACCCACTACGTCGACTCGAGCGTGCTCAGCAACTTGACAAACCGACTTGCGGAATTGGTATTCAAGGACTATGCCAATCTGCAGGAGCGTAATGACCTCGTCAACAAGACCATCGCCGAGTTTGCGACTGGTCTGCCATCTATCGAGCAGGAGCCTATTTATCTCCGTTACAAGCTCCGTCAGGCTATTGACCGATGCTTCAAGTATAATACCGTCGAAGAAATCGTCCAAGCGCTCGAGAAGGAAGAAGACCAGAAGGAATGGGCCCAAAAGACGCTCGAGACACTCACCAGCCGCTCACCGACCTCCCTCAAAGTCACACTTCGTCAGCTCCGTCTCGGCAAGAACTGGAGCATTAAGGAGACGTTCCAGCGCGAACATGCCATTGCAAGTGTGTTCATGAATCACCCGGATTTCGTCGAGGGGGTCTCAGCGCGTCTGATCTCCAAACCTGCACGAACCCCCGAATGGCAACCCAGTCGTCTTGAGGACGTCACGTCACAGGCTGTGGACGCTTTCTTCAAGATTGAGGGAGAGCCCTTGAGAACATTCCACGATAACGACTACAAGCAGTATCCTCATGCCAAGTATGCGTTGCCCACAGAAGCAGATATCGAGGCGTTTGTGCGCAGCAACAGGACGACCGGAGCAGATGCTGTGAAGGAATTTGTCCAGAATTGGGGTCAGAAGGAAGGCGTTAAGGCTAAGGTGTCTGAGGTGCTTGGCCGACGCACTGAGAAGACGGACAAGGGGCTGAGGTGGATTGAAGAAGAGGGTACGGGGGATAAGGAGTAAATTGAGAGCATACTGTACTTTTATTGATCGTGTGAATAGCCATTGGATATTATTTTAATCGTATGCAGCCGTAGTCGGCGGCGTTGAACAGTACAATCTCATGTAAATGATCCAGACTGGCGATTTCAAGGATCCCATGGTCCCTGTGCTCGCTGCCCAGTCAACAGAGTAGGCTCCTCGCCCTCTCCATTCACAAGCACAACATCTTCAACACGCACCCCAAACTCATCTACAAGATATACTCCCGGCTCCGACGTGAACGTCATGCCCGGTTGAAGGATAGATTTGTGGTTGCCCTTGTTCATATATGGACTTTCGTGTGCTATAGCAAGTAAGTCATTGCTCACACCTACTTTGAATATTGACGGACGACTGACCTTTGATGCCGATACCATGGCCGACTCGATGTGTGAATGCATGTCCATACCCAGCTTTTTCAATTACACCTCTTGCAGCAATGTCGACACTAGCTGCAGTCGCGTTTGCGTGAAGCTGTTCGAATGATCGAGACTGGGCTGCGAAGACAATGTCCCAGACCTGTTTTATCATTAGTGTGACTGAAGGATTCACAGACATGGGACAAAATTACTTCGAGCTTTTTCTTCAAACTCGGCGAGATGCTCTTCTCTGACTGCGGTTTGTCCAAGAACGGAGGAAAGAATGTTCGAGTAATATCCGAAGAGTATCCATAGAGATGAGCACTATTCACCTAGTCAGCATGAAATCAGGAAATTTAAATAGTACCGATCGACTTACCCAATATCAATGAGGACAAACGTCTCAGCAGTTAAGGTCTTAGTCCCGTCAGTACCACCATGAGGGTTTGAAGCATTCTCATCTGTGAGTGGATTAGTCTCCTACTTCAGGAAGATCAGAGCCTACTTACCAAACAAGACTATATCAAAGAATGGTTCTAGCCCCACTGCGCGAAGCGTGTTATCCAGAACTTCTTGAATTTCCATCTCCGTAAGTCCTGGATACAAACCTGCCAATGGGTCAGAATAATGCCTGAGCGTGGCATTGGTAGACTTACATTTCCTCATCTGTCGAACAGCTTCCACACTTCCCGTGTTGACAGCACGCAGTATATCAATCTCTTCCCGGGACTTCATCTGCCTTACCCTTTCAACATTCGTCTGCAAGCCGACTATGTCGAAGCCATTTTCTCCAAGACCACGCTGAATATAATCACGCATCTCTTCATCTACCATGAGCCGTGGCCTTGCATTTGACGCCCCTGTGGGGAATATTCCTGAATTAAGTAGAGTCTGATAAGGATTCCAATGCTCTTCCCAAGGGACTATATCAATAGGTTCCTTGAAGGGCATTGAAAGTAGACGTGCTCTCTCTGCTTCGAAAGAGGGGCAAAGAAAGCTCGTCTTTGCTGTAACGACCCCAGTCCCTGGGTCGTGGTAGGGCTGCACAATCATCAAAAAGGGGCGCTCCTCAGGCTATTATTATCCTCAGAGTCAGCTCTTGATTTGTAGTAGAGGACGTCTAGATACACACCTCCCAAGGCTCCCAGTCCTGCTGGCTTATATTCGCATAATACTGGAAAGTATACCCTGGCTCAAGTATAAATGCATCCGCACCATCTGCAAAAAGTGCTTGGGCCAATCGGTCCCTGCGAGACTCGAAATGCTGCATTGTTGGTGGTGCAATGCCTTCAAGGAAGTACAGGCTGGTGTCTAGCATATTTCGAATGGAGCATTCTTGGAACTTTTGTAAGTTCGCAGGCTCATTCTGCAGATGGTACCAAAAGCCGAATAAGCCCTAGTGGAGTTAGTCAATGGTATGTTTAGGCGAACGATAAATGTATACTTGTTTTGCTAGGGTAATCAGACACAACGCTATACTACCGAGAGTGAGTATCCTAGCCCATGTAGATTGTCTGCTTGATTCCCTCCTGTAACCCTGAGTAAGAGGTAAATCAAATTGATTAGGAATGCTTGTCTTTGGTAGAAACGCCATGATTGACTCGGTGAGTGATGGGGAAGCAGTAGGAACCATGAGGAGGCGGGCTGATAGATAAGCCCTCTTGATGATGATCGTGCCTTCCCCGCTCGCTGTACCGCCGCTGCAGAAGAGTTTAGGGTTGATGACTATATTTGACAAAATTTATTTTCATCTATGTTGCTTTAATAGCTGCTAAAAGCGTACAAACACATCGGCTTCTAATTATCATACTCCATCCATGCATTCTCCGGCATCTGCGCTTCAGTGGTTTCTAAGAATTCACCACGGTCCAGGGCGAGAGGGATAACTCAGCCCTCAATCAAACATACATAAGTCTATCACACTGAGAATATCATAAACTCCCTTACGAGGAAGAGTGTTCTTTCAGCTTGACCTTTGCTAAGTAACTGGCTCTTTGTATTTCAACATCTTCGAAGCCATGTTGTAGTGTGTCCACCAGATGTCTCAATGGAAAAAAGAGACGCTGGCCCTCGTCCAAATCCCTTCCATCAGGCATGAGATGCTCCAACCGCAAAGTTACATCGCTAATGGTTGTCAGGTCGACCAAGTTATTTGGTGAAAAGGCAGCCTTGTTCAAGATGCATTGCCTATCGTGATCGCTGTACCATAAGTACACAGATAGATTAAAGCTGCCATGAAGACGAATTTTCTTTGATCGGTACCACTGGAATATATGATCAGAGAGACTGTCATAATTAGTTTTCTGAAAGTCGATTTCGGATAGCCCCCAATTATCGTTTAAAGTCTTCCATCTTGCATGTGGTGTCTCTTGAACATCAACAAGTATCACAAGTTTCGTTTTCCCCTTACTACCTTCTAACCATCGCTCTGCATCTTCATACAGCTTGGTTGTAGTCTCAGAGATACCAACCTCAAGGACCACAGCTGGCCATATAGCTCCAGACTTCTTCAGAGATGCATCTGCTTGCTTTGTCGATCCTTCAAATTTGTCGGCTAATAGACAATCTAGGAATATGGATGGTAATATTGATGAACAGACTCGTATGAGAGGCAGATCCAATCTATTTACATACCTATGCTGCTAGTCAAAGAGTAGCGTGAGCCAGTAGCGGCATTCAACCTGTCTCGTATTTGATAGAAGACTTCACGGACCACATCAGTTGCAGCCTCATGCATCCACCCTAAGCCTCCTTTCAAGATGATACATGCATTCTGTGCATCGTATTCAACACCGCGGATTTCATCACCGATTTTGTCGAGCCAGTTCCAATACTCAGCAGCGGAGACTTTGAACTTGTCAATGACAAGAGAACGCTCAGAGACACGTCTCAGCTCAGTGATACCATCGGCAGAAAGATCATCCAAAGAGTGAATTCGGTCAAGAATGCGAGCGATTTGATATTGCGCCTGATTCTCCATGTTTTTAGGAATTCATATATCTGGAGGTCCTATTCGATAACCATGGGTCCTGGGTACATTTTATATGCTGAAGCATGGGTTGGCAAGGGGCCCTGGGTTCCAAAGGCCAACAAAGCTACTCTTGGTCGGTGGGTCTGTAGTTCTGCCATGCTTGTTGACAGTCGAAACCACACTTCTTGTCTTTGAGATTCAAATCAACAGAATATGACCAATCGAGTATTGAATATGCTGATGTTGAAGAGAGAAGATGACCCAAAAGTATCTGCTGATTGAAAAGACAGATATATATACACACAAGGGTAGATATTTTTCATTGTCGTCTCTGAGATACCTAGATTCACCTGTTTATAGTTTGTTATCCCCTGATGCTTTGATGTCTTCTTTGAAAGCATTAGCATGGGATACATTCATTGAGGGAAATACCGCAAACCCCCAATTTCGACTCATTTTCTTTGGTGATCAAAACCATTTTACATTGTACCAGCTCCTCACTATGATACTGTACATATGTGATTTGCTGGAATGGTGCGAATAACTTCCAAGAGCTATTCCTCCAAGATTGCTTCCTTTGTGAATACATAATGACTAGCCTGTTTCATTGCTGTCCTAAATAGATGTTTGAAGGTAAGATGGAAGAAATCGAATTTGCAAGGTACTAGGCTACAAACTTGGTATTCAAAATATAAAGACTATGCGATTGCTGGGCCACCGCTTGAGCGTCGAGCAATCGTACGGATTCGGTCCCTGGCGATTAGGGCTCCCGGCAGCAAACCTTAACGGTACTGGATTTGTGAATAACCTCATCGTGCAGCTATACTTAGGAAGGCCCTTTGCTGAGCGCGTGCAAAAGAACGCACGGAGTAGGACTAACTAGAATACTACTAGTGATTTCAAGAATTCTCATTCCCTTCCCATGCTCAATGTTTTCGGGCACCTTAGGCTGCAGGTTGGATTCGAATGCAAGAAATTGGCAACTTCACAGGCTCTCGGGTAAAAGTAAGCCAGCAAGAGACAAGCCATTGGACAAAGTGAAAAATGGAGTGACAGGATTACTTTATGGCTATCCCCGTTGCGCTTCAGCTCATGCCCGGAGAGTTAAATGGATCCGTGCTATCCCTGACGATGAAGAAGACGAGATAATACAAGACGAACTCTCAGACAAAAAAAATAAGGGATCGACGAAGAAAACGCCGCCAAAGGCGGACTCTCTTTCCTCGGACTCCTCGAATAGTCCAATGCGCATCGCATCTTACTAGCAGTGGGGATATTCCTCGCGCAACAATCAGCCGGCGCTACGGCACTGTCCTATTTCGGTCCTCATTTCTTTGCTCCGATCGTTTGGTATGTTTGGGACTGCTGCTTTGGTGAGGTCTATCAACCTCGCGCATTTGGAAACGACGGTTCCAGGCTCAGTTTCGGCGAAGGCCGTACATTTGCGCTTGTATATCTTACCATTGTCATGTTCGACCTCAGCTGTGAACCTTTACCGTGGCCGTACGTCTCGGAGATCTTTCTTATACGTACCTGCGAGTCTGGGGTGGCATGCGGTGTCGGTTCTCAGTGGTTATCCAATCTTATTTGGAGCTCTGCGACGCCGTTTCTTCTAGCTAAAATTGGGGGTTGGGGTATGTATCATCTGTCTGGGAGCATGTGTGTGGTATGTGCGTTTGTGGTGTTTGCGTTAAAGGAGATTAATTCCATGCTTAGTATTAGACTTGACATTAAATAAATGAATTGTTTCGTGTGTGTGTCTGACACTAAGAATAAAAAGAATTTTGTATGAAGTTTCGGTTCATCTCCTATCATACATTTTGGTGATGGAATCCGTCGACAAGACCAGCTCATGTAATCGAAGAGAAATCCCCAGCAAACTCCACCAACTTAACCTCTTGAAAGGAACAGTCCCCCCCAGCCACAAGGCATAAAAAATTGCCTAACGCCATTATCATATATCATCATGCATTCAAGCAGTCGTGAGCCTCTCGTGTCGCCGACAGCGAAAACGAAACGTAAAAATTAAATCACCTCTCCGTACCGATCATCACCATAGAAGAAGAATAAAGAAGAAGAAGAAGAAGAAGAAGAAGAAGAGGAAGAAGAAGAAGCTGATTGTGTACATGTCGAAGATTCCATAAGAGTACCCGGTCAACCGACGTTGAGCAAGTCTTCAAAGTCGTCTTCGCCAGACAGAGCAATCGACGCTTCCGAGTCTCGTCGCAACTGCTGTTCGAGTGCACTAGAACCGTCCATTGGTAGTGACGTCTCGTCGAATCCAAACGAGACAGATCCGCGCATTGGAGGCGTCGTGTCAGACAGCTGTTCACTGCTTTCGGTAGGGTCATCTCGATCTTTATTTGCAATCTGCTTGACCATATGAGCAAGGTGAAGTTTAATCGGTTCGTCACCGCATTGAGCATGCCGTAGAACCTCATTCTTTAATCCCAGGATTTCCCCTCGCAGCCGCGAGATCTCCGAGTTGAGCCGCTCTCGCTTTTCCGATTGTTCTTTGAACCGGGTTTCGAGCAACATGGTGTGCTCTTTCTTCTTTTGCCGGCACTTACTGGCAGCTAGCCGGTTCCGTTCGAGGAATTTCTCCCGCTTGGAGTGATCCTGACCCTCGCCATCCGAGTCTGCCCCGCTGCTGATCGTAGTTGCTATTGACGGCTTGTGCTCACGCAGTCGGCGCCTCTTCGACATACCTGCATAGGCAAACCCGGTGGCATTGTTGTCTGCGGAGCTATTACGACTCCGGCCCTCACTGCTTGGCGGAGTCGGAGTGTCATCCCAAGTGTTTCGGCTGTCGAAGACTGCCATGATATCTCCCGACAAAGTCTGCTGCTGCTGTTCGTCTAATGGCGGAGTAGGTTGGCCGTTGCGGACTTGGGCGTGTTTGAAGTCTCGCTCTAGCGCAGCTGCCGAAACAAAAGCAGTTTTGTTGGGGTTCCAATTGGCAAAGGATGGCGATACCGGGCTCATGTTCCAGACAGGCTCTTCTTCGGCAGTGAGACCAAAACTCATGAAATCTCCCGACAGAGTGTTGTCAAATGACGGGTCTAGTGTCACGGCATCCGCGGTGGTAAATGCCGGAGCAGCCAGCTGTGACTGATCGGCCAACATGGTGTAGGCAGACATTGCGTCTTTTTCTATAGTCGAAATTTCTGGTAGAAATGATGAATTTTTTTGCTGCGTGACTTTTATCCCTTGGATCTTGATATTGGTGTTTGAGGTCCAGACAGAGTCGTTGACGAGTTGATTTAGAATGTCGTGTTACCTAGAAATCTCAGGGCAGAGTTTCGGTGGACAAAAAGAAGACAGAAAAGTATCCGGAGTTTCGTAATGTGTCGAAGCCGTGGTTAAACGTTGCGGAAGTCGAATCAGAGAGATCGAAGCGTGGCGATTAAGTGGTTACTTCTGAGAAGGTTTGGTGTTCCGGTGTTGAGGGTAAACATGTGACAATGGCTGTTTTAGTTCAGCATGCGTTGCGGTACAACACTAAGGATATGTGGTATGGCGGTAGTAGACGAGGCGAGACGAGACGAGAAGAGAAGAGAAGTGAAAATAGAAGTAGTGAGAGATCAATAGACAGAGAGAGAGAGAGAGAGAGAGAGTTAGAGTTGAGGAGGCAATGGCAACCACGGCCAAACAAGAAATAAGAACAAGGCAAGAACCCTGGATAGGCAAGAGGAAAAGCGCCTTCCGGAAGGGGATCTCCCAGCAAAACAGGGCAGGCGCTGGCCAGGCCTTCCTTCCTTGGGAGTGCAGGCGCCAAGGGTTCCTGCCAAACAAGGAATCAATTACTTTGCAGCAGGTAGTTGGCAGTACATGCGATAGGTGTGAGGAAGACAGCACGAGCTATGTTGCTAACGGTGTTACATGCCAGATGGAGAGATGGTTGACACAGGACTCTTTTATAAAGCAGGCCATGTTTCCTTGCCATCAACAGGGTTGGGAGAGGGTGGCATGATGGCCAATAGTACCCAGCCCATCCATGGGGCTCTTGTTTCCACTTTTCCGTCTCTTTTAGGATAGGATTCTACAAGAACTACGGGTGCTACAGTCGAGACGCTCAGGAAGACCAGCACGTTGGAGGAAATGATATCATGCATGGAGGTGGAACGCAGCGATTCCATGCGAAGGCGAGACCGTCTGTCGGATTAGGAAGGGATAAACTGATGTCGAGAATGCAAAACGACAATTGAAAAAGATGGCTGTATGGGCTGTTATTGGTCTGGTTGAAATGCCGACGATGGAGAAACAGACTGCCTAGAAAGTACGAGATGGAAGATCAGTCCATAGATTTTAATATACTAAGTACGTCTACTGTGCAATCCAGGAAAAGAAGCTGACGAGACAGTGGGGTGAAGGAGCTCTCGTTTGGCGCTAGCCCCGTTGGGCCCGCGTGTTGACATCATCCACTGCGCGCTGCCTGATTGCTGAGGCTGCCATCGATGGGAACGGCTGCTTTTTCCGTCAAACCAGCCTTGTCTGTTTTGCTCGACCCTGCAGGCTACTGCACATGATAATCACTATATATATTTTTTGGGGGCTGTTTATTCTAGAATCGTGTGAGCTCCTCTCGACTCGGATTGTCTCTTTGCAGAAGAACGAGCGGGGCACTGTTGCTTCTCGGTTGTTCTGAAACGAATCTCGTAGAATGTCTACTCATGCTGATGTCTGCGCTCACGGTTTACAGCTCAACCTACTACCGGCGACTAGGCATCAATCGAGTACGAATGTACATAGTATCAATCTCAAGCTTCCCAACGGGTAGACTCCTAAGTATAGCTCTAGCCTCAACTCTAGACATTCAGCGCCATCGGTGGGTCCGCAACGACCTAATGTGTGTATATGACAGCGCGCGTTCCCTGGATCAATGTCAAGTGGCAAATCCCTCCCCCCCCCCCCAAAACACAAGGGGTTCGTTCATACACATTGGCTTGTAGTCGGATACGTGTTCCGGAGGAAGGAGAGGAGCATGAGATACGCCGGGGCGGATATTTTTGCTCTGCTTCTTTCGTTCTCGTGCTTCATGCTCGACAGAAGACTAGTTCCCAATCAAGAGCACCCTTACCAGATTAACAGGTATATAAGCACGCTACAGTAGCGTGCCACCGTCAAGTCTTTTCTATTTCTCGGATGAGAGCAGAGAGAAGCCGAGTTCTGGTAGGATTCTCGACATGAAATGATCGGCAGGCATTGGCAACGGCGACTTGGTATCAAATCGACACATAGGAAGAGGTAGAAGCACGTTTCCGCAAACGGGGAACCATATTATCTCCCCGTCTCGTTGTTCTACAGAAATACGGACTCGAAGTGCCAGCAGCACGTACCTCACACGAGCACAACTGCAGTGTGTCTACACTGTAATAGCTCCAATAGCCACTGATTGGCCGAGCTTGAAGCGGAGAATACATCAGTTGGCGGTTCTCATTGGCGGTTCTCATTGGCGGAACCCATCCGGAACGAGACAACTATATAGTATACGTACTAGAGTACTGGTACCGTAAACACTTACTCTGTAGTTAGAGGTCAAAGCTTTAGATCGATCCGGCCCATCCGGCCTGCGTACCCAGCCAATCAGTAAGAACTGAGGTATGGTCCCTGCTCAAGGCTCTTCCACTTGTGTGCTTGAATGACTCGCGAGGTGACATCATCCACAGAGACTTCCCCAGACCGATCACGACTGTCTTGGCATTTGTATGCAAGCCTAATCTTTATTTTATTTTATTTTATTTTATTTTTTCAAAGGAACAATGTTATGGACTCTTTGTTTGAGAGAAGTACCAGACATGAGCATTCTAATAAACAGTGCGCATCAACAATCAGCGAACCAGAACAATCGTCCTTCCAAAGTCCCGCCGAATACGAGCGTGCAAACGTTTGCGGGGTCCCACTACTCTCCAAAACAGTAACCCATCTCGATAAGACTACTCTTTTCGAACAACGTACCGAGTAAGCAGTACGAAAACGACCAGAAGACGACTCTCCACGTTTTTGGCCTCTTTTTCATCTACTGCTGATTCCATGACTGCGGAAATGTTCTCCGCGTAGGTTGTTTCTTTCCTCATTGTGCATATGATCGCGCTATATTTCAGACTATTGTAGCTAGACTACTGTTCGTACTGATAGCTCATATTGATCGGATCATTGCTCCACGACCCAGATTTTATGTTGCTGGTTCAGGTATTTACCCTTCGTCTGGTACGTGGGCAAGTGCGTAGCGCTAAATGTGTACATGTACCCTCCTTATCATAGAATCTTTTTGACAAGGATTAGGCAGGTGAGTCGTTCATTCGAAAATATATGCCTCAAAAATCTAAGACAACGCACAATTATATCGACAATGATTTGATACCAACCTCGACAATTGAAGTTGAGTGTGTGGTAACATCTGCGGATCATCGCATGGGAAAATGTCATCCCATATCATCTAGACCAGATGAGTTGCTAATCTATTTCTACATATTTCCCAATTGGGTGTAGCCAAGCTGCAGCCCTAAGTGTCGGAGAGATACAGTTTTATGATGTACTGTTGCTCGAGGGCCAATGATAGGTTTGCGTTACATGATGTTAATATTTGACAGATATATGGGAATTGCGTTATCATCCGATTGATAAATGCTCTATTTTGATTGCGTACTTGGTCAATGAGCAGACGTAATCACAACACGATATCTCAATATCGGCATCTGCTCGATAGTTTCTCCCGTCAAACCTGTGTATCCTTGCTGGACATCCTTGTTTGGTCGTCGGGCTTGAACTATACAGTCACCATCTGCGTAATCGTCGCTATAGTTATCTTCATAGTCGTGTCCGTAATCACTGTAGCCGTTTCAGTAGTCGTCACCGAAGTCATGGTCATACAGTCATAGTCACTGCTATATTAATCGCCACCGTCAACCCCCTTCGTGGAAATCAGGCTCGTACTTATCATCATAACCCTGCTCATCATAGTCTACGCATTGTCCACCGTAAGATTCGTGGTTGGTTCTGTCATCGGGCTCGTCGTAGCAATCCTCATCTGGGTCCTCAAAAGAAAATTTAACAAGTCCGTTGTAGGGATCGCAGACGATCGCACAAGATTTGACTAGGATGACTTGACTCCGAAAAGGGACTTGGTGAAAGCGATGTTAAGTTAGAGCCAAAGTCAGATATGAGAATGAATCAAAGTCATGAACGCGGAATCAAAGTACTAGAAAGAATGGAGATATGGTTCTTAGACGATGGAAATACCTCTCACTTCCTTGTATCAATTACCAGTCCAAGCTTGTCCGCGATGTGGCGGTAGTCGTCGAGTATGTAGGTGGAGTGATGTTTGCTCTCAACGTGGTTTTCTCCGATAATGTGAGGTCATCAGACTCCAGCAGAAGACTTTTCATCTTCTCAGGGAGGTGTTGCGCAGTATTGCTGCAATTTTTTTTCAGCTGCAGACATGTTCTAAAAGCCTGGAAGGCTGATGCCTTCTCGTCGATGTATAGGGATTTCAGGGGCAGTCGTGCAACGAATGCTGACAACAATCAGAGAGCAGTAATAACGAAAAGTGAAGGTGGACTTGCTATAAAAGAAGAAAAAATGATAGAAGGCAGATAAGAATCAACTAAGAGAGAATTGTCTGCGAGGCGTAGACATTCAAGGTCTGCGTCGAAGGGATGCATTCGAGGAAGGAGCGCTGGAGGTCACCTGGCCACGGACAGTCTAGGCTATCTCTCTCAACTCAACTATCAATAATTTACTCGAGTTTAGAAGCCTTGAGAGGGATTACTCACATATCAAATACCGTCTCAGGGAAATCAGCCAGCTACATGAGCGGAAATGTCCTTGTAAATTACGCGCCGGTGAACTCCAACGTCGCTGCCTGACGCAGCACCTGCGGTACAAATCTATTAAGAATGCAATCAACTACTCGCGATTATGGGAGCCAAAAGTGTAGAGTATGCTAGTCTATTGACTATCTGCATGTCAAATGTAATAATGCTAAGAATACATCAATCGGTAGAGTAACAATAGTGACTGTCCAATGACAGATATCCCAAAACCCCCACAGACAGATCACTCGAAACCAAGCAGACAAACCGAGAGACAAAATCTTTGAACCAAGAAAAACAGACAAGTGACAAGAGAAAACAAACACACACGCAATTCAAGTACCAATCACTCATATCATCAAAAGAACAAACATAACTCCTAAGTATGCTTCCGGGTATCCATATATCATAAATCATAGTGTCAAGACAGAATCGTTCAATCTTTCAAAGCATCACATTTCAGCATCACGCAACTGGCGGCTCACCACGCGCCAATAGTCTAACATCATAGCCATAACCCAAAAGGCTTCACAGCCGTAATCATCATCGTTAAGATCCTTGGTCTCTTCACAAAGTAGAGGAGCGAAGGTGAGAAGGATTCGTTTGCGATCCAACAAACATGCCCGATTGATGAGAGGGATGTTCTTGGATCGGTAAAAGTCAAGCATTGTTCTGGTCTCATGATCAAGAAATGAACAAAGACCGAATATAGCACAGAGAAAATCGAGTTGCAAGTCGTTCGTAAGAGCAAGGATTGCTAATGAAATAGCACGAGCTTTGGTTGGAGAGACTTCCGGCAAAGCTCCATTCAAGCCACGTTGTGGAAAGGTAGCTTCGTCGGGGAATTGTTGGTGTAAGATATCAACAAGTGTGCTGTATAGACGGGGCGCACCTAGAATACCACCGGGAATACAGGCCAGGATGTATTTAAAGGCCCACGCAACAGAGAGGACGTGGAAGCGTCCGCGCAAAAAGGTCTCGTTGTCAGAATGAACTCCAAAGACTTCATCTGAGAAGTCGAGGCTCCTTCTGACAGCCATTTTGCTAATGATCTCATCCTCAGGGGCGAGAATCTGGTTTGCAAAGTGATCATATATACGAGAAGCGACGACTAGGTCGCCGGGTTCAGCAAAGACGTTTCGTGCTTTGGGGCCTATCCTATCTATTAGTAATCATGCATTCTGTCTAGAAGCGGATTGTATACCGTGAGTCACCAAATAAGAAACAAGCGAGACAATCGGAGCAGGAAGTCTCATTACTGCGGGAGCACAGTCCCCGGGTAACTTGAGAGAGCCGTAGCCGCACAAGCGGCCCATGGTTGCAAGGTCTTTGCCTTTGAGAGAGTCCATTTTGTAGTATTTCAGGGACAAGTTGGCGAATGTTCTCATGCGTCGCAAATTCTGGACACGACGGTTAGGAGAACGAGGACGAATGTGTGAACCGAGACTCCGGACTTTGCGAAGAATCAGTTCTCTCTTTGAGGGACGAAGGCGTATAAACATTTGGAAGTCTATAGACAATAAGTATCCAGAGCCGAGCAACTTCAAGAAAAAACTCACTGATAGGATCATACTCGGGCGGGCACAGGGTATAGAACCCGAATTTGCGAGCAAGATCATTGTAAGAGATAAAAGCAGTCATTTGACGGCCATGTAAACCAAGATCGGAAAAGAGTCGATGAGGTAGACTATATTCAGGAAGACAGGATACAGCAGGAGGGTCATAGTTCGAGGGTTGATAGACGAAAGTGGTACTGTGAGAGGTGCGAGGGTCGCTGAGGCTTTCAGCCGAAGAGGTGGTTTGTATAGGGTGTTTGATGTGCTTAGATGACCAATGATAAACAGTAGCAGCACTATCCTTGGTTTCTTCAGACGAAGCTGTTGCGTCGCTTGCCTTTCTGGGTTGATCAGATGCCTTGGTCATGTCGTCGGAGTCGCCGATCGGCCAGTCATCATAGGGTTTGTCACGACGACGACGGATCGCAGTCTTGACTGCTTTGATAGCGCAGGCGCTCTTCTCACGAATGAATCGGAAGATGCCGCGACGAGGGACAGTAGTGCTAGAAAAATCCAGATTATTCTTCTGCTATCAATTCGAGCGAGTCACCTGGACCATACCTTGACTGGGCAGTAGAAGCGCAGTCTTTGATAGAAACAGTGTCCTTGATAGAAACTTCCTTGATGGAGGTATCTTTGATAGAAACGGCTTCAATAGAAGCGTCCTTCATGGAGATAGAGCTCGATGCCTGATCCATTGGGAGGCCACGGAGATTTTCAACAAGATGGGCATAGTCTGTGGCAATGCCGGTGTGAGCAAAAACCCCAAGGCATGAAGAGCAACTCCGGAATTACCTTCAAAAGTTACATTTTTAGCGTATTGCTGCTCTTCATCAATGGGCTCCTTGGTAATGCCCTCTTCAGCAACGCGTTCTTCGATGACGTGCTCTTCGGCAATGTCATGGTCACTATAGACCGAAGGACTGTAGAGCTGGCCGTGAGCGATATAATAACCGTCTAAGTAGACTGTTAGTAAATTGAAGCGGCAGAAAATGTATTAAATCTGTGATTGAGAAAGCAAAAGAACATAAGCAAGGATGAGAGAGTGAGTGTTGTATTACTTGGTAGCCGGACTGCCTCAGCGGGAGAGGAAGGCTCGTCGGGCGGGAGGTCGCCATGTTCAGCCAATGCAGCGAACAGGCTCTGGTAGAGCTCGGCCTTGAGCTCTTGCTGCTCCCATTGAACAGCCTCGGTAGGGAGAGAGTGAGTCAATTCGTCAACAGTATTTGAACCGAGAGAAAAGGAAATGGAGGCCCCGTCAAATGGACTTGGGGTGCGTGCGATGTCCTTGAGGACACGGAATAGCCCGACCATCCTGAGGAAGGTGCGAGCGCAACAGATGAAGGAAAGAGGTCAATTGAGTGGAAAGTGAGTCAGATATAAAGGATTTGAAATAATTGGTGTGAATGATTGATGGAGCAGTGATTTTTGAAGCAGTAATGGTGGTTGTTTGATGGAAAGCACGATGGAGCAAGATGAGATGAAGTAGGAAGGAAAGAGGAAAGAGAGGAAAGAGAGAAGGGAAGAGGAAAAGGAACAGGAGGAAGGAGCGAGGGCAGCAGCGGCGAAGATGAAGCCTCAGGCGCGCAAAGAGGAAGTATAGAGGGTGACGTAGAGATTCGGTATCTCGGTGTCTCTCAGGAAGGCACATGAACATAAAATAACAACATAAGAGAGTGATTGCATTGCTTTCTCTATCCATCCCTATGCTAACATCATCAATAGACACAAGTCATCAAGTCATCTTCGTGATCAGTCATCATCGTCAGATATCTCCTTCTTCCTCCTCAGGGACACCGTAGTCTCTGTAATCTCGCGATTCTCGCCGCAATGCCGGCCTCAGGCTTACCATGATCTGGACTGGTCCATCTTATCGGGTATGGACCGGCGACCGGCACTTCACATCGCCGTCTAGACGTTGAACTCTGGTTGTTCGTCCGCACACGGCAGGAGGCGTAGTCGATCATGTATCAGGTCATGCAGGGTACCACCGAAGATGAAGAAGATAAAGAAGATAGTAGGTCGTCATGGAATTAGCAAAGCACGCCGGTGTATCGTCATAGTATATGGGAAGCTCCTTCCCTCCAAAGCAACTCCTGCCAGTGATAACGCCGGTGCCATGCAAGTGTAGACCAAGAAAGGTTAGCCATAATACAGATCACCATTCTTCCGGCTCGCCTTCAAGTAGGATGTATTGTAGAATATCGCTCAGTGTCAACACCCCCAACAGTCGGAAATGGTCATCCACCACTATCAGTCGGTGCACCCGTGACTTGCGGATAGTGTCAAAGATGGTGTCCAGACCGTCGTTGATTGAGCAGGTGTAGATGCCCGGAAAGTCCTGTGGCTTGTCAGTATGTCTCCTTGGATGTAGAATGTAAAACCAAGACAGGAAGGAAGTACCGGCGACCGCTTCTTTAGTGCTTCCCCAACGCTGAGACTCAGGTCATCGTACGTCCCTCCTTTGATTAATGTAATCACGTCAACCGCCTCAAAGACGTTGTACACGATGCCTAACATGGCCGGCCGGTCAGCTCAAGCTCGGATTTTCCTAAGTATTCTGGTTGCCCTACCTTCTGAATTGATGATCGGAACACTTGATATGCTACGTTCGACTAACTTGTGAATGACTTCCATGACAGGTGTGTCCATTGACGCCGTGGCAATATCGTGGTACGTCCCCAGCCGGATCTCCTTGAGAGGCTTACGCAGATTCTGTGTCTCTGCGACATTGACCGCGACGAACTTCAGTATGCGATACTGTGTGACAACACTGACAACGAGAGACCGATCAGTTTGACTGTCGTTGGAGACCAGTGGTATACGTCGAGCGCGAGAGGACAGCATCTTGCGACATGCCTCATAGAGCGGCCTCTCCGGGTCGATTGCTATCGTCTCTGGAGGCGCCACTCCTAATGCTTTTTCTACCTCTAAAGCCGGAGACTGTCAGCATCAGGTTCACGGCCGTCGGGTGGCGCGCAGGGTTCACTCCATACCTCTCAGACTGTTGAGACGGAACTGGTCAATCTTATCCAAAGTGGCGGGGTTCTGGAAATAATATTGAATGACGTTGATATAGTCGGACGTTGTGAGCAAGCCAGCGAAAGTGGAAGTGGACGAATCCCATAACGGAGCTGACACAATGCCTACAAGAATCAGTCAGACTCGTGACATTTCAGCCTGGACCACAATGCCTACCATTTTGTATCAGAATATTCAGACTCTCCTTGACAAGCAGGGATGTGTCGAAGACGATCAAGCGGAAGCTGAGCGGAAGAATGTCGTAACTCGTTCGGACCTTGAGGAAATTTCGAATCGCACGCTACAAAATTTATTAGTCAGTGTGATTCATTTGACTATTGCTTTAATCTGAATCGAAGTTGGCATTTACAAGGGTAGGAAGCTGGAGCAAGCATAATAACATCGCCTGTAATGCGCTTGCCCCCACGACCCCGCGAATAATCACCGACATGGAAAAAGAAAAGCACAAATCAAAGCTATCAAATCACCAGATTGAGCGACTACAACTTACCAATCCCATCTGCTCCTCCGCATCAACCGCGCGTTCGGGCTGTGCCGGTGCCATTGGATGTGAGAGACCGCGTCGTCGCAGGTACGAAGCCGGCTGCACAAAACCCCTCTCGTGACCAGTGCCGACCTGGCCACTACTGCTCTCTCCGAGATTGGCGTTATTACGTAGGGATTCGCGGCTAGTGTTGATGTTGTCCAACGCGACGGCAGGGCCGATCTCGTGCTCGTGCTCGTGCTGGTGTTGGTGGTGCTCGTGATGGATATTGTGATGCGTGGGGGAGCGAGGGAGGTCGATGTCGTCGGCCATGGTCCGTAACTTACCGTGCCTAAATTGCTGGAGGAGGGAACGCCGCTTTAGGCTCAGTGCCGCATGTGAGGGCGGGGCCCAAAGAATTCGAGCCTCGACTTAGTTTATAATCAGTGAACCACACCTATGACGGACTCTAGATCGAGGAATTGCGCCGGTCGACGGTTTTGTTGATGGATAAATTGCGTTTGCACGAGGTGGAAAATACTAGCGGACGCTGTGGTTCGCTAACGCTTACAGAGATCTTGGTAATCTCAAGAAGCTGGAAGGAGCTTCTTTTGAGCTTTGACAATAGATCCTAGTCTTGTGAGGTTGGTTTCCTTTCTGTGACCCTTCGATCCTAGTGATCCGGTTGTTGCCTTTCTTGCAGACTGGAGAACTCGACTGGCGGAAAAGGTATTTCTCGCAGATATTTCTCGCAGATATTTCTCCGTCAGCTCTTGATGTCGGACGATTCAGGTGTCTCGAAATACTGTCGACAATAAGGACGGAACTGTACCCCCAAAGTTAGATAAGGTAGCAAAATGTACGACTTGGCTTTATCGTTTGCTGCGAAGATTTGAGCATAAGAAGCGGGACTACTAACCAAGCAGTATACACTGTCACAGCTACCACGTCATAAAAACAAACTGGCATGTTAATCCCCCTCATAGAATTGGGGATATCCTTAATGGTTGAATAGTCGAGCGAGATAAACCGCGAGATATTGAGATCTGGGCTAGACTCAATGTGATACGTCCGTTGTGCTGATGGACTAGGCAAATGGAAGATGTTTCCAGAAAACTCCGGTCGCTGAGTGACATCAGCTCTTATATGCAGATTCCGAATGGGTCTCAATCTTACGAAAATTTAGTGCTATCTATATCATTCCTAAATGTTTATTCCGTTTATCTGTTCATCACTATCTACTTATGACTGACTACCCCGCCATGTCATCAAGGCCCCACGGCTGATCAAACGGCGTTGTTTAACGACCGAGGAGCGAGTCGGTGCTTTGAAAGGTGGCTATATTGATGATGAAGTATGTAGATCATAGGAAGATCAAAGTAATTGTACAAGAATGGAATGCAGAAACTCGAAATAGGATAAACAAGCTCGACGTAAACCGCTCTCTAGTCTTTGTAGTCTATCAGCACGCACTGAGATGCAACTCATGCTGCAAATTGGCTCTGCTCCGTGCCACCACGAAGATAAAACTCTGACTCCCCGATATGCTGACCAGCCCGGACCCAGCGTTCATGGATCTTCTCCCGACGCTGATCCGCGAGTTTGTTAAGCGTGGGCCAGTAGGTGGCATGTTCGTATTCAAACTCAACATCTCCGCCGCAGGACTTGAGTAATTGTGCAGGCGGGACGTGTTTGCGAAGATCTTCGTTGAATTTGAGTTTTTGGACGGTTACGGGATCGATAAAGGGGGTGATTATTTTGAAGAAGCCCCAGATTATCCAGGGCACTATTGCCGACTTTAGATTAGAACATTTCCAAAGCAGAGGCAAGGAGGAGAGAAAATACCATTGATAACAAGAGCCCGACCCAGCCTCTCCGGATAATGATTTTGTAAGATGTCCAACGTCTGCTTCGCCTGCCCTATCGTTGCATTCTGTCCAGATTTTGTCTCATTGAAATTCACCACCAGCGCCAGAGTCTCCTGACCAGCAGGCAATAAATCGATAACCCGCTCTAGCATAAATACCAAATGCTCCACCTGTCGCGGACTCTTTTCTGTATTTTGTCGTGAAGGCAACAGATATAAACACGGTCGACCGTCCACGTCAAAGCCTATGAGTATTTGTTTTCCTGTTTCGTTCTCAATTGAGATATACTCTGCTGTCAATTTATCGCCGATATAATCCCTCCGCCAGGCCAGTGTTGCGCGAATGCGCTTTATGGCGTCCGCAACGTTCCATTTCGTAGCTCGCAGAAACCGTAGGAGACATTCGCGTGTGAGCCACATGCGCTCGTCATCGGTTAGGGGCGATTCGCTTGCGTTTTTGGCGAGGCTTGTGGGAACTGCCGTGAATGCCGTCACCGTTTTGAGTACTTCATCGTATTTCTTCGTTTGATCGGCGGTTAGGTCGGCGGCTGCGGGGATTTTGACACCTTCTGCTGGCTGTCCGAAGGGTTTCTTGATTAGTCCTTCAGCTGCGGAGAGAGGCAGACCGAGGTCTTTTTCTATTGTATTTGTGCTTGTGGTCGTTTCTGTGACGGGTTGCGCTTGCGCATCGGCATATGTCGGCGGGGCGTCTGCTGTAGTCATTTTGTGTGTGCTGTATAGCTGTATACTGCGATCGTGTCGATAACAAGAGCTAGTCTCCAAAGACGTTGGATTCGATTAGCGAGAGCGGAAAGTTTCTAGGTTTGTTGATGTCTCAGGTACAGCCGAGTTGACGTTGCTAGTGGACTGGGCATCCTTATCTTATCAATCGACCAGCCCGGCAAACGCGTCCATCAACGCGTCTGCCGCGACTTCCCAAAATCAATTTAACTCTCCCCGCAATCATTGTTCGTCTACTCAATCAACGCCATCGAAGAAGAATAGTCAAAGGCACAATGGACGACATCACACAAGAGCTCGACGAGCTCTTTGCAAGCTCAGCGCCGAATGGCCTCACTCAAGATGTTCTTACTGAATTGCAATCCATGCTCCGATTGCATGGCATCACGCCGCAAGAATTATTCTATAAATGGGAGTCATACAGCATGAAGATGGGCTCAGAGGACACAAAACTTGATCTCAATACAGTGCGCGCGTTCAAGAGAGACGTTCAGGATTCTTTGGAGCGTGAAACTCGAGGAAAGAACCATCAAGTCCGAGGTAGTGAGAAAAAGTCTGGTGTTACAGCAACCCCTCGTGCTGGAAAGGCCGATGTTTTTGGAATGTATGATCTATTTGATCTTTAGCTGATATTCGCTTCACTTACTAATTTTGGGCTTATTCAGGCTCGACGATTTGACACCCGGGACTCCTCAATCACGTATCAATGGCTCAGCCAAACGAAAATCGACCTTCGAGACACCATCCGGACCCAAGACATTCCGGACTGACGGAAATGGGACGCCTACAGGGATCAAAACACCTTCAGCCAATATTAACGGCGTGCAGTATGTCACAAACCCTGTGATGCAGTGGTGTAAATGCTAAGAACTTGTAGAAGCGTCGCATTCGCCGAACGACAAAACCCCGGCCAGCTTATAGAAACACTCAACGCGCATTTGGACCTCCCAAAAACGCCTATGGCACCATTCCCCGAACCTCGAATTCGGCCAACAGCAAACACTGACCTGAAGAAATTCGGATATAAGCCAATGTCGATGCGCTTGAACGAGGCGTCGGAGATTCTAGATGATCGACTAGACGAATTTACAGATTTATTTGAGAAGCAGTATCCAGATGCGACTTTTGGCAGCGCAGCAACGCAGAGTACAAGTGAAATTGTGGCAGTTGGACGGATTGCATCAGACAGTCTCGAGGGGAAGCTCAACGTTGCATCGCTCGTGTTGGAGACGTCAAGGCGAACGGGAGCCGGTCTTCGAGTGCCATTGAAGGTTGATGCCTTACCATCGGTACAGTTCTTCCCAGGGCAGATCGTTGCTCTACGTGGAATTAATGCCTCCGGAGAATATTTTTCGGTTAAGGAAGTCTTGCCATTATCACTTCTTCCTACGGCAGCCTCATACCCGAGCACATTGGAAGCTATCAACGAAAGACTGGGAGGGGTTGATGTCGACCAACCCCTCAACATATTCTATGCTGCTGGTCCATACACCGCCGACGATAATCTGGACTTTGAGCCCCTGCAAGAGCTTTGCAAAAAAGCTGCTGAAGAATATGCAGATGCTTTGTTACTCCTAGGTCCGTTTATAGACTTGGAACACCCACTCATCGCGACGGGTGACTTTGATCTTCCTGATATCCCTGGATTGGATCCAGAAACTGCTACATTGACGACTCTGTTCCGACACTGCATTTCAAAACCGCTTCACCAACTATGCGCGGCTGTTCCTAGTATCACAATTATGCTCATGCCGTCCGTACGTGATGCTGTCAGCAAGCATGTATCATGGCCGCAGGAACAATTACCCAAAAAGGAGCTCGGTCTGCCCAAACAAGCCCGCGTCGTTTCTAACCCAGTGACACTATCCCTCAACGAGAGCGTGATAGGGATGTGCTCGCATGACGTCTTGTATGACTTGCGAAAAGAAGAAGTTCTCGGCGGACGACCAGCAGAAGCAAACCTATTGACACGACTACCCAGGTACATCATTGAACAACGTCATTTTGCGCCTATGTTTCCTCCTTCTTCGCGAGATACACTGCCCAAGTCCGGCGGTCCGGATAGCATGCTCCCCATCGGCGGGATGATGGATGTCAGCTATTTGAAATTGGGAGATTGGTGGAACGTCCGTCCTGATATATTGATTACACCTAGCATGCTTCCACCTTTTGTGAAGGTTAGTTTTCCTCCTAAGATACTCGCATTACACTGTTAGTAATTTTTCCTCCAGGTCGTCGAAAGTGTCCTTGTTATCAATCCAGGGACTCTATCCAAGCGTCGAGCAGCCGGCACGTATGCCAACATGGCTCTGTATCCTCGAAGCATATCTGACGAGGAGCGACAAGAAAAGCAGCTTACTCATAAGGTATTCGAGAGGGCTCGAGTTGATATTGTGCGCATATAGTCATTTCTCCAGGCCTCATTTTTGTGCAACGGGCATGGCGTTCGTGGGGTTGCGATACGTGGACTGGATATGGAGAACTGCATGGATTAACTTTAATGTCAAAACTAGGATTTCTGAAATAAAAATATGTAATCATTCCCTCTATGGACCGCCTTTCCCAAGCGCCAAACTCCACGCTTAAACATGTAATCATAAAAGATCCGCATCAATTGGATCCAAGGAGCTGGATACAGCACTAGCGCAGGCACGTAACTCTCCTCCCACCCATCAAACTCCCTGACTGTCTCACCAAGCCGCCCGCCGCACTCGATCCCAACGACACACCCGCACCAGCCGTCGAGCCCCCAGCACCAGCGCCCCTCCTACCGACGGTCCTAATTGCCATTCTTTGCGCACCTCCGCCCGCCAGCGTCTCCCCCCTCACCAACTCCCTCATCCCCAAATCCCTCCACACGGGCTCCACCCTCCTCCTCTCCGCGGCATCCATAGCCCTCGCAATCCCGAACGCCGCATGTTGATCCGGGACAACGTCATCCTCATCCTCGGGGTTTATAGGCTGGTAATGAGGCGGGAGATACACCTCTTCGATGGGTAAGTATGACGGGATTGTGGATGAGGGCGTTGTGGTAGCGCCGTAGGTTACCGTTACGGTTGTCCCGTTGGGCCCGGTGGTCGTGGTTGTGCCTGTTGCTGTGGTTGGGCCGTTGAGAAATGCATTGGCGGCGCTTATGAGGGAGGTGTGAGGGCGAGTAAAGTCTTCGAATTGATCGGCCAGACGCGGGTGGTGCATGTGTAGGTATGTCGAGGAGGAGTCTTTGGACTATGGTATTGAATTAGCAGAGATCGGAGTGCTGCACTGGTGGTCAGTACCATTTTAAAAGGGGAGTAGAAACTGATCGTTACACGCTCGGTTGTTAAAGTTGTTTTGGGCTTGATTAACTTCCCTGGACTCTATACTCCAGGATAACATGTAATAAGAGTTTATGAGGTACCTCGATGGTTGCACTTGCACACTGCTCTTTATGCAGATACTGAGGGCTTGTCAATCAACGACGTTTGAAGATCAATATCAAAACATTCATTCTGCCGCGTCGTACCGCCTGTCTATCGATATTAATGCGGGGCGACATCGGATCTATTGGTCAGATCTACTATCAATAAATCATTTACAATTTGCGACAGAGAGGAACATCAATGACTATTAGCTGAATTTTAGAATACCGCCTATCAAACATGCAAGCCGAAAAGTTGCCAGGAATAGCTGTCTATAAACTCCCGTCAACGCCTCGAATTCATAGTACATCTACACATATCGCCCAAATGGCATATATGCCTAGGCATTAGTGCTCATGCGATGCACAATTGGGACCGCGCTAGGTGGCAAGCTGCCCATCTCCGTAACTACCATATCTACATACTCTGCCGGTGTAACGTCGTGCATGATATTGAGGAGTTGCAGGTTCGGCGTGTCCTTCCACCCGTTCAAGGGTGATGGCGCGTTCTGGTCGAGGGTCAGACTTGCGAGTCCATCAGTCACGGGTTGAGTATTTCCTCCTTTCTTTCCTGGTTTCTCGTCGACTGTTTTGTGTGGGTCCGGACGGCCGGTGACTTGTTGTAAGGGGGGCGTAGTGACTAGTTCATCTGCGTCCGCAATTTCGTTGACGACAATGCTGTCGAGTGCCACGCGGTCCGTGAATTTGATTGTTTCGCAGCAGACGATGACCGGAATTTCAGCACCACCAGATCGTTCTTTGGCGGACATGGCTACCAGCGCAGTACCGACGCGGGAGTATAGTCGTCCATTACCAGTCATGGCATGGGCGCCGAGGAAGACTTTGGTGGCGTCTTTCATGGCATGGCTTATGCCGTGTATAAGCGAATACTGAACTTCCAACCCGGCACTAGACAATGCGCGAGCGAGGTTCTTGCCTTCGAACAGAGGCCGCGAGTCGATAATCGACACTCTGAATTTCTTCCCTTGCTTGTGTGCTGTGATCAAGGTCTGTTTCACAATCGAGCTTCCCGCAAATGTGACGATGACATCACCATCTTGAATCTTTTGCATTGCGCTGGCGGCGATGACTTGGTCAGCGACGGTAATTTTTTCGCGGATAAAGTTGTTGATGAATTCGCACAGCTCTGCTTTGGCGGTCGCTTCGGGGACAGAGGGGTCGATGGAAGAGATGGACAGTTTGAGGGCGCGGATGGCATTTCCTTGACTGATGGAAAGAGGACGGCAGGTGGAAAGATAGGTAATTTGGTGAGAAAGATGAGTTGTGAGATGGCGAGTGAGAGATGTCCCGATCGGCGTAGTGTACGATTCAATGACCTAGACGATTAGTTGTATCCTCAACAAGATATGAATTCATCATACCCGTTTGAATGCAATCAGAGTCGCAACACATCGCGCGCTGCTACCGCATATAACATAGTCCCGAATCTGCAATCCCAAAGCTAAAACAGCGGGGTGAACCTCCTTCGCTGCACCTGCTATAGTCGACCGTCTGGGAATACCGTACAAATGTCCAAAGACCGCGACATTTTTGTCTTCCTTCTTTTTCGTTTCGGTTGGGACCGGAACTGCCGTACGAGGACCACCGGGATATTTCAGTCCTCTAGGTGTTGGGACCGGCCCATCTCTGCCACCCTGCTGAGGCTTTCTAGGTGTTTGGACCGGACCTCCCTGCGCAGCAGCCTGCTGAGCACCACTAGGTCCAGCACCACCACCTTCTCTCTCTAGTTTTTCCCGCGCCCGGCGGGCCGCTTTTTCAGCCTTTTGTTTCTTTTTCAGTTCCGCAGGTGTCAGTTTCTCCGAGGATCCATCGGCGGCAGCAGGTGTGTCGCTCGCTTTCGGTTTCTGTGGTTGTTTTCCTTTCTGGTTGTTGCTGGGGCCTTTTGGTTTGATGCTCGCGCCATTTTGGGCGTCTTCTGTGGGAGGTTGCGATGCGCCGTTCGCTGCTGTTCCAGGAGGATTGTGTGGTGCAGTAGCAGGCGGAGCCTGCGACTGGCCAGGACTGCTCATGCCTAATATTCGGTCAATGCTCGATTTGATATTGCGATGATATTAAGCAGTATTCGTTTGAGTCTGCGGAGTTGGCTTTGTGTTGGCGAGAAGACGATGTTGCAACGAGGGATGAAAGTGACTCATGCTTCAATTATTTTTAAAGGAGTGTCCCGCCATGGCAGCTCCGCACAACCCGCCAAGCTTAGCTAATCTGATCTACATAACCACAAGATGTACAAGATGCAGCTAACTCGATTCTGAAATCCGAAATAAACTCATCCTTGCTAAACGCTCAATCTTTGTACGCTCTACAGAATGATAAACATGAAAAATAACATGAGAAGGGGAATGAAAAGAAAGAACAGCGTCATGCATCGAGTGAAGATGCATGATCACCGCCTTGGAGGGTATTTACTTGCAGCATGCATCAATATAAGAAAGTAATAACCTAGACTCCGCTGCTGATAAACTCCATGCATGGCCGCTTCATAAACGTTAATGGGCGTTATTGATCAGCTTGCCGAATGGATGGCGCTTTCGAGTGTCCTTTGTTTTTGTGATCTCGAATCGCTCATAGTCATCATTCAGCTTCCGTCTGAACATACTAAGCTCGTTCAACAGATTCTCCATATCAGCTTGCACTTCATGCGCTTCCTCGTCATGTTCGTCGGAACTGTCTTCGTCTTCCCAGATTCCGCTGGTTTCCTCTTCTTCAGGCGGCGGTGGTGTGATCATGTCTCGATCTGGGGGAACGACTTCTACTGGAGGCTCCTCGCTTTGCAATGAACCAAGACTGGTGTCGCGTTTACGCAGCGGGATAGCAGGAATTGGATTCTTCAGACTATCCAGTGCGAGTCTCAAATGATTTCGGAGCGCCTCGTTCTCAGTCTGGAGTTGTCGAATCTTGCATTCACTGACCATCTTGTTTTCTTCCATCAAACGCTGCATCTTTTCGACTTGTTGCTGGTATTCTTCTAGCTTCTCATTTTGAACCTCGCTCTCGCGTTTACTTGCTGCATTCTGGCTGACTGTCAATTGAAGAACGCGGATCTGCTCGGCCATTTCGGCAATTTGCGCATCTCGCTCTGCTGCGGAGACATGATCCTGGTTTACAACAGCTCTAGTGCGAATTCGTTTGGCCTGGTCGGCATATCGCAGGGTAGAAAGAGTCTCGTCGTAGTCTGATGGTGCAACACAAGCTATCATTGCAGTTTTTGAGTTCCCACCAAGACTGTCTTTGAGCAACCAAGTCAAAATTGAGTCACGGTAAGGAACAACCTCTTTAACTCTTCGTCCACCGGGTCGTAGTTGCTTATGGTCGGCCAATGCGGCGATCACGCGACCCAATGTGGTCAGCGACTTGTTGATATTCGAGCCCTCTCGGAGTCTCTGTCCTGTCGCCTCGGTCGCTTTGGCGCGTTCCGATCCAGCCAAATCAACAAGTCGTATTCTCGCCGTTCGCTCAGTTGTCTCGTCTGTCGCCAAGTCATGGTGAATTTGTTTGAGTATGATGGTGAACACAGCATGTGATCGGGATGAAGTATCGTTCATCTTGGTACTCGCAACTGTTCTGGACATGTCTCCTTTCCTCATCAGCTTCATTATATCTGCAAAGCTTCTCACAGGAACGTCTGTAAGATCCTTGACGTATGGCCCGTCTGTAGGTGACTCGCGAATTTTGAGATAGTGCGGTGGTTCTGTTCGTGGCACGAGGAGATCGCGGACATGCTCGTTATAGACCTCAAAATAAGAAACTCGAACATGATATGTAGTATCCACAGATTGAGCCTCGTCAATCCTTTGAAAGAGATCCTCACACGTCCTGGGTATCAAACCTGGACGCTCCGGTGTACCCATCATAGTATAACTCTTTCCCGATCCAGTCTGGCCATATGCGAATATACACGTGTGGTAACCCTCGAAGTTGTGGTCCAGGAACTCTTCACCTAGACAATTGTATACCTCTTCCTGGTCTGCGTAGTGCTCGTCGGATTCGTTGTGGGACCAAAACGATCGGTCGAAGGTGAATGTTTTGTCTTCGTATACTTTGCCTCGTGCTTGTGATCGGGGCTTGGATGAATCGACTTCTGGTGCGTGGAGGGTAGTGGCTTGTGTGAATGGATTCATCGATATGAGACACTCGGAACCCCTTTCTATTTCTATCTCCCGACAAACATATTAGACAACTCACTTCGAACGCATATATTGGAGATTCTCACCTCGTGGTAGATATCCCCTCACCCTCACCACGACCTTCACATTTCCACCCGGCGAAGGACTGGCAGGCCGAATTCCCTGATTAGACACAATAACACTTTCCCTCGACCTCAACGACGGACTTGACGCCTTAGACTGTTGCTGTTGTTGCTGCATCATCATCATCGCCGAAGACATCATTGACATACTCGTTGCCGCCGTACTGCCGCTAATCCCCGAGACACCCGAAATCGAGCTTGTTGACGAATGCGCAAATTGCTGGTACTCCGAGAGCCGGTTGTCGGTGTTGTATAGGCGCGCCTCGGGCGTCATCATGGTTGTGATTTCCCTGTTGGATCCCCTCAATAATTGCACGGCAAGAGCGAATGTATCGCGTTGGCGGATTATGTAGTAGTGGTACATGAAAGATTGTCTGGGTTTCCAGTATTATAGAGAGGGGGGGGAGTAGAAGAGGATAAAGAGAAACGCGACGTTGGAGTCCCTGTAATTACGGTACCTTTTCTGTCTTGTGATAGAGTGTGTTGGATAGTATCCTGGGTTCTTTGCCTCCTTGGGTAATGAAAGTGACAGAGATGCCTTCTATCTGCGTAGAGGCGAGAGCACCTGTCTCGAGGTACTGAAGTCTGTAGAATTGGAGGGTTAGCGGTTGATGTCAAACAAGGAATGTTTACTCACAAGGAAACCCCGCACGTGTCAATCAACGATGTCGTCTTGACTCTCTCAAAGCAAAAACTCAAGAATATAAAATAAGCAGCATCAGTAGTTTCAAATAAACCACAAACAACTATCGTCATCAACAAAAACCAGGTTAATGGCAGTGGTGATAGCTTGATCATTGTTCGTTTTGGTTTTGCCGAATCCGGTTAGCGGCAGCCAGCTGGCCGCTCCGGTTGCTACGGCGATAAGCCTCGATAAGCACTTGGTTACTTCAACTTACTTGAATATTCTATTGATTTATAGATTAATATCTACTATTTCAATCCCTTGACTAACAGCTCGTGCCCAATCTCCTTCAGCAAAGGCTCGTTCTTCATCTTCTCAATCTGCTTCTTCGCCGTGATTGACTCCGCTATGCCCATCGCCCGACAGAGATCCATCAACCCGCCGTCAACGGGGCCCTCATACAGCAACAACCCAAGCGCGAAGAGGAACCCGTGCAACGCCTCCACGCTCTCTTCCTCGGTATTGATTGCCTCAACCAGCGACGCTGCGATTTCGACTTGATCTTCTTCGGTCAGTTTATCGGGTCGATTCGCGAATCGTTCGTTGTGGTTATACGCCGCTAGGTTATGCGCAAATGATGCTGCAACCACTCGAAGATTCGTGTGGCTATCTAACAGACAGCCTGTGAGTAATCGAAGGCATGTCTCGCGCAAATTACCGTTTATGGTAATCTGCTGTGGGAATAATGGTGAGGTGAAAAAGTTGCATGCGAGCTGAAGCATGACGATACGCAAATTATAAGGACAAGAGGCAAGATCAGACGATGGAGAAAGTAGAGCCAGCAGAGTCTTGTGGCCTGACTCCTCCGCAAAGTAGCCGCTTACGCGAGGGTCGACAAATGCAACTCGGATCAAGTCAACAAGCGCAAATAGACTATCCTTCGGGATGGACGGAAGTGTTGATTGTATAAACCTAGCCAGGAAAGCAAGATTCGGCACGGGTGTATCAGCAGGTGCTGTCGACCTTGTCTTGATAAACTCAATCAGACCTGTTATCGTAGGATCATGCTGATATGATCCGATCTTTTGTAGTAGCTTCTCCATTGGAGGCACTCGTGTATAAAGCACATAATTCGTAATTGGTCTCTGTAAACTGGGCAGGCGTAGCGCAGTATGAGGATGAGGCGGAAAAGCAGATTGTATCAACAGTCGAATATTGCCCTTAAGCTCAGCCGGGTTTGCTCCGCTCCATTCATGCTCTTTTTTGCCCTTGAGGAAAGTCATAAATGTCGGCGTGGCGCGGACTTTGTATCGTAACGAGACATCAAATGCTTTGTTGATATCAACTTTGATGAGGACGGCTTTATCACCGGCTTCTTCTGCGAGTTCATCATATGTTGGGTATACTATTTTGCAGGGAGCGCAAGTTGAGGAAGTAAAGAAAATACAAGCACAAGAGTTTGTGGCGAGAGATAGCTGTTCGTCTAACTCTCTCAGGGTGGTGACGTTCCTTACATAACCTTTGGTTTGTGGTGTCCCAGATGCAGCGGCCACTGCAGACTGTTGAGATATCCGGGGCATCTGTGTAGCCGGGGCTGGTATCTGTTGGCCTGGGTCTGCTTGTGTGATACCACGCATCGCTCTGTCGATCTGCGGCCGTAGCATTTGCCCAAGAGGGCTACTCAAGAATGTTTTGGGCAGAGACTTAATGTGCTCGGGAATACCCTTTCCAAGAAGGAACATGGATAGATCTTGTGTGAAGTTGTTGCAGTTGTGCATAAACAGGTCATATGACTGTCGGAAGTCAGCTTTCACGATCATTTATATAGAATACTAGTCGAATACCTACCTCCGGGGTATAAATCTGCGCTAATGACTCTAGATACTCCTGAATAACTTCAATCGGCAACTCTGTCCGTCCCATATGAAGCCTTTCCATGGGCTGTCCATGATGTGTCGTCCCAGGCACAGTCCTATGAAGACCCTGTCCAAAGAAGTACTCTACACCTCCAAACACTAGCGAAGTGTGGTATATAGCATCAATCTGGATTCCGGTCAAGGACATGGAATACTAAACAAGTCAGACTTTGACCACATTTTCATCCGTTCGACGGCTTACCATCCGTGCCAGACCCTGAAACCTTGGTTAGCATGATCCAAAACAACTGCAAGGCTGGAACGTACCTACACCGGAGAGATCGTAAATATACAGTTCCACATCCATCTTTGGGGCTCAGAGATGATCCGACAAGACTATGTGTGATTTTGCGCTCAAAATAGACGATGCTGAGCTTCTTAAAGGTGGCAGGCAGCTATCAAGCTAATTCTCATCCGGTGCCCGTCCGTCGGCGTTTCTCCTTCTTTATCTCCGCCCCTCGTCACATGGGCATGAACACATCCACCATGTCTATGCTCTACTAAGTCGCATCACACATATTTACCATGGTAAGCTCTGCTCATCTTTCGAGAACATTCTCTCTTTCGATACGCTTTACTATTACTAACCATCTCTCTACTGACTAGCCCCCCAAACGAAGAGGCGCCCCCGCAGCTCCCAAAGAGAAAAAAGCCCGCCAATCCAAGCTTGCAAAGGAGAATAACATCACCGCCGAGGAAGAGAATGAGATAAAGGAAGCCTTTGGGCTCTTTGCGGACAAGAACGAGGAATTCAAAGATGAGAAGGAAGGCGTGATGCGGACGAGGGATGTGCGGCGTGCTCTTGTGTATGTCCATTGCCCTTAAGAGACACTATTTAAAGCTACGAACGACTGAATGGGAAAATCAGGGCGCTAGGTCTACCACCCGACTCATCATCAGAATTATCCTCGATTGTCGCCGCTGTCGATCCTACTTCAACGGGCTTCGTAACTTATGACGCTTTCGTGTCCGTGGCAGCTGCAAAACTGCATATGCGCGGCGAAGATGCGCTCGATGCAGAGGTTGATGCCGCATACCGTCTTTTCACACAGGGCTCCGATGGACCCATCACGTTCAATCACCTGCGACGGATAGCGCGAGACTTGAAAGAAGACAATGTTGGGGATGATTTGTTGAAAGATATGATTCGAGAGGCGAATGGTGGGGATGGATTGCAGAAGGGTGTGACATTGGAGCAGTTTCGGGATGTGATGGCCAGAGCGGGTGTTTTCTGATTTTGTGGTTATTTGCTATGTATGGCTTTGTAAGGATGCGGCGTTTCAAAGGATATGGTGTCTACATCGCTTCGGAATAGGACGGGGAGTTTGTGGTTATTTAATTTTCCGATTTCACGGCTAAGATAATATGGCATCGAGAAGTCTTAGAACGTTATCAATTCAAGATGGTCGAGGGTCGTAGAAGCCAAAACGCCAATCTTTCAACGGTAACAGTAGCTCTGCATGAAAGAAAAATGTTCGGGAAAGAACATGCGTATTCTGAAGGCCAAAAAGAAATGGGTATCAAGCAGTAAAAATATACATAATCAAGCCGCAGTCAGATGATCAAGAGGCAATTCTTGTTTTACCTCATCGAGTTCAAGAATCGGGTTCGATATGTCCGACGAGCTCTGGGTTAGACGAGCGGATGAAAAGTCGGAATCTATGCTGATATCCGAGGCTGCAGAGCCGGGAGAAGATGTTCCATTTGTAGCAAGAGCCGGATCGCAGACGTGTCTGAACTGCGTAAGATCATCTTGATCAGGTCTTTGAACGAATTCTTCCGATATTTGTTCACTTTTCACGCCAATGTCCTTCGTATGCATCTCCTCAGAGGTGATTTGCGTCTCATCAATACACTCATAGAACAACATGAAAACGCCGCCTTGATCGAATACCTCGCGTTCACTAGCCATATGAACGTCTTCATCACTGAGCCGGAACCAACGATGGGTCACCTTTTTCTCATCATCCACGTCTTCAGAAACACCACCTGGGAAGTTCTGAGTCGAGAACTTCCGGTAACAAATATAATGCCCATTCTCGTGTCTGCCATAATGCGTCAAAACAGCACGTAACTCATAGTTTCGCGGAGCAACTTCTCCTGCTTTTGGAAGCATCGAATTTTGCGGGTTTGTATTCCAGGTCTCTACAGAGTCCCCCTTTCCGACGTCACGCGTACCGAGACACCATTCACCCAGGTCGATAGAGGCAGGGAATCTAACAGCGGCGGAATTCTTTCGTAAAGTACCAGTCATTTCATCGAACACACTTCGGTTAACATGAATGACTAAACTCTTTGGCGTTCTAGCAATGACTGCTTGACGGGACTTGGTCACTGAAACTCTGTTCTTTGACGGGATGTGGCATTTCTTCGACAAAACCTTTTCAGTAAAGTCCTCTTCATCCAAAGCCTCTTGCACGGCTTGCAGTCGTGTTACAGCAGAACTCTTCAAAGTCGATGTCACAGTTGCCGCCTGAGGCCCTTTGACGATATTGTCATCTTCCTCAATCTGTTCGAGTAGACGATGAAGCTGGTCTTTCGTACGTAACAACGTGCATTTTGCGCATTCCACGCCCTCAATGGTCTCCAAAGCCATGTAGTCATCAAGACAGTCTCGAATATCGTACTCTTTACCCCTGCCCAGAGAAACTGTCAAGCAGTTAAAAGGGATCAAAGATAGACCCTCGGTCCAACCACAGCGAATACAACCAACGCGCTGTGCAAGAAGTCCTTCCAAGGGATTATGCATGATATCTGGCTGCTCGATACCTCCTTCCACTAATTTCTCGTCATCGTTGTTCGAAACACCCAGGAAATTCTCTCGTTGATTCACTGTTTTCAACCCCAAATTAGTCGTAAGCATCTTTGAAGCTTCCCGGACCTCTACATCGAGTTGATCCGCGATTTTTGAGAAGTATTCCTGGGCGTCCTGTTGCTGCCAGCTGCTCATCGATTTAAGCTCCGATGGTATCCAGAGTCTCTGTCCATGACTGCCTGGGTCGTTCAGCCGCTCCAAAATATCTTTAAGGGCGTGGTGAGTCGAGAGCCGGCCTCGTGCGTCTAGTTTGTGGATATTGCGATCCAGGTAGTTTGCAAATGATCGGAGAGATGCCAAACCCTGTATAACACTATTCTGGTAGCAGCTATTATCCCAGTTTCCCAGACCAGGTGGAATTAAGTCTTTGCCGCCGAGCCATGACGGTCCTATACTCGACAGCTTTCGCGCGCGCGGCAATATGGAATCCAAAGAGCCCTTGTCAAACCCGATTATCCGGCGCATGGCCTGCCCCTTTTCGTAAAGATTCGAGTATGCCGGCGAAACACGAGCTGATGAAGGGTCTTTGCTTTCTGCATCAAGCGCAGCAACGATACGAGATGGAATGATGTAGACGAACGCGTCCCATAGATGATAGGCGATGATACTAGGCAGCGGTCCCAGATGCGGGAAGATCAAATACAGAAAGGTTATCGAGGCCCCAACGAGAAATAACGTGCCTTGCGGATTCTGTGATGTGAAGTCATTTTGAAAGACGTTGGGGAACATAGGTGGATATGAGTCTAAGGTGAAACCATTACCACACATGGCGAGAACAAAGCGAGAAGAAACAGCTTCGGGGCGAGGGGGACGTAGTCGATCATTTGCGGAGAAGTTTCATTGTATGTCAAGACTCATCCTTTTCAAGTATGCAGGGATTCAAGAAAAAAAGTGCATGGACAAAGAGGTCATCATACCAGAATGAGACGGAGGTAGCAGAGAACGGACTGCGGAGATGGCAACAATCGAAGACTGCGGCAAGTTGGAACTGCACAGTTGGTCTTTCTGTAGTACCGTAAAAATTTTTTTTATCGATAAACAATTCAAATTTCCCCACACTGCAGATTTCGAGTCTCGACACTACCATTCAACAACAAAATTATAGCCATCATGGTGCGAACTGGCAAGCTCAAAAAGAAATGTAAGAACTATACTAACGGATCCATCTTATTATTATCGGAACTAAGATCATTGAACAGCAACCTCTGTCCACTCTCGTGCTGCTCGCCGAGGCACCTCTCCCTCCGATGTCAACAGGTCCTTGGAATCAATGCCTCGAGTAGAGGCACCGACGAAAGCAACCGGAGTCCTTGCTGCGCACGCAAACGCCGGTATTTCGAAAAAGAAAGTCAACAAAAAATTGACACGATCGCAACGTCTCCGCCAACAAAAAGGAATCGAGAGAGGGGAAATGCTTTTCGATCGATTGGAAGCTAAGGTTGAGAAGGCAAAAACATCCTATTCGAAGGTAGCTACTGCGCGCAAGGTATGTCGATGGCGTCGATGTAATACACTAGGATGTTTGCTCAGCTCTGATTACAGGTACAATGGGAGGATTTGAATGGCAAGCAGGCCAAGGCAGCGAAGATTCTTCAGCAAACACATGACGATGAGCGCATGGGAGAAGACGGAAAACTCTCATCAGCTGCTCCCATTATCTTCAACAAACCTGCCGTCACGACACCCGTCGCAAGTTCCTTGCCGCCGGCCGAACCTGTCGCTGCCGATGATGACGACAACATTACTTGAAATCACCCTACTCACAGAGTGAAGAAAAAGAATAAAGGAGGATATATTCGGCGTATTTGGATTAGACTTATTTCCTGGGCCGGAGTTGATTAATCATGCGATCTATCTCGCCTAATGCAGTGCCAGAAGCCTTTTTTCTTAGGACTTCTAGCGTGTTAAAGTCCTTGGCTCGTAAGGCCTCTTCTCCTGCCTTGACGATCATACCACACTTCATCCACATCTCGATTCTTTCGGCAACGGTCAAGTTGGTGCATTTAGGAACAAAAGTCGATGCGATTTTTGTGTTTCCTGCTCCCAAGGCTTCGGCATAGAAGGGCTATTTAGACGTTAGCAATTATGTATATAGCGCAGAAAGAACATTTCTTGTTTAAGCTTACCTCCCAACCAATAGGTGACTTCCTCATCTTTGATATCTCTTCTAATTCTCCCCAATCTCGCTTGGCAACTAAAGCTCTCAAGCGGACCCACCAGAATGTTGCCTCTGTCATTTTGAAATCGCTGTAGAGCTTTTGTGCTCTCTTCCCAAACCCGGATTTGATCAGTCGGTAGACTGTTTCATTGAGGCTGAGGCCGACATATTCAGGACCATCAGACAGTTCTTTGTCGAGCGCCTCCTGTACTCGAAGAAGCTGGGTAGCCTCAAGGATAGACTTCTGTTGGAATTGTGTGGCGGCATCTTTTGCGTCAGTCAAAACACGAGAGGCCAAACCCAACTTGTCGATCTTTGTGTGAACATCATTCCGTGACAATGCCTCTGAAATGAGTATATTAGATCCATCAATAGGCCTGTCGTCCTGGTAATATAAATCCTTCAGCAGCTCTACATCGCTGTCTCGCGCTGATGCTTCTACCAAAGCAGCCGCGACAGGTCTGTCGTTGATCGTTCTGAAGAACGTTGACAGTGGAAGCTTCTTCCTCAAATGAAGCAGGACATAGTAGATTAGGTCCGGGTCTCCACTTTCCATGGCCTTGTCAAGAGCAATGCTATCCTCCTCCATATTGAGAAGCAATGGCACTTGCTTTCCGGCCCGTGGCTCATAGTTCAGAAGTTGTGTAGCAAGATGGGCTCGACCTTCATCGTAAGCGGATTGAGCGATGCTTTCAAAAGAAATGCCCGACTTTCCTTCCAATCTCTGCACGATCAACTTGCATACAGAGTCGTCATCGGCAGTAGACGCCTTGACCTTTTGACTTGCCCAATGGACGTAAATTTTGTCGGTAGGAAGGCGTATATACTCAGACATGCGAATCGCCAGCAGGTAATGATGACGATTGATGAGACGGTCTAACAATCTCTCGGGAGTTAGACGAAGATACTGTTCTGAAGAAATGGGCATGCCGATTTCAAAATCTCGAACCGCTTTCAACACTCTAAGTCTTTCTGTGATATCGACAAACTCGTCACTATTGTAGAGCTCCAAGACGGACTTTCCAAAAGATGCAGCTTTCAGAAGTCGCTTTTGCCAGACTGTGTTATATTCTTGACCGGCAGCTCTGACACAGGTGTCCACAGCTTCCGGTAGACTAGGACGGATACGCTGCATGTTCTCATCGACCTTTGGTGATTTCTTCTCCAAAAGATCGATTGAATCTAGCAAGACGGATGCCGGTGATGTCGAACCAAGTCGGAAGACATCCTCAGTGACAGCTTCACTCAGTCAGCATTTTGCACCATGAAACGAGTTGTAAGTCATACCGGAAATCTTGTGAAGAAACTCGCATGAGTCGTTCGTTAGTAACCAGACACCATCGAATTCTGGTAATACATGCACTCGCCCATCATAGTAATGCCTAAAACAGTCAATAAGGCACGATCTGATTCCCTCACCAACCGTACTTACTTAGATGATGCTCCGTTGCTTCCTACAAGATGTATTTCATCTTCCCAACCGAGAACGACGGCCTCATCGCCACACCATTCCAAAGCAATCGGAGCTGTCTTGGACTTTGTGTCGTACTCGCTGTATTTGTTCTGGAAATCGCTACTCACAATCCATACTTTACCGTCACTAGTATATAACGCTACTGCATTACCCGAAGGCGAGGCAGCAACATGTTTGAATGGGCCGCTTTCTAGCATTGTGTCTTCTGCTTCTGTCGCATCAACCACGTATAACGTTTTGTCAACAGCCAGGAGCACTTCCACTGTGCGAGATAGTGTCTGAGCTGGGGGAATCAGGTTCCACGATGAGATTTCACCTTCTGGTGAGGCAGCTAGTAGCCTTGGTCTAGGCTCTTTGTAGTTGGATACAGCAATTAGCTGGTTGTTTGACAATAGTGCAACAAAACCAGACGACCAGAAACGGCAAGCGCGAACGCCGTACTCCTCGGCTCCCTGTCAGAGTGTTAGAAAGCTGAGACATAGCTAATAACTGACACGTACATTGCCTAATGAGAAAGGTGCAAAGTCGCCGTGAAGACCAAAGTAGCGATGAACAGTACCATCTTCGGCGATAACCAGCAGCTCTTCGTTGTCAGACCAGCCCATTCCTCTGATAGCCACATTATCCCACTGCAAATTTGTTAGAATAACTTGAGACCTTCTGAGACACAGGAAACATACATTGAATCGACTGATCAATTGTCCCGAAAAGGAGTAAATGTCTATGCTTGACTTGGCTGTTTGTGCATCTCGATACCTATATATCTTACTGTCGCTTCGATGGAGTGCTTCAAAACTTATCAATACTTGGTCCTTAAAGAGGGAAATGGCCATAGAAGCTTACCCAGCGCACCAGCGTAGGGTGCTGCAGCAACCACATAGTTCTCGAGTTCTAGGTCTTCATCAAAGACACCATCGTAGATTCTAGTCTTTTGGTAGAACCGATCGCCCAGACGCTCCCAATCAGCGCGCGGATTCGGAGGGGCCATGACTGACAGAGTAACTACAGCGCCATCAAGACGCTACACAGGCGTCGCAAAGCATGGAGAGATGTTTGGAGACGCAAAGAAGCTACGTCAACATACAGACCGCCGCTAAGCCCTAGGATCCCTGCGCTAGTGCTGTGCTAAGCTCGGAATGGCTTAGCCACTTCTGTCCGCTTTTGCGTTGTCCAGTGGGAACGCTTATATTGACATCAGCTTCAACATCTCAACATCTCAACAACTTCCCATCTATCTTCATATTATAAAGAATCATGATTTATGATGTGGGCTGAATGAGAATACCAGTAGCTCTATTTTCCTGTGGTGCCTACGACACCCACCGGGTATATTACATCCATGGACTCATCCGCCATACAAGACCTTGTATCTGAATTGACCGACCTCGAGCTTGCCATTTTACTGGCTCTTATTTGTCAAGAACATTGTGTGGTTGAGACGCCTATACTTAATGTTGATAATGTTGCCGGGGAGCTTGCTTTGGTACCGTCGACTCATCTTCCACCAGCTGATCGCACATACTAACTCAATACAGATATGTCAAAATAGGTTTGGTTTATCGTACACTATTCTCGACTGCTCATCTTCGACATCTATCGACGAGTTTAGCGAAGGCATTCTCGTCTCTGACGCAAAAAGAAGCCGTTCATCTAATGTAAATACGACTCACCGAACTTTTCGTGGGCTGCTTGCTAACACTTCTAGCCTCTCGCCTCATTTCAGACTGGAGAGTATCTCGATGAAAGGAAAATTGTCAACGTAGTCATTGCAAAAAATCTGGACCAAGTCTCTTCAGATATTCAGATTCAGACATTAGAGGTATGCGAACCAATACCTCTTTCAATTCTGTGTACTGACCTTCACGAAGTTAATTCGCTCTCGACGGATATTCACCAGAACGTCAATTCACACGGCACAAAAAACATTCTTATTCATACCTGTAATTGGGTATGATGACGCTGCCGGACGCGGCGTCCGCTTGAATAAGCATTTGGTTAGTATTGTCTGATCAACTTCTATAGCGATTTTCTAACGAGGAACAGAATGACTTCTTCCTTTTCTCCCATTTTCACGAGATTGGCGCGGGTCTACCAAACCTTGAAGGAGATGATGGATGGCCCACGGATGATCAAGCATCTTTGTCTTCCGTTGTGAGGAAGCCGCTAGCGTACAATGACAATTCTAGTATCGACCACAGGCAAATATCCGAACAGGTGAGCTCATGTCTATTGTATGGATCTCCGATAGATGATCCCTTGCTGATGCAAGTATTAGATAATACTGCATTTACGCTTGTTAAGTGATGACATATCTATCTCGGCCGAGGTCAACCGCTACTTGCATAACATTGTAGTCTTTTTAAGACTCAACCGTGCTGTCGCAGGTGGCATATCTCCTAAGGCAACTAAACATTTCGTGATTGTGGCAAAGTGAGTTTCTCATTAACAAGCTGTCAAACTACGAAAGCACTTTACTTACAGGCACAGGACTCTCGCCTCGCTACATGGTATTGACTACCTCACACCCTCTGTCGTGTGCCTTGCTGCCAAGAAGGTTTACCGTCATCGGATAGTAGTTGCTCAACCCGAAGATGACAGGAGTCTACAATATGGAAGTCACTTGAGTTCCGTGGCGATGCTACTGAAAGGTGTCGATGCTGACCAGATCATCAATTCCGTCATCTCAGAAGTCGAGGTTCCTCTCTAGGTCATTTCAACCAAGCACAATGGCTTTGTTGTTTGTATATAACTAGCGTGACGCGCATATATGGGCATAGAGCTCTATCATGAAATAACATTACCCTAAATGATGGATCCGCTGGTAGCATTCTGTGTTTCACTCGAACGACAGACTCGCATACTCATCACAAACCTCAATCAATTTCTTCTCGATACACGGTTCCTATATGAATCATGTCAGCTCATGTTCACAGCAGCCGATAGCGAGATATTCTTACTTTCACACTGTGTCCTGCTGCTGCAATCCATATCAATTTTGTTTCAGGCCAGGCCTTGTGTAGATCCGAAGCTGTTTGTGGAGCACATATGATATCGTATCGGCCCTGAACTAGCGTAGCTATTCCGGTTTTTAGTGAGTATAAAAATCTCAGGGTACACTTCCTCGTTGTCATACTTACTAGGAATATGTCGAATCTTGTCAATGTTCTCCTTTCTCATAATTTGATCCTCTTCTATCCACCCTCCATTCGCAAAGTAATGTGTCTCAAGCAATGCATGGCTGAGTGACCATTGATCATCATTAATCTTCTCAAAGCTTTTCTCATCAGGTATCAGACTGCCAATCGTAATATCCCACGTATTCCATTGCCGAGCTGCAGCAAGTCGCCTCTCGGTCTCTGAAGAGAGTAGTAATTTATAGTAACCCTTGAAAGGATCCTGCCTCTCATCCTCCGGAAGAAAATTCACAAACTGCTCATAAGCATCCGGATAAATCCGCGCGGCACCAGCAGGGCCCCGATTCCATTCACGCTCTAGTTTGCGGCACGTACAGATACCTCGAAGAACAAGTGAGCCCACCATGTGCGGATAAGCCTGCGCATAAAGTAGAGCGAGCGTAGAGCCCCACGAGCCTCCGAAGACGAGGTGCCATTTTGGTATCTTGAGATGTATGCGAAGGGACTCGATGTCATTGATAAGATCTTGGGTAGTGTTTTCTCGGATCTCGGCGCTGGGAGTTGATCTTCCTGCTCCTCGCTGGTCGAAGAGGACAACGCGGTAGACGTTGGGGTTGAAGTAGATGGTATTAGAAAATGAAGTGCTTCCACCGGGGCCCCCGTGGAGGAATATTACTTTTGCAGGTTCAGTTCTCGTCATTTATGTGATGAAAGCTGAATCATTTTGAGCATACCTGCCTTCCCATCTACTTTCCCATATTGTTCGTAGTGTAATTTGTGGATGGAGCTCACTTTGAGGAGCCCTTCGTCGAATGCTGAGGAGTGAGTGTGAGGTGAACCGTTATTGTTGTGTGCCATGCTTAAACGGGTCGTTAGACATTTAATCTTGTCTGTAAGAATGTTTTTGAAAGTGAACGAGTTGGTTTGGCTTTTTATCTAGACACAACGGAGTCGCAATTCCGACATACAACAGTGTCGGAGTAGAAGCCCCGAGACCCCTCATTAATAAAAAAAAAAAAAAATATCCTTTGCTCCGACGGAAAATACGGCAATTCTCATAGCAATGGATAAAATGTGGACTAAATCTGCCCTCCTCCTCCACTCCGTAAATTCCAGAAGTCATCATTGTCCACGTCCGGCCAGTCCATTGGCATCATTTCTAATATCCCCGGATCCATTGAGCTCATCAATGCTATTGTATCGCCGGACGAATCATCATCATCTACTGAGTTTTCTATAATTTGCTTGCTAGGGTGTCTCTCCCGAGTATCTGAAGTGTTGGGTGTCCTCTTCCGTTTACCTAGATACTGGCTGAGTGACATCGATTGCTGACCTTGCCGTCGAGAATCGGAAATACCAAAGCGTTCCTTAAGCCTGAGACTTGCTTCACGAGCCGGTGGACATATCTCTGATGCCTCTTCCAACATTTTCACAATAGTAGAGGCTTGGTGGCCAATCTCGGTCTCTAAAGGACGCGTCGAAACACCTCCATCTAGGTTATTTGCAGTTGTATGAGTCTCTTGAGTAAAGCAAAGCGCTGTCCCTGCCATTATTGCCCCATAAGTAAGAATAATCGGGCTTCTTGAAAGTGGGAAGTGTGATCGATATTGTCGTAGAATAGCGACGATACTATCCACGGACGTCATGCAAATCTCTCTGGAGTGATTCTTGCGGGCAAATCCCGGGGTTGGACGAATAAAGTGGCGATTCAAGGAGATGAGTGTACTGTGATATAAGATGCTTATAGAAGTCAGTATGGACACCTCCGCATCCATGGAAATACTTACTGCAGAATGAGGACATTACTATCAACACCATCCGCTCTTTGCATCCATCTGTTCCACGTGATAGCCTCTGGCAAGGCAGACTGCCATCGAAACAGGCGCAGATTTAGCTCTTCTAGTCTTTCCAGTCGTGTCATTACCAGTTCCTTACGAGACTTCTTTATCATTCTTGTAGAGAAGACCTGTGATAGAACAGTTTCAATGATATTACTCAGCTCTGAAAAATGAAGCAGCAAGATAGAGAGCAGATCGTTGATCTTTCCTCGTGTTTCTAAGTTAAGGAAGTCATTCATCTCGTTGTCTTCGGTGATATTTCTGTTGCAGCATGTTAGTTGACTAAGGATTAAGGTTAATAGAAGCGATTTTTACATCGATGGGTCAACAGGATTCACGGCAGCGTCCTCTTCGTGAAGGGACATTGGCCGGCCGAAGAAGAGACTGATAACCCTGTCAAGTTTTAGCAAAGAGAAACAATGACCAATATGGACTCAATCATGGCAAATTCACTTGTCAATGGTATAACAGCCCCAATATACCCGTCTTCGAATCTCTTGGTCTCGAGCATTCTGAACAGTAACGTCGTCATCCACTAAAAATCTCGGGTCTTGATGCAGTCCGAGATCTTGAGCCATTCTAAAGGCCATGCCTGTCTGCATCTTAGTAGCCATTTTTTCTCAGCATTGGTGACAAAGCTTACCGGACAACATCCACCCTTTAGTGTTATGGCCTTGAGTAAGTTCCGAAAGGGCCAAACATAAAAGTGTTTGAACAATGGTCAGATGGGGGCTTTCCATACTGCTTTTACTCATCATTTCATTCGAGACATGCGAGAAAAAGTCGGCGTGTTGTTTTAGTTGCGGGTTCCCTGATCTTGCACCTAAGGAACAAGCTGCGTACAGCAGTGGATAGGAGCAGTACTTGCTGTCATTATCGAGAGAACTGTGGTCCCGAAGGAAAGCACTTCTTTCGATGAACATGCATTGAGAGTGCTGGTGCTCAAAAAATGACTTGAGCGCCGCCAGAAAGTTCTCATGATTGAATTTTAGGCTCTCGTGTAGCCGAGCATCATGCCATCTTTCAAGTGTACGATATGATGCGGTCGGCGAATTCTGGCGCATCTCACGGGGCATAATTTCCTTTGGGTAAACACTGGTTGGTCCATAGAACGAGGAAGAGCCTATAGCAATCTTAGATATGATCATCTGCTCGATAATGGAGATGTTACCTGGCGATTCGTTAAGCATATACATCGTTGACCGTCGTGAAGACCCTGTGTAGTCAAATTCACCATCCTCAGCTTTGGTAAATGTATCCTTGATGTGATCACCGAGAAAAGTGTTCTCATGCTGATCAAGAAGCTCGTTTCGCTCAGTCGCCGAAGCGCTTCGCAATCGTGCGACAAGTTGCTCATATGAACCGACTTTTTCCTCAAGCGCAGTCACGTACTCGCGGCTGACTGGTCGGCGTTTGGTTTCTTCGTCCCGGAAAATACATTCAACCCCAGCAGCCTTGCAGGTATCACACGGGTGAACACGACTGCATCGAACCTTTATCTAATGTCAGTATTTGACGCTGAGAGTATATATGCGAAACTCACTTTCCGTAGTCGACAACGCTGACATCTGTCATGGCAGTCAGTAGGATTTTCTTATGAATGAAATCTAAAGATGGAATGCGCCGTACGAAATGCGTTTTGTGGCCTCCTCCATGACCCATCAAACCGTGATGGATTTATACTCGCGATATAATCGGTACTTCATTAAGTTACAGTAGGAATTGAAGTAGGAACATCGTATATTATATCCACCAACACTCGAAAGCGAGGTCGAAGAAGTGGCCCTATGATATCGACAAGTTTATTTGTTAAGATGAGATAAAGTGACGACGTTAAATTATTTATTATCCGTGAAAAGTTACATGACCACGGGTTATGCTTAGTAACCCAGCGAATTTAATCTCAATTAGATATAGATTGGCCACTTTCAATTCTCAAATTCTCCACTAATTGAATGAATAAGTCAAGCAGAGGTTGCAATTGTGCCTACGCGGACCATCAACTCCACTTAAAGAAACAGCGGAAGTGACATTCCATCCGATCCATCTGCCCTCATCCCCTTTGCCTAATAAAAGGGTATAAGATGCCATTATTCAGAGCTTGTGCAAACAATTTTATACATGCTACTACAATCAACGGAAATAATGTCCATTAATAACAGCGAAAAAAGCAACACATGGTCGTGTCCCGACACAGCTGCATTTGACTTCCGTGGTAAGGCCATGGTGTACGCACATAGCAAGCTTGTTTCCTAATGGCTTCAATTAGGAGATGTGCGCACAAGACCAACCGCTTCAATGCTGGAAGCTTTATCCACAGCCAGCCTCGAAGACGATGTTTCGGGGATTGATCCGACCACGGATGACTTGCAAAAATATATGGCTGGTCTGACCTCAAAGCCGGCCGGCCTGTTCGTTCTATCTGGAACAATGGGAAACATCGTTTCTCTGCGCAGTCTTCTAATCCAGCCTCCGTACGGAGTATTGTGTGACTCGCGCTCCCACATTCTGAACAATGAATCGGGAGGAGCATTTGCGCTCACTGGAGCCATACCACAAGCTGTGCAGCCCGCTAATGGGAGGTTTCTGACATTAGAAGATATATTACCATATATCCAACTCGATGATGGCAAACAGATACACAGAACTCCGACTCGAGTGATATCACTAGAGAACACACTCCATGGTATGGTCATGCCGCTAGCTGAAACCCGACGGATTTGCAATTATGCGCACCAATATGGCATCCAGGTGCATTTGGATGGAGCGCGGCTTTGGGAAGCCGTTGCTTCCGGTGAAGGATCGTTGTCGGATTACGGCCCGTTGTTTGATACAATGACATTGTGCTTTGCTAAAGGCTTAGGGGCCCCTGCTGGTGCTGTTGTCGTTGGTAGCGAAGCTGTTATCCGTCATGCACGTTGGATAAAACAGAGTATTGGTGGAGGAATACGTCAACCAGGTCCGTTGTGTGCCATTGCTCGTGTTGCTATTGACGAAGTCTTCTCTTCTGGTTCTTTAGAAAAGACGCATCTCATCGCAAGGGATATCGCAGCGACATGGCAGAAATACGGAGGCAAATTGATGTTCCCTACGGAGACAAATATGATCTGGCTAGATTTTGAAGGATTAGATTTCACTTTAAAAGATCTCATAAAAGAGGCAGCAGCCAGAAATCTCCTTATTCTACGGCCTCGCCTAGTAGTGCACTATCGTGAGTCTTTTTCCCGGCGTGTTTGTGATTTTACTCATCATGTTTTCTAGAAATATGCGAGGGAGCCGTCAATGCTCTCAAGAGAGCATTCGATAGTCTTTTCTTGAAAAGATAAAGAAATAATAAAAGCACGGAGACTAGTAAAGTTCCAGATGTGTTGATTCCCAATATAATTCAAAGGTCTTGGAGCAATTATTGAATAGATAATCGAACTTAGGACTTCTCTCCTTCCTCCTAAGCATTCCCCATAGAGACATCATCATCCTCAGGAATACGGACCGCTTTTTGCTCTTCATTTGACTCACTCCTCTGTCTCTGCCTCTTTGTCCCCTTTCCATCACCTGACTTATTGGTCGTAAGAGGCCGTCGGTCTTTCAGCTTCTAGGTCACCAGATCAGCCGACATGTCCAAGTATCTCTATATAATCATCCTCTTACCAGCTTTGTCTTGTTTTCTGGGGAAAATGACTCTTTTGCATCCGCTGCAACCAGGCCAAGAAACAACATTGTCTGTCGTATCGAGACTTTCTTTGTTGAGATCATGTCATGGTTGCTCACTGCCGGTGAGTATTGAAAGGTGTCAGGCCCTGTTCTTCTTAGGACCCAAGTGTCTCTAAAGGTTGTGTAAAAGCCATGACTGCAGTTATAGAAGTCCATGTAGACAGTAAGTTGCCCTGCATCACCTTGTTAGTCGTTGTATATGAAGATAAAGGTATGCGGTTTCGAGTTTTCTTACCAAACATTTTAGCTAAGAAGAAGCTCGAAAAAGTGTAAGTTCAGGTGAATACAATACAAGTGGGCCTTGGGCTTGTGTTGCGAAACTTCTCGACTGACGGTCTTCCAGTCCGAGATCTAATCACGAGGAACAACACATGGTATATCCGCAATGCTAACACCCAATTTCGAGGGCAAGAACATGGCATTCATATCATGCGATATATGTTGAATGAATCGTGACTGTAGTCCTAGTTCATTACCCACGCTGTGGTAATATGTTGGAAGCTGGGTAACAAGCGTTGGGGCACTGTTCGTAGGCTATATCTTGCACTTGCGAGGCGGACTTGTTGGATGAAGTCTTTCCAGTCGGTGATTTGATCTCTTTTCAAAACGTATCTAAAAAGACTAGGTCTTTTAGTAGCATAGCTCTCATTGACCCTTAAAGGAGGTAACCCGCTCCCAAGAATCAACACCTAGGTATGTGTGATGTTCTTAGATCATGGGCCGTCATTCTTCTTCACTGAGAGTAAGATAATAATGGATTGCATAATGAAGAAGCACATGATATTGCAGAGAGCAGATGATCTTGAGTCAGTTCCATGGTGCTGAGGTGAATAGCAGACTTGTAAATAGTCCAGAATTTCTGAATGGATTGAAGATGTAAGAAGAAAGTTCAAATGTTGAGTTCTGGAGGGCATCGGAGGTTTATATACCATCAGTCAAACAAAGAAAAGGTGCGGTGACGGGCGTCTTGAACGGGCAACCTGGAACCTCCATCAGTAGGCCCAATTGTAACGTTCCAAGGTTACACATAAATATCCTTCGGGCAGTCAATGAGCTGACCATATCGAATTTTTCCAAATGGACATTGCCCAGCTTGCCCGACAGTGTCTTGAACCTTTTAATGGAAATACGGTTTTCTGAAGTTCTCTAGTAGTAAATCATATTGAGTTCTCCTCTATCTAAGACCCCACGTACAGATACTGTCCTTCAGCGAATAGGCAAGTAAGTCCTTGATTCCTGACCTGCAGTGTTTGTGACCGATTTTGGGTCCTGCGAGGCCTCCCTTCATGGGCATTAGAATGAAAATCCAACAGTGGTTGTACCTAAATTTATTCGTAAGGCTTGCTATTATAGTGTTCTTCTGAACAATAGTCCTCAATTGAGAAGAATGTTCTCTCAATTACAGCCCTTATCGAACTTACAATAAGCTACGATCAATGACTATCGAGGAAACCTAGCTCAAAAATAATGTCTCATAAATAAGGATCAATTGCGTGGGCACATATTTCTTGAATGCAGCGGGCGTAAATTTACATAATGGCAGTGATTGCCCTGGGGCTTTCAATACCATCAATGATAAATGACATTATTCAAACAATGATCCAAGTTTCTATGATTGCATTGCACCACTCATTCGTCTATAAGACCAATTATTGTCTGGTGTAAATGAATAGATACCACAATTTCCGCATAGAGATCTCCAGTTCTTGGGGAGTATAAATTCCTCTGATATATCCTATGAAAAGCATTTTTGACGCAACATCTTCAGTACTCATAGCCTTGCAATTGCGAAATCTTCAATATTTTTCTTACTACGAGAACTTTTCTTCAGGATACCCAACATGGCATTCAAAAAACTCAGCAAGTCCCAACTGGCCATTGTTGCGAGCCCCCCTGCCCGATATTGATGTGAACACGACATTCGCAGTGAAGGGACCGAGCGAGTATCGTTGGGCCCTAACAAGCAGTCAGATTTCAGAGTGGCCCGAATTCACAGATGACGTGCGTCGTAATACCAAACGTCGAGGAGGTCCGTCTGGGAATGTGCAGCATACCCTTCAGATTCGTACAGAAAAACATCTTGTTGGCAACGAGGGAGGCCTGCAAGGCCGGTTTGTCCAGCAAGTCTCTCAAGAGATGAACGAGATTTTTGACTCATTGAAAATGAAAGCACGTATTGGAGACCTACAAACCGGGATACATTGTCTTCAGAAGAAGATCGAAAACCATGGAAGACGGTCGCAAAGGAAGTCAAGTCAGGCAGGAAGAGGCGGAGAGTTGAGATCAACGAAGAAGAAGAGGTAGAGGATTTGCCCACAGATAATGATGTTCCCATGGGCAATATTTAGATCTTCATTATGGTCAGGTTGGAGCTCTAGTTTTAAAGCGGCATGATACCAGGATTAGATTTGGTATGTGATTTTTATCTACCAGTCCAAGAAGGGTTTGTTGCCTATTTATTTTATGGGTTTGAAATGAATAAGCACTTCTTTCTAGATTTAATGACGTAAACCTCCATAAGGTAGATATCGCTGCCTTCAAGGCTGCCCATAGGCATCAAACTACTCAAGTGGCTATATGAAGGCAATCAATTCGCTTTTCAGTTGCCCTTCCCAGTCAGTCAATCAAATAATTTCTCCTTCAGCGATTTTGACCCCTCTGGAAGTGCTTCCCCAAGAACGACAAAGATGCCCAGAAACAGAGGCTATCGTTTCAATTGGGAGGGTCGGGAACTCGAACTCGGCATTCACAAATTCAAAGTTGAAAAGCAACTCAGCAAGTGGTTTGACGACGTCCTGGCGCAAAGACACGTTCTAACACTGGCTCATTATGTGAACGAAGACATCCCGGTGATGCTGAAGATTAGATACGAGTATGTTTTTGTTTTGTATGATATGTTATAATTGCTAATTTTATATATCAAACAGGTTAAATCCCAAGAACTTCCCAATCATTGAGGACGTTGAGGAGACTCTGGAGGTTGGAAGACGGCACTATCTTTTTGAAGCGGACCTATACGATCTACTCTATGATATTGGCCACGGTCCAAAGGTTATGAAGGTCACCGAACGTGATAAACAGAGCGAATGGATGCCATATCCAGAGGGACGCATATTCTTTACGGTTTTGAGACGTGTTCCTGGAGAAAATGTTGGCAAGATTCGCAATGACCTATCATGCCAGCAAAAGCAAAGTATTAGGTCACAACTGGCCAAAATTCTTGAAGCCATGGCGGACAAGAACCGGATTCTGAGAACGGTTAGTTTAAACACTCTGCGATATGATCGGGAGAATGATAAGCTGTGAGTTCTAGGTAACTATTAAGTTAAGTTCGTACTAATCGTATTATAAAGCTACCTCATCGACCTCACACATTGGGCTTATCAAATCGTGCAAGATGAGATCACAGAGGATAGTCCATTTGTATTGGAATTTGGCCTGTGGTCAAATGAAGATTTGGGAATCTCGCAGGGAACAGCCTGGGAAGATGCACAGACGGACCGACAAGAAGCTGTGGCATTTTAGAATGGTTGAATAGACACGCATAGAATGTTGAATAGAACTAGTAAGAAATATTCGCTTAGCCAAGTATTCAAGCAGATACGTAGTGTACCTAAGTCGATGATTTCCATGTTAGCCCTAAAGCGGCGGCAATTAGGGCTCGGATGCATTCCTCCCCCAACCCCAGCGAGTGACAGCATCCTTCTTCGTATGCCGCACCACATAGATGTCCATAAGCCACACAGAAGAAGCACCGACTTATCTGAGGGTACTTCTGTCTCTATCGAGGCGCTTTCCTGGGATCATTATGGCGTGGGAAAAGCGCTAGGCTCTTTCATGAAAGGGTATATACCTTTTGATGAACAAGAACCACGTTGCAGAGCTCCAAGACGTCCCAGAAACCGAGAAAGGCCTAAAATTTGCGAGGACTACCAGCAGTGAAGGTTGCAAGCGATTTTCTACTAAGATGAAAAAGAGTTTTTGATTCTAAGCTCATCCTTTTTTTTTTAGCATATTTATCCTCTATTACGCCTAAAACATCCGACATCTGAAATTTAATTACACCAATTACGCCCAAGAGGACACCCGAATTACAAAGTCTCTTCGAAAACCAGCTCATTGATAAAGTAATGTAGGCCAGATAGTGGATTGAATGGTTAACACAGTTTCTTTACAACGTAGCAGAAGACTTGGTTCTTGAACAGGACTCCAAATAAATAAAATATGTTAGAGACGATTCGAAAAATTGGGCGAATATTCAGCAACGTGATCAAATAAATACAAACCTGAGAGGAAAGATGCAGTTCGTCGAGGTTTGATATATCCTATATGATCGACTCCTACACCAAGTCTCCTGTCCGTAGAATATTACCGAATCGGGCAGTGGCCCTAAACTGACGCTGCTTTAGAATTGCAAATCTGAGCAGAAACTCATCATGATAGCAAGTAAATTATCCTATTTCAATTGAAAGGAAAGACATCAACCACTAAGCTATGATCTCGCTAGATAGCACATCGTCCAAAGCCAAACATGTCTGGGACCAACAATGATGATGATAAAAATGAAATGTCGTACATCTGTCAACTCCCCATCCCTCACAAGACGCCGAGGTGCGATGCAGATCCGTCGATAATACAAAAAGCAAGATGTAAGAATAGAACAAAGGATGGATGGGGGGTATATATAAAATCGATCAAGTCAAGGATTTTAAAAAGGATGTAGTCGATATAGCTTAAGGATGTGATGCGGGTTATAGACGGCCGGCTCGGCCGTCGAGAGCGAGAGGACCGGAATCATTTCGAGGGGTCATTGGGTCGTCTTCAAATGTCTCGTGGTTGGCTGGGGTATCGGAGCGGGAATTGGATTGATTTCCATACGAGGAAGAGCCGTTGGGGATTGGTATGTTGGCAGACTGGCTGTTGCTGCTAACAGGTCCCTTGACGGTGGTATCCACACCCTCAGGATCCTCGGCATCTTGCATAGGCGTACTCCTTTCTTCTCCCAGATGCAAGTTTTCGGCAATCGCGGCAAGTTCCCGGTCGTTTGTTGAGTTTTCACCATTCGCGTGTACAGTTGCACGCTCTCCAGGAGCATCAGCGTTGGCATCATTTGTCGCTTCGCCTTTTACTTCGCGAGGAGCATCTGGTTTGATCTGCGTAGTGTCGGCATCTTCCTTCGCCGATTCCTCGTCGAACTCCATTGAGTCGTCTACTTCAGCACTGAGATCGGTCCATGCACGGCAATTGGGACATTGGAACATTGGGTAATCCGGAGTGTGTATCAGCCGGCGAATGCACTTGTAGTGCCAAACGTGTGCGCAAGCTGCCATGAACAGGCATTGGTAGGGTCGCTATTCATAACGTTGTCAGTAACGAATATACTGGCAGCGGCTGCGATCAGCTTACCAAAACAGAGCCTAAGCAAATAGAACATTCCCGACAACCTTCGAAATTCGAAGCCGCTTTTCCCTTTCCTAGATTATTGATCAATGTCTCCGTATTTTTACTGCATCAAAGTTAGCTTCCAAAATCTAGCTAGATGAGTTGAACAACTCACTTGAATTCATTCGGCCTCTGCTGCCATGTGCGATTACACTCAATCCGTATCCGCACGCATCGGAAAATCATCTCCTCGCCACCTCTGAAATCAATCCCCAGTTGTACGATATCCCCATCTCGAACAGCATATAATCTGGAGGCCATATTCGGCTGACTAAGCCGAGTCCGGTTGAGGAAAGTACCTGATGAACTACCGACATCTTTGATGTGCCACTGCCCATTCACCATGGAAAACTCGCAGTGTTTTCGACTGACGACCTTTGACTTGAATCCTATCGGGGCATCGGATGGTTCAGATGGGTTGGCGATGGGAACACCGTCACGCTCGGAGTATCGTCCGACACGGATGATGCAGTCTTCGGAGGGTAGGGTGCGAGTCATGGGAGAGAATTGTAGAGACGGACGGGACGAATGATGAGTATCCTGGTAGGCAAAAAATCGAATAGTATTATTCATCTTCGGTTTCTTGTTGGCAGCACTGCCGTTATTGTTGTCATTAACGATACCGGCATCTGTTGATGCCGCAGGACCACTGCTATCCTGCTCGTTCAGAGGGGCACAGTTGTCCACCGCCATAGTCTGCGATCCAGAACCAGCCGCCTGAGTAGATCCCTCGTGCGAAGATGGAAGCGATCGTGACGAGGCGGACGAAGCCGATTGTTCTCGGGGATCTGAGTCAGAACTGACACTGTTGTCGGTTTGGTGAGCCTCGCGCTCGGGTGAAGGAGAAGACGCAGACGCCGCCAGCGGCTGTATCGAGTCGGTGGCAGTAGAAATATGGAACGGGGAGGATAAAGATACCACGCGACTGAGGCTGTTGCGATGGCGCCGCTGGTAAGCTGCGGATGGAGGTGAGGTCGCCGCGGCGGAGGAAGACGAGGAGGATGAAATGAGATGACTCTGCGTATAGGCGCGCAGTTGGCTAAGACGGCGGAGTCGTCCCGCACGGTTAGACGGAGTCTGAGACTCCGAAACCACAGTGGTGGTAGACATTGGGGCAGCACAGAGTGAGTTTCGACACAAAAAAAAAATGCTCGAATTTAATAATGGGAGAGAATTGGCACAGCTTATAAATACGAATATAAAAACATCGGTGAGTGGGTGGCTTGACAATTCCCGCGAAAAGTCAAGAAATGTCGCCCGTTGAAAGGAAAAAGAACCGTAACTCGGGCCTAACAATTAGGGCCAAAGGAAGACCGAAATCCAAATGGCCAGTGATACCACTAGTAACATACTTGCCGCGCGTGAGTGGCTGGCTATATCTCTCCACCAGACGTCACGGGAACCAGAACACACGATCAGGAATCTGTGTAACGGTAAATCAAATACAGCAAGACGGCAATACAGAACTCGACGATCACACGGGAGTGCCTGGTTTCTAGATTGTACGGACTAGATAATAGTCATTTTACTTCCGAGGATTGTGTTTATTGTTTTTTTAAGGAAAGATGCAACAAAGGGATCGGAGAATATCAACAGCGACGCGGAGGACCCGGGCAATTGGTAAAGGGGCTACTATCGAAGCAACACACACTAAAGGGATGCCGATGGTGTACGGAGTAGCTTAAACTTGGAAGCAAGTGAAAGCATCATGCGATGAGCCCCACAAGGGACTCGTGCGTATTGTACTGGTAATACATGTGTATTTGTATTACTACATAGCCAAAGCCATGTACCCATCATACCACGTCTTTCTGAGCTTAATGCCATATGGCCAGTGTGTCGTACAGCACTACTTACTCCAGTGTAATAGTATTTACCTAGGTCACTACCTCAGCAGGTGGTAAAAGCCGTCTGAATCACGAGTATCAGCAATCCCCTCATCTGTCAACCACCATGCAGAGATGGGCATTCACGTGTGCCGTCTTGAACTCTGCGGGGTCAAAGTCTGGGGTGGCGAATTTGCCAATAGGAGGCTCGCTATCTGCATACATACTAATGTACATAGTGCTGTGTCTTAGGATGGAGTTGTATGTACTGTCTGCTGTGTATGCCGCTGATACCAAGGTAGGTACTCTACTCAGACATTATTAGCGATCAAGCGTCTTGTGAAGCTGTGCGGTCCAATGAAACTGGCAATTTCTTTTAAGTTCTTACGTAGAATATGGAGGAACCATGATTTTGACTTTCTTAGACTGTACGATGCACGTACATACTATGTAATATGCACTATGTAGTTCGTAATTTAGTACGTCCATACGCAGTGCGATACGCACAGAGTGGCAAGCATGCCGTCGACTTGGGTCCAGACTGACCTGTTCCACTCGTATTGTACATAAGTATGCATATAACTGACACTGAGCCCTTTCAGGAAGTAAGTGCAGAATAATATCACCTGGGTTTATTCAGCAAGATATAGAAGCGTTATACTATACAGTAATAAGTATATGTCGATCGGGTGATTTCCAACGTCATGTACCAACCAGCATCAGGCCATGCCATTTGCTGAGTACGTACAATATATGAGCCAATCACAGAAGAGATTGACATCGCCAATCAGAGCTGCCCGATTGGGCCGTTGTTCGTCACGTGCGGCCTGATAGCTCTCCTTTCACTTACCTAGGAGCCTCTCTACGGAGTATATAATACTTTTTACTATGGTAGATTTCGCGAGTAGAGCGTGAGTTTATTCAATGGCTACTTCGCCCAATCACTCTTGTATTACCTACAGGGTATATCGTTGAGAGATCGCGTTGCCGGGCAGATGACGCAAGTAAACAACGCGACCGACAGATGAGTGCATGTCTTTTGACGCATCAAAAGCGTCTTGATCGGACAGCTTTGCGACTGGTTGATGCTATCTATTTACTGACTACGGATGCCTGAACCGAGTTCTATCACTGCGTCCGTGGAGCTACCGTTCTTTGCTTGCACTGTGTAGGAAGCTGTTTAGTATGTCGGTTCGAGCTATGACGATGCCGGTTTCGACGTGGGAATTGTAGACAGCAAACCACATCAATTTAGTTTTAGATTTTGATCCTTGACTTTTTGCAATCATTTTCTACATAACGACGAGGGGGAGAAGAAGAAGAAGAAAGAAGAAGAAAAAAAAAAAAATCAACAAAGATAAATATTTTATAATTGCATAGATTCAGATTGGCAACTGCCTAGCTACACACTCGGCGGGATGAAACCTGGGCTAACCAAGCTAACCTTAGTCATTTGAATCACAAGAACATCTCCCTCCACCTAACCAACCACAATCTCCACCACCATCATCACCACCCAGCACCAACACCCTGTCGATATCTACCTGGATTGCTCGAATAGTATTTCATCATTCGTTGTTCCCGGGTTGCTCTCGTTCCGATAAGCGACTCCATCCGTCTTATCACCACAAATCACGCGCCGCCCTCAGTCGGTCCTTTACAGCCTGCGTCGATCAGTCCGATCTCCTTAGATCCTACTCTAATCATTACCACCACACTCGCTCAGTAATGCTTGCCCTCTAAACGAGCTCCTCCGTCCTTGAAAATCTACGCACCCCGACCAGGGTCTTGCGATACCTCATCCGTCACTGCCTAAGCTCTCCTTTTGACGGTCACTCCTCCTGTACGGACCCCTTCGTCAGGGTCCGGGGGAACTGCCTAGTGACGCCATGGAGAACGCCTGCTTTGCTTGTTTTTCAGCCGTCGACCGCTGGTGTCATATATCCGCCTGTTTAGGGTCGTTTGGTGGTCGTTCGAGAGACGGTATCTATGAAACGGTTTTACAGGATAGTGAACGAGAGGCGGTAGCCGATTTGCTACAGTATCTGGAGAATGTACGCTCATGCACATGCTTATGGGAGAGGGATGATTATGCTAACAAGTGGTCTATAGCGAGGAGAATCCGACCTGGACTTCTTTTCTGGCGAACCCCTCCGGGCTCTTACTACATTGGTGGAATCGAATAATATTGATTTACAACGGAGTGCTAGCTTGACTTTTGCCGAAATCACAGAACAAGGTTTGTGCTTTCTATCCGACATCGGTTGGCATGCGAGGCTAATCTTTTGAATGGTAGATGTGCGAGAAGTCAATCGAGACACCCTCGAGCCCATCCTCAAGTTGCTTCAAAGTCCCGACATCGAGGTCCAACGAGCCGCGAGCGCGGCACTAGGCAATCTTGCCGTGAACAGTACGATATTCGTCTACATTGTGTGTAACACTGTGAAGGCTTACTGACAGTGATGCAGCGGAAAACAAGGCGCTTATCGTAAATCTCGGCGGTCTTCCACCACTTATCAAACAAATGCAATCGCCCAATGTTGAGGTCCAGTGCAATGCCGTCGGTTGCATTACGAATTTAGCGACTCATGAAGAGAATAAGTCCAAGATCGCCAGGTCTGGCGCTCTTGTGCCCTTGACTAGGTTGGCCAAGTCCAAGGACATGCGAGTTCAACGAAATGCCACTGGTGCTCTACTAAACATGACCCATTCTGGTAGGCGGTTCTATGGAACATAAACTATTATCTGTTTGCTAATGACTGCAGATGACAATCGCCAACAACTTGTCAACGCCGGCGCCATTCCCGTTCTAGTGCAACTACTTTCATCGGAAGATGTTGATGTACAATATTACTGCACAACCGCTCTCAGCAACATCGCCGTCGACGCTGCCAATAGAAAACGACTAGCGCAAACCGAGTCTCGCTTGGTCCAATCTCTAGTGCAATTGATGGACTCGTCGACGCCAAAAGTACAGTGCCAAGCTGCTCTTGCTCTGCGAAATCTAGCATCCGACGAAAAATACCAGCTCGAAATAGTCCGCGCAAAGGGCTTGCCTCCTCTCCTACGTCTCCTCCAATCGTCATACCTCCCGCTCATTCTCTCTGCGGTCGCTTGCATCCGAAATATATCTATCCATCCTCTCAATGAATCGCCCATCATCGATGCCGGATTTTTGAAACCTCTGGTCGACCTTCTGGGCTCCAAAGATAGCGAAGAAATTCAATGCCATGCTATATCGACTCTACGAAACCTGGCTGCCAGTTCTGATCGCAATAAAGAGCTTGTTCTTCAAGCTGGCGCTGTCCAGAAATGCAAAGATCTTGTCCTCAATGTCCCTGTCATTGTTCAGTCAGAAATGACCGCCGCCATCGCCGTACTCGCGCTCAGTGACGAACTCAAGCCTCAACTTCTTAATCTCGGTGTCTTTGATGTTTTGATTCCTCTTACCGCGTGTGATAGTATTGAGGTTCAGGGTAATAGTGCTGCTGCATTGGGAAATTTGTCCTCTAAAGGTTAGACCTCTATCACGGATCCATAAATATCCTTTGCTAACCAATGTATAGTTGGAGATTACTCTATTTTTATTCGTGACTGGAAAGACCCTGAAGGAGGATTCCACGGCTATCTCATTCGATTCCTGGATAGCGGAGACCCTACATTCCAGCACATCGCCATCTGGACATTGTTACAGCTATTAGAGTCGGAAGATACCAAACTCATCGACCTCATTTCGAATTCAGAGGATATTATGAATCTAGTGAAACGAATCTCTGACCGAAATCTTGACTCTGACGATGAGGAGGTTGATGAAGGAGAGGTGGAAGTCGTCGCACTAGCACGACGCTGTCTTGAGATCCTCGGCAAAGGGCCCAAGCAGACGCTGGTCGAAGGATAAAGTCCAACCAACCAAACTCCACTACTCTTTGACTTCATAATAGACACGGCTGCCTCCAAGGCATTGCCAGGTGTTTTCTTTACTTTATCTTCTTTCGCCACTTTCCCATTTGTCTTATGAACATTCATACGGTGACTATATTGCATCTTGTTTATAGCGTCTTTGGCTGGGCTGAGCACTGAGTCTTGTTTTTGCCTCGTCGCCTGCTTTGCATCTTTCGTTGTCCTGTGGACGAGCTACATTGTATTAGAATTGCGCTACTAGTGTTGTAATAATGATACCTCAGGTCACGTTGTTGTATGTACTTTTGTAGCTTGATGTTGATATCGGCTGTGGTTGGCCGAAAGAGCCGTCGACCCACATGAAAAGATCCCCACATTCGCAGCTTATTTTATTTTCTTCTTCACTTTCATAAACTTTTGAAACACCAAATATCAAATAATATAGCCATGGATAATCCACTTCCCGCCCTCGCTGTCCCAGGACAACAGCTCGCCACTACATCAACATACCTCCCCGGTGCAGGCACCCACGTCCAGAATGGAATTATTTGTGCCTCCATCTCAGGCCCGGTATTCGTCGAACAAGCCACAGGACAGACGAGATCAAAAGGCACAAAATCGATACTGAGTGTCTTGCGCTCCGGCGTCGGCAATATAGGACCCAATGGTACGGTGCAAAAACCAGCCGCATCAACACCCGCAGCAGCAACAGCTACGACAGTAACAGGAACCAAAAAACCCAAATATAACACTCTACCTGCCGTCGACTCAGTGGTCCTCGCGCGTGTCACCCGCGTCCAGAAGCGACAGGTCACTTTGTCTATTCTAGTTGTTCTAGACGACTCCTCATACTCCGACAACGACAATATCGCCGCCATCCTAACCTCAGCCGCCAACCCCGAGAATCAGAGCACATCCGACGAACTACGCTTCCAAGCCCTGATCCGCAAGGAAGACGTCCGCGCGGTCGAGAAAGATCGCGTTGTATTAGAGGAGATGTTTCGTGTAGGAGACGTTGTGCGAGGTAGTGTTATATCTTTGGGTGATCAGAGTTTTTATTATTTGACTACTGCCCGAAATGATCTGGGTGTTGTGATGGCGCGCAGTGAGGCGGGGAATATGATGTTTCCGGTCAGTTGGAGGGAGATGAAGGATCCAGTGACGGGGGAGTCGGAGTCGAGGAAGGTTGCGAGGCCATTCTGATCTGCCGGCACTCTACATGTCGAGACTTAATTTACTATGGGTTCGAAATTGCGGATGTTATATGCATACGCCTATCCACCAACTGGTCATGCTGGGGCCGCTTTGAGACTATGAAATGCATGGACTCCAGGCCTGCAGCACCGATGCCAGCCTACATCATGCTCAGCATCTTATTGTGGGCTTCGATTTTGCTGTACGCACGACAGGTCTTCACCCTCTCATGTCGAAGCTGGATTCGCAACTACCACCAAGCTCATCCATCATTGTGATCAGACTTGGACCAGAACGTCGCAGAACGCACCATCTTCGCGCAGAACGACGCAGCCTGCTCGCTCAACAGAGCACCCGCTATGGTCACCCACATCTATCAAACAAAGTATAGATAACCAATGCAAACATTTCCTTAGGGTCCCTTTTTGTAGCTGCATTCTGTTCTTGAGCAACCTCTTCAGTATACATGGCCTCGACCTTTCAGTGTCAGTCTGTGTTTGTCATTAGAGGGATATTGAATCAAACTGTCCTCTTTCGGGGGTGTCTATGAGAATAGACATTCCTTCCCAAGTCTCTAGTCAGTATGGAAATGAGGGATCATATGAGAGGGAACATTCTTATACTAATTGATCCAGGCCAATAGATTCTCCACTAGTTAATGCAAACACTATACACAACCATAGTACTCCAGATTTATCTTTCCATACCTTCTGGTGTATTAATGCAACCTCTATTCCATACCGACTTTTACACGACGTTTTTACCGCTTAAGCGTCTTCTGCTTCTCCGCATCCTTAATCAACTTTTTACCAGCCACAAACAACCCCTTCCTCGTCCTCACAGCATCCATATACCTCTTCGCCACATTCTCGCGGTCAGCCAACTCACCCAAATCTTCTAGCTCTTCTTCCGTCGCAGGAACCCAAAACGGATCTTCATCCAGAGCCTCAAACCCGGCGAAGATGAGTTGTGGTGATGCGGCGCCGGACGTTCGTTTTCGGATTTCGTCTGAAAACCCGAATGATTCGGCAACGGGCAATAGCGAAAGAATGGTGAAAAAGGGGGTTCCTTCTTTCATGGTTTCGGAGAGAATGCGGCCGCGGCGTCGGGTTATGACGCCGTAGACTCGGCCTAGAACCTCGGCTGTTTGAGTTGTTAGTCTTTCAGTCTAAACGACCTGATGTGAGAGAGGTGGAAAGGAAGCTCACTCGATGCTTGAATCTCGCAACTGTACATTGCGAGTAGGATACGGGGACTCCAGTCCAGAAATCCCTGTGTAACGGAGTCACGCACGATGCGAATCGCTTCACCCGTCAAGCGGCCAAAATCAATTGCATCTTCGCTCTCGACATGAAGAGTAATATCCTCGAGAACGACAGCAATACCCTGGACGGGTTCGTGACAGAGAGGGCCCTGTCCAGTAGCGAGTTGGAATGCGTAGACGATCTTATCAGAAAGGTCACGAATGGTGGTTACTTGTCGACTGAGTTGGCCATTGTGGGTGCTCCTTTGGTCTTCGGACAGACTTGAAACACAGTTAGCAGGTTGTTCTTCGCATAGACGGAAGGTGTACATACAACTTATCACTAGCATTGGCAGCAGTAGCATCAATCAACACATTCGGCCCTATCCGTCGTGGACCAAAAGATATAATCTTTTCCACCGTATCTGCATTGATATGCTCATATTTCGATGTTGCCAACAACTTGCGTAGTTCTTGCTTGAATTCAGCAACCGAGAGAACATTCGTCTCGAGAGATTCTGCTTCTTCCACCTCCCGGTTTTCGACCCCCTCACTTGCCTCCTCTGCTTCTAGAGCCTTCTGGTCTACGTTTGCCCTCTTCTCGGATTGTAGTCGTTTGATGGTTCCCGCATGCTTTGTGAGGAACTCGGTGACTTCCGATGGGAGAGGAAGTACACGCAATTTAATGCTGAGTTGCTTCGAAGGCGAAACAGTCGATACAGTGCCCCGTCCCAAGTCTGGATTCTTAGGAGGTGCCATTTCAGTGGTACTAACGATGCTCTCTCGGAATGGCACAATCATCTCACCAGATTGGATTTCACATTTCGCAAATCGCTCTCGAAGATCTTTCAGACATCGCTCCAGGTGCAATTCGCCGGCTGTCAATATCACATGCTCTCCATTCGGCAGAACTTCGTATTGTGCGCAGGGATCACTTTGTTCAAGTAGTTTCAAACCATTGATCATCTTGTTGAGGTCTGCTGGGTTGGCTGGTTCGAGAGCAACTCGAACAATCGGTGGACTTGACATGGAAACACCGGCCAAGTTAATACTGCCCTCCAACTGGCTGCATAATGTGCCAGTCTTGAGGATATGTCCGGCTAGTCCCTCGATTCCAAAGACTACACCTGCAGGCACCGATTTGAGAGGTTCTAGACTCCGGCCCATGAGGAGATACAAGTTTGTGATGGTTACCTTCATAGGCTCTGGACTAGCGTGTGGGTTCGCTGGCGAGAACTTGGGAGCCAGAACATATAGCGAATCGCCAACATTCAATGTTCCCGAATACAATCTGGCAAATCCAATGAGATGCTCTTTATCCACCTTTTCTTCCGTCTTCTCTTCTTGGTCGTCCAGGCTTGCGCTCGCAAGTGCCGATGTGACTCGACCAAAGTCATCGCCCTGCTCATTAGCCTCTGCCTGCATCTTTGCTATTTCGTCTCGCTTCTTCCGTGCCAACTCTCGAGCTTCGTCAGCTGTTAGTGTTGCACCTGCTCGTTTGGTGTTCTGTGGCATCTCGCTTTCCGGTATCGCGACCATTTTGCTGACATAGGCTACGACAGGGGCATCAGGACCGGTGTTGAAATCAATCATGGCATCTTTGATCCTCTGGTCGACCAAATCAGAGGCTGGGGAGTTTTTGATCAGTTCAGGAAGTCTGTCAGCCTGTGCAGTTCGAGGACTGGGAAGGTATTCCATCACAGATACCAGCACAGCTGTAGATAGCGGCAGCCATGATGAGAAGAGAGCTAACAGTATGTTCCTAGACTCTCTAGACTTGAGGACATAGGGTGGTATTGTGATATTCAACGACTTTATAATCTTCTCAAGCATGACAGGATCGCTAAATCAGTTAGAATGGACCAATTGACCATGGATTTCTTGTGTGCTTACCCCTTTCCTTTGGCACCGCCAGTCGTAGCCTCATATGCCGCCCAAACACTATCCAGTACCAGCTGAACAAACATGGGCTTAAGAGGCCGTCCTTTGAGATGCTTTGAGCCCAAGACTCGCTTCGTTTTCGGGTCTAGGTAAAAGTCGCCCCAGAGTACCTTTTCAAGTGATGACCGTTTGATTCCGAGCTTCTTTTCATACAGCCCTGCAAACTGCCTGACCGTGAAGGCCCAGCCATCTGTAGCACTGCAGAATATAACGTTGTTCTTTTCGGGCGCAAAGTATAAATCTTCATCGTCTTTCTCCTCGAATTCGTCCAAGTCTGTACCAGCGTGAGAACTCGTGCCGTCTGCATCGTCAGCAGCGAGCTTCTTTGCCTGGTCTTTGTCCTTCGCGGCAGCTGCATTAACACGTTCTTCCATGCGTTCCCTCCAGAGAAGATCCTCTTCCATACGCTCTCCTTGATAGAAACTACCAATAACGGCATTGACTTGCTCAAGAAGTTTGCTCAAGTGCGAATAAGCCTCTGCGGGGCTCATCTGAAGTTCCGTTATAAGTCGATCCATCTTGTTGATAACGAGCAACGGCTTCAATTTTTCAACCCACGTCTGGCGCAAAACGGTGACGGTCTGACTGCACACTCCCTCCACGGCGTCCACCAAAACGAGTGCACCATCACATAACCTCGATGCAGTAGAGACTTCACTGCTGAAATCGATATGGCCCGGCGAATCTATCAAGTTTATCAGGTATTCCTTCGTCTCGGGTGCGGCGTCGGGGGCTGATCTTCGTAGCATCGAGAAGTAAAGTGAAATGGCAGATGACTCCATCGTAATACCGCGCAGTTGTTCATCTGGCCGCGAGTCAAGGTAGCGGATCTTGCCCGCCAGTTTCGGGGAGATGATGCCGTTCGTCGCGATGAGGCTGTCTGTGAGGGATGTTTTGCCATGGTCCTATGGACAATTAGCGGTATGAACGTCGGTGTATCGGTTAAACAAAACTCACGACGTGTGCTAGAATACATATCTAGTTAATAATTAGAAGTTAGTCTATCTATCATTGAGCGCTGTTGCAAAAAAAAGCATGCTTTGTAACTTGCGGAAGGAAGTTCGTACATTCCGGATATCATCTGCTTTGCGCTGCAGGCGCACCAGATCCTCGACTTTGACCACTGGCATTTTGCCCAATCTTGATCCCTAATAAGCAAGCTCTATTGCTTATTCTGTGGATGTCGTGCTCAAGACGACGTCGTCGCGCCTCTGAACTTTTTGGCGGGGCGGCTTGGATGAAATAAATAGCGGGGAAATTTTTGTATCGTTAGGCCCTTTCAGAAGGCAAGGAAGAGCAATTATGAGTCTTATGCAGTAATCAACGTCGCTTCGTGGCCGTTTATAAAATCGATGGATAAAGAATGATCTTTGAGCTATGCCCTATCTTCCATAAGCTCATCGCCTATCCAGATACTTTTGATAGCGTGTAAAAGAGCATCAAAACATTTCTACGAGCATTACATCATACACATACCCAAAAGTACTACGACTTAATTTAGACCGCGGTTGACCAGCCAGCAGAACTTGCTCTCCCCAACACCAAAGGCATGTTTTCCTCTTATTCTGGCTCATCAAAGGACAATTTGATCTTCTTCCTTTTCGCATTCGATTTGGCACTGGCTTTCGACGTCACTGAACTGTCCTTGCTCCGCGAGTCGTCCTCCGCAACTTCATCGTCTTGGATGACTTTGACTTTTCTCCGTTTCTTCTGAGTACCAATCTCGGCTAGATTCTGTTGAGTTTTCGCATCGTCACCGGCAGTCTCTGCGGATTTTGATTTTGAGGAATCTACCGATTCCTCTAACCCTTCCTTATCCTTGTCGGTACTCTCGTCTTTACCTCCAGTGCCGTTCACAAGTTGTTCAAAGTCCTCTTTGGATATAGTCTCATTTGTCTCCTCATCTACGTAGATAGGCGCATCGTCGTCATCGTTGTCTTTCGGTTTGCGCGGACGTGGTACGGGGTGTTCGTGGCGTACATTATCAGATCCGCCATACTGGTTCCGCAATTTTCGCAGGAATGCTGGCTCGCTTCGGTCTGTAGAAACTGTCAGGTGTAGTAGAGGGAGGTAGCGAACGACGGACCGTAGTTAAGGTTTTTCGCATTGAACGCCATTCTCGCAATGAGGGCGCGAAGAGTATGCGTGGTCGTATTGCTCGTGTGGCAATGGTTGCTGGGAAACTTCCAAGGCCAAATACTGAAAACAAATCATTGACTTGAGGTCAGTTGTTATACAAGTCAGGAGTATGTAGGTAATAGGCTAGCAGGCAATATTCAAAAGAGAGATCAGTTTATCGAAAGCAAGAAAGCGAGAAAGCACATGGACAAGAAGAGAAGCACGAACAGGAAGGCGGCAAGGCTACCGAATCAGAAAGCGCGCCGGCGGGACCCATCTAAAAGTCGAGCTTCAAACCTCCAGCTTCTCATCGAGCCGCAACGGACTATCACCATTCCCCCTACCGATCCTTTACCATGCTTTGTGCCAGTAAGTTTGACTAATTTTTATGGCTCGGTGGGCTCGTTACTGACTGTGTTCTGAAAAGTCTCCGGAGAAGCACCACAGGTGCCTGTCGTCTCTACGAAAAGTGGTATGTCCACCCTGCGCCAACCACCCTAGCAACATAACCATTCGTCAATGCTGACCTGTCCAGGCAATGTCTTCGAGAAAAGACTCATAGAGGCATATATTGCCGAGAATGGAAAGGATCCTATCACAGGCGAAGAGATCTCTGCAGAAGATTTGGTCGAGTTGAAGACGGCACGTGTTGTCCGACCTCGCCCACCCACGCTCACCTCGATTCCGTCACTCCTCAGCGTTTTCCAAGAAGAATGGGATGCTCTGGCGTTGGAAACTTACACTTTGCGCCAGGCTTTAGTTCAGACCAGACAAGAACTCAGCACAGCTCTATACCAGCATGACGCCGCAGTACGAGTGATTGCGCGATTGACTAAAGAGAGAGATGAGGCTCGCGACACCCTTTCCAAGATATCAGTGGGAACTGCACGTGCTCCTACAGACGGTGATGCTATGCAGGTCGACAGCGCAAAACTGCCTGACTCTGTGGTTGCCAAGATCGAAGAGACACACGCCAAGTAAGTACATCGCTTGATTCCTCTTGTGTTCTAATACTAACTTGAGCAGATTGTCCAAGTCAAGAAGCAAGCGCCCTATCCCAGAAGGCTGGGCGACGAGCGAAGCGATTCAGTCATACAAGCCAACAGTCAGCTCTGAGCCTCTGTATCCTGGAGTAAAATCACTTTCAGTAGACTCGACCGGTGATTTGGCATTGATTGGTGGTGTTGATGGCATCGCCGGTGTTTACTCAATCTCGAAGCAACAGATTGTCCAAACTTTGAAAGTCGGTGCTCCAGTTACTGATACTGTTTTTGCGGGATCCACGGCTGTCGTGGCTTCTTCATCTGGATCAGTCAAATTCTTCGATAATGGAGCTGAAACCGCTAGCTTCGATGCGCATGCTGGTGAAACTACTGCAGTTGTTGTGCATCCAGCTGGTGATATTGTTGCATCGGTTGGTGTGGATAAGAGCTACGTCCTATACGACCTGGCGACGTCATCTGTTGTTACTCAGATATATGGCAATGCTGGTAAGTTCTGCCTATCTGTAAACTGTAGATATCATCTTACTCATGTTCTCTAGGTCTGCTCTCTGCCAAATTTCACCCTGACGGTCACTTGCTCGCTGTCGGCGGCGCGGACGGACAGATCCATGTATACGACGTGAAGTCTGGAGCTGTCGCTGCTAGTTTCCCTATGCAGGCGCCTGTCACAAACCTCGAATTCTCAGAAAACGGTTACTTTATGGCTGCAGTGACGGAAAACTCCACAGACATTTCTATCTGGGACTTGCGAAAGTCCAAGCTACACAAGGTGCTTGAAACTGGAACCAAGATCAGCTCTCTTGCTTGGGATTACACCGGCCAGTTCCTCCTAAGCGGCGGACCTAACGGTATCACTGTTCAACAATATACAAAATCTACGAAGGAGTGGTCAGAGTCTCTGCGCAGCGCTGTGCCAGCGGTAGGCGTCGCGTGGGGACCATTGGCTCAGAGTGTCTTAACGATCAATGCGGAAGGCGTTCTTAATGTATTGAACCAGTCATGATACCTTTATTGAATTGTTCGGGGGTTGTACTTTTAGTTTTTTTGCCATGGCTGCTCTATTTTGAAGAATACAAGAAAAGCTTGAGTCGATTTACACTTTGAGCTGTACTTTATACAAATTGATGTTTGATGTCAACCTATCTTCTATCCGCTAGTCTCCAGAAAATACACCTTCAAATGGCGACCATCACGTGAACCGCAAAATGAAACGATTCATCTGATATCGGCTCAGCTTCCATTCTTCTCTACTTTGTGATTTATCATCTCTCATTTGAGCGCTAATCATTTGCCGTCAAAAAACCAGCAAAACCACGGGCAGTACGCCACTTCCCGGCCCAAGCTTACTTGCCCGCCGGATTTAACCAACTACCAACAACCAGCGGATTCGGCGAACTTTTTCTTCGCCTCTTACAATCTCACTTCTGCTCTTTGACTACACTGCTGCAATCTCTGGGATGGTCTCGACCGAGTTCGGTCAAAGGAGAGGGTGTTCCCATGAATAACGAACATCAAGTGGAGATCCTGGCCACCAGGTCCCGCAAGGTATCTTGAACCTCATCGCGGGGCTGTCCCTATCCTTCGCAATTTTTTTTCCAATCAATATCTGACATGGTGCTGGATGCTAGAGACCTCATACCGCAATGTCATATCCCCGGAGTCGCTCAGAATGGCCTCACCGCGGTGAAACTGGTACCTCGTCTTCCAGCTCACATCACCATAATCATCCACTCACTCTACCAGTGCCGCAACTGAGGTATCCAGGCCACGGATATGATTTTCGCCGCCCTATAATGTCTTCGACCACACCATCACAGTCTGAGGACGTTGTTGACCTCACGAATGAGCCAGATTCACCCCCTCGTAATTCGCGCCGTAGCAACAGGCACGCTCATCGTCACAGGCCGCCGCGGTTTGGAAGGAACATAATGGCAGATGTCATTGACCTTGAGGAAGAACAAGACGAAGATGACGGCGAGGACGGGTATCCGGAAGTAATCAATCTGGATCCCCCCAGCAGCCCAGAAGTCCAGTTTGTTCGAGAGACAGCACGCCCTCCCCGTCGCCCGCCCATGTTTTCCGCTCCAAGTCATCTACTAGATGTCATCAACTTTCATGCACAACAAGGGTTTTTGTCTACACAAGAGGCTTTCAGGCAGGAGATTGCTTTACAAACCCGCCGTATAGGTCGATATCCACCAACCAGACCAAATATGGACGAAATTTTTATATCTAGCGATGGAAATCGAAATATCGACGTTCCAATTGACTTAGACTATCAGGCTCCTGGTTTTACAATCCATGAACCACAACCTACGCCGCCGCCTTCATATAAACCTCCCAGTCCACCGCCAGAAGGCTTCACACGAACGGTCAGCGAAGATGACGTCGTTGTATGTCCAAACTGTGATCGAGAGTTAGGCATTGGCGACGGTCCCCGTCAACAGATATGGGTCGCCAAACAGTGTGGACATGTATGCTATCTATGCAGATTCGCGATACACATTGACTTTCAGTCTCGTAGCTGACGTTTTATAGGTTTACTGTGGTGAATGTACAACCAACCGTGCAATATCCTCCAAAAAGAAAACCGCAACTCTATCAACAACTCTCAAAATGACAAACCCTTTCTCAAAATGCAAAGTCGCTGGTTGTGAGAAGCCAGTCAGTGCGCCAAAGTCGATGATTCAGGTATATCTGTAATTTCATTTCGTTGGGCGTTTTGGTTATTTTCTTCCGTTGGGCATGGGTTGGAGCACGCGTGGTCAGGATCAGACTCATTTTCAGTTCTAATCTCTGCGTTCAAAGTGAATTTTTGCTATTTTCGCGAGATTTATCATAGATACCCAGTTTTGAAATTTTTTTAATACAATGTTATATGATTTTCAGTTCTTGGAGAAATTAGTCGTTTGCGAATTCTGAATGTGTAACAGACTTGTGTACAATGGTTCATTCAAGATGCTTGAAAATCTCACATTGACTATGAAAGAGTGACCAATATAAGTATGTCGGATATGCAAATATAGTACACGGAAAATAATCCAATCCCATTAGCAAAGAAACTCCAAATCTGCGCTGTTATAAAAATCAAGGCAAGTATAATCCCACGCTCGGCTTCTCAGACCATCTTGAGATCACCGTGATACGGTGACCAAATACCTCTAACACTCTCATTCAGACTGGTGACGGGTTTCTTCTGCCTCTTCGCCTTTTCGCCACTGGCCTGTTTGAGCAGATTGACCTTTTCCATGATTTCGTCCGGCTTGAAGTTTCGAACGGATATTGCTTTTTCATTGCCGTTTATGAAGTGGCCTCTGACGAACGGGTGTTTCGCTGGTCGCGGGAAAACGCGAATTTCGATCTGCGGATTTGAGCGGGCAAAGGCTGGGAGGTCTTCTTTAAGGAAGGCGCTAGAAAACAATCAGTGATACATTTCTGGTAAGAGAAATTTGGTTGATACGTACAGCATGCCTTTGGAGCTGCCTGCCCAGTCGCAATAACTAAAGTCCAATCGTTTGCATTGTAGAATGAATGCACCGACACCATTCTGCAGAAAGCCATGAATTAGCGATTGTGGTAGAGTGATTATTCATTGATTGAGACTCACCCTGGCCTGTGCCACAGCCTTGACTCCTCGTACCACCATTGTGCTTACTTGTATGAAATTGCTAATTTTCTTGCGGGGAGAGATGGCTGCATCCAAAAAAGAAGCCGTCGACAACTAGACGGCGGCTAAGGCACAGCATTTCCCTGATTGGTTGATCTGCCGGGCGGCTACCGGCGTCTAAATTTATGCAGTTCTAGGACTTTGGCTGCCTTCCCGAGCTGCGACCCAGTCTTTCCCTGGGTACGTTGAGAGACATCTCGACATATGCTAGTGTTCGGCTACACTCGAGCTCACTAGCATCCCAAACATACAAGCCTTCATTTTGAATATCACTCTACACGGGTGATACTCAACTCGAGGCAAGATGACCGACAAGCTACCCCCTAACCTCCTTGCCCTCTTCGCACCGCGTCCTCCTCTACGCTACATCCCTCCCAGTGATCGCGCGCCCGAGGATTGCAAGAAAAGCACCATCAGCGGTGTTGCTGCTCTAATCGGCGAACTGAAAAATTATGGCGAAGAAGTGCCCTACAATGCTACCGAGAGCTGGCTACAGCGTCGCGCGCGTCAAAAGATTGAGAAGAAAGAACGCATAGAACGGTTGATTACAGAAGGAGTCGAGAAATGTATGCGCTTCTGAGATAACGACAATCAAAAAAGTTTCTAGGGTAAGATGCTAATGCTTCACAGATGACCCTGCGACCGACCCGCAGATTCGAGGAGACCCGTTCAGGACACTTTTTGTCGCGCGTCTCAGCTACGATGTCAAAGAGTCGGATTTGGAACGCGAGTTTGGACGGTTCGGACCTATTGAAAGGGTTTGTTTTTTGAAATTTTGGTATACAGCATATGCTAATTCTTGCCTAGATCCGCATCGTCAAAGATTCAGAAAAACCAAATCCAAAGAAACCACATCGAGGATACGCATTCATTGTTTATGAGCGCGAAAAAGACATGAAAGGTATGTCCTACTGCTTGGTCTTGGTTCTCAATTTGACTAATCGTACTTTTGATAGCTGCCTACAAAGAAACCGACGGAATTCGTTTAAAAGACCGACGAGTCTTGGTTGACGTTGAACGCGGCCGTACCGTCAAAGGCTGGAAACCGCGACGCTTTGGAGGAGGTCTTGGCGGGCGTGGTTACACAAAGGCTACACCAGCCCGTCCGATGGGTCCCGGCGGCTTCAATGCGCCATCAGGCCCTGGTGGCTTCAGAGGTGGGTTTGGCGGCCGAGGAGGAGGCTTCCGTGGAGGATTCCGTGATCGCGGATTCGGCAATTCTAGAGGAGGCGTTGGTTTCCAGGGTCGGAACGGATTCGGAGGACAAGCTCCACCAAACGCCCCCTCAGGTCCGGGAGGTGGTCGTGGCGGCGGTGAGAGAAGAGGTGATGGCAGGTTTGATCGTGATCCTCGAAGGGCAACTGGTAGCAATAACGAACCGGTAAGGCCGCGTGAAGCATATAGTGCTGGTGATCGAGGCGGTGATCGGGGCGGTGATCGGGATCGCCGTGACAGGGACAGGGACCGTGATAGAGATCGTGAACGCCACGACAGAGACGGCGACCGACGTGACCGTGACAGAGATTGGGACCGCGACCGAAACCGCCATGGAGGAGGAAGAGATGATCAATCCCGCAAGCGGTATCATGAAGGTGACGGCTATGACGACCCTCGCGCGAAGAGAAGGTATTGAGACTTCAAGTGCCATTGATCCCATTATTCCCATTATTGGTCCGGGAACCTTGGTGGGTATCCTTGAAAGTATTGCCTTACCCTTTCATTTCTTCAATATGCAATCATGGGTAAGGTCGACTCACATCAAGGATCGATGATACGGGCCTTATGAGTTTATCAGCAACGACCTAGCCGACTTCTCAACTATTTGAAGCCGACATACATGGTGAATAGTGAGCTTAACCCTCGACAGTCTAAGGATCCTCAAAACAGCTTGCATTCCCTCATTATACGTATTTTGTTTCTTTTTCATTCTTGTTTTTTTACTTTGAATTACATGTGTGGTAAGTATCTGTATTTTAACGGGACTATCAAGAGAAAAGGAAGGTACGGTGCATTATACGTTAGGTAAGCGAAGCTCGGTTGTGACTATGGAATATTTATAGTGAACCCTAAGACATAGTTTTGTCCTTCTCCTATCTCTAAGGATGAATTATCCCTGTAAAATAGATAATTACTTAGATCAATTGTACTCAATGATGATTGACATATACTCTTCTAGCATGGGTCCTCGCCCTCAAATGGATGTCTATACATAGAAATCTCTCGAGCACATCAGAACTCGCAATCATAGAACTGGGTGTCACTTTTCCTCAAACTAGATCAAAACCAAGCCCATCATAACCCAAAAGCGCCAAATACGCCATGAAAATGCATAAAAAGCCATCAACAAAGGGCATGGAATTACTCCACATCCATACCACCCTCGGGCTTCTCTAAGATCTTGACCTCACCCGTCTCCCGATCCCATTGAGCTTTGATATCGACCTTGAACTCAGAGGTAGCAACACCAAACATTTTCAGCAACGTAGTTTGCCTCGAGTCCAACGTCTCCCCTTCCCTGCACACCACATACCCCTTCTCACCATCCAGCAACTCCAATACAACCTGACCCTTGACAAGCCTCGTCGGAACACCGAGTTTGCGCAGCGCAGGCTCAATAGTGTGGCTGATCGGATCGTCCTCTGAGGTCGGAATCTCGCCTGCACGAGAGTACACAACGCCGTTGGGGATGGTGAATGAGCGAGTTGCGACGTTACCGGCACGAGCAAAATCAGATGGGCGGAAGGATTCGAGATATGTGATGACTTCCTCCGGGGAGCGGGAAGTGAAGAGTAAGCCTACGGCGCCAGTGAGGAAGCGGTTGAGTTTTTCAAGGTTCTGAGCGAATGCGGTCTCAGGAGTGTTGCCGAGGGCGACGGCCATGACTTTGGTCTTGCCGAAGAAGAGTCTTTGTATCAAGCAATCCTGTTAGTGAATGTCCGTATAGATGAACGAAGAGTACATACCGGCCATCGGAGAATTCTGTGCGCACATCCTTTAGATAGGTGTTGCGCATGTTATCGACGGAAAAGACGAAGAGATGGTCATATTTTTCAACGGATTCCCGAATATTGGCGAACAAGCGTCGGGTTTGCTCTTTGTGATTCTTTTTGCTGGTCTTGGATTCATGGACGAGACGGGCACGCTTGGAGAGAGGCATTTTGGCAGATGTTGCGGGGTTTTTGACGAGGGGTAGCTGTAGAATTTCTCGGCTGTTGATATTTCAATGGCAAGGACCAAGAAGAGCACTCGGATCAATCTGGCAATCGTCAACTTGTCTCGAAGGCAGATATCGAGTGATGTGTATAGCGCAAATAATCGTGAGGTCTTTTTTTTTCTTAACTTTTTTTTTGTTTTTATCTATTGGTGGACGGCGCAATCTGATGCGGGCCTTATCCGAGTCGCGCTAGCCGTTTGGGGAGTAGAGCTGTGGAATTAAACTAATCTTGATTGGCAACATGGAGAACCCTCATAGTTGACAACAACCACTGGGTAGTGTTTCCTGCCATTGGACTGAGTCCAATCCACGGCAGTTGTTGTATAGTCATCAATGGCGCATGGCATAATTGGAGGTGTCTGATGATACACTTATAGATCCGGGACCGTGACAATGCTAGAATTCATGGACTATGTCCAATTGGCGTTCGCCGAAGCGACACGCTGGAACCAAGACAACTCCTACTCTGCATTGACTGCCACAGCTGAATGTTTGTTGGAATACCTCAATATACCTGAAATGTACTAATATTGGCGTTAGCGCTCCTCGATTTCCACGTCCCCGAACGACTACAAGTCCATCTCTCGTCGCTCTCTACCCCCCATTTCGCGACTTCGTATACGTTGGGAACAGTCGGACTGATCGATGGCTCGGTCTCATACCTATTCAGCACAGTTCCACTCAATAACACTCCATCACAAAGCGGGCTTATTCCTCTACGACGATTAGTCCGTGGCTACAGACAGGTTGAAGCTCCTGTTCCGCCGATTCGGAATTGGGGCTGGGATGCGATATCATCGCACCGCTCTTTGAAGAACGTAGACAGCCCAGAGGGTAGCGATGATGTCTTTCGAAAAGCGACATTATTACATGCGACGCTACATCTACCGCCTCCTTCGACATTGAATGCGCTGTTCCTACGGCGCATCTCTCCCACAACACAAATCACAGCCGCTTTGGTCTCAACGCAAGCACCACCATTGATCAAAACGGCACCATCTGCAGCCCTACTTGCCCAGATTTCCCATGATACGGGAACATTCAGCAACGAGTATCTATTCAGCACGGACAATGCACTCTTCGGCTGGCGCGGTTTGTGGAATATTGGCCTCGAGCCGACTCCAGGAAAAGCGTCCACAGAAAAAGTGTCACTACTTTCCGCCGGTGCAGAAGCCTATTACTCTCCTATTTCTTCCCTCGTTGGACTCTCGACAGGCCTTAAATTCACTACACTGCCAGCTGCCGCCCGAACACTATCCTCCTCCCCTGGCAGTACCCCAAACCCCATATCAAGTTTTCCCTACACCCTTACACTCACACTTACGCCTTTAACTGGCTCTCTATCGACAACATATTCGGCCCGGGCATCGCCCAATCTCGCATTTAGCTCCCGTTTTGGGTTCAACGTATACAGCTGGGAAAGCGAAATGGTGGCTGGATGCGAAATATGGCGCAAGAGTCCGCGCACAGAACCGATTGAAGCGGACGATGGTCTTGACTGGGCACGGCGGAAGATGGGTATTGTCAAGGATTTGGCGTCAGAGAAGATCTCATCTCTATCTCCTTCTGCGAGTACCTCACAAGCAATAGAAGAAAACGAAGGAGACTCCGTTATCAAAATTCGAGTTGATCAGTCCTGGAACGTTCGATTACTTTGGGAAGGGCGAGTCAAGTCCCTTCTTGTAACGGCGGGCGTGTCACTCGGTCCAGGCACGTTTACAGCGTTGTCGACCGGCTCCTCATCGCCGACATCGTCTTCTGCTCCTGTAGCAGCGGCTGGGACAGGGTCCAGTCAAAGTAGTGGCGGAGGAGGACCACCTACCTTGAGACCTTCATACTGGCAGGGCGTCGGTGTCTCGATCTTATATTCATCGTGATAAAATCATACTGCAGCTGAAAGACGATGAACTTGTACATATAATTACGATGATACCATGGGATCATGCTACTGTCATGGTTCGTGTGTTGTACTTATTTTTTTTTTTTTTGAATCTATGATAATATCCACTTTTGCTTATCTAAGTACATGACATGATAACCGAAAGTTTTCAACGTTTGGATTAGATGTTCTCCGATACGACTATCAAGTTGCTCACTGCTTTCGCGGCTGACTTACAAACGGGAGTTGATGATGTCAACGACTGTTACACGTCCATATCAGCATCTATCCAAATATTGCACATGAAAGAAAGGGGGACTTACAGGCAGGCTTCAAGCTAGCACCACCAACAAGGAAACCATCGACATCCTTCTCCTTGGCCAAATCACGGCAGTTCTTCTCGCTGACACTACCACCGTAAATGATGCGGGTGTTGTCAGCGACTTCGGCGGAGATGGTCTCGCCGAGCCACTTGCGAATAGCAGCGTGGACTTCTTGGGCTTGAGCGGTTGTGGCGACTTTGCCGGTTCCGATGGCCCTGTAGAGAGAAAATGTTAGCTCTGGGTCATGGCCAAGGGGACAAAGGGAACAGAAGGGGGGCGTTACCAGATAGGCTCGTAGGCAATGACGACCTTGGACCATTCTTCCTTGCTCAAGACCTTGGCAACGGCACCGAGCTGTCTGGTGACGACCTCGATGGTCTTTCCGCCTTCGCGCTCCTGTATGATATCAGCTCTGTTCTGATTGTAGAACGGTGTCTGGTGGGACGTACCTCCAAGCTCTCGCCGATGCAGAGAATAACACTCAATCCACCATCAATAGCAGCCTTGGTCTTGCGCGCAACGAACTATTAAAAAAAGTCAGCATCAACGGAGAGACCTTGGTGCGGGGAAGTGCATACATCATCGTCCTCCCTCAACAAAACACGGCGCTCACTGTGTCCCACGATAGTCCAGTCAATCTTGGTATCCTTGAGCTGTTCCACGCTCAATTCGCCAGTGTAAGCACCGCTGGGCTTGTCGTAGACGTTCTGGGCAGAAACGGATACTGAAGGGTCGGCGAGCTCGCGGGTGAGTGTGAGGTAGATGGCGGGAGGGGCGATGACAACTTGAGTGGAGGGGTCGCGCTTGGAGTTGTTGATGTTGGAGACGATGGACTTGATGGAGTCAGTGACTCCGTTCCTATCCAAGTGTCAATCAATGTCTTAATTCACTGCGTGTCTACCCATAGTCCACAGTTGGAGTGAAGGGTTGAGAGCTTGAGTGCGGGGTACTCACATCTTGAAGTTTCCTCCGACGAAGAATTGGCGTGGCATTTTGGCTGTTTAAGAATATAATTGGTAAAAAAAGAAGCGATGAGTGTCTGAGATGAAGAACGGGAAGTTTTAAAGCGCAGTATGGAAGTATGGAGTATGGAAGTAGAAAAATGGAGAGGAGTAAAGACGTAATGGCTGCCCCTCAACCCGAGCTCACACCGAAACCCGATATCGTCCGTCGGAGAGCTCCATTCATTCTTACTTCTACTTGGATATTCGATTGCCCATGGAAAAAAAGGACACTTTCATATTAATTCTATGGATGCAGACGGTATTTCATTTTGTTTCATTCATCATATCGATACACACGGTCTAGGTCAAAGTAACATGCAATGAAGATCACTGAATTATGAGCAGATCCGAAAATAAAGAACAGGACCCATATGCGGGATTGTTCTGGAAGACGCACGAGGGTATATGTTTTATAGAATAGACAGGAACGATATAGCAAATTGAACGCAGATGAGAAAAGAAGTATGTAGGTCGCCACATCACAGGTAGTCATACGCGTAGGGTTGAGACATATAAGCCGGCATCTCTCGAGGCACAAAACGTCTGGGAGGATACATAAGGGGGTCCACATAGTAGATAGGCCGCACTGATGCGGCATTTCGTATCTCAGGCTCGATACCACGGGCTGCCACTGCCCTCTCAACATAGTCGCGACTCTCGGGCTTTTGCAAGCCTATGCTGAGACGATCCATCTTGTCAAGCATGGTTCGTTGTGTTTCCTCCATCTTCATCAGTCTGTACGAGGCCTCGTTTGCGCTCAGACTCAGCTCAGCAAGACCAGGCGCCCGAGTGTCGAGGTCTCTTTCGTGTACTGTGACTGGGCGATTGCTTGCGCGACTCATTTCTGCATACCTTCTGCTTTCTCGCGAGCGATGACTGCTTGCAGATGGGTAGATGTCGACGTTTCCGGATGGGTAGCCACCATGACTGTAGCCCTTTCGATTTTGCTTTCGGTAATGAATTCGGTGTTTGTGCTCGCCTGTGTCGCGGCGCATATATCTCTTTTCCCGGTGTAGACTCCCTTTTGCAAGTGAGCTGACGCTACTTGTAGGAGAACTATATCCGTTCTCCTCATCGAGAAGAGAATCATCGTCGGTCATAAAGCTGCTATCATCTTGCACATGACTCACTCTCCGGTCTTGCTGAACGACTTTGGGAGGGGGTGCAGGAGCTTTCGCTTTCCGGGCAGGTTGAGGTAAATCTCCAGGTGCGAAACGTGCGTTCTGTGTCTGCAATTCGGGGACATTGCGTGTATATATAGGCATCGAAGGATTATGAGCAGGATGTCTTGCTTCGTCGCCCTTCTTGGCAGATGGACCTTTTTCAGGATTAAAGCCGCCGCTCACGAGCGGAGCATTGTTAGGCAGCTGTGACTCTTTCAGGGGAAAGGTGTCAGTCGCCTGCCCTTTCTGCATTCCATGGTCTGGTGCCCCATGATATCGGAAACTTTGCGGCACACTATAAGTTGCTTCGGGCGGCATCGAGTTCTGCATCTGCTGGTACGCTTGGGGGTGCCCCTGTTTTTGGGGACCAGGTTGAGCAGGCCTCTGCCCCTGCAGATGAACCTGAGGGTTCGCTTGCGGATGGGGTGACGGCTGCCTATATATAAATGGTGGTGGTTGTACCTGGGGATGAACTTGTGGATGCACTAATGGCACACCGTCATTAACTGGTATGCCCCTGTTCTGTGCTGCATTATATGTCGAAGGGCCATTACCGACGACCTGTGCATAATTTGCTTGCCTGATCATGTCGTCAAGGGTAGGTTGGATGCCCGATTGGTTGCTCGGAATTCCAGAATCCTGGGAAACAGCACGACCTGCTAAACTGGCTTTGGGAGAACCACCAGCCGGTGTAGGCTGGTGTTGAAGTTCACGCATTAAGATAACGTCCATCCTGGTAGTGATATCCTGATAGGTACCGAGGACTTTCACTCTGGTCGTATCTTTGTCTATAAAAACGCATCTCCATGTGTAGCCCCTGTCACGCTGGTTGTGTTCATTTAGGAGCTCCTTGATACGTTCCCGTTTATTTTGGGATAGATATTTGTATTGGTCCTTGGCTGGGATTTCTTTCTCCATGGTTTTCACCATATCTTCTAGCGTCTCTTGATCACTTGGAATGAGTTTCCTTGACGCAATTGTCCAGTTTTTGCCTCCATCTTTCTTCTCCCTTGGAATGAATTGCCAAAGTTCATACAGATGCGTTTGCATGTCGGAGGCATCATGATCAGAATGTCTTGCTCGTGTTTCATTTGCCTTTCTATTTGTGAGATCATTGGCGTGATTTGGGTGTTGGCCCATGGGCGAACCCTGGTGAATAGAATTGAAGGCAGCCATATCTTTCGAAAGCGACTCTAGAATTTTAATACAATGAATCAAAGATAAAGTATCCTCAAGGGAAGGAAGTAAAGAAAGATGCTAGAATGGAGATCTGAGTGTCTGTTGATACAACAATGAGGTCAATCACACATCAGTCCGATACATGGAGTCTTCAAGTCGTAAGTAGTGATGCGAAAAGGGAAAAAAATATATATTTTTGTCACTCCAGGAGTTTGAGAAAGACTCGACTGACTTCTGAGATATGGAGAAGTTCAAAGTCAATTGACTTCAATGGCGAGTGACCATTGATTTATACACAGACATGGAGGCTTGTCCTGTCCGAGTTTGAGCCTCATAGACACAGACGCGTCCATGACGACGACTTTCTGATCGATTATGTCTTCATCATGAGCGAGGCTGTGATATACACCCTTGTAGAGAATATTGTTTTATCCTGGCAAACTAAAGTTTGCATAACCGGTAGGCATGGAAGGTGTGGCTCGTATTCAGTTTTGTTTCACGGTGAAGAGGCTGAGCCTCAGGCAGTGGATGACTGGTGTAGGACAATCGGATCGCTGCATAATCAGGATTGAATCGTGCAAATACCATATGAGCAAGGTGTGTGGAAACGATGTATGTGGCTTAGGATAGGCCTAGGATACCAATGGAGCAACTGAACGGAAGTCAAAACGAGTGCACTCGGATGGTCTGGGATGGTCGTACGTGATTTCAGTTTCTGGACGAGTTCACCGAGACATCTACTTCGTTAGACCCTCAGCCCTGTGGGACAGGCTTTCGAGGTTACAAGAATCCGTGCCACGATGGTCTCTTCAACTTATTGGAAGAGGTTCTAAAGTGGAAAGCATATGCAACACAAGGGCTGAGAAACAGGAATTCTTCAAGATTCCATGCCAGAGCCATCAATGTGCCCATACAACGCCCTTGAATTGACTCGGAAGGGTTCTGCCATGCGGAAAACCGCAGGCATCGAAAAGAATCAAAATGAGAATCCCTGCAAACGAGGCTATCACCGGTTTTTATAGTGCATCTGCACGTCAAGCCCAGCAGCCAATTGAGTCACCCCCATGACTCAACTAGGGAGTCATCGCGACCAATCTGAGGGTAGCCGACACTTAGTCACTGCAGTAGTCATAACTCATGACTATTAACTCAAGTCCATAGCCACCTGATAAGCTGAAGTGGAGTTGATGGATATGAGGATCAATGTTGACTGTGGTCATTGACCTATCAGGGAACACGTCGGAAACCGGTCAACGTCGACTGTCTGTTATTCTCTTGGAAGCATAATCAATTCATGTGGGAAGGGGCTGCAAGATTGCAGTGCTATTCGTGTGTCACGGTACACTGCCTTGTGATATCTGAATACCATTGCAAAGGGATTGGTTGGAAGTCGGGATAATGGAAGTTCGTGCAATTGTCCGCTCTTTCCGTGACACCAGGATAGCGGGGATGCAGCCTGATCTTCCGGGCTGCACCATTTTCTGAACTCTGATACATGACTGAGGCTCTCGTAGTCCCACGGCATACTTTTTCTCTTTGATCATTCGTGAGCCTTCTTAAGTAATCTGTACCGCATTATGGAATATGCCAACGCATCGATCGAAATGCGTCTACTAATGCAAGCCCAATATTACCATAGCACCCGGGTAAGATTTCAATATCAATTCAAACTCAACTACCTAGATAGGTAGTCATTGTAAGTATCAAAACCATCGACAGTATGATCCAAAAATTGAAGTATCTCTACACAGCCCCTTTAACCCGTACAAACCTTGGGATTATTGGGAATCAAGAAGTTGCCCCAGAAAAGAAAACTCTACCCTCCAAACAGATCCCCCCAATCAATACCTTCCACCGCCCACCATTCCATCAGATTAAAATTGACCTGATCAAAGAGAATCGCGAATACGCACAAAATCAAGATAGCGCGTCTTAGTCCACTGCCGGCAACTCTTCCCCCAATACATCATCGGAATAGTTGTCAAGACAAAGAAACAGTCAAGACCCGCAATCACAATAAAAGTATTCTGAACGCCCTGGCTGTCAAGCCACAGACTAGCTGTAAATGTAAGAATACATGCGATGGAGTTGTTGATGACTGCGACTCCGACCATGCCTTCTAGCACCATTTCGGGGTACGCATCCATCAGATATGCCATACTCAAGTCCCCGGTGCAACCCCATCCGAATCCAATCAGACCCAACCCGACGTAAGGACCTGGCCAGGGCCATGATTTTCCGGTGCCGATGCCAAACAGCAACATGCCCAATGGCGAAATGATTGCCAAAGGGAACAGGAACCACAGTCTGTGCTCCGCTTCGCGGACTCCACCGTTCCGCTTCGCCATCCAGATCATGAACATATCAGAAAAGTATCCGCCATAGATACAGCCTAGCACGGCGCCAATAAGACATGGGAGATTCATCAAACCAACTCCAACATCTCCATAGTACCAGGGCCCATCGCTCCAGTAGTCGTCTTCAACTGTGAGATAGAACGTGAGCCAAGCATCTTGGGCTCCCCATTGAATACCGGAATATATGACTGCAGGAAATGAAAATACGCGCATAGTATGCATTAGTCGAACGCAGTACTGTTGAAACCCAAAACCCTCCAAGTTAGCGGCTGGGGTGATCAGAGCGATTCTTTGCCAGTACGACTTTGGCTTTTCATCTGTCACTTCGACAGGAGTAGTCACGGCGTCTGACAAGCCCGCTTTCTTTTCTTGCAATCCTTGCAAGCCAGATTCTGGCTCTGCAGGATTCTGCCGTGATGTAAACCGCTCTCCAACCTGATACGCAGGTCGGTCAAACAGCGTCTCCTCGAGGGTAAAGTAGAGGACGACGATGGTAGCGCCCGAGATAACAACAGCCATCCAACCAATCCAGCGCCATCCTAAATTGCTATCGGCAACAAATCCAGCAATCAAAGGACCGAGATAAGTACCCACACTGGTTGCGAGAACATAGACTCCGAGAAAAGTTCCACGTTGATGCTCAAAGAACAAATCAGATAGCGACAATTGTACATTGGCTTCTGCACAAGACTCCGAGATACCAACAAACAGTTGATTCCAGATAGAGTCGGAAGTCGATTGCGTCCTCGCCAACCAGATAGCTCCGAGCAACCCCATGAGGATACAAAAGAGGTACGTGCATCGTCGACCCCAAAGCCATGCGGCAGGTGACAAAAAAAGCGTTCCATAGCCGATACCAATGAACAACACACCGGCACCGGTATTCATTGCATCATAAGAAATACCCAAGTCCTCATTTTCGCCGAACTGCGCACTGCCAGCATCGTTGGATGTAGCGGCTGTGAGTCCAGCAATAAAACACACCAGTAATGCATGCCAGTACTTGCGCGCGATAGACCAGTTCAATGGGTCATTGGCTGACTTAGTAGGCAGTGGGGAGAGAATGATCTCACCCCGGTCGAGGAGGCGCGATGTGCCTGGTAGATACTCAGGGTCGTCGGCGTTCATTTTGTGTTATTTTGCGACAAGTGGAAAATCAGAAGTCTGGCCGAACGGCCAGAGCATACACAGATTAAAAGATACAGAAAGCTGGAATGTATGGTGGTGCTAGGGAGGGCGCTCGCGGAAGATGAAAATGTGCTTCAATTCAAGACTCATGGAATCAGATGAGACGAGACAGCAGGAATCATGAGGATATCAATTGACAGAAGTAATGGTAAGCAACATGAGAGAAAGAGAACATGAGTGAGTGTGAGCGAGGCAGGAGAGAAACAAGGAACAAGAATCTGGAGTCGCGACAGAGAAAAAAATGGAGGTCACTGGCCTACTTACCGAATTAGGATTAGGGTTGGGCGATAAGGGCAGCAACTCTGGCTGACGTATCATCGAAGGATTTAGTGACATACATAGTAGTACTACATGGTACTGAGTGGCCCTACCATCTACGAGACGTTCTGATAAGACGCCAGGGGCTTGATCGACTGCTACGTATATCAGTGCGAAGAAGGTTCGAAGTAACGAGCATTAACCAAGGTATAGCTAAGAAATCCGAGAGGACAATGAGTGACCGCTAATCCATACATGCCGGCACGAACATGAAGATATGAGCATGGTGTGCATATATTGAAGACAGCCAGCCAGTAATTGGCTTTTATAGCGACGTGACTAGAGTCTAAAGCAATCCTGGAAAAAGGGAAAGAGGGAGGAAAATTGAACGGGCCGAAACCCACAAACCAGGGAGTTTCAGCCCTTCTCTGCGCTCCTATTGGTGGCAAGTTTAGCCCTGGTTTTGTATAGATACCGTGTAGCAGCTTGAGTATATCAAAAGGATGCTGCAAACCTGAGTAGTTATAATAATTACCTATATCAAGAAAGATCTTACACATCCTTTATCACATCAGATTCGCTGCTTTTCTACGCATCTAGAATTCAATAAGGTACTACGCGCCGAAGTTTCATACCGTACTTATAAGCGATACCCAGTAATAATTCACAAATAGAGCTCTCCGACCACCAGGCAATATCCTCTCCTACAGCCCCTTACGCGAGCTCACTACGGGCGCTCGTTGTAAGGGGGTCACTACACGCTTACTATGCCTCATTAATATCATTGTAGGAGCTACATGGAAGTTCAATTTAAAGGCATTCCGTAGAATTGACACATAAGGAAGCCGTGCAATCTTTATAGCAACGAAGGTATATTACCCTCTCATAAATACGGATGGGATAATAAATTATCTGGGAGAGATCAACAGTTCACGAATTTTAATACAGTCAGGCAATGAAGAACGAGATTCATGCGGCTCAACTCTTTAAAATCAGATGCTAGCCGCTCGTGTCGGCACAGTAGCCCACGATGAGACAGACAGCGACAGCGACAGCACCATATCAGACTTTGTGGATCTAACTGATTAGCAAGGTATGCTAGACGCATCTCAAGAACTAGAGATAGCACCCGCAAAGCACACGTCAAACTGCGATTCTTGTCGAGAACGACAAATCTTTGATCAAATCCTGCAACCTCAATTATTGCTACACATGCACTCGTGAGTTGTTCCTTGGTGCAACCAGAAATAAAGATTTGTATCCTCGTCGCTGCTGTGCTGAACGATTCCCTGCCGAGACCGCAAGCCAGGTCTTGCGCGACAACGAACTCGATAATTTCAATCAAAAGACAACAGAGTACACGGCAGAAAGTCGCGTGTATTGCGCTGATCCAGGGTGTTCGTCGTTTATGCCGCAGCCCGCAATCCAGACTGATGTCGGCACGTGCCCAGACTGTCAAAAGGTGACCCATCTACCGCGTGACGCTCTCATCCATTTTGGCGTTGACTTTCCTCTAGATAGCTCGTTGCAAACCGTTTAATCCTTGGCCAATATGCAGAAATGGCAGCGCTGTTACAGCTATCGGGCCATGGTGGAGCTAAACCCTGGATGCAACCACATGACTTGTCGGTGAGTTGCTTAATGGATTGCCCTTAGAAATAAGTGTTGGAATTCACTTGAAGTCCAAAGCAATTCGCCTCCTAGAAAATATCAACCTTTGACGCGCTCATATGGCGTAGGTCGAGTAAATCGCGGCGTGATCATCACTGTCTGAATTTTTCTGAAGACTACCACCCCTCAAAATTTCCAAACCCACCCGACGATTTGAACTTCTTGCGTGTAGGCTCTGGTAGCTCAGGTTCCGGATCATCCACGTATTCAATAATCTCATCCTCATCGGCATGCTTTCGCGTTTGTTGCTCAGCTAGCGCAGCTCTCAGATATTTGCCTACACCAGCGCCTTCATTGGTGCCGGATGCTCCGGATCCGTCTAGACCGCGAACACGTTTACCAGTCCATGTAACTAAATCATCATCGACGTTGTCCGCTGCTTTGTCGTCCTTTTTCTTCTGAGCATGTGGCCCTTCCCCAGCATTCTGGGCAGCTTGCTTGCTCATGAATTCCTCAAACGGGTCGAAGAATATAGTTACATCTTTGATACGTATGTCGGTAATTGGTCGGTTAGTGGTGGAGTCGACCGGCGCCACTTCCATTGCGTTCAGGGTCGTTGACGAGGGTGATGGATCGTCAATGATACGACCAAAGACGGTATGCTTGTTATTCAGATGAGGTAAGGCACGATATGCAATGAAACTGCGTACCGTTAGATTGCGCTGATGAGAAGAGATTGAGAGAAAAGAAGGACGTACAATTGACTACTATTAGTGTTTTTACCCTTGTTGGCCATGCTGAGGGTACCTCGGGCATCGTGTTTAAGAGGTCCATCGAATTCATCGTCAAAGTTCTTTCCCCAGATACTTTCGCCACCGCGCCCCGTGCCGGTAGGATCACCTCCCTGTATCATAAAACCCTTGATATTGCGGTGGAATATAACATCCTTATAGTATCCCTTCTTGGCTAGATGTATAAAGTTCCAGACAGCCTTGGGTGCATATTCGGTCTGCAATTCCAGGTTCAAGTCACCCATTGTCGTCGAAATACGAGCGTAACCCTTTTCTTTCACTCTACCGCGCTTCAACATATACTGTTCATCTGACAAAGTCGCTAAATCAGCTTCGGTGTGAGGTGTCAACCCAGTGCTAGTGAAAGAGGCTGCAGCAAGACCAGTTGTATGTCGAGCGGCGTTGAATGGGACGGATTTAGTTGGTTGATGTGACACAGTGGTGGATTTAGACCTGACTGCAACACCGCTCTTGTCAGCAGGACCTTTCGCTTGTTGCGCGCCGCGCTCAGCACGAGCCCGCGCAACCGCCTCCTTGGCTTTAAGAATTTTCGCAGAACTACCCATCGCATTCAAGTTGACATTATTGATAGGATCGTTTCGCTCCCGGAGTTGCTCCTCAGTCAACGCAGTTTCCCCGTCCTTGAGATACTTGAAAGAACTAAGGTTGCGCGCTTCAATGTTCTGAGGATCTTGCAATGTAATAATATCCTTGCGGCCAAACTCCTCATCCGTGACCAGGTCGCGCCACATCTTAGCTTTGACGTTCAGCCTCTCCACCGTATCCCATGCGAAAACATTTCCCGAGGGGCGCAACGCGACAATATGCGTGTTATCAGTGAAAACTTTGAATGTAACCGGATCGACATATTCGCCCGCCTCGTTCTTCGCAAAGTTCAACTTGATCAGATCGGAGCTCTTCAGGGGACTTCCGTCGACGGGGTTGGTACCGTGTTTTTTCAGCCATGGTAGGATATTTGTTAGATCGAAAATGGTCCCTTGGGCTGTGCAGACCGGGTGTTTGAAGGGTTGAAGCGAAAGAGAGCAGAAGTTGAAAGGTAAGCGCTTGAAGGACGCGTGTACTGTAGTATTTCGACCACCGGCCAATCCAGCGCCAGCGCTAGCAGAGTATGCATCCTCCGATGCCCATTCCGAGTGAGTAATCTGGAATCAAATCGTATTAGCATGTGGGCGTTTGATCGAACAGTCGAAAATTAGCTCGCAAACGTACATAAAGCTTATCCGTTCCTAGTCAATACGTTAGAATGAGTCCTTTCAAGTCAAAAAATCTTGTGAAACAAACCTTTACCCATCTTTCTTGACTTTGATTGTTGGAAGATAAGAAAAGGAATACTCAAGGCGACTGAAGTAACTACTCCGACCAGGTCGGTTCAAGCTTCGTAGAAATTTGGGAAGGCGACGAAGTGGGTCGTATCAGTGCTTGGCATCTGCTCGCCCCCAATTGCGCTAACTGCTTCAGGCCTTTTCCATATCAGACTAAAGGTCTCCAGTGAGCCCTAAGATGCAGAAATTTCTTCTGAAACATTATGTAAAGCTTGATGTACTTGATCTTAATGTGAAAAATTGTTGACTATGTTATGGGCTCACTCTATGTATCATTTGTATCATCAATTATATCATTAAAGCCCGTCTTTCCCTTTTGGTCGTCTAGAAATACAAGTTATCATCAAAGAGTCTCTCCCCTTTTAGATGGATGGCGAATCATGCCGCTGCTGGCTGGTACTTCAAATTTACAACCCAGCGATTACCAAAGTCGACGCCATGCCGTCGACGTGTGCCGTACTTCCTCCAGACCACATGGCTAATACCGATGTCTGCGACTGTGATTTCCCATGAGCTGCCTTCTCCAGATTGTAGGGCTTGCATGACCCCAGTCTTAGGCGCTCCCAAGCAGACGACGAAGTCTGACACTATTGATAATCGTGAACCTTGAACAATACCTACATCGCCTTGCGATTTCCAATCAGTACGTTTCCTATCGTCAGAAAGTTCAAAAGAGCAAGAGGGCATCTTACCAGTTGCGGCAGAGATACCAGAAGGTATGTCTACAGATATGACTACTAAGTTGCTCCGGTTGACCCATGCAATCATCTCACAAGCTGTGGCTTGGTCGTCGCTCCTCAAATCCTCAAAGGCAATGTGCATACCGAACAATGCATCAATGACTAAATCAACGCTGAAGTCAGGCGTCAAAAGACGAGCCGAGAGCTCCTCCCAGCGTAAAACCCTGCCGCCAATCTTTTTGAATATCTCCAATTGCTTGCGGCAATTCTCCAGCAGTTCTGTTTCATGCTCTAAGCCTAGCAGGCACAGTGTAACTCTATGTCCTCGATTTTTCAAATGCCGTGCAGCAGCTATCGCTCGTCCACCTGTTCGATGATTACCGGTGAGGACGAGAACAGCAGGAGCGGCTGCATCGCTACCAAGTCGGCCCACAGCAGCTTCAGCGATTCCGCGACCGGCATTTTCAACGATCATGTCTTCAGTCAAGCCAAGTTCGGTCACAGCCAATTGTTCAACTTCAAGCATTTGAAGCGGGCTGACGGTTGGGCATAACCTGTTAGTAGTTGTCAGGCGCAAACTACCACCTGAAGGCCCGTTAGTTCCATTGAGTGGAGACACCCTTCCAGATTGTCTATTAGGCATCGGGCTGATATTTCGGGGGGATGGAATCGAGCCACGACCGACTGATCCGAAAGAAGCTGACATCGCAGCTTGTCCCAGAATGAGGCTGCTCTTTTTGGTGACCTGGGCTTTCCCGGGTGGTTTAGATCTGTCGCGATTGGAGTAGTTTCCGCTGCTGAATTTATCATCACTGGTTTCGGTTTCGGTTTCGCCTGCTTCGCTATTCCACTGAGCCGGTGTGCCGTCTAGCACGTTCTCGGACCAGTGGAGGTTTTTGCCGCCGTTTGTACCGGGTTTTGGTTTCTTGTTGAAGCTTACCAAGCGATCTTCGTCGGCGGTGGTATCGTCATTTCGAATTTCGTCAAAAACGCGCCTCTTATCAAACTTTGACAAGTTCCCCTGGAAATCAAAGTCGCCGAGCTCTTGTATGTCTGTGGCATCTTCCGTTGCCCACCCATTCGAATTTTCTGCATAGGTTTGGCGATTTTTGTTCTTTCGCTGCTTTCCATGCGCTTGGATAACATCATCATCTGCAGGATAACCTGTGTGAAGCCTCGGCCGAGCTGGTTCAACAAATGCCGTCTGTCGCCATCCATTCCCACTATGATCTTGCCCTTTATTGCGCCCTCCTCGTTTGCCTCGTTTTGTAGAGCCCTTTCCATCTTTGGCTGCTTCTTCCACGTTATCAACAGTTTTCTCAAGAGTGATGCTACTGAATGGTTCGGTCAAAATCGCGGTCACTGCGGAGTCGTGCCTCTCGACTGTCTGCGGGGGATGCGCCGTCTCGACCGAGAGCGCACTCGAGGTTGAACCCAAGAAAGAACCAGTTCTTGATATTAGGGCCGCCACGGGTGTCTGGTTAGGCACTGGTTTGCTAGATGCTGCTGAGAAGCTCACTATCGCTGGGTCGACAAAAGGCTGCTGTTGAGGTATAGGTGGCGGCTGTGGATACCTCAATTGAGTGCTAGCGTTTTGTGGGATGATTGGCGCGGAAGGAGCATGAGAATATACAGGTTTCGTAGGTTGGGATGGAGCTTGAGCCTGTGAACTAGACACTTCGAGATCTGCTATTCCAGCGGCGTCAATGGTATAGGATGAGAAACGTTGGCCATTCCAAAGGAGCGTCACTACCGCACTGGTTAGCAAATTTTCAAGATTGAAATATCTCAATTTCACTCACCATCATGTAAAGTGAGGCGCCGGCCTACAATGTTTGCGACTGTGCCATGGATTTGCGAGTTAGGAGGTGAACTGAGGGTCACGAGGACTGTGTAGCCGACAAAGTCGGATGCCATTATGAGGGGAAAGGAGTGTTGAGGAACTAATTGCAAAATTTCACGGGAAATCCATTCAAACCCAGGTCTGTGAGGGAAAAAAAAATGTTTGAAACAGTCTGAGAGTGAATGAAAGTTGAAATTCAAGATTCGAGGTGGCCGGGTGTAGCTGTGGAGCTTCCCAGATCAAATTGTTTAGGCGGCAGCCGATAAGGCTACATACGTCACATGACTCTTATCGATAATGAAGCTCCCCGCAGAGTCTATATCATCAGTCATGGATATATAGGTCCTCCTGATTTCAGTCAGTATCTGCTCGATGAAGGCTCGCTACATTGCAGTATCTGGAACATATCTATCTTCTCACACCCCATAAGGTATATATACACTAAAATATTTCTGCATGTGGCTATGAACAACAGACTATAGCAGGCCGGCTATGTATTCATTGTGCAGCTCGTCGAACTCATCATACACCTTGCCTGTTCTGTCATCACTGGTATCTTTTTTGGCGGGCTTGACCACCGTATTGATGTCAGTGAGCTTCGAATAGAACTCAATGACCTTTGGGTGCACCATGACTTTGCGTGGCTCAAATCCCGTAACCTGAAGACCAGCCTGGGATGTTGCTCGACTGAGCGCGACATATGCCTGGCCCTTTTCGAATACTCGACCTAGATCTACCTTAACTCGCGGAAGAGTCTGACCCTGGGCCTTGTGGATTGAAAGGGCCCATGCCAAGATCAATGGCACCTGTGAGCGCTGTGCCTGAATTTCACCGTTGGGCAATTCAATTTTCCAGGTCTCTGGCTGGCATAAAAGATGTCTTTCGGTGCCATCTGGCTGGGTAAAACAGACTAAAGGCCATTTGCGACTCGTGCTAATGCCCGCTTCTTTGTGTGCTAATGCCCGCAATTTCTTGCGGTTTCGGGCAGCTGCATCGTCCTCATCATCTCCGTCTTTGTTTTCCCCAGTAAACTCGTCCTCATTGTTTCGGTAGTAGTCAAATGTGGCCTCATCCATAAAGGCAACAATTTTGCCCAGGGAACCATTGACCAGGTTGTCCTCCATATTCTTGATCAGCATAACCTGAGCTCCCTTCTTCAGGTGAATGACCGGTGGGGCCATACAATTGGCGAGCAGTCTGTCTCGCATCTGTACATCTTGAATAGATCCAGAGTCTTGAGCATTGAATACCATCACCTCGCCTGATAGTCTACTCATTCGGACTCCATTGGCATTTTCTACCTCCGCGCGTGTAGGGAATCTATCCATATTAGTCATTGTCTGTAGACCCGTTGCAAGGGTACTGGAAACTAACAATTCAGTAGCGTCCAAATCGTCATGGAAGTCTAGAGGGCGTGACAGTTTCTTAAACGCTTCTGTCGTCTGCGGTGTGATCTTTCCTAGTCTCATCTGGTTCAACATTTCTGCAAACACCGGGTCCTTTTGTCGAAAGACATGAGTCAACAAGATTGTATGTTGGATGGAAGTATTCCAGGTAGCGGCGTCAAATGCAAATTTGGCATCTCGAGCTGATGTCTCTGGCACTGGGGGGAGCTGAAAGAAGTCGCCAGTGACGACCAGTTGAATTCCACCGAAGGGTCTTCCATTGTTTCGGATACTCCTAGCAATTTCTTCCAGTTTGTCGAAAAGATCGCCATCCACCATTGATACTTCATCGACGATCAGAACCTTGGTTCGTAACCAACGATTCCTGGCTTTCTGGTTTTTCCTCACCTAATCAGAGTTAGAAAAATCTCTTGGCCCAACGTGTCAAAGAATAAATGGTACCTTTTTCACCAGTTCCTTTGCTGGCTCTTTACCTAAACCGATTCCAGCAAAGCTGTGCAAGGTGACGCCTTCAATATGGCAAGCAGCAAGGCCAGTTGAGGCAGTCACAGCAACACGATCGGGCTCTTTTCTGTACTTGTCCCGCAGTTTCTTGATGATCTCTCGCATAAGAACAGACTTTCCAGTTCCGGCCGAACCTGTGAAAAATATGCTCTTTTGTCGATCGACAACGGCATCGAGAACTGCTTTCTGTTCCTCGCTCAGGAATAGAGAGGCAACCCTCGCTTGAGGCTTACTCAATTTGTAGTCGGCGGCGGTCGACCTCTTTTTATTCATCCTCCTCAACTCCTTTTGTTCGTCCTTCACAGTACTTGCAGTCTTGTTCCAAGGCATTTCGGCTTTTGTGGATGGTTTTCTAGTCGGTGCCGGAGTTATCGGGTTGCTGTAGGTACTACTTCTGTCTTCCTGACCCCAGGGTAATTTGCGACGCTTTTGTTGGGGTGGTTGGTGATGCGAAGGGGGTGACGAGGACCACGGAATAGGTATACTGCTTGGCGGCAATTGTTCCTGAGGATTGTCGTCCACCTGTGGAAGCTCGGGGTATTTGATATCGGATTGAGATACATTCTGTGTCCTGATACTTTGGCTATATCCTGTGGTACCAGACCTGGCAGTTTGTGCTAAATCATTCGCTCTATGGTTTGATTGTGACGGTAAACTTGGTGTCTCGCTCGACGTAGGTACGGCATCTTGACTTAGTGGTCCCGGCTTGAGAATCTCAAAGTCTAGGTCGTCATCGTCGTCGAAATCATTCTCATCAAAGTAGACGGCGTCATGAAGAGATCCTAATGCAGATTGTCCTGCGCTGGCCATATCAATCTTGCGTTTAGCTCCGGCAAGGGATGAGGGCGGTTTGATGGTCGAAAAGGAACTCGCATTCAATTTGTGACTGTTCGGGTAAAGCGGTTTGGCAGACGCGAAGCCTTTGCTGGAGTGATCCTTCACTGCTTTATGAAACATTGCCCTGGTGGATATTCTCCTCACGCTGATTGCTGAGCCCCGCAGGACAGTTGGCACAATCGATTTAAAATGCCTGATTAAGACCACGCTGCCTAACCCGTAGATGGTAGCGCTGTACATAAAACTGCTGTTCGAGTAAAAGAAGAAAAAAATTAAACGAAAGTGTTGAATGCGGTTGTATTATAATGGGATCTAACACCCGGGACCCCGGTGTGGTATTGATGGTCAGAACACTTTATGGAAACTTCGAGGAAGCTATCAGAAATTATCTCGCGTTTCGCGATAACGCGCCTGCCATTTCTGGGCGATCATTGGGCTATCTTGAGTCACGTGATATTTGGCTATCCGTCGACGATAAGAGCACGTGATTTCGTGTTTTCCATCGCGTCGTCAGAGCGAATAATTGGCGCGGGATCACTTCTGAGAAGGAGGGATGTACCAGACGGTCAGGGCTCTAGAATTTCCTTGACAACGATATCGAGATTATCGCCATGAGCAATGGAAGGCGAGACTGTGAAGAGTAAGTCTGCCCATCTCTCGTTCCACACCAATCTGTCCCGATACTCGACTCGCTAACAAGATGCTATCCAGACAAAGAACACCCACTTGCCGGGGTGATTCTTTGCTTCACATCCATCCTTCCTGAACAGAGGGTAAGCGTTGAATACTGACAAAGCCAGATCCGTCTTACTAACTGCTTTCCGTTGAAAATAGTCAAAGCTCGCCGAAATTGCTGGTCAGATGGGAGCTGTTCACAAATATGACTTGACCTCAGATGTGACCCATCTGTTAGTGGGAGAGACAAATACCGAGAAATATAAATTCGTGGCCCGCGAACGCACTGATGTGTTGGTATTGGTGCCGGAATGGATTGAAGCTGTCAGACAGTCGTGGATGGATGGAGGTGATACCGACTTGCACGCCCTGGAGCACAAATACAGATTACCTACGTTTCATGGACTCTCCATATGCGTTACTGGGTTTGAAGACCGTAAGTAATATCATGATTTGCGGACCAAAAGCCTTCTAATTCGAGTTCAAGCTTCGTATCGCAACTATCTACAAGAAACAGCCATAGCAAATGGCGCCGAATTCCGCAAAGACCTCACCAAAACTGTCACACACCTTATCGCTCAACATGCCAGCGGTGCTAAGTATAAGTTTGCCACACAATGGTCAATAAAAGTTGTCAGTGCAAAATGGTTTAGCGACAGCTTGGAGCGAGGGATGATTCTAGATGAGACCCGCTATGATCCACTACTTCCACCTCATGAACAGGGCGTCGGGGCTTGGAATCGTGGCCAAATGCAAGTGCCTGTCAAAAGAAAGACGACGACCGAATCTTCTAATACTCGATCGCGTAAATTGCGGAGAGTAGCGAGCAGCAAACTCGGTGATCAAAACGAAGGGATATGGGGTGATATAATAGGCGGTGGATTTAGTTCCTCGGAAAAAGTCAGCTCTGTCTCGTTCGACAAAGGCGCCTCATTGAACTCGGAGACGAAAAACGCCTCGATTACTCCATTGAACGATGAGCTGCTTGCAGATCTCCCTAGTCTAGACGATACCGAGGACCACACATCTTCGGAACAAAAAGGCTTCCTACAGAATTGTCACTTTTATATCCATGGGTTCTCATCTAAACAAGTATGTGCAATTTGTTTCTAATCTCCATCTTCTCCTTGAAAATCTGACATAGGTAGGTGGACGTTCTTCGACATCATCTGGGGATGAATGGAGCAAACATTGTCCAGCATCTCAATGACTTTTCGAGCTCGAACATACCTAAAAACGGAAATGGATTATACATAATCTCATCATATAAAACACCCCGATCCGAGATTCCTTCCACAGAGGACAAGGGTTTTGCCTGCGAACTAGTCACCGATATGTGGCTGGAACGTTGCCTGGATGCAAACGCTTTTGTTTCACCTGAGACACACGTTACGAGTACTCCATTTCCACATATGCCATTACAAGGTGGGTTCTATCCTTATGTTACAACCGATCTTGTATATTGATAAACGAAGGCTTCCAGGGACTGAAAATTTGCTCCACGGGCTTTGCTGGTATTGATCTCCTGCATATATCTAAGATGGTAACTGTGATGGGTTCGTTCCCCCTTTGATATCCATTTGTATGCGCACTGCTCTGACACTATCAAGGTGCTAAGTATGAGGAGTACCTCACGCCTAATGTTTCAGTTCTGATCAGCAATGACTCACAAACTGCGAATACTGAAAAGATTAGACACGCGTTAGAATGGGAAATACCTGTCATCTCTGCTGACTGGCTCTGGATCTCCGTACAATCGGGAAAGAAAAAAAAGTTCGAACCGTACGCGTTGCTCAAATCAGGTCTGAAGAGAGAAGCAAGTCATGGGCAGTCGAAAAGCGCACATAATAGCTCCGACGTCACACATAAATCATCTTTGTCGCAGTCGGAAGCAAATGCCGATCCTCATACTCGACAGACATCTGTTGCCGCTTCTGAAATGGGTGGTCCAGCAGTAGGCGAAGCACGTCAATCAGCGAAACCATCCGTGAATGACGGGCAGAAAGGCCTTGTGTCATCTGTTTCTCAACCACCTGCAGGAGACAGCGATAACAAGGGCAACCAAAGAACCAGGAAGGCCCCTCCAGAGGACGGTGACACTCCCGCCCATTCTCATAGATCGTCTGAGAACAAAGAATCCTCAATGAACAGATTCCTCATGAAGGCGAGGGAACTCACACGTCCAAGGAGCATTCTTGGTGGGGAAAATGGAACCCGACGGCGCCGCCCAAATTTGGGAAGAACAAACTCCTCGTCATCTAAAAATGACTTCAAAAGAACAGACTCTCGAGTTAGTGTCAGTTCTATTGATACCATGAACGAAGATGGATACGGTAGTGCAGTGAGTGCTGACACCGATGGGAATAATTCGCTCACGGCCAAACTGTCACGAAATTTCACCGGTCAGAGTTTGTCTTCCCTGTTGAGCAGCAGTAGATTCAACAAATACCTTGACTCCCCGATACCCGAGAACGATGAACTCTTAGACGACGAGAATGGGACACCTGCGATGACTCAACTCAACTACGAAGATCCTAATGCAATGGCCGCACGAGAGGAGATCATGAGGCTTGCTCGCAGAGGAAACGTCAATGAGGCCCATGTCACTGAAATATTAAAGCAAAAAGAAGTCATTCAACCTCAGGCGGTTACAGATGAATTCCCTCAACTTGTAAACAGACAAGGAGGGCGTATGACGGCTAGACGGACGCGAAGATCTGCTGGCAAGCAACAGGAGGATGACTTCTCATGAATCAACACACGCAGCGTCTAGAAGCCTAAGGTTTATTCTCTACTCCTGCCAATGTGGCGCACTGCCCTAGACACGAGTACTTTATTTATGTTAACCCTGTACATAGTCCGAATGTTACGACCTTACCTCTATAGAACCTTGACATGAATGATACAAACGATTACACAGTCTTTCAAAAAAAATTTTCCAAATGAATTGCATTAGTCGACTAATTCGAATATGCTTCCTCTCAAGTCGAAATCCGACGCCGCTTTGACGCCTTGCTTGCGGTATCACGTGATTGACCAGCAACTGACTTCTAACTTCTCAGGTTGCTGTGCGTTGACTGAATGCTCACTAACTACTAGTGTTGCCCTCTCTTTTGAAGGTATGGATGACCTGGATTCGAACAATAGAGTGCGTGTAGCTTGTGATAATTGTCGGAAGCGGAAACGCAAGGTATCACGATCAAAACTTGAGTTGACTGATGCACAATAATCTAATCATCCATGGACATAATAGTGCGATGGGTTGCAGCCCACCTGCACCTGGTGTCTCACCAGAAACATTGAGTGTCACTACATGAATAAGCCCTTAAAGTATGTTTACTCTCATTCTCTGGGTTTAAATGCTAATGCTAGCCAGACGAAAGCATGATCCGGATTATGTTAAAGGACTAGAAGACCAGGTCGAACTCTTGAGAGAAGAAGTGACACGGCTTCACGCTCTGATACCAGACCTCAACGCCTCGGGAGATGATTCAAATATCTTGAATGGCGACGATGAGCATTTTAGAAGTGAAGGGGACAAAGCACAAGTTGCGCCGATACCAAGAGACATGTCAACCGCTATCAGTGATGTGAGTGCAATGATGTGGCGCATGAATATCGATGAGACTGGGGAATCAACATTCATCGGTCCTTCTGGGAATTTCTGTTTTCCTACTACTTATCCTGAAGCATACGAAAATATTCGAGACAATCGAAGCCCTGGTGAACTACGCAAGGATAATCTGATCCAGTCACGCGAGACTCCTTACAATCCAGTGGACGATGCTCACATCACCAGTTATTTAATCTATCTTTTCAGCAACTTCATCAACCCCATTCACTTCTTTCTCGACAACGAAACTCTAGTAACAATACAGGACCAAAGTCTGGGCCTACCGCTTGCTCTCATAAAGTATGCAGTTTTAGCTGCTGCATCACTGCTCTCAGATGACATTAAAAGCAAGGAATATGGAAATGCGATGGCCGCAGCGTTCGATGCTACCGCTCTGACCGTTTGTAGGGAAAATGCAAATGTCTCGGTGGTTCAGGCTTTCTCAATAATGTGTTGGCGAGAGTTGGGACTTGAGCAACACAGAATGGCTTGGATGTATAATTGTACGTTTTGCCATTTTCGCGTACCATCTTGATTTGAATATTGCATTAATGACTTTGTATAGCAATGTGTGCCAGTATGATGCTACATCTGGGGCTCCACGTTAGCTCTCTACATGCTCTAGAAGAATCTAAAGCCATTACAGACGATGATCTGACGAACTTGGATTCGAGTGATGTCCGACTGAAAACTTTTTGGTCTGCGCTGCTGATGGATAGGTAAGTTACGCTCTCCGCGTCCATTGATGTCTTCTTAGCGTATGTAGGAATTTTTCAAAGCTGATCTAGATAGAATCGCGACCTCTTTAACGGGTCGAAACACTATGGTACCTTGGAGAAGGGTAAGAGCCAACTCTTTCCTCGACGCGGTGGGACCTTCTCCGACTTTAGATGAGGTGGTGTTCGATCACCACTGTCGGTTGTGGTTTATCCATGATCAGTGTATGGAACCCATGTAAGAATCACCAACCGAAAGTGAAAAAATTACTGACTAATATAGACATAGTTACTCTTTTGAATTCGATACGCTAGGAAAAAGTCAACAGCACCACCTTCTGCTTGAAGCGCGAGAACGGCTATTTTCATTTCACCTCAGCACGGACGTTCGAGTCCAATTTCGTCGCGAACTAACATCGCCTACCCTTATCATTCTCCACATGTCGTACAATATGTCCCAGATGCTGATTCACCGGCCTTATCTCAGAGAGGCTCCGGACAGCAGTGTGTACCGTTTGTCCGTCCGGTCAATGTCGACAGCAGCAAATAATATGGTCAAACTCATCCGCGAATACGAGCGAATTTCTCAATTTGACAAGGCTCCGTACTTTGTGTCACACAGTGTTATGACAGCAGCCATCACCCATCTTCTTCTCGCGACCTCTAAGGAATCGACCATCAGAACCCGATCTATAAGCCGCTTCCGGGTATGTTTCAATTGTCTATTCGCCATGCGAACAAGATGGACTAAAGCAGATAGATCTGTCTCGCTTCTGCAAGGGTTAGCTCACCGATGGGGGGTCATGTCAGCCCTACCTCTTCAGAATGGGTTCCCTGATCCTCGTAACGTGAGACCAACTGCGCCTCACACTCCAATGCCATCAAATATCGGGACAAGTGGCCCACTTCACTTACTTGACAATTCATTCGACGTTTCGACTTGGGTCGATGTAGACCCGACCGAATTTTCCTCTTACGTGGCGAATATCGCGGATCTTGATCCTATGGGAGCTGGTGCCTGGGATTTGGGCCGTATGTATGGTGAAATTTGAACGTTGCGATAGCATGATTTGGTGCCCAGCAAGAGACCAACAAAACAAAATCAAATGAAAACAGATTCGCTGGATAAGGCGACACAACCACGACTCTTCTCATCTACTAAAAGAAAAATACTGAAATCGTAATCTTAGAGAGTTTGCCGAGAAATGAAGCGTAGTCTAAAGTGGCAGCATTTTAGCGGCGGAGAGCCGTTGCCGCCATGATAGGCATTTAGCCCTAAGATCCCTGTTAATCAGTGCTGGTTGTCTTTCTGTCATACAATGATCAAATCGGGCCACTTATGCATACTTTGAGAGGTACATAAACTCGCATAAAGAAGTATGCGGTCTTGCAAAAAATTTTCTCATCAAAGTGTTACCAACTGTTGACCACCCATCTTGCAATCTCCAAAATCACTATGCACGACTCACCCGCATCCCATGTCCGAGTGGCTGTCACTCAGGCCGAGCCTGTCTGGCTCGATCTAGATGCCACTGTCGAGAAAACATGTGCCTTGATCAAAGCTGCCGCTGCGAATGGCGCTCAACTGGTGACTTTCCCCGAATGCTGGATCCCGGGTTACCCAGCTTGGATATGGTATGAGTTAAAGGCATTCTGTATACTTATCTTTTGACCTTGCAGACAAAATGCTAATCGAAACTGTTCACGGACGACAGGTCTCGCCCAGTCGATATGCGCCTCGTGACCATATACATGCAAAACTCGTTGAGGGTCGATTCCCCCCAGATGCTTCGCATTCGAGAATGTGCCGCGGCGAACAATATCATCGTCTCTATCGGATTCTCTGAGAACACATATCATTCCCTATACATCTCACAGGCTACCATCGGATGCGATGGCAAGATCCTGATGCTACGAAAGAAGATCAAGGCAACTCATATGGAACGAACCATCTTTGGCGATGCGTTAAATGAGTGTCTCACCAGTGTAGTTGATACGCCAATTGGTCGAGTCGGTGCTTTGTCGTGCTGGGAGCATGCTCAACCGCTACTCAAGTATCACACCTATCTGCAGCGCGAGCACATTCATGTTGCCGCTTGGCCGCCGCTTTTTGAAACGAGCAAAGATGACGAATCTTTGTTCTCTATGTCTCGTGAGGGTATGTCGGATGCTGACAGCTACTTATGTACTCATTTGAATCCTTTCAAGCTGACCAGAGTTTCCAGGCACTGATGCACTAGCAAGCGCATATGCCATTGAATCCCAGTCCTTTGTGCTCCACACCACCACCTTGCTAACACAATCCGGAATTGACAAAATGGAAACAAGCACCGGTTTAACCATGAACTCTCCTGGTGGCGGATTTTCAGCGGTCTTTGGTCCTGATGGCCGCCGACTCTCGGAACCCATCTTAAGCACAGAGGAAGGGATCATTTACGCTGATATAAATCTGGACGATATACTTAAGTCTAGGGCATTTCTGGATGTTTGTGGGCATTATAGTAGGCCTGATTTGCTTTGGTTGGGGGTTGATTCTACGGCCAAGTCGCATGCGAGGGATCATCAGGTGGTGGCATTGAATTTGGGGCCTTGCAAACAGACCGAGAAGGAAAATGAGGCAAAGGAGAAGAAGGCGGAGTAGCCGTTGTCTTATGCTTATACCATATGTCTTACTCTCTGAATCATATCAAACCACACCGCGGTGATCCACTCGCACTTTAGACTTGTACTGTATCAATTGTCCCAAACTAAGATATCTTATCTTTCAACGGCTACCTATTACCTAGCGTACTAATGATCTATCTGGGACAAGCTACTACTTATCTCTGATGCGAGCAGTATCATAATTCCGTGAACTAATTCGCATATCTATCAGGGATCTATCATTTCAAATAACTCCTGACTAATATCGACGAAGAAGGTTATGCTTCTCCGACCAAGCACGAATCTTCTTCCCAAACAAATACATTGGTACAGTCGTCAACATCACACTAACCGTCACAGCACCAAAAGTCGAGAAATACACCAGTGGACCGCTAGTAGCAAGGTACGTGTTGAAGATGAAACTCAAGCCAAATGCAAATACGCTTTTGATGATCTGTAAGCAACACAGAAATTAGTTCCTTTTCTTGAGCTGAAGGCCTGCAGCTAGAGAATAGGTTGAACTCACCATCGAAAGTCCAAAAGCATCACCTGCCCTTTCAGCGCAGACATCATTCGTATAAACGACGATAGTAGTACAGCCCACCCCCACCGCAAAATTTATGATAGCTAAAAGCACTCCGCACGCTATAGGTGAGACGGCATGCTCAACAGCGATGCCCAGACCGAACGAGCCGGCAGCCATAGCTACAATGGCTATAGGCATGGCGACAAGACGGAACTCGGGCTCGTATATACCGCCATTATGTCGAGACATGGTTTTACCGGTAAAGTCGCAGAGCCAACCCCCCAGAGCCGTTCCGAGTGCAGATCCAATGAACGGAGCGATACCGGTGAGATTTCCAACGGCGACGGTGCTCATATTGAACGGCGGCGCAGTAAAGATTTGGGAAGCCACGGCGCCGAGGAGGATGGTCCAAGTGAACACCACAGCCCACATAACGCACTCCCAGATCACGACTGGATGGAGAATGATTGCCCAGGGCTTCGTGCATGCCGTAAGAAGGTTTGGTCGATGGGGCGGAAGTTTCTCTGTGTCCCAGCCAATAAAGTCACTGATAAGTATCTGCCATAAACCACGAGACGGAGTGTCTGTTCCTACGACGTATACGCTCGATTGATCGGACTTGGGCTCTACACTCGCCATGGGTGTACCCCAGTGCTCACGATGGAACGATGTCTCTGGGAAGAAGCAGACAACCGCAGCAAGAACCACGCCGAAAAACAGAGCTTCGAGCCATAGGCTCCAGCGCCAAGAGAGGTTCGAAATGACATATCCACTGATCACGGGTGTAAGGTTGACAGACGCAATGATGCCAAAGTTCCAGATACCGACACGGAAACCGCGCTCGTGGACAAAGAAGAGATCATTTAGTGAGGCTGTGCCGGCAAGGGCGAAGAAGCCTCCCATTCCCAGGCCTGTTGTAGGTTGCTTCATTAGCTTCACTGTCACAGTGTAAAGAGGAAGATGGATGTGCTCATCACCTTGAAAAACACGAGACACTAGCAGCGATGTGTATGACTTGGAGGCTGCAGCCCAGCAGCAGGTTACAACCAATACTGTTGTAGTAATCAAGTACACAATCCTCTTTCCCAACACAGCGGCAAAACATGCACACAGATAAGCGCTCACTCCGAGAGCCATCACAAGACTACCATTCAAGAGCATAATACTAGTAAGAGGAACATCGAAATGAGCAACCAGAACAGTAAATCCCGGCACAAACAATGGTCCCAGGGAGCCAGTGGCAAAGGAGCCTAGGAGGATTGTCAGAAAGCAGAGCTCTTTCTTGACCCGGGACCAGTTTAGAGGGTCTCGAGATGATTCCGAGGGCTGGGGAACGAGGACAAGCTCTCCGGCATTGTTGTCAATGGCTTGGATTCTGTTTGTTGAGGTTGGCTGGAAGCCATCAGTGGGCTCCTGGATGCCGAAGGCCATCTTGTGCTAGGTAAAGGCTGAATCGTGATAGCTGGTACCGTTGAGATGCATCTCGACTGACCATGACCGCTGTGAAGTCATAAATATATAGTCAAACATGGCTGTAGTACCTAAGCCTAGGTATGGACTTCGTATGTGAAAAGACATAGCACTGTCAGTTCGTATCGAGTGGGGGGTTGATAAGATATCGAGGCGGCTCCTCTGCTTCCGCCGCTAAATCAGCCCTTATTTTCGCCTCTATCATGAATCATTGATGAAAAATCAATTGTTGTTTTAACATAATCACCGTATGAGATACGGTCCAGTTGCCTTATCACTGCGGTTGGCTCAATTCCGCCAGGCAATGTCGGGGGAAAGATCACAACGGCTAATATTCGGAGGTTGCTATTTCTATCAAGTCAAATGATACACATTCATTTAGTACAATCTTCTCAAGAGAAGAGATTATATACAGAGACATTTCAATGCAGACTCGCCCTTCAGACACCGATGTACGCCGCTCAGTATGGATAAAGATAACATTCTTTGGTGGGAGTCAAGTTGAAAGAGACAAAGGAGAAAGTTAGAAAAGATTTTGGAGGAAAGATAAAAAGGGGGTATTGAACATGATAAAGGTGAGATGATATGATACTACAGATATGAATAAAGAAAGGCGTGATAGGCGTGGGGTGTTCGTATATAGCTGTCAAACAACCAGATGGGGTGAAATAGAGATTGCCCCTTTTTAATGAGCCAAGGCTCCCGGTAGAGGACCTTCAAGGTCAATTTGCTCGACTGTTCGTCGGCTTTCTTGAGTTTCTCGGAACAGATTGGCGAAATACTTTTTCGCAACTTCGCTTTCTCCCTTAATCTTAGTCACTTCTTCTCTGCGACGCGCTAGATCTTCAACACTCTGAGCAAGCTGTGAATATAAGTTGGCACTCGGTATGCCCAACACACGACGCACTTGAGTCGAGATGCGTGAAGCGTTGGAATGGACGTAATCTACTTCAGCAAGAGAAGCGGCCAATTTGCGCGAAAGGCGGGGAGGAAGTGTCTGAGGGATGATTGAAAGGACATAGGCCGTTGTCAGAATCGCTGTAAAGAGATGAGATGTCAGTCAATGTAGACCACTAGAATCTTGGCAGAGGGACATACCAGCTGCAACCACTCCAGGGATAATCATCCGCCGTATATTGTTCGATCCAAGCACCTTCGCGGCACCGAAAACTCCATCTATCCACCCAACTCCTGCAATGGCGCGTCCACCAAGAACTGTAACGGCTGTCATGGCAACACCAGTTCCAGCAACCTTTTCTTGTCTCTCCCAGAGTCCAGGGATATCAAAAAAGTCCCACAGCTCCACCTGCGTATCGATTTGTCTGGCCAAAGCATGTCGTCTTTTTTGGAACATATTCTCAGGTCGGAAACTTAAAGGTGGGAATTTGTCTTCCCCGACGTGCAACAAACCAAGTTGTTGAATATAAGAGACTCCTTGTGTGGTCTTCGCGCGGGCATAGTTCTCGCACTCCAGCACTGCTGCTGAAACTTGATCAAGCATAGCAACCTTCAGGTCTTCAGCATATTGGAAAGCGGAAAGTAGTCCCGGGTATTCCACGCCAAGGTCAGTATAGGCGACCTTGTCTATGGTATTGTTGAGGTTCTGGCGCGTGTAGTTGTAAACATCCTCACAAGATTTCTCTATGGTATTCTCAACCTGATCCGCAATTTCAGTCTTTTTCTTCTTTCCATCTTCAAAAGCAGGCACGATCTCTTCAAGCTCTGCGCTGACGCGATCTAATTCAGATTGAGCGACGTCCCGATTCACGGATGCCAAGGTATTGATATCAGACAAAACATTGAGGATGTATGTTCGCGCAGGCGCCAACTTCGATCGGGCACGCCTCTCAAGAACAAAACGGCGCAAAGCTCCTTCCAGCTTTTCGAAATCCTGAATCTTCTCCTTCTCCTTGCCTTTACCTTTGCCCTTTCCGCCATCGCCGTCTTCATGGTCGCTGTCATTGTCAGATGGATCATCGCCACCACCAGACCCAGAACCTGAACCAACTGCGGGTTGAACGGGTATGGCATTACTCGAAACAAAATGGACTAGCTCCTCGGCATCCTTGTATGTATGAGGACTCAATTTGGCAATTTGATCCAAAATCATACGTTGACATCTTCCCTTGTCTCGTATGTTGTCGAATCCATTGACAACCATAAACATATAGGCCTTTTCATGTGCCGCGCTCATGATGAAGTCCTTCGCAGATAGCGTAAAGTGATTGGCCGCAGATACGACAAAGACAACAACATCAATCTCTTCCTGGCGTGCAAATACAGCGGTTGTCTTGATAGAGTCTGAATTCAGACCAGGAGCGTCAATCAGAGCAATGTCAACGACGCCATTGTTCAAAAGAGATTGGTCAATTGTCCTCACGTCTTTCACGTAGACTTTGCACTGTGTGTACTTTGAGTTATCGGTCACTATTTCCTCCAAATCCGATAGCGAAAAGACGTCGTAAGTACTCTCATCGTGGCGATTATAAATTCGTTCCTTGGGAATAGCGTGAACTTCTTCAACTCCGCCATTTTCCCTTGCATCAAGCACCTCGCAGAATATACTGGTACACGGTTGCTGGTCTTCCGGCAAAATTTTGCGACGTAACAATGCGTTGCAGAATGTCGATTTTCCAGCATTCAGGTCTCCAGTGATCAACACTTTGCTAGACGTATCGTTGATGCGGTCCCTCAACGCCAGCAGATGCTTGACGCTCTGGTTTATCTTCCCGTTCAGCAACGAGGCAATCGATTTCTTCTCCAGTGAGTGAACAAGTTCTGTTTGGGAAGCAGCACCGAGCTTGAGTTCAATTTTTAAGACCATAAATTTTTCAGCCATCTCACGACTCATCAGGCGAGGTTCTGGTAATTCACGGCGCTCAGCAACTGCACTAGACTCGGCAATGTCAGCAGTATCTAGAGATGTAGCTGCACGCCTAATTGGAGGTGGACGCAACGGAGACGACTCTTGGTTTTCCAATGTTGCCAGGTCGGCTTGCGACTGTGTTTGCTGTAACGAGGGTCGCTCCGAAGGCTGGTAGGATGGATAATGGAGTGGCCATCGTCCGTTCATGTCCCGTAGACCTTCTAGAATCTCGATTGCCTGGGTGATCGCTCTGCCCAGTTTATGTCGATTTGCGTTACTGAAAAGCAGTTGTTAGAAAATTTAGCCGGATGCATGAATTTTGGAAGCGTACTATTGAAGTTGGTGGACGTGACTCGCAAGCATTTGTGTTCCGACATTGCCTACATAACACAAGCGTTCAGCTATCTGTTTCTTGTAAACTCGTCACTAGGACATACCCTCAAAACCTGCCTCGCGAGGAGTATGCGCAGGTGTCGGTCGGTCTTCAAGCATCCCTGCTTGCCAATCGGTCAAATCGCCCTCGAGCGCGTTGTCTCCAGCAATGCTTCCACCGTAGCCAGAATCATGATTCAAAGACGCAATGAGTGCTTCGGCTGCTGCTGATGTTAATCCATTGCCAATGGTCATATACTGCGGCGCTGTCCACGGCTTCGGAATTGACTCCTCGTGTTCTGCGTGACTCGGGGACGCATCTTTGTCGGCAGACGAGCTGCCGGCGACAGGAAAATACTCTTGGCTCATGATGCCTAATGAGTTGATTGCGCTATCTCGGCGTTGAGATGAGAATATCCATGTATTCAAACGTTGTCGATGGAATATGATACTTGGGACAATATTTGCGTGGTTGGAGAATTGACTTAGTAATTAATTATCCGCTTTGCCGTCACGCGCTCCACGTGACATCCTTGCCACTGTCACTACAGAAATCAGCATTTAACGAATCTAATTCAACGAAAAAGATCGGTTATTTCTAGAAAACCTACTTGGCCTCATATACTTAGATATGTAGCCATCTAGTACATTTGATGATCCTACTTTTGGCACAATACAATTGAATTCTGGCAATAGACTGCTGGAGTGAGCAGAAAATGTATCCACTATATATTTCCGGCTCTGACGTCACTGTTTGGGCCAACGCGAGTCTTCCAGCTATATTCGAGGAGGCCCGGACAAGCTGTGTTACACTCTCCTAGCCTAATATTTGCAGTAATATATCGTCTCCAAAGCAACATTTGAAGGCTTGAGCTACATTTGAGCAACATTGAGCACTTGCCTAAGCATGGTCAGGGCGAAAGTTAACAAAATAGGCAGTCGTCCACGGAACCCGTGGCTGGCGGCCGGATTAATTAACCTCCGCCCAAGCCATCGCTTCAGGCAGTATCATATCATCCATCGTATCACTGACCTTGCTTTACAGCGAGCTCACTCCGCACTCTCTTCTTCTGTCCTCATATCCGTCTCTGTTGTGTGATTCTGTATTTTAAACTTCACCATGAACGTGAGTCTGCTTAAATTCAACCTTCAGCTCGTTCTATCTCCCCGCTAATCGCACTCAATGCTAGATCGTGGAATGGGCTTTCGGAAAGCGCATGACGCCGGCGGAGCGTCTGCGCAAACACCAGCGTGCCTTGGAGCGAACACAACGAGAACTTGACCGAGAACGAGTTAAACTAGAGAACCAAGAGAAGAAGCTAGTCCAAGATATCAAGAAGAGCGCCAAAAACGGGCAGATTGGCGCGTGTAAGATCCAGGCCAAAGACCTCGTGAGGACAAGAAAGTATGTCGTCATGATGGAGTGTATGATTGGATCTATAGTGTATCTAACGTGCGTGTTGCAGATATATTCAGAAATTCTACTCGATGCGGACGCAGTTACAAGCTATTTCACTCCGAATCCAGGTACTATCGATTCCGACAGGAGTGGTGCAAGTAGTGACCTAACAATGGACACTTTACAGACCGTTCGAAGCAACGAACAAATGATGCAGTCAATGAAAGGCGCCACTATGCTTCTGGGTAGCATGAACCGACAGATGAACCTCCCCGCCCTACAACGAATAGTCATGGAGTTTGAGCGCGAGAACGAAATCATGGACGAGCGTCAGGAGATGATGGACGATGCGATCGATGAGGCGACCGGCTTGGAAGACGAGGAAGAGAGCGAAGACATCGTGAAGGAGGTGCTTGATGAGATTGGAGTGGATCTGGGCCAAGCGGTAATCCTCATTCATACTTGCTTCTTGGAATCACAGACAGTGTACTGACCTGCCAACAGTTTGGTGAGACTCCAGAAGGGATTGCCAAAGAAGGAGCAAGCGAGGCTAGAGTAGCCCAGGCAATCGGTGGCCCTAGCGATGACGACGATCTGCAGGCGCGCTTAGACAGCCTGCGGAGGTGATTGATTTCAATGGGAATATTCTTCAATTTTAGCTGGCGTCAAGGAGTTGGGTGTTGTCTGCTGATTATTGTGAATACATCCAGCCGGATTTACAGCGAGTTTTTCAATGCTACTTGAATCATCACATACAGCACTAGAAAGAGTAATGAGTTGTCAGCTAGCAAGTGCATAACCAGCCACAATATATCAATCTGAGAAGAGGGCTTTGTTGAAAAAGAGCCTCTAGAGTGTACTTGTACTAAAAGTATTTATTACTGCGTAGCATATGTATTATCCCGTATTAAAAGCGTATTTATTGTACGGATCGTACAGTTCGTCCGTGGCGGGGTAAGCCTGACGCTTGCGGGCTTACTGACTGGCTAAACTCGCGATCCTCTGCTTATTACCGATGCTGCGCCTCGCTGGAGCTGCTAAACTCCGACAACTCGATTCCATCGTGGGAATCGTTCTTTATCAGTGCACCCCTGCCTGGATTAGGCTTCAATCCTGACAAGGACCCATCTGCCATCATCCACTTTCAGTCTGATTGCACCGACACTTTTAGGTGGTTAACCGCCCGATCCTATCATCTTTGGCTTCTACGACATCCACACCCCGGCTCTTGTCGGATTACATACTCTAACAGTGTGCTCATCTTCCTTGATCTAATAACCCTTTAATTTCTTCATCACTCGAGAGTGAACCCCACCATCAATCGTGAATTCAAAGTCAGCAATCACCAGTCAATCCTTGCAAACGATACACTTTAGCACTGAGATTCAGTCAATCTCCACCCCAATCATCAGGTATGCCATGAATTAGTACCTCTTCAGCTCAAACCTATCGCTTGATTCTAGAAGGCTATTTATCACCAGAATGCCATTGCTGATTCGTGTGGTGTAAAGACAGAGTCTAACCGTGATACCTTCCCGCTGCCTGCACGATTACATCACGAACGGAGCTCGTCTCGACGCATTTTGATCAATATACTCGCTTACGCCGAGTAGCCTTTTGCGACTTCATTATCTCGTCGACGATATCTCGTTCAATAATCCTGTGTCTACCAGACCAGACAAGCAAACGTTTATCAAGCTGGCAGGTAGCAAGCGTCGAAGCTTCTCTACTCAGGGTGGGTTGCTGAACCGAATGTTCGGTGGCTCCACGAGCCCACCCAAAGAGAAAAGCGACTTGATTTCTACGGGAACAAGCCCAACATTCTCAACCGTTAGCCCTAACGAGCCTGGATTTGGACGTGACAAGCGTAACTCAGCTTCTGGGGCGTCTGGTAAGAAACCGACCGAAGATCCGAACGACAAAAAGCGTCGCAGCAGCTCGGTGAACAAGGCAGCGTCCTTCTTTTCTAGCGCAAAGAATTCGTTGCATCTCTCAAGTCGCGATTCGTCCTCAACCACTACTTACATTGCGCAGACCCCTTTTCAAAAGCTTGGGAAGATGGATCCCGCTCTGACTGTGCCTCAGGGCTCCCTGAACAATTCAGCCGGAGAATCAGTGCCTACTACGCGTTCCTCATTTCGGGTCGGCGTTACAGAAGATCGAAATCGCAAATGCCGGAGAACCATGGAAGACACGCATGCATATTTATACAACTTCCTGGGAACGCCCGCTCCTGTAACTGGAAGCGCCGCGGTTAATGGGAATGAGACTCGTGAATCGATTGAGTCCTCGACCGAGTCGGAGGACACTACCCATGTAGTAGAAACTGACAATGGGTATTTTGCCATTTTTGACGGTCACGCAGGAACTTTTGCTGCCGAATGGTGCGGAAAGAAATTACATCTCATCCTTGAAGACGTCATGCGACGCAATCCCAACGCTCCGGTCCCCGAACTACTAGACCAAGCTTTCACCAGTGTTGACCAGCAATTGGAAAAATTGCCTCTGAAAAACAGCGGCTGTACAGCGGTAGCGGCTGTGTTGCGATGGGAAGATCGTATTCCCAGCTCGCATTCTGCAACGGGTTCCGCGCCCCTCGCGCCAGCCGCTGCTTCCGCCAATGTCCCAGAATCAGAGTCCGATGGCGCCGACTCCATGCACAAGCCAGCCCAAGGGAAGCAGTCATTATCCACCGATTCGCTTTTGGTCAAGTCCCAAGAGAATGTATCCCGCCAGCGGGTCTTGTACACAGCCAATGTCGGCGACGCCCGAATTGTCCTATGTCGAAACGGGAAAGCTCTTCGTCTTTCGTACGATCACAAAGGCAGTGATGAGAATGAAGGAAAGCGTATTGCCAGCGCTGGCGGTCTCATTCTCAACAATCGAGTCAATGGCGTGCTCGCCGTGACGAGAGCTCTTGGCGATACGTACCTGAAGGATCTCGTTACTGGCCACCCATACACTACCGAGACCGTCGTACAGCCTGATCAAGACGAATTTCTAATTTTAGCATGCGACGGAGTGAGTAAAAGACCTACACTTTCCGAAAATCAAATGATGATTGCTAATTTCTTCAGTTATGGGACGTGTGTACCGACCAAGAAGCGGTCGACCTTATACGTAACGTCAAAGATGCCCAAGAAGGCTCGAGAATGCTCGTGGATCACGCCTTGTCACGATTCAGTACTGATAATTTGACATGCATGGTGGTCCGATTTGACGCAAACCTGATTCGCGATGTCGTTGAGCGACGCTCAGAACCGATTGGAGTTGAAGGAGATCCTTTGTCTCAGGTCAAGGGCGGCATAAGTGAAGCTGACAAGATTGTGGAAGGTGCCAAAAGGAGACTCGAGAATGCAGAACCTAGTCCTGTTGATGCTGGTTCTACTACAAAGTTGGCGGACGAATCACAAGGAACGAAAGCATCGAGTCCGGTGGCCGGGACTTTGACGAAACTGGAGGAAATTATCGATACACGCAGTGGGACGTCGTCGAAACAATGACGAATTTGATGGCGTGCGACCACGTATAGATACGGCCGACCATGCAGTTAGACTTTCAGATTCTTGCGAATACTTCTCTACACGCGACAGCTTGCTGTCTACTCGTTCTTTACTGCATGATTTGGAGCAAATTATGTCGGTTGACTATGTGACGTGCCTTAGATCATAATTAGACATGCTGCATGCTGTCGGCTGTTTCGGTGTCATAAGTGTATCCCCAGGCCTCACCTTCTATTTCCTACTTCCTTTCATCTTCACATATTGCATGTATGTACTTTAAACAGATGATTATGCTGCATAGAATTCCTTGACTATGCAGCGCTACCTCAACAAATTGAATGACCAGGACTTTACGGGTTTGTCTGCCAAATACTAGACTTAAAAAAAGACGGTCAGGTGATGGAGTAAATTGGAAGAAAAGTATAGTACATGTGTAATAATTGTAACAGGAACCCCAACGACGTAAACCAACCAGTTACTGCTTCAACACCGAAGGAGGTTCGGCGGCTTCGGTAAAATCGTCATCGGCAAGGATGTCATCCTCCTCACTCAAGATCCGTTTCTGACCAGGCATGACATGGTCTGCGGCTCGCTCTAAATGACCATGGTGAACTCGATCAGGCCACGAGCTCGCATAATGCGCGTCATGAATATCATTCCACAGAATCTTAACCTGATCCGGCTTCACGGCATATTCAGTATTACTAGGCGGCTCGTCAAACTCGTCCTCGATCTTGAGCGAAGCCTGAGCTTGTAGCTGACTCTCAAACCCTTCGACTCGCTGCGCCGCTTCAAACTCAGTCGTTCGCTCCGCCTTTCGGGTCATGCGAATACGCTGCAAGGCCCTACGACCAAGCTCCTTGCGATGCTCTGCACCAAATCCATTCTTAATCTCATCCTCCTGGATAGCCAGAACAGCCGCAATGTCCGCCACACTTGTAGCCTTTTGATCCATCAAAACGCGCGCCCGTTCCTTCTTCGGCAAAAGTCTTCCGACCATTTTTTCATGCTCTTCGTCGAATTTCTCGGCTGCTATTCTATCGCGCGGCCGCTTTTGATCAAGCCATTTCTGGTCCATGGTGACCATTTCCCTGGGAGGCGCGAGTTGGCGTTGGAGTGAGAATTCGCGGAGGAGGTGGTATGCTCGTAGGCCAACTTTGGCGTCGTCAAAGTGCACAGAGTAATAGGGTGTCCACATGTCTTTTCGGAGGCTGGCGGGGACGGTTTTTTTGCCGTGGTAGACTAGTTGCGATAGAACGCTTTTTTCCTGTTGTGATGAGCCGGTATTAGTAGAGGCCAGTGCAAAGCTTAGGGAGGATTCACGTACCTCCAGATACCGCGTCAACGAATACACAACCTGATTCGTCCGTATATTGTTATACACAAAAATATTCTTCCCATGCGTGATCCGATTCAGCGCCTTCCGTAACCTAGCACCTTCCTGCCTCTGAAACTCCCGGTACGCCTTCGACAACGGATGACGAGCTTTGCCCTGGATGACCGTCTCCATGGGCACCGGTGGACGCCGAACCAATTCCCATGTTGTGATCTTGGTTGGGTCAAGAGCTTTGTCTTCGAGTTTGTACTTGTCGAATTTGTGGCGTTTGGTGAGCTCGTCGAAAAATTTCGCGATCCGCTTTTGAGGCAGTTGGGAGCCCATTGTGTTGACCCCTGATCAAAGGGGATGTGTCAATTGGTCTTCTGGTGTTATGAGTCTGTTTTCATTGCATCAAATATTGGAATGCGGGTATTGTCGTATGTCGTTGAAGAGGGTGAACTATGTAGTAGTTGAATCCGCATCGAACGAAAGGTTTCGGATAGGAAAGTTGCCCGGAGGTTCGGAGCACCTTTCCGAGAACACCAAATTCTAAACTCACTGCGTCTAACTAACCAACCCCTGCTTTCGCCTTTATCCCCCATCTGCTTCGTCTCAAATTACTTTCCGACCCCAAAAAAGGATGCTTCGAATAAGATTTTCACTCTTTCGAATCTGCGAGGTACCCAACACTATGCAATGGAGCAACACCTACAACACGGTACCCTAGTAACCTGTACATTTAAATTCGGTTATACATTTAGAGTACCATCAACTTTTCTATTTCAGTTGCGTTTATATTGCGATAGTCTTCCTGTGCCAACCTAACATACAGTAAACTGGCTCGATAGCTACTCTACAACAGGCCCGCATATCAATCAACCATCATCGGCTACATCATAAAATTCAACCTCCGCAATCATCGTTCTCGCAGGAATGGTCACACAGATAGGAAATCCACCATAATCTGGATCCTCACTCGGCATCATAGCAAACCTCCCACTTCTGGTCTCATCACCATTCAGGGCCCTCAACGTTGCAAGTTGACCAGTCTCCTTGTCGACCACGTACTTTTCCTCGAAGCGAAGGATGCCAGCGAAAGTGCTACTCGCAGAAAGACTGCGTGCGCGGACCTGGAATCCCCATCCGATGAGCAGAAACTTGGCACCACCGCGGTGAATTACCATTCCAGCGGCAGGGCTGCGTTTACCAAACACAAAGCAGGGCTCAATGGTGATTTCGAAGCCAGGCCAGTGACTCACAACGATAGGTCTGGCTGGATCTTCTCCGGTGGCAGGCAGCTCGTCGAAGAAGAACCCGACCGATGCAGTGAGAGAAGTCCGCTGGGCCTCGAGAACAATCTGGGATACCGAGTCAAGTAATCTGTAGTGCTTTGTAAATGCACACGCCTCTGGCTCCAAGGTATCAACGCCAAACGGTGAGGTGCCAAGTGCCTGGTAGGAACCAAACGCCGCCCAGATGCGTCGAGCTCCGTAGTCATCCCGACGCTGCTCAGGTATGAAGAGTGGTTGGTTCCGGTGACGATATTTCTTGCATGAGCTGGTGTACTCGTTCAAGTAGACATCTGGCGCTATCAGGTCGAGAGACGGCGCAAATCGTTGCCAGATATCGAGTACGTTACTCGTCCCTCCACCAGAAGGGTAATCACCGGGGTGACCTCCACCGCCGACAACAACTGGAAAGGACTCATCGCGGTCATCTCCAACGTAGTTTTGCCAGACGTTGGTGTACAGTGGGATTGGGTATTCTTTCTTGCCTGCCTCAGCTACGCGTTCGAGATAATGAGCGTAGTGGTAAGCCATGAAAAGCTCGTCAGTATGTGCGTCTTTTCCAAAGACTTCTTCCCATGAGCCTTCCTTAGTAGATAAATTTTGGGTAGTTTTGAAGACCTCCAAATTCGTTTTGAAGTCGGCGTGAAGATTGTTCCAGTCGCTCGCAAGGAAGCTGATAAGATCTTGTGGCACTGGCTCTGCGAATCTCTTCTCCGCCGCTTTTGAGCCATCTCGAGAGTCCCCCAGCAAGCCAGTCTCATTCTCAACCTGCACCATGATCACAGTAGAATGCTCGCCATCGAATTCCCGGACATGCCTCATCAATGCCGCAAATGCCTTGGCATCGGCTTTGGGTGCCTCGTCATGGAATATCGAAAGCGCCTCACTTGTCTCTAGGATGCCGCCTGCTTTGCGTAATTTGGCTCGAGGGAAACGTTTCACATCGGTCTTGACCCATGTCGGAGTATACGTCGAGATACCTTTGATCGGTCAGATCCTGAATTACACATAGATAAAGGGTGATCTCACCATTTTTAAAAGAGCCGAACCATAAAAGAATCAAATGCAAACCATGTTTCCTAGCTCCGAGAATGACCTTATCAAGCTCATCAAACTTGAATTTTCCCTCCACGGGTTCAATATTCTCCCAACATACACATCCAAGGAGGGTATTATAATTTGTATGCTTCATTTTCTGCCAGACTGTATCCATATAGTCGGCTGATGTTAACGATGAGTTTTGGAGCTCTCCTCCCAAAATCAGGAATGGTCTGCCATTGACAATGAGTTGTTTCCCCGTCACTGTTTCGCGGAAATGGGGGTATATGGTTGAGCGGGCCATAGTGCACGCTGTTTACAGGCTGTATTAGAATTTTGTCTTCACAGGAATTGGCCAGGGCGATGTGGTTCGGTCTTATATCGCTCCTTTTTCGCCTTGTTTAATTACTTTTTAACACGTGGAGCATGGCATGCATGTCGATAAAAATTTTAGAACACGAGAGGCTCCGGCATTGGCAAGATCTTACTGGGTTGTTTCCCGGAACTTGAATCTGCCCACAGCTGCGAAGATTAAGAGAGCAGTGTATGCGTGTCTATCATGGATGGTACCAAACGTCCGGCATTGACAAGACATGATTGGGTAATATCCCGAAAAACCTTCTGCCACTGCCAATCGGAACGAATGTACATACTTACATATTTTAAAATAATTTAACCGATGCCGACACAATCTGTGGAGAAAAATATACGGGGAAAAGTACGCGGGGTGCATTGTTAAGGCTGGGCCACGGCTTTGCCACATTGTGATTGGCAGTTAACCCGGTGAGCCCTAAGTACTGCTCCATCCCTGGAAAAGTTCTCATGAGTGAAAATAAAATACGACTCCAGGAAGGAAGCTTTGGTTATAGAGTTTAGTCAGATAATCGCATCACCGAAATCATATGTTGAGTATGCCATGGTGAGGGTATATAAAAAGAGCCTCGATCTCCAGATTTTGTGACGAGAAGAGATACAAGTCATTACATGTTCATCAAACACCTTCGTCTTCTCTTCGCCTGACACCTATCAATCTCAATGGATATCGCAAAAGATGCTATGGCTATCAAAGCCGAGTCGTACCACAATGAACACCCACCTCAGGAGGCCTCTGCTGCACCAGCGATCCCCGACGTCGTTTGGTACAGGCATCAAGGGCTGAGGAAGCTGTATGCTATGATGCCTATCCTATTCCTTGGTTAGATCTCCTGGCCTTTGTATGCGTTACGTTTATGTATAAAGACTAACGAACTCTATATAGGTGCGACAATCAATGGATACGACGGCTCGCTCCTCAACGGCTTGCAAACGATGACTCCTTGGCAGGATTGTGAGTGTTTGCAGCGTATGCTGATGAAAATGTGTAAAGGCTTATCGCATTTTCGATCAAACAGATTTTGATAATCCCACAAGTGGAAGACTAGGCCTTTTTACGGCAATTCAGAATATCGGTGGCATCTGTGCTCTTCTTTTCTGTGAGTATATGATCATGATACACCTGGAGATTATACCATCTTGAGAAGAGCTGATCATTTTGCATGCCAGCATCTTATGCCGCCGATATGCTTGGACGTCGAATGGGCGTTACAATCGGTCTTGTGATTTTATTTGTTGGGACTATCATACAGGTTGTGCCCACTGTGAACTCGTCAATGTTCATCGCCGGTAGATTTTTGGTTGGTCTCGGGTTCGTATCTTCGAATCACTGCGTGTCCGTGAACCAACCGTATGCTAATGGAGCAATCATCAGATCCAATATCGCACAAGGCTCCGCGCCCCTTTTGATCACTGAACTGGCCTATCCCCAACACCGAGGTACACTGACGACCATGTACAATACTCTATGGTATCTGGGGTCGATTGTTGCGGCATGGACGGTCTTTGGGACACTTGATTACACATCAGATGCCTCATGGAGGATCCCCGTTGGTGTGCAAGCTGTCATGCCATTCATACAATTTATCGGTATTTGGTTGTTGCCTGAAAGCCCTCGTTGGCTTTGTGCCAAAGATCGTAGTGACGAAGCATTGGAAATCTTGCAGAAGGTAAGTAGTTTTGCGATGTATTGTAAGTCTTGAAAGAAACTAACAAGCTTAGTATCATGGCAATGGCCCCGTGGCGGACCACTTCATTGACTGGGAATTCCACGAGATCCAGGAGACCATCAGACAGGAAAAAGAAAGCTCATCGGATGGATGGCAAGTCTTGATTCAGACCAGAGGTAATCGCAAGAGACTGCTTCTCATTGCATTGGTGTCATTCTTCTCTCAATGCTCTGGGAACGGACTCGTGTCTTACTATCTTCATGATATCCTGAACTCTGTCGGAATCACATCGTCCTACGACCAGTCGTTGATCAATGGCGGTCTCCAGATCTGGTCTTTTCTTGTTGCTATTGGATTTTCGTCGTTCTTGGTTGACCGTTTGGGTCGACGAACGCTGTTTATGATTGCTGCCGTGGGCATGTTGGTCACTTTTAGTATCTGGACGGGGTAAGGCAAACTTTCCTTCAAGTCATATCAGGAAGAGTCTGACATATACAGTTGCTCCGCCGTTTACGCACAAACTGGAAATTCTGCTGCCGGCAGCGCTGTCATTGCGATGATCTTCCTCTTTTACGGTGTAGCCGGCTTTGCATGGCCAGGTCTTACCGTTGCGTACTGTGCCGAAATACTTCCCTTCAAGATTCGAGCAAAAGGACTAGCCATCTGCTTTGCTCTGACGGCGAGCTCTTCAGTATTCAATCAGTATGTCAACCCAATTGGCCTGGCGCACTTGCAATGGAGATACTATTTTATATATATCGCTATTCTTGTTGTTGAATGCTTCTGTGTCTGGTTCTTGTTTGTGGAAACGAAGGGCCCTACTTTAGAGGAGATTGCAGCACTATTTGATGGCCATGCTCTCCGTGATACCGATCTGGAGTCCTCCAACAAGAAGGACCAAGAATCGAGTCACATGGGAAAGATTACCACAGACTGATCATGATGTGAACATACTTGGTCTTCGAAGAATGGATAGCGTGTCGTTGGCAAACTTGCCTCGTTCCGAGAGAGGAGGCATGGCGGAAAACTCTTCTATGGGAAGGGCGTGCTGAAGTAGAAATTTGACAACCCATTTGTCCACAGTGTAAATCTTCTCCATAGACCACATACAGACTTTTTGGAATGTGACAAGTCTCTCAATCTAAAATATGTTTATCAGCAATGCCCTTCTGGACAGATGTTGTAGAGATACTAACCATTAACTCAACTGCCGGCCAATATTCTTTCAATCTCAAAAGAATGGCAAAGTTGTCGCACAATCTTGATCGTGTTTGCGGCAGCTCCTCCTGTTGGCCAAATAGTAGGGTGTGAATCAATGCCGCAGATGACACAACTGTCATGTGTCCAACAATAAAGTATAAGGCTTCGCACTCCTCGATCTCATGAGACAGTCGGAGTATATCACTAAATTGTACGGCATGATGTTTGCAGCGACCTGAATACATTGCTCGATTCGGCGTTTCTCTTTGTTGATGATCGAGATACGGAAAATACAATAGAGTTGCGTAGTGGTGGTAGCCCAAGTGAAGAGCGACAAAAGCACGTCCTAAGCCGAGAGCTGCATGGTTCCTGAGGTTTTCCACAGAAAAATGGACGTCGATAGGTAAGAGGTCAATGAATTTCTCTAATTCATGAGCAAGATACCGCGTTTTTTGTTCTGCTTCCATGTCATTTAGTGCTCCATCAGCCAAGCTTTTATGTAGGTTTTGAATGTGACCGAATATTCTGGCCAGTAAGACCATATAACCCCAAAGACCATAGCTTTCACTTGAATAATTCTCCTCGCTTTCTGGGTCGTCTGGCTTCAAGCGCCAGAACTTGACTTCTGACATCGGCAGATGATGAAAATGATCATCATCAGGCAGTTGCTGAGGCACCGCTAGTCCAGCAGAAGACCATCGGTCGATCATATAGAGCGTCCACCAAGTACGAAGCTTTACTTCCCTTGAGATAGCCCCATCATTTGGATTTGGCGTAGGGAGGCGAACAATCTGAGCGAGTCGGAATGCAATTCCTATGTACAATGTTGTTAGCATGGCGCAAGTAGTCCCATCTCTACTTAGGTCAGGGTTACCGAAGAACAACGATTCTAGCTCTGGCTCTCCTTCTACCCCGCAAAGATTGCCGACTAGCACAGCGGCCTGGACGTTTTCTAAACTCATATTGAAAAGGTCCATCTTGAATGAGTCCTTCGCACTGCTAAAAAATTCTTTTGCTCTCTGTTTCGTGGATGAATCTTCTGAAAATCTGGATTAAATTAGCTTTCAGCAATGACTTGGAATCGTTAGAGGCATACCGTGCAGCTAGTGACATGATACCGAATAAAATGACTTTGGGGACTGTGTCTTCGCGTACCTGTACCCTCAGTGTAGGCGGGTGAAATAGTGTATGCGGCTTGTCATGGATAAGCTGTAGATACAAATCCACCAGGTGTTCGCGAGTTTCCATATCGACCAAGGGAGACTCGAGTAGCCCCTTACCGCAAGAAGCAGAAGCATGAGGCACAATTGATACGGGCTTGTCATCCTTCCTGGGGTTCTTTTTGGCTGCTAAAGAACATGGCTGGTTTCGCTGGAGACACTGGAGACATTGTTGGCTATCTACCTCGGCTGTTGTGCATCTTCGCTTTGCAGCCCTGCAGTTGCTACAAGCCTTTGCCACTCTCATACTGAAGGCTGCCGCACTCTGTAGATGTTGTTAAATTGGAAAGTTCAGCAACGAATGCGCCTGTGGTTCACTTGCCTTAAAACTTTACTGAGTTCTCAATTTTATATGCCAGGGCAAAGAAGTACAAAACGACGAAATAGTCATAAGTACCATCGTGGTTTTACTGCCGGAGGTCATTTCCATTCAGATGATCATCGAATGGCAAGCCAAAGTCAAGAATTTAAGGACAAGTCGACGTTCATGGTAGAGGACAGGCACGGGATTCGGAAGCTGAGGTATCCACCAGCCATTTACTGCGTCACTCTCCGCACCGTCAACCTCCAGGTACCAACATTCCTACACGATCAAGGCAACTTTCAACCAACCATGAACACGAATTCATTCTTGAAAAGACGATGACCAACGCTCTGGAATATATCGTACCAATCACCTATAGGCGGCCATGTCCGACTCTAATTACAACAGTCGTCGCGAGCGACCGTTGCTCTTCTCCGTGGTAAGCTATAAACAATGGACGAATATACGCACAAGACTATAGCTTACGCCTCGCTCTTTTACGAAGAACCGGAAATTACGCCATCTACAAGGCTTATCAATTCGGAATTTATCCATCACTCCACCCACCCGAGCTCGCGGTAAGACGATCGATGACGATGATATCCCTTACACTCTGAAAACACCGGTCAAGCTTGCCAGTCAGGCGCAAAATCGAACCGTGACCCAATCTCGCTCATACACAGATCTTAAATCAATATCTTCCAGGGTGCAGCCCTCGGACCGTGACCAGGATCAGCATGATAAACAAATACGAGAATCGGGACGTATCCGCCGACGAAGCACTCTGACATGGAGTGGAGGGAACCTGGAAAGTCGACAAACAAAATTAGAGGGCATTGCACGCAGTAGGATGGCGGATGTCTGGTTTTCAATTCACTGCGATGGAATTGACGGCCCTGTCTACGTTAGTGAAGTCGCCGAAAGAACGACAAATCCGGACTTTCGCGTGCTTGACCTCAACGTGTGTGGGCCTCATGTCTCAAGATTAGATAAGGCAACCGTCAAATTATGGGTCAAATCAGAAAGCATGGATGACTACACACTACTGCTCGAGCTTCGTCTGAGTTTGAGGTCTCTACAATTCGTTGGCAAATCATTAGAGACTTTTCATCAGCCGCTTCCTCCGAATTGCGTTTTGTTCCATTTCGCGGACGGCATATTCACAAATCTTACCGACTTGCCGCCAAATCAGAATAGTCTTACAATTTTCGCAAATGAGGCCGCTCAAATTGCGCCTCAAAGCACCTCTTCGTACGATGCACTAATGCGATTGGCGAATTTAGACGACTGCATACAAGATGCATTGGCAACAAGGGAAAAGCTTGAATCTCAGATCAATGTTCTACTGAAGAAACACGAGAAAAACCTCGAGTCACTTAACCAGGTATCCAAAGCTGAAGAAAAGGCGGCCTTGATTAAAAGAAGCGTTGCCAATGAGAAAAAGCAAGTTCGCTTGAGTGCCAAACGAAAGGACGAGCTGATCGCTAGCATCAATGCACGAAGGGAATCTATGACTTCGGCCCGTGAACATCAAAACAAGACGAAGACTCACTTGTCAGATGCTCAGCTAAAATTGACAACAAGCGCGTCTTTGCTGGAGCATAATGAAGAAGACACCAAGGGCCAGATTCGGCGTATATGCGAAGACCTGCTGGCTATATACCCCATTGAGCCTCTTTCCGACAAAGCGTTGGCCTTTACTATTGCTGGAATACATCTACCCAACTCCAAATTTGATGATATTGATAGGGAGCTGGTAGCAGCAGCTCTCGGCTATACCGGTCATCTCGTTTATCTATTATCATTTTACCTTTCAGTCCCTCTACCTTATCCTATCAAGCCCTATATGTCGAGCACCTTTATCCAGGACCCAGTATCCTCAGGACTTTCACGCCGTACATTTCCGTTGTACCCGGTCAATGTTCAGTATCGGTTTGAATATGGCGTGTTTTTGTTGAATAAGAACATTGAGGTCCTGATGAACCGCTTTGGTCTCCGGGTCCTCGATATTCGGCATACACTACCGAATCTCAAATATCTCCTCTACGTCTTGACGGCTCGAACAAACGAGCTGCCTGCCCGGAAAGCAGGGGGTGTTCGAGGTCTTCTTCTCGGCCGCGGCACCCCGATGATGTCTAGGCAAAATAGTCAAGATAGTTTTGCTAGTAGCGAAGTTCGAATGCCCTCGGAACTGCAACCTCGAACGACGCTATCGAACAACGATGCCAATAAGAGTCAAGTATCGTACTCGAAGCAGGCTCTTCTGAAACAAGTTGACCCTGGCAATAACGATGTGAGAAATGCTGTCTAGTCAATCGAAGACTTTCCATAGCTGTATATGAATGTATATAATGAGATAGCTTCACAGTTCTTTCTTGATTTGTAGTAAAAGACGACCCACAGAGCACGTGGACAGCCCCGCGGCGAGGTATCTGCTTAGTCAGGTTCGCTTTGCATCGGGATGTCCTGATTGCCCACGCCCACTTCCCGAAAGAAGGCGACCCTCACCACTACCACTAACGAGTCGCTACAGCTGTTGCTATAATGGAATCCACTCGCGATGGCAGTATGACTCAGGATGCGGTGTCACTGAATAACGGGTCCTACGATGACAGCAATCGAGAATTGCGCTCCGAAACTCCTCCGACCCAACACCGCCGCGGTTACCAGGCTTGCGATCCGTGTCGCAAACGGAAAGTCAAATGCGACTTAGGAAGTGTGTCTAAGCTCTTGTTATATCATTGGTTCTAAGTACTGTTGGACAATGCTAATGGTTGCTCAATTTATCAGGTGTTGATAACCCCCGACCGCCGCCATGTGTAAGATGCCGCCGTGAAAGTAAGCGCTGCGAGTTCTCCGCGACCAGGAGAAAGCGCAAGACCTCAGATACCGCCGAACCGGAGCAAGAACCCCCCTTGCGACGCGACAAACGTATGATGGTAGGGGAAGTGCTATATGGCGAGTCATCATCAAGTATAGGCAGCAACGGCAAGAGAGAACCCTCGTACGGCCCGCCGGCACCGGCACCCTTTGACAATGGGAATCTACACAAATATACGTGGCCAGAGAGCTCGCCGCACACCGTTCCACAAACATCGCCTGTCGTCCAGAAAGATCACCATCAGCCTAGTCCGGTCTCGGTAAATCACTACCACGACGGAAGGAACATACAATCCAGTGCATATCCGGCACAACACAGCCGAGGGCTACCAGGATCGGAAATAAGACAACATGTCATGAATAAGACCGCTGCAGACTTGCTGTTCCCGACCATAAGTAATAGCCATGATGCGCTTCATCTACTTTCAGAAGCTGCTGGGCGGACAGAAGATCTCAACCGACAAAGGCTCGAGAATAAAGCACGACAGTCGGGAGGCTCCTACGGCGCCCATATGTCGGCAGTCTCTTCTACAATGACTAGAAACCCACACCACCCGTACCCGAAACGGTCAAATCAAATGTCAGCAGATGGGTATAGCGATACCAGCGCTGACTATCGGAAGCAGAACTTTGAGACATATAACGACCCAGGCTATCTGGATGCCGTCAAGGCTTGGTCGCGTCTTCGATTTGTTCGGGCCGGATGGCTCAGCGTCGAAGAGGCCATGGCTTATATTGCCTAGTATGTTCATCTTTATATTATTGTGTTAAGTTGCTTACAACTTCGCAGCTACTATAAGCATCTTGCACCACTAAGTCCAATTGTCATTCCGGACTTTTCTCCTCCTTCTACTCACCGTACATTGCTCACAGACGAGCCTGTCCTAGCAGTGACAATGCTGACGACCGCCTCACGCCATATGAAGCCAAAAGGGGACGGAGCTCACACTCGAGGCTACTACATACATGATAGGCTCTGGGCTTACCTTCGCGGTATGATCGAGCGTCTTTTCTGGGGCCAAGAGAAGTTCACTGGAAACTCAGTTGGGATGGGCACACCTCGATCTCTCGACATCCCGCTACCTGCCCAAGGCCAAGCATCGCTGCGTGGACATCTTCGATCTTTGGGCACCGTAGAGGCACTTTTGATTTTAACAGAATGGCATCCACGTAATCTACACTTCCCTCCGGGTGACGATGAGAATACTTTGCTAGATGCAGATGCGCTCTTACCTTCTCGTAATGACGGGGACACTGACAGCCGAGGTCCAAGCGGTGGTGGTGTTGAAGGCCGTTTTGCTTTCCAGAAATGGCTAGAACCTACATGGCGATCAGATCGTATGTCGTGGATGTTACTGAGTACTGCACAAGCCCTGGCATTCGAACTCGGTGTCTTTGATCGAAAGGCACCTAGTGCTCTAGAGTCTGTTGCTGAACAAGTTCGCAAACGACGGGTTCGACGACTCATTATTGTGTACATCACACAAGGAAGTGGGAGACTCGGTATTCCATCAATGTTGCCGCTTGATAGGTGGAGTGATGATATTGAACCTACTGCGCCTGCTGATGCTTCGGAGGCAGAAGTTACAATTGACCGAATGCAAGATCTCTGGGTGCAAATATCTAAAATCATGTCGTTGAGCAATACGGATCTTTTCCCGTCCAAGGAATATACATCAGAACTCATCAAAACCGGGCGTTACAAGCAACAAATCGCCGAATTTCTCCCACATCTCCAAAAATTCAGGGCTTACTATGATAGCGTTTCTTGTGAGTAAAGACCAAGAAATTGATTACAGTCAAAACTAACGAAGAGCAGTATCTCCTCAAATGCAGAATATCCTTACCATTGAATATGAATATACTCGTGAGTCTCTATGTTTCAGGCTGTCTCTTAATTTCGTCGAACCTAATGATGATTTAGGCATCTATGTCAATTGCCTTGCGTTGCAAGCAGTGGTGGAACGATGGACTACCATTAACAATGAACCTTCAAGTAAATCTTCAGCGGCGAGCTCACTTCGCGTGCTCATGGAGATCTATCGAGTCAATGAAAAATACATCCAGGAGGTGGTCGATGCTTCGCGAAAGATACTCCACATTGTCTTGGACTGTCTCGTCCCAGACGATCAATTGAAGCATTGCCCTGTACGAACGTTTTTCAGGATACTTTCGGCAATGATTTTTATCCTGAAGGTATGTATTACATAGCCAGTTTTTATGTAAAGCTTTACTGACGAATGCGTGTGTACAGACCTTCACTCTTGGTGCCACCGAAGATGACGTCCGTGTATCATTAGACTTGCAAGATCGAACAATAGAAGCCCTACGGACCTGCGTGGTTGATGACGTTCACCTCAGCAACACTATATCACGATTATTGGAACTTTTGACCGCAAATATTCGGACAAGATTCCTGAGATTTGCGCCAACGGATCGAGGTGCTGACGGCGAGAGCCACGAACGGAGCTCTCAGCCAAGCTCACGGGTAGCTTCGCCTCGACCGACAAAGGACAATAACTCTTCACGCAGAAACTCGGGTGCGCACTGGCAACATCAGATCCCGACACCTACCCATCATAATAATAATAAGATTGGGTATCAATTCAGTCAACATGCAGGTGAATCACAGCCGCAGCAACCCATCGGAAGCCATCATGATCCTTTGGCCGGCATTCCAGCTCAACCTATAAACTCATCCAATATCGGCGTTTCATTCATGCCCCCTCCTCCCTCAGTATACTACAACTACTACGGTGCTAATGGTCCTTCTCCGCCAAAGCTCGACGATTCCAACTCGATCGCCCAATCTGTCCATGAAGGCGGTCTCCCAGATTGGTTTGCGTTACCTTTGGATCAATTCTTCAATAGCTCTGCTACCGGTGTCGATCAAGGTCTAGGAGGTACTGGTCCCATGCTTGGGGAATTCGACATGCTAGAAGTCCTTCTCAACGAACAACTTGACAAGGACGGTAATGTTACTGGCCCTTCTGCGGGCAATGGTGTGGATAGTATGGATGCCACTCCTGCGCCGAGGAATCAGCATCAGCATCATCCGTTCATCTGATACGAAAATCTCTAGGCTATCACGTTCATATTGAAGAGTGATGGATTGAAGTACATATTCATATGCTACCTTGCTACGATTTTATGAGCTTACTGCGTATTTACTGGTCCTCAAAAATTCTCGTTGTTTCATATATCCAGGCGTTCATTGCAGGCATAGCAAATTACTCATAGCTTTTTTTCAGCTGTAACAGGTATTCCATTGTTTACAATGCTTGAATCTCGAATACAAGCCTCAAATTTATTATCAATTTTCTATCATGCGTCATCCTAATTATGATATGACCATTTGATTGGCCACGCCGTTCAATTCATCTTCGAGTCTGACTCGGAATCAAATTACAAGCTAGTGTAAAATCCTTATTCATCTTGTTGCTGCCACTTGCAACAATCTGCCCCTGGCCATTCTATATTTCACCGGTAATATAATATATAAACAAAAATTTTCAAATATGAGTGTATGATACAAAGTAATGTCCGAAACATGCTGTTATATGTCCAATGTCTTGTCGAATGCTATTCAGTTCTTGTAAAATTGGCATGGAGTATCGGCGGATTCGAGGGTACCCTTCTAGAGTCGCAAAATTTCTGCTTGACTCTCTTTCGCGGCCCTGGCGTTGAGAGCCTTTTATTCGGGTATAATGAAATGAAGACTCCTCGGTAACTGACGATGCGATTGCTGACATCAAGGTAGTGCTAGAGTATGGAGAATTCAAGAGTATTTCCATCAGTATTGTATGAAACTGAATATCCCATCTGTTGTTGATCTGCATGCCGTCGGTATACATGACAGTGACTCGGGAATTATTAAACTCTCCTCCATAATGATAATTATAATCAGGCCGATGAGTCTCACTGTCATATCTTCCTTCGCCGGCGAGCGGGTCATAAGCGACCTTGTGGTGATGTTACAACCAACTAGAGTATGGCGGAATCAAGTGTCCTTGACGATTGAGCTAATGTCTTTTCATAGCTATCATATCGAACAGCTTCATCTACCATACGTAGTATGTAGCTGCGTGGCGAAATCGGTATTTTCAGACGTCTTGTGAATCTAGAGCCCATACCTCCCAATTTTTGAGGACTTCCCAGCCAACTGGGCGCACACGGCGTCTCCAGATAATCTTTTCTCCCGTAGGAAGTGTATCGTACACGTTGTCCGAGTCCATAACCAGTGAAGGTTTGGTGGAAGAGCCTGATGGAGGAGACGTCTCGTCACGGGCGCGTTTACCTAGTGATGATTTTGGTGTTTTCGTCACGTATGGAGTAGAGGTACGTGTAATAGCATGGTGTGGCTGACTATTTCTGGCTGATTCAGTCATGGGGAAACCCGAAGCTGGAGACCCTCGACCGCTCGGAGTATTGATCACAGGTCGCGCTTCGTCTACTGGATGATAATATTCCGTCTCAGATGCAGTCGGTGTATTGCCAGACACGGGAACATGATAAAAATCGCCAAGTTCCCATGCCTTCCAGCCCATTCCAACGACCTTGAGTGAACGAGCCCGTTCTCTGTCCGCTGTCACTGCGCCAATCTTCGCGGTATGAATATCATCGTCTTGGTCAACCAATTCGTACATACTTAAAAACGGTGGAATAGGAGAATTCGAATTGGTTTGTGGGATAACCTGTTCCTGTGCGGACTTTTCGGTGGATGGAATCAGTATTCGCATGGCTTGCAGTTTCCGGAGAAATGGAATGAGTAGAGCGAACGCATCCATTGTTGAGACTTCTAGGGCAAATGCGACCTGCTCCAAGTTGGGGCAGACATGAACCAATCGCGCAAGGGTATTGCTTGACAGCGGCCAGCGCGAAGGTAGGATAAGGTGTCGCAAAGTGGCACCATGGTTTGTCATGACGGAGTTCAAGTAGAAATCCCGGAGCTGCAAGTGCTGGGCCGTAATAGAAGCGGGAGATCGAGGAGAAGACGGAGAAGCTATGGACCCATTTCCGGAAATAGAAGGGATGGCACCATTGGCACCAGTTCCGGTACCGACAAGGTATGTGGTATTGTTTCCTAACGTCCGCATACTTGGCCTCGGTCCCATGGAGCGAGCAGTATTGACGCAGTATAGCTTCTCTAAACCTCTAAAACAACTTAAATACTCGCAAAATTCTTTTGAGACGAGGTCGTGCCTGATAAGCTTCAGTTTTAACATTTTCGAAACTTCCATACGGGCTGTTGACCACGTCTTGTCGACAAAGGTGTGATGAAATGGCGAATCCTCGCTATAACCGTTGAGGAAAGTCATTTCTTCGAGTACGGAGTCGTCAGACGCTTCTTGCCATTCGTTCGTATGTCGTGAGAATAAATTGTGAAACGCCAATTTTTTCAGCTTCAGTGGAGCTTTATTTCTAATGCAATGACGGAAGTAATCATGAACAACAACGCTGGGTTCTTGACTCTCGCGCATGCGGGGCGACCAATGCATTTTCAAATCCTCAAGATGGGGGCTTTTAGATAGCAAAGTTGAGATATCGTCGGGGTAGCACAGAGGATCTATGTCGGTCACTTTGAGTTTGCGCAAATGAGGCATAGCGGGAACCACATATATCGGACGCGGATGTCTGCTTGATGGAAATCGTATAGACAAGGATGTTAGTTTTGGTAGCTTTGGGAGACCTAAATATACCGTCTCCATTAACTTCGTATTGAGTTCCCAGCTGAAGAAGGCGGTGGTTAGCTAAATAGAACCTTCTCCCCAGCAACCGAGAACGACTGACCTGAAGCTCTCGATATTCTTGGTACGATCAAGCGCCGCCCTCACCGATATGTTTAACATCATTGAGGAGTCCGGCACTCGGCCAACTCTGGAGAGTTCTTCTAATTCCGGCTCGCTCCACTCGCCGCGCAAAGTCATGGATTGCACGAGCGATGCATGAGCTCTAGTAACCAACGTGTTGAGTCCCATGGAGAATGGGCTTGCATTGCCCCACCCCTCCGGTAGCTCGTCGCGATATCGAATACCATCGTACGATGTAAGGGAGATGTTGCGATAGAGATGCGGGATAGCCATGTAGTGCAGCAGGCGGCAGGTGCGACACATACGGGCAAGATCGCCTGGATCTTCAATCTATTTACCACGTGAGATCGTCAGTACTGGGTCAGTCACCGAAGCTCACTCGAACAACACTCACCCATGAAACTATATGCGCAATCAGGTTCAGCGGTAAGCTTATGATATGCGCGCCGCCTGCTCCATTCTGTTGGTCTGGACGCACGCTGATTTCAAACATATTGCTGTTGACAGCCGCCATGATGGCTTGTGCATATGAGGCGATACCGCGGACATTGACTCGTAGATTGGGGGAGAGCAAGAGATTGGCGTGTGGACGTTGGCTTATCACTCGTCGAAATTGTTAATTGGGGATGCCTTAATTTGTTGGCAATTCAACCTCTTCTCCGGCACTTGCCGCGGGCGTCTAGACCGGTTTAGGACTAGCTCGAACCACAGTATCACAACATGCCCTTCACCTTCAAACGAGTTGGCAAGAATCTCAGACAAAGCAAAACCCCACAGCGCATACTCAAGGCCTTGATTAGAACACAACTAATTTGTAGGCATCCTGGAGAATAACTATGCGATTTTCAGCTTAATTGTACATGAATAATTGCCGATAAATTGACAATTGCATCGAGTGCTCAAAGAACCTTTCGCGTGATCAACCGGATTTTCGATATATGATATCGATGTCCCTCATCTCCATGGCTTTTCTACTGTACTCGGCACCATGTTTGAGATATAGATACTTCTAAAATCTGGAATCGGGGCTTTCTCCTCAACGCTTCTATGATATATGCTGCGTTGGCTGGCTTGACAGTTCATTAACGTATCTTCATTCATGGAAAATGGCACTTGAGGGCCCCTATAGCCCTCATAATCCATGTGTTGATGGCCATAGCTCTTAGTAGTAACTTTGCTAGAATACTGTGCGGCCGTTTGCGCCTCCTATCTACAATTATTTTCTCAAGCATGATCATCCATCGTCTTTTTGAGACGCTTCAACTAGCCATGGTTGTTTGCTGCAATTAAGTAATGGCATATTTTTCTGACACTCAACAGCAAAGAAGTTTTGACCTCTTGAGAAAATGCAAAAGCAGTACGGCAATACTGTCCGTACTGGTAGGTTGCTACGTCAAATCGCTCCCACCAAGCTTGATTTATCCTTCGTTCAAGAGAATCGAGGGGACTCTAGATTACGATCTTTCATCCAATGGCAACTATGTGGCAAGACTTGACCATAAGTCAAATGACAAAGATACATTGGTACGACATGGTGCTCCCTCGCACATCCTCTATCATCGCACGTGATGAGGACGAACATACAGCATCACGCCGAGTATGGGATCAAGCCATTTCTGTTAAGAGTAAGAAAAATATCCCTGCCTAGGTACATGAACATATTCCTTGATCACTGACTCATATATTATAATGTATAGACACCAGTGTATGTTTCTCGAGAATACCAAGCTACCTCGAAGCTATATATGAATACACCAAACAGGCTAATGGTAAGCTAGTTCTGATGGCGTGGTCCTCCTTTGACGCAATGGGTGATTTTGTATATTGTTGGGAATATAGCATGCTCAAGGGTAGTCGCTAGCATCTCGTAATGGCTCAACAGCAGAAGAATTTCGCATTATTAACCTCATTCAACGATACCATATGGCTTGCTCGACTTGCCTTCGATTTTGCACCATTTTATGGAAAACAGAACTAATTTAGAAAATTATAGATTTCAGCGATTAGTGGATGAAAGAGCGTATGGAGGAGGGTAACCCACCCTCTCTTTTCTCACTTAATTGGATATAAAGGGCTCCGAAGAAACGTGCAATGAAATGATACATCATCTCAAGAAGATGGTGTTGATCCTGCTGCTATATCATTGAATAATACCATACCCTTGGAGGCTAGTGAGGCTTGAAAGAGCGTAGAGTTTGCTGAGCGGTAATGTCGTATTTGCCGTGATTGTTACAAGTTAAGAAAATAATATGTCTCCATCATTGGCTGAAAATCTTTCAAATGCTAATATGGGTTTACGGCGATACCACCATTCCTGCACTAATAGGCATGACTTATCTGCTAGCCAAACATCCCTAACACGCAAAGAAGTACTCAAGAACTGCAGGGCATTTGATATAGGTGAATCCAAGGCAACGGCTGTGCTTTCCCATCTTAAAGGTAAACCCTGCACGTGATCAAGAAACCCTAAGCGCCATAGACCACCATACAGCTGTTCCATAGAGATTCAATGGGTATTATAACATGGGGAATTTCTGATATCGAGTCTTTCGAAATGAAATGAGCTAGAGCTGAGGCAACCCTGAAATCCCAGGGGGAAAATAAATTACACGTGTTATTGGTCACCATGTAGTAATTCGAAAATTCTACTGAGTTGCTAATTGATAAGCCTTCGTTCGAGAATTGTCGCCTATTTGCCTATGACTCTCATCCTGATCATGAGCCGAGTGCTAATTGATATTATGTTTTTGTATCTGCGTATCTTCGATAATCATTGATTATTGCTCAGCTCTTACGGCGGAGCAAGATGCAGACTAATGTTGGAATGGTCACATCTCCAACTTGTGAGTAACGTCTTGCGGTGCAGTGATGAATCAAATAGCATACCATGACTCAAAAATAAATTATCTTAACAATAGATGCCGTCACCATTAAAGTTGCGGATCATACATTGAAGCAATAGAGTCGAGGAAGAGGCTCAAAGTCGGACAGGTACTCCTTGGAAATGACTCATGAGCTACAGTATCCTACGTTGATATAGGGTGCGTCCGGCCCGGTGCAATAGATATTAAAACGAACGAAAAATTGATGAAATTAGTCAGACTAACGATCCTAGACTTTTGTTCAAACTTCAGCCAACAGCCTTATGACTGGATAATATCGATTTAAGTACCATGAAGACACACCGGCTCGGTAACCTTGTTGGTAGGAAACACGAGATTGATAGTATGAGGCGTGTCATCGCCTGACCATACAATCCCAGATCAGAAGAGTCAAAGTAAAGTACCTGGGTATGGATTTTCTCCTTAATACAAGCACTACGATGCTCGTCACCTTGTTGTGTTTTGTTCATGTTCGATGAGAAGCATTATCCATGATTGAAGCACTGTTCATTATTTATGGAGCAGAAGTAAATTTTTCGGCAGAAGGCTACCATGTATCTTAAAAACCCGATGAGATATCCTGACTAAACCAACCAGTTGAACGCCTCGCTAGTACAAAGTGGTAGGTATTTTAAAAAAAAAAAAAAAAAAAATCAAAATTAGCAGACAAGGTGAACCAACAGAACGAAATAAAGTAATAGAGGAACGAGAGAATCGAAAAATCACCGGTGCCGGCGGCCACGCCCGGCTTCTACATCGCCATCGTCATAGTTAAGTTGCGCCGTCTGTTGAGACAAATGCTGGCCTGCGGGTATTGCATGGCTTTCAAAAGGCGATCTGTGCAGCTGCTGACGCTCTTGCACGGGATTATTTGTCCGTTGATCAAGCAGATCTGATCCATCACTTGCCGAAGACTCCGTGGACTCAGACGTCGTTGTTTGCGTAATATAATTCGAGTCAACGCCTACTAGAGCAGCCGTCTCCGGGTCATACTCGAGCCGACCGTTATCTCCTAATCCATTTAAAGCTTCTGAAGGCGAGGGCCATGCTGATGTGCGTTGTCCTTGTGCTGGAATTACGGTAGTTGGGAGACCAAGCGAACCCGTCTGAGGGTTGGACGAGTCAGCCTCGTTTGGTTGAGGCGACCACGGTTGCTGAGCGAGATCGCGGGACGGAATCACAGTAACTGTCAAGGGCCTAGGAGATCGTGCGCCGAATCTGTGCTGCAATTCACCAAATCGGAGCGAAGACAAGGCATGTTGCAATCTTGAAGACGTGTTTGTAGATGTTACATCCTTTTCTGTGAAGTTGTCATAATCACTGTCGCTGTACTTGTCTCGTAATTTTTCCTCCTCTTCTTGGGCAGTGGCTATCTCTTGTGGCGGCGATGATCGTCTCGCTCCAAATAAACTAGTAGCTGGAAGCCAGCGTTTCCACCCTGACGTTGCCGTCGAAGGGATTTCATTACCCAAAGCTGTATTTTGTGCCGTAGAATGTGTTTCATTAGATACCACCGCAGTGCTATGAGTATTTTCGCTTTTATTTTGGAGGCCAGACTGTTCAGGAGGTTCAATTGGCGCGGCAGAAATAGGAGGCGTTGAGCTAGCAACTGGGTGATAGCGGACATAATAAACAGTTGAAGCAGCACTCGTTGTATCAGCTCGGCTGATTGGAGTCACCGCGGCTGGTGGCGGCAGGGGAGGAGCAGATGCGTTCTGATCTAATGCAACGCGTTGATTTGGACTCTCATTAGTTTCGTCATTCCGGTTGCTGGTTCCAAGTTGAAACCCAAGGTTGCTTCTGCGAATAGGTCTATTATTCAGAGCAGTACTGCCTCTCCAAGCAGCCCCAGTGCCACGGCCACCTTTATTTCCCGCCGCATTCGATGACCTAGGCCAATCGACCTCTTGTGAAGGTGTGACCTCTAGCATTTCATCACCATCGAATATTTCTCGTCCTAGAATTCCGCCTTTGCGTTCGTCACGTTCAAGAGCTTCTATCCTTTCGACCCACTCCCAGACCACGACACTGGCAGCCGCAGACCCGACCCATCTGATATATTCACCCCACCCAGCGACATCCGGCGAAGAAATATCCATAATGAAAAACACGACAGGAATTAAAACTGCGCTCAGGGAAAAGATGGCCACTAGACAAATATTCCGCATTTTCGGATGAAAAAAGGCGAACCTGTGTTTTGATAATGAATAAAATATCACCCAAGCCGCGTAAAGCAAGTTGAGTGCCAATTCAAACAGATAGGAAAGCGCAGGTATCGCATCATCGAAAAGTCGTGGTCGAGTCTCTGAGCCGTGCGAGACAAAATTATCCAAAATGGCAAAAATCGTGTCGAGCACGATCAAGGCAAAACCGGCCCATTTGATCATGACCTTCTCCTTATGTCGCGGAAACAATCGAATAAGTGTCTGAACTTGGGCGAGCCATAGAAAAGTACTGGACACAACATGCACGATTCTGATTTCAGTACCATCAATGACTTCCTCCGTCAAAGCCGTAGCGTCCGTATAACCCATGTTGTATTGTCTCTCGGCAACTCGAAATGAATCAACCGTCGCGATGGTCAAAGAGATGGCGACTGACAATGCTGCCACTTTTTGCAACCAAGGACGGCCGCCGACACCGGTGACAGACGATTGTCCACTGTAGGACCCACTTATAATTCCATGTCGTCCCAAGATGTTTCCGTCACCTCCAGGACCCCCAACATAGAACTTTCGAGGGGTGATGAGGAGGATGATTACTAGTAGATAGCTGACCACCGTCATGCAGCCAATCGCATAAAGTTGTGGACCGACAGAGGCATAGAAAGGATCTTGGTTGTTAAGACTAGCCGAGGGGAGAATTCCATCGTTTGCTGTGCCCGTGCAAGAAGGTTGGTAGTAAGCGTCTTCGGTCATCGTCACCGAGAAAGTGCTGTTGATCGTGAGGACGCCATTGCTTGGTAGTAGAAATGGCGTACATGACGGGCGCGCAGAAGTGGTCGTGGTGGGCTGTGCCCAGATTTGACGGCGTTCGATATCCATGTTCTCAGCGTAGGATGATAGTTATTTTCAACAACGCGAGGGCCGCCTCGCAGTTGTCACTGGACTGCATCTGGAATAAAACAGCTTGGAGGTCGATCTCCAACTATTGACCGTATGAACCGTAATTGATAAGTCGTTTGCAAAGGAAGCGATGAAGAGATCAATAAAGGTGTGTATCTTTCGAGGGGAAGTGGCGCGGCAGACTCAGTCGTACAGATGAGATGTGTTTAGTAAAGTGGTGAGATAATTGCAACGATGTTTGGCGAAAATTCTGAAATATGATACTGAAATTATAAAAGGAAGATCTATTCAAATGAAAGAGAAATGAGAGGATGTCAATGTATTTGGAAAGAGCACGTTAGACAGATGGGAGAATAAGGACGTCGGAGTTTCGTTTTGCCCGCCGAGCCCGTCGCTTCATGAACGGCAGCCAACCCGATGTCAGATATCACGTGCTCAATTACTAAGACTTGTATTATGTTTCTTCTCATTCAATAAGGGCAGAAACAGGAACGGCATAAGTGACATAAGTATGTAAGAGGCCCATCTGAATGTACAAAGGTGTGGGCTTTATGAGAGATAGATACATCACCAGGCCGGGCTTGGCAACTATATCCAAGATTCTCGGCCGGAAACAAGAATACGAAAAGAAAGGGAAAATCAACCACTGTGAGGTCCATAGTGCATTTGACCGGGCGGAATATATGGAGTCACAAAAGCTGACCCTGTAAGTTGTGCTGAATATGCTCTGTTCTCCTCTCGTCTTTTGATTTCCCTCTCATTGCGGATGAATGTACAGCACGTACAACAGCTAGCTCTGACACAGTCAGAACAAACATTTCCCTCGATGTCATAGGCCTTTCTGGTGCGCGTATGCTGTATTGTCGCTAGTAGCCATTGACAGCCACAAAAGACTGCCATTGATGTACAGGACCCGTTACACGATTCGTATCCCAGCAGATTGGTAGGATCTTCTCCCCGAGATTTGCGTAGCAGTCGGTATTGCGTTCGGCCATAGAGAATGCATGGACAAAAAAGACCCAGACAACAAGTTCCGACGTCGGTGCACTCGCAAAGTCCTGTACTCCAATGACCACCGATCACTATCTGGTTTGGGTGAGCGATCTGACCGGGCTGGTGATTCGGGTGCGATTCATGCACATGTTGTGATTCTTGATTTATAGATGGGAATGTGCCCATTCGATGAAGAACTGGCGAACGCGGAGATTGTAGAGGATTGGTATCTGGGGTGATGGACATCTTTTGAGGGGATGTATACTCGCAAGCTGGAGGTCTTTTCTCTGGCAGTGGACCAGGTGAGTATGGCGGTGATTGATATTGAGAAGATGAGTGCGCCGGCGGGCTTTGTGGCAAAGTAGTCTCCTCCACATATGGTGCTGATAGCGCCGGGTGTTCTGTGACTCTAGTCGTACTCAAAGCAAGAGCTTGTCTCTCTTGTAGGCGCTGTTGTCGCGCCTGCTCAAGTTCCTGCGACGCAACATTCATGCGTTCTGGATCTATTTGGAGGCTCCCTTGCTGGTTTGTATCAGAGGTTGAACTCTGATCGTTATAGGCAGTAGTCTGGTCTGTGGTGATATCTGTGGAATGCGAAGGAAAACCAGGCGGACTCATTTCGATTGGAGTCTCAACGTAAGAGTATACCTGCTGGCGCAGTAAAGTGTTCAATCTGGGTTGGCGACTCATGTTTGACTCCAGTGAGCAATAGAAATCGTGTATTTCATCGACAAAATGTAAATGATGATATGATCACGTATGCATTGAAATCAAACACTCTTTGCGCCGACAAGAGACGAAAAACTGGAGTGATGCAGCTTCATTGATAGAGCTTCGAAGGGACGATTCCTAAGAGAAAGTAAATATCCAGACAAAAGAGAGAACTTTAGGGACCAGATTGTACGGCAAATAAAATGTGGCACAGTCAAAGCAGGGTGCATGACATGAGGAGTTGAAGTACAACCAACAGCGACTTAGCGTAATTGCGAATTTCAGCTATTCCCCAAACTCATTTGACTGTGCCACAATCAATCATGCATAATCATCCCTTCGCGTTGCAACCATGCAACAAATGGTTCAATTAGTTCAATTAGCTGCGGATCCCGAGATGGGGGCAGATCAAGCTCCGTTCGAATGACGGCCCCTGTTTGCTGCCGAGAACCGAAGGAGAGTCAAGGCGTCAAGGCGTGGGCTATCACGCACTAGAGCACGCCCGTAAACCCTAGTGCTATCACCTATCACATTTCTTGACCAGTCAGCACCGACCGGGGCCAGTAATCTGTAACTCAATCAAGACGACGCATGAATCACTAGACGCTAAGCACCTCTAGTCTCCGCGCGTTGTGGACGGTCGCAAACCTAGCTTGCTCGTGTTGTTGCAGAGCTGCGTGTGAGTCGTCGACAAATCTCGCGGCAACGTCAACTGTCAGCAAATCAAATCCTTTTCATGAATACGGATTGCACTTTGATCTAAAATAACCGTTGATCATCAAGGAGCGACTTCTATCCAGAGTTGTAGTGTATACCAAGCACGTAGGTACGATTTGGTGTTTCGCAGTGTAGTTAAAATAAAGTGTTCTGGACAGACTCTGACCCGACTAAAGCATGTCTGCCTGAGGTTTTTATCACCATCTCAACTTTTTTGACAAGAGCGTCAATATCAACGCATAATGCAGATTCTGATTTGACTCAAAGCTCAATGGATATGTATGTATACTTATTGGACGGTATGGTTGATAAATTAATGAAAGTGCAATACCCCACCTGCCTATAGAGACAGTTCCTTAGCGCTACTGATATGCACAAGGTACATGCCATCACCGTCACATGCAAGCATGTACCATCTTTATTCGGTGTCACCTAGGTCACTACGGATGCTTGATTAAGATAAATTTTATCTCATGAATTTCATTTCGATAAAATATGTAGCAATAACTAATGCACATAATCAATGTACTTTTCATGTTTCAGCATCCAGGTTGCGAAGCTGCGGTTGAAAACTCTTTCGAATCCAATCCACATACGACTTCCACTTGAGATGCTCACCACCAATTTCAGCAGCGGGAAATGTCTTGTCAAGGTCGCGACTTATCTTCAGGATACCCAATGATGCTTCCTGCGCCTTCTCGATTTCCTGCTTCACGGCGTTTTCCTTTGGCTTGAACGTGAGCACCGCTGTATATCGCTCTGACAATGCATCAAGCTGCCGCTTCACTTCTTCAGGTGTCAGGGTAATGAGTTTAGCTGTCATGAGATTGCACAACGTTCGAATGTCCTGTTCATCATCAAGACCTGCAAGGATTCGCTCAAAAAGCTCTGGCAAGTTGATCCGATTAAGAGCTGCATCCAAAGAAGCATACAAAGTTTCATAAGCGGTCTGTAGAGCAAAGTGTTAGTCATAAACAGAGAAGGCTGAGAGCAGAAACTTACTTTACGAAGATCAAGACCGTCGTCGACCTTGTGCTTGAACGGACCCATCTGCACCTCACGAATAAGTTCAGGCTTAACATGGGTGTCGCCAATGACTGCCGGCATTAATTCGCCAAGATGTGGGTAAATGATATCCATCTTGTTATGTATGGCAGAGTTCAATGTAGTCAAGGCGAGACGATGGTTCCCAAGATCCTGATCGCTCAACATGCTCACCAGCAGAGGGACAATCAATGGCCGTAAGACTTCATTATAGGCAGCACTGGGATCGGATAAAGTGTACCGGAAAGCCGAAATGATCGTGCCGCGAATGGTGGGATTTTGATTTGATAGATATTCTTGTAGATGAGGGACGTAAGATACCGGATCTAACAGGGCGAGCCGACCGAGACATTCCGATCCAACGACGCGATTATCCTCATTTTCGGAGGCCTCCAACAGGATCTGCCAAAGTTGCGTGGCGAACGGTGCAATATCATCACGGACATGCTCAGGGTGGTGGAGAATTTCCTTGATTGAGTGCAGTAGCAAGTAGGTTGATGTCTTCGGTTTATTCAAATCCTCGAAAATGATAGGCATGTATGTTTTGATATTACTAGCCGCAGCATTGCCAAGAGCAACAGCAGCTGCCAAGCGGACCTTATCCGATTTGGCATCAAAATTCGAAATGAAAAGATCCGGTTTGATAGGGCAAGACGCTCCCATACGAAGGGATACCTCACCTAATATCGCCAGCGCCAGACATTTGCGCTGATCATCTTGCGCAGTTTGTAACTCCGCTAGGAAATCCTCCATCTTCACTCCTAGTTTCGACCCTCCGTGTACGAGCAAGGTACCGATCGCTCGCCCGACAACTGAAGGATCACCATTAATCCCAACATCACGCAAAAGGCGTTTCATGAGATCAGCACCAGCATCTTGTTCTCCAATAACCTTTACGAGCAGGAGCAATGCTTTAAGTACAGTTCCTATCAAAGGAACAGCAACAATAGCACACAAAGCGGATATCAAATCACTTGTGACCAAAGTCTTTGCATGCAGCGGTATGAGCTTGGCTAATATGATAAGGGCAGGAGCCAGAAGGTGGAAGTCGTCAGGAGCTATCAACGGCAGCAAAGATTTCTCAACTTCCAACATTGTGTTCTCATCATAATGAGCCCTTGTATTTGAATTCATGGCCAGGCTTCTGAGAGCTTCAAGACAGGCGCTTCTAAGCGTTCGATCAGACTTTCGAAGCTGACCACCCAGTTCGCTAGTAACCTGTGTGATCCATACAGAATTCACATCTTCCTCGCTGGTAGCTAGAACTGCAATGTCATCGATAGCGCGTGCAGTAGCCAATCGAGTGGTCTCATTTTTTAGTCGATCTCCTAGAACGTCCAATCCTTGGAAACGAAGAGTCTCAGAAACAAATTTGCGCCCCACGTCGCCAGATGTACGGGCTAACAGGACTCCAAATACATGGATAGCCCTTTGGCGGACTTCGAGATCAGCACTGGTGTCAGTAATACGAGAAATGACGACATCATAAAGCTTCTGTAGTTGTGGGCGTAGATTATCGGCATCGCTACCAGATACGCGCGGCGGAGTGAGAGCCTTAATGATGCATTCGATAGCTCCAAGGGCTTCGCTAGCCACCTTGTAGTTTCTATCGCTAATAGCTGTGATAACGCCTGGTATCAAAGCGATGAGGAATGGCAGAAGTGTATGCGAAGCGTGTGTCTCAGCAATTGCGCCCACCAGAGACAACGTTTCGATTTGCAGAGTGGCGACGCTGACAGACGTACCAGCTGTAGCGGCACCTCCCATTGTGCTCGCCTTTAACGCATCAGCAATCGGGTCCTCAATCTTTTGGAGATACTCGGTTAGAATGCTATAACGTGCTAGTGCTAAGCTCTTGAATAGCACAATGGTTGCTTGTTTCAAAGCAACAGTAGCCGATTTCCACATTTTGACCAGGTTTTGAATCAGGCCAGGAAGTAAAAGCATCAACTCAGCCTGAGGCCCAGATTCTGGAGTACTAGGAGTGGCTACAGGGGTATCAATTGCGGAGGAAGTTCCCATACTAGGCTCAAAATCGATGATTCCAGCAAAGCTGTCCTGACGTCTTCGTTTCCTTGAATTCTTGGATCCTCCAACAGATTCCCTAAACCCGCTGAGGGCGGTCACTGTCAAGCTTTCACTTGACTTTTTAATTAGTGCTGTGAATGTGATGACAACCTCTAATTTCACGCTTTCTTCCCTCTCCCGGGCAATTCGTGATATGAGAGCAGGCGCGACTTGATTATAGAGTGTACCGTCCTCCAACAACCGACCAGTACCGTAGGAAGAAACTATGGTATGCAGAGTCTTTGCTGCACAGCGTCGAACCTTCCAACTCACATCATCGACGTCACTATAGCCCCCTTCGTCCTCAAAGTCTTCAAATTCATCATCGGCGTCGTCTGGTTCCTCAGTTGCGCCATCTTCACTGCCTTCGTCTTGCGTACCACCCATTTCCTCGTCTTCGTCAAATGCTACGTTAGGATCGTGCTTGACGTATCTCAGTGCGGCGTTCAAAGAATCAGTGAGGTACGGTTGCATTTGTTGGGAGCATGAAGACAGCAATCCTTCTAATGTAATCAATGCTGTCTCACGAAGTTCATCTGCTTGCGGGTCGTGCTCTCCATCATCTGAATCGTCTTGTTGCATATCATCCATTTCTTGCTCGCTCACTGCTGCGAGGACAAAGGGCGCCAGTGTCTGGAGATAAGGTCCAAACTTTGATGGAGCCGCACGCGAGAGGGTTCCAACCGTGGCTATAAGGTGACGACGTCTTGTTATCGTCAGATGTGTCGAACGGAAACTCTCAATCAATTCCGATACAAAAGAACTCAAGTATGCATCAGAGAAATGAACAACAAGAGCCGCAGTTGCGGTAAGAGCTCGTTTCGTCACCACAGTTCCAGCTGTATCATTCTCAATTATAGACATGACTGATTTCTGGAGAGATGTAATTTCGGATTCTTTAAGTAGCGAACCAAAACAATTGACCAACTCAATAACAACGTCGATAGCATCGCTGCTGTATCCTTTTGTTGCATCCTTTTCGAGCATTCCTTGCACGACAGATCCTCTACGGGTCTTCGGTTTCTCGCCAGTGAGTCGGGGGAGGAGGACTTTAGAGACTGCTGCAAACGTTGCGGTTGCATCTGTACTAGCCGCGCCGGCTGATCTGGGAGAAGGAAGAGATGATACGATAACTCGAAGGGCGGTATTTGGAACGGAGCTATCGATGGTGGGCGATTTGGTTAAGTCAGCAATCTGTTCGAGGAGCGGCGTCAGGCTGTCCGTTGGAAGTCGTCCAGCTAAAGGGCCAAGACTGTTGATATCAGTAATGAAGGTATCATAGTCAAAACATGGAGCCATAGTACCATTTCAAAGCTTGATTTTGTACCTCGCCGTGCTGATCCTCCAAAGCTTTTAATAGGCCACTAACCAGGCTCGCAGATGTCACATTGTCGTTGAGCAAAAAGAGCGAATTTGGCGAACTGAGGATGCCAAAGACATCATTCAAAGACATGTAACGAATATCTGGATCGGGATCATCGAGTTTTCCCAGCAGGCTGTGTAGGCTGTGGACAGTCGACTGTCGGTCGACCATTTTGTTGTTTATTGCTTGGAGCTTGCTTTCCCCGCAGTACGTGCGGGCTGAGCGAAAGGATGACAGACGCGGGAATCAGGGTTGCCAAAAGTGTAGAGACAAGATAGGACTGAAGATTTATGGACTTTAGAAAAGTAGAGGTGTTCAAGTGAAAAGCAGGGTAGTAAGTGCTAGGTGAAGGCCAAGATGGCTGTCTCTGTTGTGAGTGAAGGTAAGTATTGACGCAGGTGGGGCGGCTCCTTCTACCGTATCAACGACCAACCGATAACGCCTAGCTGATTTTACTATCGACACTATCAACTTGGATAACTTCAAATGTTGATTTTCCTCATTATTACTAGTTTGAAGCGAGGTTGTTGCTTGAAGGTTTCCCCCTTGTGCAGATGCATAAGCAGCTTCAGGCATTCTACCTACAACCACCTATTTGGCATTTTCCTTTACTTATCAGATTTAGATATCCGCTTGAATCAATCTCATACTTAGTAGGTAGCTATAAGGTCTGCTGCCTGGCTGAACAATACCTATTGGGCTCTTACCCAGGTAAACATACTCATCTACCTTCTAACCATACCATTATCAATCTTGCTCTGCGATCACATGACGGTGTCGATGACATAGGAATGAAGTCGATGTACAAGTGGAGCCATGATGAGAAGGGAATGTTACTAGCGCATACAGACTTTGCTCAAACCCAAGCCGTCGGTAGTCGGCGATCGCAGCTTAATTTAGTATTGATACCGTTATTCCAGCTTAGATCTACCGATAAATTACACAGATCTAAGCTATAAATTACGAAGTATACATACTCCATAATTCGTCATGTGTTGAAGCTTGCTTTCATCTTGCTGCTCAGATCTGGCTCTTGCACTTTCTGAGCAGCTATATATAGGTTGTTACACCTGCGCCTGAGCTCAGGAAACGTGTAAACCTCCAATTGACCAACAGGAAACAAGCATGATATCCTCCCGACTCGCGCATACACTCCGTCGCACTGCTATTACCGCGCAGACCGGCTTTACTGCCGCCAGCATCCGGAATAGACAGCAGGCGACTACCCGTCGGTCTTATGCTGAGGCTCATTACCATGAGCGGAAGAAAGGACATGTTCCATGGTATGTCGACTTCCACGCCTCGTTTCGGTCCAGAAGGTTAAGTGCTGACCATGCAAATAGGCTCTTCCTCTCTGCCGCTTTAGCAGTCCCAGCAGCATATTATCTATATAGTTCAGGACCGCAGGAAACTGCACATGGCGCAGGGCCCAAGCGTCCGCTCGTCAAGGGTCCCGAGGAAGGAGCAAAAGTGTCAGGTGAGAAACAGTCGGAGCGTGATCCGGTAAGTGCATGAGCAAGCCATTACTGGTTATTCTATACTGAAAAAACACTGGTAAATGAATAGGCCCATGCAATCAAACCCATAGAAAACATTGGCGAAAAATCAGGCACGCAAACATCCAAACAGCAAGGTATTTCCAACGACGATACTATGCATCCGGAGCTCTATGCTTCAGGCAAGAGTGAGAAACTCGAGGGTGTAACCGAGACAGCCAAGTTGAAAGGGACAGTGTCGCCTGAGCGAGGAAAGGGAAAGTCATAAGCCCTCAAAGTGGTTGTTGAAAGGGGATGCCAAAAATGTAGAGTAATATAGTAAATCGGCACTACGATGTGGTAGTGATTTGTGAATGTCACATTATTAGCAATTAAGTTGATATCTACAAGTCCTCAGGCACCTATCCGGTCTGTACTATCATAAACCCGATCATGCAGCCTCCTCACCACAAGTCGTACCAAAATTCGCATCGAATCATCATCAACGTCTTAAAGAACCACACGCCTCCCAAAATCATTGTCCTCATTCGAGCTTTCCAATCATAGGATGAATAATAACATAGGCTTGCCAACAAAGCATCCAACTTTGACAAGTACAAGAAGCAAATTATGTTTCTGGCCTCCCACCCATTTTGTGCAGTGAAGCAAATATTAATGCAAGTTTGAATGTATATGTATGAAAGTCGTCCATAAATTACAGCCACGAAGAGAATAGCGCGACTATAGCAAGCCAGTATGTCATGAATACCGTAGCTTGAGAGTTCGCACATAAGTAGTAGTTAAAGGCAAATAGAGCAAATCGGAACGGCGTTGGTATGTAAATGTCATAAATCATGCACGTCCTTATTTGCGTTTGCGACCGTCAGCCAGTGCGCCGTTGACGGAGACCTGAGAAGAGACACCCTCCGTTCCATTGATGCCACCAGCAGCAGCTTTGGAGGCGTTCGTCTGTTCTTCTTCCTCTTCCTCGTCCTCACTTCTTTCATCTTGGGCAACATCGTCCAAGATATACTTCTTCAAGATGCGCATGATCAAATAAAGCCAGAAGAGATTCACGGCCTGAAGACTGGCAAGAAGAGCAAAGGTGATGTACTGACTGATCCAGCATTTGTATTGTTGAGTCTCCCAGTTCAGCTCAAATGGACCGACGGTTCTGAATTCGGTCAGAACGGCCCAGAGGATCTTCAAGTTGATAAAATGCCGCAAGTACACCCATACTGTAACGAAAAGGCCGAAGTAAGGACCGATGAAAGGTGAGTCGAGGTAATTCAAAGTCTTGGAGGTCTACACCAAGAGATTAGTATTGGCACAGATATCAAAAAGGAGACAGACTAAAATACCGCGAGGAAAAAGTCGGAAATATCATGTGTGATGTACACAGCGATACCCATGTAGGTAAAATGGAAACGGTAGCTGAGGAAGATCAAAGCCAGTGTGATAATATGGTGGCCAACAAGCTCCTTGAAGTCTTTGCGAGGTTTTTCCAATTGTAGCAATAGCACGATGGCTTGTTGGAACCAGTAAGCTGCTTGCAGAAGATAGTATGCCTTGAATTCCGCCGTATGCTCACGGTGGGGAAAGCCCTCGAACATTGCTGTGGTATTGAAATACCAGATGTTGGTTCGGCTCATGACCCAAAGACCGAAAGGACCAAAGACGGCAAAATACATGGCAGTATACACCTGCTCCATGAAACGTGCAATCTTTCCCTTTCCCCGAATGTTACAGTAAAGCGCCCATGGCCGGATCACTCGTTGCATCAGGAATTCACGGGTGAAAGAGAGAACCACGGTGTAAAAAGCGACAAATGCAAAATCCTTCTTTCCTTTGCCGTACATCACAGGTTCGCCAGGATATTCCGATTCGCGGGGGTAGGACAAGAAAAGCGCGGAGTGCAATGGATTTGTTTCGGTGGGATTTATCGCGTATGCGGAGAGGAGGGCTGCCAGGATAATCAAAGGTATAAGCCAGGTGTGCCTAAGGGCTACATCTTTGAACCGACTAAGCAAAGATCGAGACTTTCGACGTTTGTGATGAGATTTTCCGGATTTGGTAGAAACGGCTCCCTTTGACAGTGCGACTGTCAGTTCGGAAGTTGAGTTTGGCATCGTGCGGTAGGGTAAAACAAACCTGAGGTTGCTCCGCGATATCTGAGAGGGGAGCACTTCTGTTGATATCCATTGTCGACATTGCTGGAGCACTGGTGTCGCCTCTAATGTCTGAACCCAGACTCGACTTCCTCCGAGTGGTAGGCATTGTAACAATGTAAGTTTGCCGCAATCAATGAAAAATACTTTGGCAGGCCGCTCGCCAGTAAAAACGTGCTTACGCAGCCCCTCCGAAACGTAAAATGACCGAGTCTTATCGAACCAGAGTACCACTCGATTCCTCCAATGTTGTTCAAGAAGACCGCGGAGGCAACTTCGGTACGGTGCGGTCGCAATGATTTATTTCCCTTCAAGATTGTATGAGCTGCCGCAAGACGGATGCTGGGGGATACGGGTTGATTACTTTGCTGGTTCGCGAGCGATTTTGATACCAGAGAAAAATGTGTCGTGCGACGTTGGTTGAATTGACTGCGATCGAAGAAACGAGAAGTGAGAAAAAAAGGAATTGCGCTTCTACAGCCCCGGGTTTGACTTCCACTTGTGCACGCTCCAGGGGTTATACTGCCGCTTGGTCAGAAAGGGCTTAGTTCCACATGTATGGAGATGTTGATTGGCCATAATATACAGCCTTAGTCACCAGGCCTTCATAAGGCTTCAAGTGAAGCCTTGGCGGTAGATTTAATGCAAAATCTAGCGGTAATCTACAGCCAACACTGACGATCAAAATGGTAATAGGTATATTCAGCTATGTTGAAATATATATCAAGAGAAAACAAACTAATCCTCATCTCACGACAGACTGATCGTCGGAATCTCAGCTATGTGCAGTCTAGCACTGCCATATGGCACTAAATTGACTTGGAACGGGTCTCCTGTGCAGTTTCTGTCTGCTAGCAGCGGTGGGTTTGGCGCGTAACCCTCAGTTAAACTCCAATTAATCTCGCATACAGTCGCACTGATAGATCCTGGCGGCGCGTTAAGAGTCCAGATGGGGTTGGGCAAGGAGGCACCCTGCCCTGGTGCGTTGTAACTCAGAGTCGATGGATCAATAGCGAGGGCCCATTCCGTGGTCGGGTAAATGTCATATTCCAAAGCCTGCGAGGGTGCACCGGCATAGCCTGAGCTGTATGAGGTGTAGTTCTCTCCGGGTGCAATGGTATAAAGAATTGGTCCGTGGTATATAGCCACAGTGTCATTTGCGCGATCAGCCACTCGGATATCGCCCGCCAAGGAGTAAAATATGGTGGTTCGGCCTTTTCGAAGTGGAAGATGATGCATGGCAGTACTTGAATCTGCTAGCAAATCTTCGTGGGACCCGCTATTGATGGAGAAGAAGCTGCCTCCCGTGGCCCAGGTAGGCACTCGCACATAAAAGTCAAAGTCATCACTGGCTTCTACGGTATATGTCAACTCATATACAAATGGATAGAGAGTATCGACCGACACGCTGACGGAAGTCCCAGAGTTGGTAGTGGTGTTGACTGAAGTCGGGCCCAGCAACGCATGCGCAATTCCATTGTCGCCATATTGGACATAGGAGTTCGAAACATACTTGGGATAACCTTGCGGGTGATTGACCGTGCAGCAAGGATAATTTGGCGCCAGCCCATAATGTTGACCCTCGGTATCCACATTATAGAAAGGGGAAACATCAAAAGTATGCGATATTGGCTGGTTGGTCTGAGAAACGTACTGATGCGCCCACCAATCTGGTGTGAGCATAACAGGGAGAGCATTGTAAGCTGCCATCTCGGCATTGTCTGCGAAAAAGGCATCTCCTAATGCCTGATAAAGATAATTCAGAGAGTAGATTGATTCTACCACAGCACACAGCTCCACACCGCGAACAGGGCTCAGTCCAGACAGACGCTCATCTGCAATCATGACTCCCGAGGGCTGACCGTGGTATGTCAATGTCCAGTTGACTGCAGTGCGCGAAGAATCTCCAAGACTATCGTTGCCATTGAAGCGTCGAATGACGGCACCGAACTTGTATCCTTGTCCAACATTGACGCCATGCTCAAACGCATATTCGGCATTAGTGATGTCAACGGAAACCGTATCAAGGTCCTGTTTGATATAAACGCCGTCAACGTACCAATCGGCCCAGTTGTTTGACTTTTCAAATAGGAGATTCATTGAATTGAAGATGATGTCTGTGTCATTTCTTGGATCATGCTCAACCAGCCATTGCAAACCCAGAATCATATCAGCCGCACGCGAGCGGCCCCATTGGTCGTCGATTGGTGAAGTAGCCGATGCAACATAACCAAGAAAATTATCTTCGAGCATGGAATTCATCAATTCGACGAATTTATGCATGCCATCTAAAACGCTTGTGGCAACGTCAGTTCCGTTCTCGGCCTCAGCTAACTGCGTCAATCCCAAGAAGAAGGGAAATCGACCCCAAAGATTGCGTGTGTTGACATCGGTTTCCGGACCAAGCCACCCATCATCCTGCTGATGAGAAAGAACGTAGTTCACAGAATCCAAGACCTGGCTTTTCAGTCGCTCGTCGTTCAGAGTATACGCCAGGGGTACAAGACCGTTAAACCAATACGGAAAGCCTTCGTTGAGATCGCTGTACTCCGATGATCCTCCGAGCCATGAACTGTTACTGACAAATAGATAAAAATCGTGTTCGTGACCAGCAAGACCGTCACTCATCAATTGCAATTGATCTTGCAACCAGCCTTCGGCCGAAACTGAGCCCAGCGGCAGAGGCTCAAAAACAAGGGGAAGTACTATGCGGAGGTTGACGGATCAGCACAAATCTGCAAATGATGATATTTTATGGTATGAAAGTTTTAGAAAAAAGCTTACATGTATTGCTGCATTTAGCGACACCAAAGAAGGAGCTAGCCAAGAGGATGACCAAACCCCCTACAGTTGATGCGCTGTACGGCATACCGGTAATCCTGGACCACAACATAAGGAGGGACTGTACGACAGAAGTCACCAGTAAAGGAAAGAGTATCCTTGAAAGGAGTCAAAAGAAGGAAAGAATTGAAGCGACGACCAGCCGACCACGATTGAGTAATCTCGGAGTTCTCCATCGTCAAAGTCGAGCAGATGGGAGCGGATGAAGAGTGCTTTATAGCAATTGTCATTGCTCCGAATATCTCATCTCCCCTGCATCGTGACCGGGGGAAAAGGTAAATTAAAATAATGAGGACCAGATCCAGTCAGAACGTCGCACATATTACCTACGGCCTAGTCTATGCCAAAATATTTTCCCCCGATTTTCGAGTCCAAAGGACTGGTCAGTGGTCATTGCTGTCAGGAACCCTGTACCTTCTCCTTTGGCACGTAAGAGGGGAGCAAGTGCTCTGGTTGGACGATCGCGTGACGATCAACATAACGAATCTAGGGCAAAGATGCCGCCGAGTCGCAAGAATGTGACCCTTTTCTACGGAGAGTCGACTAGTCAATAGTTACACTTATTTATGCTACATTGGCTACTAATATTCTCCTGACTACTTGTAGTAATCCACATTTCATAGTGCGCACATGAATCGCTAAGCAGGTACAAAAGTACTACCTACTCTTACTAGAAGCAGTTGTCACCCCGCACCATCCCTTTATCCGGATAATCCCCCGGCTTTGACCCTCACCCCCTGACATAAAGGCTGATGAAATCTTGCTTCAATCGGGTCATCGGTTTGTGTCCTTTGTTCTCTGCTCTACGCCTCGCAAGTCCTGATCGAGGACATGGACGTTTATATTCCTTAGATGTGGCTGATATTGATTAATGGAGTCGACCCCTGATCATAACACGCGGACGCCGGGATGCCAGATGAGTCTCGTCACATTGCAGTATCTCAAAATCTAGGTACTTAAAACTCGAAGGTCCCGATCACTACGCTCGGGTCAGGGGACATCGCAACTACAAGACACCAAGACAATGAAGCGTCACGGCCTACGTCAGGATCAGCCGGGGAATTACTAGTACGAAACTTGGAAAATCGGGACAATCAGTATGAATCAGGCGGTGAGGACCATGTGCAATGACTTGCATATACCCTCGTGCAACTGACAAGAGCGGAATCCAACTTCCTAAGTTGTGCTAGTAAATGTAGCCTATTTACTTTGCTGATTGAGTGAATGGATAGGCTGTTGGAAACCGTACGTAGTAGGCCTATATCTGGCCTCTCGGAAAGAACACGAGATTTGGGGATGCTACCTAAGGATCTCCGTTTTAGTCTCTTAGGGCTCAGCTCTGATTCGTAGACCCCATAAACAGACTTGTTTAGCGTCTGTGTATAACACATTTAGTGTCACGAGATTTGATTACTCGGAGCGCGCGTGCGACCATAGAATATTTGACGGACTAATTCCTAACCGTTTTTCGGCGACGTAAACTACATAGGTATGAGTCACAAATGTCGAAATGATTTGGCATGTTTTGGTCTCTGTACTTCTAAGCTAGTAAAACCTTGTCTCCGCCTGAAAAAGCCTCAAAGTAGCTTATTGCGACAGCGATATGATAACGGCCTTTCTCTGGGATTTGAGGGAAGAGAAGGTAGAAGTATTGCCATAAAAGGAAATACAGCGACTCTGTATGCGACTCAAGCTTAGCGGAAGTTCTAGTGTCGGAACTCTATCGCTAGTAGTCGACTATTACTTTCATTGACTGTAACATTATAGTACCATTTATGGTCAAAACAGAGTACCCAAAAGCAGTACTTAGGGCTTGTAGGTTAGGGCTCTGCGATTAGGGCTTCCCGCGACGTCACTTTCGAGGTAACGGATTTTGAGCGGTTTTTAACCCTACCATGAAAACTCGACAAAAGCCGCTTTATATACTCGCCTCTGATATTGGATCAATCCATCATCTCTCTTTCTATATTCTATTAATATATTTTCCATGTCCTTAACAAGCTTTTTTTCTCCCGCAAATTATCTTATAAACTATCAAGGTCGAGACATGTCCGTAGACACAGTTCATACTCCCGTCCTTATCGTTGGAGGCGGCATTGTCGGTCTCAGCGCATCCTTATTCCTCTCTCACCATGACGTTCACTCTGTACTCGTAGAACGGCATTCGAGCACATCAATTCACCCACGAGCTCGAAGCGTCAACGCGCGTACAATGGAAATCTTTCGCAGCATTGGACTTTCCAAAAGTGTTCGTCAAGCAGGCGCGTCGTTGGCGCCTAGTAAAGGTATTTATCATTCTAAAGACTCTCTGAAATCTTTTATGGAGGCCAGACCCCGAAGAAAGGAAGATTCGTCCACAGATTCAAGAGGGTGGTTGGTAAAGTGGGCACAAATAGGACCTGAGGATGGCAGTTTTGTGACGCAGGATATGCTTGAACCAGTCCTAGCAAAGGCCGCAGAGGAGAGAGGCGGAGATGTGCGGTTCTATACAGAATGTGTGGATGTCAAACAAGATGAAGAGAAAGTTACTGCCAGCATTCGGAATCGGAAGACAGGTGAAACAGTTACAGTCATTGCGGATTATCTGATAGCAGCCGACGGAGCAAATTCACGGATCCGATCTCAATTAAATGTTTCCATGACTGGACGTGGGACGATGGGACACCTCCTCAACATCTTATTTAAAGCTGATCTCAAGGAGCTCGTCGATAGACGCGAATTCAGTCTCTGCGTTATTGATCGTGCCGAGGTTACAGGAATACTGACATCCATCAACAACAGTGATCGATGGGTTTTCCACTTGAGTTATAATCCTTCCAAAAACGAGAAACCAGAAGACTTTCCACCGGAAAGATGTCAAGAGCTGTTACGAATTGCTCTGGGTAAACCGGAGATTGAGATCAAAATAACATCAATATTGCCCTGGCAACCCTCCGTCCGAGTCGTGACGAAACTTCAGCATGATCGAATCTTTCTCACTGGCGATGCGGCACATCAAATGCCACCGTATGGTGGTCAGGGGGCCAATACAGGCATCTCCGACGCATACAACCTAGTATGGAAGCTTGCCCTTGTCCTGAAAGACGTGGCCAATCCCAGGATACTACAAACGTACGATACAGAGCGGTTACCGGTAGGAAAGGCTGCAGCAGAGGCGTCAACTGGTCCTGCCGATGACCGTGGTTTGATCTCTCCATTCAAACTAGACTGGAAGGTTTTGCGGGGATGGTCAAAGATCGTACCGCTGGCAAGTGGATTTGGGTATGTGTACTCTAGTGAAAGTTCTGCGGTAATTCGAGAGAATACCTGGCCGCTGGGAGGTGCTACTTGGAAGGCGTGGAATGCTCCGTCTCTTCTTCATTCGCTGGACGGAAGACCTGGATCTCGTGCACCGCACGTTTGGGCTGAGAAGGATGGGAAGTCGATTTCTACCCTTGATGTTGTGGGAAAAGGATTTGTGCTGCTGATAGGATGCGAAGGGCACGACTCTTGGACAAAGGCAATTGACCAAGTGAAACCCAAGTTCAAGGGTCTGGATCTTGTCGGACAATGCGTTGGGCCTAACGCTGATATTGTTCCGAAACAAAGCAAGGATTGGGAAATTGCAGCAGGGATTTCGTCCAATGGAGCGTTACTGATCAGACCGGATGGATTTGTTGCTTGGAGACAGAGAAGACTGCCAGCCGACGCACGTGAGGCGCTAGAGGTAACTATTAAAGAGATATTATGTCTCTAACTTGAAAGGAGATTCGGGTTTATTCCTGCCCGTTAAGTTCATCATATGTATAATAAGTATGGAAAAATGTGAGATAATAATATTCTGCTCCGCATGCTTAATGAGTGGCAAGCGTAAAAAGGGCATCGTTCTTTCATTAAGTCGTTTCAGACAGTCAGCTCCCACTGCGCTATATAAGACCAGCCCATGCCAACACGCCCGGCTTGAGCTTGATATTCTTGCAATGACAGACCACGAGCATCTTTATGGGAACCAAAGCTTGTAATGTTGGCAATTCCAAGCTTTTGACCAGGTGCGCCTAACACCCTTGGATCATCGATATCCACGTACCACAGGTCCCCTCCGCCATTCGGCCCGGTACCGCGGACATAAGTAAAAGGTATTTTCTCATCTTTCCGGCCATCTATGCCATGGGTGTCTAATAGGAAGAGAAAGGGCGCAGGTTTCTTGCTATGATGAGTAAGTGTCCAATGTTCACATTTCAAGCCAAATTGGAACCTTATAGGCCCTGGCTGGTGAATGGATAACTTTGCGCAGGCTGGACGGAAGGATCGTTCTCCTACTCCCTCCTGGTAAGCGTCCGTAAAAATGACGGGCTGCTCAAGCCCGAAAGGCTTATTGTGGTCTTGCAGAACGTACGCTTCCCAGCTCATGCCAGGACCGCCGTCATCTGTAAAGAACTGGTCCTTGTTCTGCGGGTAGTGTGAAAGAAGAAACTCGTTGTTAGGCTTGGTGAAATGCGTTGGATCAAATCGTTGTATATATGGCTGTCCTTTACCTGCTACAGCACCAGCTCCCCAGCACGGGTCGACAAGTTTCCATTTGCCCCCATCGATTCTCACTGCGTTCCAGGCGTGGCCAGCTTCGAATGGTGGTATAGTGGAGCCAGGAGCTAATTGCGAATGGCCAAAACCCTTACCGTGGCCGCCTATGACAAGAGCTTCAAGGCCCGCGTGTGTTGCCAGAGTAGCAAACAGCCCGGCATATCCCTCGCAAACTGCAAGACCAGTGGAAAGTGTCTTGGCGGGAGTTGACGGCTGCACGTTGTTATTGAAAAAGGCGTTAACATCATACTTGATGTTGTAATGAAGCCAAGTAAACAAAGCCCTCGCCTTGTCAGTGAGAGATGGGAATGGAGCGGTAAGCTGTGTGGCTAGCCAAGCCAAATCATTGGTAGGAAGAGATTGTCGGGGAAATTGAGCCGCATGATTATCTGGACCGGAGAAGTCTCTGCATATCATGCAAACGGTACTAGCACCAACATGAGTGTGTCCGTTGGCGGCGAATTTGGGTTTAGTTGCCTGGATTGCTGCTAGATTTGGTCGCGAAGCGATAGGTATAGCGGGCGGTGCACTCTGATCCGGCTCATCCTCTTCAACATGTTTACTCAAAGTCGCAAAGGATTTCTGCTGTATTTTTTGAAGAGCATCGGCCGTGGGGACTGGAGGAATTTTGCGTGGCACTGATGCTGGTGCTAAGTTGGCAGATTCGTTCTTTAATTCATTTACTGGCAGCGATGGTATTTTCCTGGCTTCAGAAGACAGACTTCGGACAAATAAAGACACTCTTGCAGCTTGGCCTTCACTAGCTTCTGTAGATGAGGTCCGTGAAGGCAGTGGCGGCGGTTTCAAGGGTACTTTAACTTCTCTCCTCGCCTTTTCTACCTCCGAAAGTGTTGAAGATGTGCGCTTGGGAAGGCCCGGTCGACCCTTCTCGCGCACCGGAAGCGGAGGCAGCTCTGTCTCCATCCATCCTGGAGCTACAAGTACCCGACTCTTGCTATCCACCGTGCTCGTTGTAGAAATCGTGCTGTGAGACGCATTCGACCTTGTAGATTCAGAGGACAGTCTCCGTTCCGTCTGTGTGGACGGGCGGCGAGGGGGTAGAGCGGGTACAGGTTGGGAGCTCTTGCGAACTGGAAGTGGAGGAGGCAACTTGCAATCGTCTTTCGTTGAATTCTTTTGTGCTTCTAAGGCTGATGTTGGAGGCGGGAGGAAACCATTTTGACGGACCGGAGCAGGTTTGTTGCCAATGACCTTGATGTCAATCACGGAACCATTCAGTTCGTGCGGAGGATTGTTCACGGTTTTGTGTCTCGGAGCGTAAGGTCGCGCGGGAGACGTTTCTGGTAGTCGACCGACTTGCGACTGGTTGAGGGCAGCTATGCGCTCTTGGATCGTCTGGGCTCTTGGTTCTTCGGCCATTGTTGAGTCCGCCAGGGATAAACAGACGTGGTTCGACTGTCTGGACAAGAGGAGGTCGTAGATGATGGATGATCGCGGATCACCGAGTCTCAAGCGAGAGAGCCGATATGTTAAGTGTCTGTATATGTAAATGCACTGATCGCTATTGTAGTTTCATCTGAAACGAAAAGAGTGGCTGAATCGTCGCATCTGGCGTGACGGCAAAGGCTGGAGATCCGAAAGCTGTCTAAACGATCCTTGTGGGGTTGGGTCAGTAACATTTATATATTTTAAGATAGGGATGAATGGAATCCATAGATGCCATCTATTGGACATGGTACGAGCAACAGCCCCCCTCCCCAGCGAGTGATGTGTTACAGTCGAGACTCAAAAGTTGTAATCAGGGTCATCCTTACAGCTAACTTGACGGCGGGAACTGGCAAGCCCAGAAGCGCCCCCACCGTATTACCAAGGCAGCGAGGCTTAGCTACGCGTACATTCATTTTAATTTAATTGCATACCTTGGGTAGTTTATTTTTATTTTTAACACTCTAGTCGCTGAGCCTCATGCAATCTACAACATTTTTATGGATCGCCTCGTTCGCTACGAGCTAGCGTTCTTGGAAACTGCTGTTGAAGTTTTGACAGTAGGAAATCTCGGTCTGTATACAATGTACAAAGGTTGCGCACTCCATATCGCCAATGATACAGTCATGAAAAATGTAGAAAATTAGCTTATGTGAGAGATGACTCCTGTTCACCTCTACCGAAAGGTGGAAAAAAGACAATTAGTGAAGAAAATACTGGAGAAAAGAATGTAAAAGCCCCTCCCTCCGACGCCTTCAAGGAGTGCGATGCTGCAAGGTTGGTGGAAGATTGTGTGCCAGGTGACCAAGGCAGGAGCTTGAGCTTTCTTATATCACTTGCAGGGTTGGTTCGGCGGTGCATGGAGCACGGGTATTATGAAAGGTCTTTGATGGAGAAATGGCGTATGGTGGTAGAAGGATTTATCATCAAAGCATGACACCGTTCAACGTACATCATTAAGCCGTTCCGATACTGGTGGCTACCACCGATAGGTTGACTACACAGATTTGTACAGTAACAGAGGCTCGCCGATATTTTCGATTTCGGGAATAGTGCATTTGAGGTCAAAGGCTTTGCTGAGTACGATTTTAAAAATCTGGCCAAGTTAGTAAGCTAGGTAAAATGACTCGTGAAGCAGGTTCAGACCTTTTGGACATTGATACTGTGGCTAGTACTGCTGAAAATCAAACTTGCTCTCATGGCTTTGGCATATCGCTTGGCCTATATGGATGATTTCTTAGTTTCTTATACGCTGATGGATTTGAAAGGGTCCCAGCTCGGATTGACATACCTGTAAAGATATCTCCTCTTGGTCTTCGCGGGGAAAGTTCACAAAATGATCATACTTAGTGCCGATGAGGAAAGGGATGGCAGTTTTGTTGAAGCCGCGACCCTGGCGATACCACTCCTTTATCGAATTGAGGGTGCTCTTGCGTGTGAGGTCGAACATGAACAGAATGGCGACTGCATCATTACAGACCAGAGGAAGCATATTAACAAATTCGCGCTGTCCGCCCAGATCCCAAATCGAGAATGTAATTTCTGTATTCCGAATCGAAATAGTCTTCTCCATGAAGTTGACACCTAGGATCATTCCAGTTAGCAAATATTCTGGCATGGACTTGCGAATATAAAATGTCGCACTTACCTAGTGTCTGAATATAGTCCTCGTCCCAGCTACCTTCGACATACTTGACCATCAAACTGGTTTTACCTATTTGAGCATCTCCGACCATTCCAACCTTAATAACAACACTGTTTTTTGACGGCACCGCAGTTTGTTTCTGGGTCTGTTCAGCCTGTGAGTTGGGATAGCCGTATCGTTCTCCGCCGCTTGATAACTCAGAACCAGGCCGTGAGACCGATTGCTGAGGATTCTGCTGATACGACATGGTCGGGGAGCTGAATCGAGATGAATTTTGCTCATCTTCGGCTGGAAAATAATTTTGTTGCGATGACGTGAATTCGGCGGGGTACGTGTTTTGGTGAGCTTGTTCCTCGTGGTTGTAGCCAGCATCGCGTGTGCCGTCGACAACAGTTGACTCTGTAATTTCTGTAGTCTCTGTGGTATCTGTAGTCTCTGGAATATCTTGATTTTTCACATAAGGTGGACTAGCGGTCTCGTTTATTTCGTGTTCTGGCTCCAAAGAGGTCGAAGGAGCGACCTCGGGATTCGGATTGGCGTCCATAGTGATGTTGTTTTGATGAATTTTGTCGACTGGCGTAAGGAGCTCCGCAGCAAAACTAGAAGGTTGTGTTTCCAAAGCTATGACCTAGTCTTTTATCGTTCCATTGGATGATCGAAATGTGTTTCTCAATGTTTTCTCGGTCGTGATTGATGGGACGACGGTACCGAGTAGGACAGAGCTGAAGAAGGTTCCCCCGTAAAGAAGAAAGACTGTGAACCTTGAAACCCCGCCAAGTCCGCGAAATTCGATGGGGTACTGGTTGGAAAGAAAATAGTAGTAACTGCAGACAATGCAAACTTTGTGCCGTTGGAGGATCAGAGCTTGGGAAGAGACGTTTGACTCGTGCGGACATGCACCGCCTGTTGTTGTCCGGCGACGATGAGGCGCTTCGGCGGGCAGCGAATGAGCAAATCAATCAAATCAATCGATGCGGGCGGATCATCTGGCGCTAAACCCAAAATGGACCTAGTGCCCCTCGCTCTTCCCAAAAGAAAAAAAGTTCGAGCAGCCCTAAAATATTTCTTCTTCACGTAGACAACATTGGGATTTTTTCCCACTTACTGACTGCTACAACTAGCCGAGCCATTGTTACTTTTTTCTTTCCAGCGTGCATTCATATTTCCTCCACCATGTCTAAACGCACAGCAGATCTCGAGGAAGAACAACCTGCCGCTTTAAAAGCTGGACAAAGACCTCTGTCAGATGCCCCACCTGACGAAGTCGGAGAGTTCGAAGACGAATTTGAGGATGAGTTTGAGAGTGAAGACGAGATATTAGAGGCGGGAGTGGATGGTCGACCAGATGAGGAGAGGGAGGCTGAGGAGAGAGGTACGTCAAAATCATGAAACTGACAAAGAATCGCCAAATTCTCTACACTCACAATCTCTAACTGAAGGTATTCAGATGCGATGGACGTCGATAAGGAAACATTTATACCTGGCAGAACGAAACTAGCGCCAGGCGAAACATTATCACCGGATCCTTCGACATATGATATGCTGCACACCCTGAGTACACCGTGGCCGTGCCTGTCGTTCGATATTGTTCGTGATAATCTAGGAGATAACCGAAAGACGTTCCCGGCGACCGTCTATGCTGTCGCCGGTACCCAAGCCGAAACACCTCGTGCAAAGGATAATGAGCTTCTGGTGCTCAAGCTGTCATCGCTCGGTCGTATGGAACGAGAGAACGATACCGACTCGGAAAGTGATTCAGATTCAGACGATGAGGGATCGTCAGATCCAATTCTGGAGTCTAAGGCGATACCGCTAGGGTCAACAACAAATCGTATTCGAGCACATCAGACTCCTAATACTTCGGGCGATTATACGAGACCTCCACAGACAATCACTGCGACGATGCTGGAAAACTCTCAGGTGGTGATACATGATGTTACACAGCATCTGGCAAGCTTCGACGTTCCGGGTACCATTCTTCCTCCTGCGGCGTCGAAACCTATCTCGACTTTGCGCATGCACAAATCAGAGGGATATGCGTTGGACTGGTCGCCTTTACAACCATTGGGCAAATTACTAACGGGTGATAACGATGGACTTATCTATGTCACGACGAGAACAGAAGGAGGCGGGTGGGTTACGGATTCCAGGCCATTCCTAGGACATACTTCCTCCGTCGAGGAGCTCCAATGGTCACCCAACGAAAAGAACGTGTTTGCATCTGCCAGCAGTGACGGTTCGGTGAAGGTTTGGGATGTGCGATCGAAGTCTCGCAAGCCAGCTGTAGACGTCAAAATCTCCAACACGGATGTCAATGTCATGAGCTGGTCAAATCAAACTTTCCATTTACTAGCAACGGGCGATGATGCCGGTCAATGGGGCGTCTGGGATCTTCGACAATGGAAACCTGGTTCTTCCCAATCCAGACCATCGCCAGTGGCTTCATTCGACTTCCACAGAGAACCGATCACGAGCATAGAATGGCACCCGACTGACGACAGCGTTGTTGCTGTAGCTTCGGCAGACAGCACACTTACACTATGGGACTTGGCTGTCGAGCTGGATGTCGAGGAAAGTCGCGACGCCGGAATGAGCGATATTCCACCTCAATTACTTTTTGTGCACTATATGGATTCTGTCAAGGAGCTGCATTGGCAAGCCCAGATGCCTGGAACAGTGATGGCTACGGGAGCCAGTGGTTTTGGGTAAGCTTTACATTCTTTGAGCTTGTGCTGTTGGACTGGTGACTGACTGTTCTTCTATAATAGTGTTTTCAAGACCATCAGTGTTTAGTATAAATGACCTCGCGATAAAATTGCAAAAAGGTCGGATTGAGCATGCCTCTGTATCAATAGCGTCAGGGGCATTATGGTCAAAATTTATATAGATATTAATGCACATATGAGGAATGAATGGAATGCTTATGATATTCTTATATCACCTAGGACCACAAAACCGAACCGAAACATATTCTAGCCTACGAATATAACGATGAGTTCGGCAAACCATGACCATTTTCTCGACTTTGTTCTTCCTGTCCATGGTTGAGTTTACCTAACAAAGACTTTTCCTAGCCCTCTTGTTGGGCACAACAGGCAATAAGCCTAATTCGATATCGACCCTACCAGTCACGTTCATGTAGACCTACAACAGAGTACTTATGACAATCATAGACCAATTCAATTCTGTCTACTAACCGGAAAACATTCTTTCAATCTTAAGGGATACCGTCCACACCGACCTGGTTCATTTGTCTACCCACATCAATACGACCAACTGCATGTAATTAAAAGCCACCTACCTAACCTCTGTGGCAACGCTCGGTTAAATACCAGCACCGAGCGTTGATCATGTCAATGCGGTAGCTAGATGTACTTTGCAGATCGACATGCACTAATGAAACTAACTAGTTCTTGATATCTAGGTATGGTGGGCACAAACATGAATCACTCACAGAAAGTGGCTCAGAGCAAGACCCTTGAGTTGCAAGATCTGTACGCTCCGTTCATCATTAGGACGTATCGTGCAATGGATGGATGGCAATAGAAAAAGACCTCGAGGCGAGAGTGGCGCAGTGATCTCCAGAACAAAATCGACCTTCGACAGGTAGTACTCACTAGATGTGGTTAAGTTAATATAGAGTTCTCAAAAGTCAGATTCGATCATCTTTGCCACAACTAGGCTGGGTTGTCTCAGTCAGTGCGTACACGGCCTGTCGACCTAATCGAGCGGGTGTAGATGGCAGATAGTTTAGAAGTCAATCTTCGAGGAATTGGCTTGATTGGCTAAATTTGAATAGTCAGTGGCTGTAAGCGCAGTATTAACCCTGAAAATAGAAACTGAAATCAACAGTGTCGTTGTGAACTAGCAGCGCGAGAAAGCGCTGCGGCTGTACAACAGTTACCATTCGCATGCAGAAATGTACGATATACCCTGAATCTCTGCATACGAATCAGAGCTGCTGGCTGCAACAGCTCCCATACAAGTCACATCACAGCACATCTAACGGCCCTGCCAATTCATAAATAGATTGCTTACATGTATGGTGGAGATACGTTACCCAACAAGGTAGCTTCATAATTCGTCCAGATTGCAACCCTAGGTCCCTGGCTGCGAGGAAAAGACCATTGAACTCCATAGAATCATAGAGCAAGATGCAGCATGCAGAGGTCCAAGATCAAATGGAATTGTTCAAAAGCTATTCAGCGGGAGCGTGCAGTGCAGAGTGCAGAGTGCATAAAACGCTGTAGCTACTCGAGGTTATGTAATTACACAGAATACCTGACAGGACGATACAATACACTTACTACCTGACCTTGTGACCTTGACTAGTTGACAAAGCCTCCACTGTAGCCAATCAGGGACAAGTTAATGCACAGCTTGACTTGGATGGATCTGTGGCTCCTGCACAGATTGTCCAATAAGAGATCTAATCAGAGCGCCACAACATGCAAGCATCAAGCGCTAATTAAGCTCGGGCCAATGATGGCACTTTTCGTTTTGAGATATGGCTCTGTAATTACCCCTGTAAAGTTAGCAGATAGGTTACTATACACTGTACACTTATTATTACTAGCTTGGTACTTGTGCTTGTCAATTTAGGAATGCCCATACAATCTTGTTGCTGTTTCAATTATTATGGCATACCTTTTACCAGATGATTGGGTTAATGAGTGATGCTGACAGGGTTACTGACATATATCGCCATTAGCCGAGAACACAGACCCTGCAGCTCGACAAGGCACAGTCACACATGCATAGCCATACATTCTTCGTGCTGGTTGCGGAAATCTGGATAAAAAAGAAAGCTTGGGCCCTGTGGCAGGCCCGTGCGGTTGATCCGGGGGATTTTCTCCCGACCGACGGACCGGCCTCGTGTCTACTCAATCAATCGTCTGGAAATAGATTGCTACGCTGGTACAGTACGATGACAACGTCTTTGACTGCATGATCTGAATGGCTGGGGGGTGTTATTGTTTATCCTGAAAGGGCTTACGCCTGTCAACCTTTCACCTTTGCCTCTGTATGAGTCAAGAAACTCTCTCCCACGAGGGCCGTACTTCCGTGCCGACGAATCAGAGCCGTGATTACTCGGCCTTACTACTGTACTACGTAGTAGTGATTCCAGCCGACTCCGTAGATATTAATCTATTATTTCGCCTAGCGCGCACTAAAGCACTAAGCAAGTACAAGGTACGTATGTATGTATATGCCTCATATCGTAGACTACTCAAATAGCCTGGCGCAGCTGTTGCCCACATCGGCCAGAACACCGTGCTGGCTCGACTCTCGAGGACGATACCAAGCCAAGGTGACGTGAACTGAAAGGTCATTTTTTCTGCCATATACCAACATCTATTATTTGCGCCTTCGATAGGACCATGTCTTGAACCTCGGGTTCAGGAGAGGTATGTATATTCATGCTGCGAACGTACTACTATTACGTGTCAGCAACAACAGGGAGACCGCCGTCTGTTTTCGAGTCATAGGTCACTTAAGGACTTTGATGCATACATAGTGTGTGGATCAATAAAGAGGCGGATCTAGGCAGTCTCAGGTCTCAGATTAGTGTCAACGTCTTAAGTCATTAATATTATGGACTGGTTTCACTGGAATTGAAAATACTCCGTGCCGAAACAATACGTGACAAGGCGGCCAGATCATATTGACCTGCAGGATGTACAGTACGGAGGTGTAATACGGAAACCGAGTAAGCGGCTGAAACGTTTCCGAAGAGGTCACAAGATGCCTATGACCACCATGGTCTAACCGTTAAAGTCAGCAATCCTCTCCGTACAATTCCCGCAACCCCGGATCTTACTCCGTACAGAGAATCAGATATAGATCGTCCATGCTTAGTTCTTACCGCACAATTCCTCGTCATCACGGAGGGCTTAGGCCTACCAACGTTGGCTTTTGCCGGTGTGCACTGATTATCTGTGTCAAATCAGGCCAGCCCACGCTATGCTACGGGAACTTGATCTATGTGTAGATCCTCATCTGCGATTCGGCCGCTTAGCATACAACCATGCTCCGAGGTTTTCGTGAGGTCAGAGCTACCGTATAAAAAAAAGATGTGACGAGTCATTTTCCATCATCTTTTTGCCAATCACATAAATCTGGAAACTGGCCCGATCACGTGGTTAATCGTTCTCAATGATCTTTCGAAAGCATCGTCTCTACTCCATAGACGAACACCTACACGAACAACCAGAAATTCAGAATCTCCAGAGTAACTTTGGTACCTCGTTGGTGGAATGCGCCAGGGGAAGTGGGAACACCAGTTGACGGAAGAAGTAATTTCGCCGTGGTCACCTGGAAATTCGTACCGCGGAAAACGGCGGACTTAAGAGCGAACTTGCCTTACATAGAAGAAGTTTGCCACGGGCAGAGTGTGGTGACTGGCACCTGACTAGATGGATCTTATTGAGCATCTACTATATACACAGGGTAGTCGCTTAGTCTGTATGCATTGCGAAAAGTGCTACGTGGTACTCACAGTACGTACGGAGTAATATGGTAGTAAATAAGCTGGAGGAAAGGGCTTGATCCTCGGTTTCTAGAATTTGAGATTCTGGGGAATGCCCCAGTAACGCCGAGTCTGGAGAAGATTTAGATCTTTTGATTGGGGTTGCACACGTCCAAGCGCGCGACGCATGGAGCCACAGACCACGCTACGGCTGGACCTGGTCTAGTGCATGCTGGTCACCCCGTACTGTATTCATACGATCACTGTCCATCAGTGCTCAATTGTTCGACTACTATGGAGTACTTCACTGGAAATGATTTTCTTCAGCTTTCCGACATGATTTCCACACAATTTAATGGCTCACATATTACTCTTTGTCGACCTGGATACTAGATCTTACAGAATAAGTTTGTGAAGGTCAGCGAGCATCTACCTAGTCCATGTAGTAATGGCCCATAGTTGAATGCTGATATCCAACTAATTTCTGACAATTTGGTCTCGAGAATAGTTTTGTCAAGGAGACTGCTGATAGTTACTTACGCTGTTCTGCGCAGAGTACCGTGCTAGTATTGATTAGTCCTTCTTGGGTATACTAATACCTTATTATTGGCTAGCGTGGACAGTTCGTATTCAATACAAAAGCAAAGTAGTTGGTTGCTTTGAACACGAAGGACATTCGAGACAGTCCACGATGATTGTTCACTATTCGCTTACAAGAGACATGGCTGTAGTAAATCTAGTGATGGCAAAGACATCCCTAGTTATAGCTACACTGTTCATTCGGTTTGTTCAGCGTGATCAAGGTCAGCGGTGTTGATCGCCATTCGAGCCGAGTCTGGATGAGCTGCATGGCGATTGGCCGTAGGTAAATCAAGATACCAATACAACTAGTACGGCGTATGGAGCACGTCGTGTACGTACGGGGACGACGGTGTTTGTGCTGACCTCAGCTGTCGTTATGTACCTAGAAGTCACCTACAGTTCTCGTATCCCACCACTTCACGTCCTCAATGCATCGAATGTAAAGATTCCTGACTTCATACTCTCGAACATACAGCAGCAGGTACGCCGTTCCCTGGCACGTTCACCGGGGTGGAGCCGACCGATTGTTTGATTGTCTGAGTGGATGCCATGCATGTTTAGGCTCGGTGTTTTGTCCAGCCAATACAGAAGCGTACTCGCTTACAAGGAGTACGGATACAATGCTCATAAATGACCGCTAGAGCGTATCGTCCATACAGCTCACAAACACTAAAGCATTGACTTGCAGGATCGAGTGGGGCGCTTTTGCTCTATTTAGGACTAGTGTCCATTGAATTCCCCCAGCATTGTGGGCCACGGGGCAGGGCGAGCGTGGCTTCGGGCCATTCACAGTGCTTCTCACCTACGTAGCCGCTGCTCAGAGCGTTCTGCGGCAGTAGTGGCTGTCTCGGATGGCTCGTCAGCTGCTATTGGACTGCGGTGTCTTCGCGGTGGATCTGATTGAACCCTTTGAATTGGATTTCAGTACGAGTTGCCATACCATAATGTAGGCCAACTGCTGATTCAAGTTAGACCCGTGCGTAGTTAGCCTGCCATTACGGTAATTTACCAGTCTCCCTGACTAATTAGGATCGGGAAGTCTTTGGTGCAACTTGCCGTGCCCATCCATCTTCCTCCATCATTATCACTAATTATCGCCATCGCGAGCGCTGTGTCGAAAGATCGTTCTTTTGCAAGAAATTTATACAGCTAGCTCAAGGTTCATTGGAAGGAACAGCTTGTTCGCACGCTAATTGCGAGAGCTTGTAAAGCTCCTTATACCAAGACCCTATCTACTTCAACCACCGTGAGCCGCGGCAGAAGAAGGACGAATGAGTACAACAAGCCCGGTAGTCGTCGAACAATACGTGCGCTTTTCTAACCATCCCCAATTACTGGTTACAGCAACAAAGCACCAACCCGAGCGACATTTCGAGATCGACCGAATCCCACTCCTTTGACCGTGCTCGGCTGTTCGCGTCGTTGTAGTGGTTCAATCAACGCAACCACAAGAGCGTACCTCATCACCACCGCACTTGCCTTCCTCTTCATTCGAGTTGCCAATTCTCTTCCCAGCAGTGTACCCCCTGGCTTACTTTACACTGCTATCACCATCCCTACCGATAATACACTAGAAGAGCCTTCTCTCAGAACGATCCACCATTCGAGTTGATGCGCGGAGAAAAAGTGTTAGTTGTACCTACCACCCTTATAGCTTGTTTCACCCCCTCGTCTTGCCACCTCTTGTCGGACGAAGCGACGGCAAAGAAGAGAAGGCAATAAGTGTCTGTTTCACCCGTCTTCAATGCTGCCGTTCATTCCCATGGCATTCCTAATTATTAACTCGCTTCTATCAGATTGACCCGGAGACACACTACAACCGCACAAGCCTTTTGTCAATAAGTATTCGGATCAGAGAAGCATCCAGGCTTCTTTTAACTGAAACGCTACCGACTTTCGCGACTGCAAAATGTTGGGGGATGTCTTGGTCGCACAGGACCCAACAGCAATCGCGCATGGCGAGGATCTCCTTTCCATTCGCGAAATGCCTGGTGAAACGACTGGTAAGCTGTCTATGTCAGCCTATGCAGAATTTGTATTTATTGTGCTCTTGTTCCTCTTACCTGACTTATTTTGCCCGTAGAAAATTCGAAGAAAGCAGATTCCAAGACGAACGGCGCCTCTTCGAATGGAGCACAACCAAAAACCGACAAACCACGGCCACATGGGTGCACGACCTGTGGTCGCTCATTTGCTCGTCTAGAACATCTCAAGCGCCATGAACGATCTCATACCAAGGAAAAGCCATTTGAGTGCCCCGAATGTGCTCGTTGTTTTGCACGCCGCGATTTGTTGCTACGACATCAACAAAAACTACATATGTCTGCTGCACCTTCTCGCCCACGAAATGCACGCCGTGAGAGTACCGGCGCTGCGGGATCGGGAACGAATCGAGTCCGGAAGAATTCTGTAGCTGGCGGCACATCAAATAGCATGCGGCCGAGGGCGAACACTATCAGCCATATCGACAATGGAGCTCTGAATGTGATCAACGCTGCCAATGCAAACGTTGCACGACCTCCACCTCAAACGAACCACTCATTCCACCCTGGTCTCAACTCAGCGTCGGGCATCCCCTCCTTCGAGACCCGTGGATACAGCTCTGTGCATCCTTCTGCAAACGGCCTGCCAAAGTTGGAGACTAGTGGCATCCCCGTGGATCTTGCTGGCGGATTGAGAACAGCACCTGTTTATAGTAGTTTCGATCTCAGCCTTGGTGATAACTTCTTCGGAGGAGGGAGCACTATCAATCCGGCCCAGCTTCATTTCGGTACCTCGCCGCAATTTGGTCATGACATCCCCCCGTCTCCTTTTCATCAAAACTTTCACCCACTAGCTTCTGTCCCGGATACCATGTTGGATGAGGAGAACAATTTCGACTGGGTCAACGGTTTCGATACTACGCTTCCATTAGGTCCTGTGAGCGATTCGGCCATCGAGGAATCATCTCCATCCGCAATGAGCACGGAATCCCAGAGTCGGACCAGCGACCCGATGCTGGAAGCCTCAGCTCAGATTGCTTCTCCCAACGGCTGGCAGACTCAATTCTCTACCTCACAGTCCGCTCCATTCACAATGGACTTTTCTTCTCCGTTCCAAGAGCTGGGCTTCCCTGCAACCGTGGACACCATCTCTCCCAAGTCCTTGATGACCCCAATCCAATTCACAGATCCTTTTGCGCCTAACCAACCCTTGACTCCAATGAGCCAATCGATGTTGGTAAACCATTCGCAGAGTATGTTCTCATCTTCCATGGTAGCCGACCGTGAATCTCCTAATCCTTTCAACGTGCCTTTCGCCAGTAGTCCCTTACGAAATTCCATTCCAACAACATCGCCAGACACATTCCCAGACGCATTTCCAGACACATCAAATAGGCAGGCATTACTAACCGGCATGCCGCAACCGAATGGAACGTTACATCATAAATCTTCTCAGCTGAGCAACGGAACATCTTACAATCGTGATGCAGCCACTCGACCAAGTGCTAACCTCCAAACACCTTCCTACTTCTTACCAAATGCTTTCGACTTGCAGCGTTATATCCAGTCCTACATTAACTACTTTCATCCGCACCTCCCGTTCTTACACATTCCCACACTTGACTTCCAAAATCCCGACCTCACCAACAATCTACGTACCGCAAGTGGCCATCTCAATCTCAGTTCAACAGGAGTCGCTGGGGGTGGCGGTTGTCTTCTCCTATCCATGGCGGCTATGGGAGCGTTGTATGAATATGATACTGCAGTTTCCAAAGACCTGTTCGAATCAGCCAAAAAGATGATCCAACTCTACTTGGAAGAGAGACGCAAGGCCGACATGTCAGCCGCTCTAAGCCGGACTACTGCGAGCCGTGATAATCCCGTTCATAACACGCCATTATGGCTTGTCCAGGCCATGCTGTTGAATGTTATATACGGACATACTTGTGGCGACAAGACCTCCGCTGATATTGCTAGTACACATTGTGCTGCTTTGGTGAGCCTTGCACGCGCGGCTGAATTGACACACCACGTCAATGCAGAACAACTCCCGCAGGACTACCTCAGCAACAGCAAACAGAGCAATGAAAGTCCTGATGGTGGCACATTTGATCAGAACTCACAAAGCCAGACCCCGCCGAAAGAACGCAAGGACTGGCTAGATTGGAAGATCGTGGAGGAGCGAAAGCGAACACTTTTTGCCATCTTTACATTGTCTAGTCTACTCGTCTCTGCTTACAACCATGCGCCCACACTGACGAATTCTGAGATTCGTCTTGATCTCCCCTGCGAAGAAGATCTTTGGGCTGCAGAATCTCCTCAAGCGTGGAGAAAAATGGGTGGTGCGACAGCTTCGAAGAAAGGAATTTCATTCTCTTCTGCCTTGACTCTACTTCTCACCGCAAGCCAGCGAGCCAAATTCGTGAACCAGCCAACTCAAGCCTTTGGGTCTACTCTTCGAGTGGAGGACTTACCTCAGAGTGATCTGAGGCCCAGTACCTTTGGTTGCCTAGTTCTCATTCATGCATTACATAATTATATATGGGAAACACGTCAGAGGCACATGGGCCGCCAGTGGACATCTCAAGAGACCGACGCCATGCAAGCACACATCGAGCCGGCTTTACGATCCTGGCAAGCTGCTTGGGCTAGCAATCCGCTACACAGCCTGGAACGACCAAATCCGTACGGCGCTGGACCACTATCCGCTGACAGTATCCCATTGCTTGATCTTGCCTACGTTAGATTGTTTGTCAATTTGGGACGTTCAAAGGAAGCATTCTGGGAACGTGATTGGAATGCAATGTCTGATGAGCTTGCCCGTGGTGCGGAGATTATTCAACACGCCGACGATGGTGGAATCGACCCTTACAGCTCAGGGAATATCGATATACTGCGAAGAGACTCGATAGCTGATCTTGGCGTCGGGGAGTTGCATTTATCTGCTCAGCCAAATTCAGAACAATCCTCTTCACACATGTCACAGCTATATACTAGACCAACTCAATCGAAGCGGGAACGACACTTGCGGAAAGCTGCATTCTATGCAGCCGACTCAATATGTATGTCGGATCGCTTGGGAAATACGTTTGCGGAATGGACTTCACGCGAGCTGCCCTTGCAATGTGCCATGTGTTCATTCGATTGCGCTCAAGTCCTTGCTGAGTGGATCACGACCGTTCAGGAGCGTGTTGGACCATATCTAGGCGTTCTTGGGCGCGATGAGGTTGACTTCAGTCAAGTTCCTGGAATAATGTTGTTGGAAGAAGATGATTGCAAGCTGATTGATAAGATCAAGGAGATTCTAGGAAGCAGCGAGGCAAAGTTGCAGCAGGAGGCACAGAATGCCGGCTCTACTCCAGCATACAACGTGCTTCAACGTCTTCCGAGTGCAATTGAAGGGGGTTACGGTACTAAGATCTTGATGACTACAGCCTACCTGCTTGACAGGGCTGCAGTTTGGCCGAGTATGTGTCATGAAGTCAATACTGGATTACCCTTTGCTAACAATATCACTAGTTACAAAACTCATGGCCCGATCCTTGGAAACCCAAGCCTCGCGTATGAAAGAGCGTGCAGATAACTCTGTCACAATCGAAAACTGATTTTCTTGGCATGTTATGACCGTTCAATAACTCTACGACTACTTTATACATACTTCATACATACACAACTTACCCGTTTTTCTTGTTTTCATTTATGATGCATGCAACCTGAAATGACCCCTGTCTCGGATTCTTGATCGATACGATACCCATAGACGAATGATGCTGACACGACACCCAAGATACATTATTGGCTGTGCAATCATCGGTTGTTATCCAGCATCATATACCTTGGACTTCACTTTTGGTTTTGGTTTCTTTTCGAAATGCACATATTTCCATCCTTGAAAATGTTCTTACTTCTATCTTCTCATCTCTGTGTCGCTTGTCTTAAATCGTTTCATTATAGTACGATGTACAGATTGGACCTGCACTTTGATCTGTTTTAAAAACGAGGCATGGAAGGTGGATCTCTATTCCATTTGGTCGCATTTATGGTGTACTCATCTACAGTATATTTATATATCTCTGTTACGAATAACAAATTGCTTTCAGTGATATGAATTCCAGTAGACCCATGTCGGGACTGTAAAAGCTGGCTTTACAGCCCAGAAACATTAACCGTAACTTTAATATCCTTCATCACCTAGCACCCTATGCAATACAACTATATACACAGCAACACCAGCCCCTAACTTAAAGATGAATCCTAACAACAGAATAATCAGGTACAGCCTGTCTCTGCAAATACGCAATCTCTCTCTTCGTCCTTTGCTTAACCTCACCCGTCGACTTCTGGATCTTGGTCCTACTAACCTCCGAATCCGGCGTATTGAGGGAGATGGGAAGCATTTTCCCATCTTCTTCGCCTGCTTTTGGGAATGTGTATGTTTCCCAGAGTTTGCCGTACGCGTCGTATTCGCGATTGATGCGCGCGAGGGTACCGTTGTTGGTGATTTCGGTGTATTCGCCGTTGATTTCTGTGGCGCCCATGGTTATAGCCGCTGTAGTGGCTGGGGTGGAGGTGGAGTTGGAGACTCGAGTGCCGTAGCGGATAAATTCGCCGACTATACCTTTCATGTACGCTGCTTCCTCGATACCGGCCAGTGCAGCTGAGATTTCGGATTGCATATGTGAAATCATTTCGGCTTCGTTGACGGCGGCGCCTGCAAATTCCACGGCTGAGATCCAGCCCGAGGGACCGATGGCGTCCACACTGGCATTCATGAGGTCAATAATGGCTTCCAAGGATAGCGGGGGCGCGGCTTTGATGGCCTCTAGCGGAATAGGTGGTTCTTCGGTGAAGCGGGCTGTATATCCACCAGTGGCGAGAGATACGCGGAGATGGTGCACGATTGCGAGTGTGTCTGTGTTAGAGAGCGTGGAGCGCAAGCAGGAGACTATCTGATTTGTTGGGTAGTCGTGTAATCGGGACAGTGTCAGATTAAGTCCTATGAATGCATCCTCTAATGAAGCCTCGGTGGCAGATGGAGGAGTGACTTTCTGCGGATTTTCGTCTATGTTCATCTCGCTGTCCTGAATCCCCGTTAAAGTCATTGTTGCGGATTGATCCAGAGCCATTGAACGTGCCCTAGCCTCGTCGAGGAAGATCTTCAAAGCCTGCGCGAGTTCCTCTCGATCAAGCGTAATCGGTCCAGTCAAAATGAGAGTGAGAGCTTTTAGTGACTTGTCAAACTCCGCCAGAGCGCGTACCAACATACCGGGTTCAAACGGCGGAAGCATCTGAGGTCTGTTGGCTCGACGAACTGCGGTATTTATGTGAGTCACTGATAGTTGTCCCATAGTAACTAGCCATTTACAGGTCATTTCGGGCCACACGGCAATCTCTAGACTCGAAGTATTTCTCATATCCCCAGGATGATTCTGTCGCACTGTAAAGATTTGGGAAAGAATAAACGAGAGTTGTTCAGGGTGAACAGTTGTTAATGATTGAGTCTTCACTGAGGGACCGAAATAATCCCCAACAGCCGTGTCGAAAGAGGTCGCATCCTTTGCCTTGGATGCCTTCTCCAATTCGTTCTTGAAAGCGTTCCACTTCTGAACTTCTTGCGCTGATTTGAGTCCAAAGGAGACAGACGGGTCACTGACGCCTGTAGATGACGAATTAACGCCACGTCCAATGGCGTCAATCAATAATCCGTCGCGTTGACGCTTAATAGATGTCCCTCTTATCGAATACGTCGATGATAGATCAAAGGCTTGGAGGGTATTTTCCTTGATCGCCAGTGCAATTCCTAATTTGGCGAAATATCCTACAAATCTCGTGACACTCCTCGAATCGTACTTCCCGAGCGACTTGTTAGCTGACAGTTCACGTAAGGCAATACTGCGCTGGATGGACGAGTAGTGCGTGTCGTACAAAGCGACAAGTGACTTTCCAGCACCAATCACAGAGTTTGATGAGATGCGCATGATAGAAGAAAATTCTTCATCAGCAAGGACCAAGCTCGAAGTGCACGATGGTGGATATTGCGACAGATCGTAATTGATATATCCTTGCCGGAATGACAAACCGAGTCCTGCGGATCCGGAGTGAAATGTCCAATGTAGCTGGTCGACGTCAGGTTGAGGTCCATCGAGTTTGGGCAGTTGTACACTTTCAACTTGTTGCAACTGATTTGAATATCCAATCGCAGTTCCAGTAGTCACCAAGAACATATGGACTTTGGCAGCCTCCACATCACTGGGAGGCTGGGAGACTAGCAAAAGAACTGGCGGAAAAGTGTTGACAGAGATCGAAACATCGCCCACTGCTAAAGCAGCAAGGTCGGGTCGCCTTCTGAATAATGTCCTCCTCGCATCATCATGGTCGACAAGAAAAGCAGCGGCGACTCCATTATCAAATCCAGACAGTTGCACACTCCATTTCTCAATTTCCAGATCAGATGTAAGTCTTCGTACTGTTCCATCTCTGTGTACTACGAGTACATCGAAAGAGTCGTTTGAAGAGCCGCTGTCGCTTGAAGATCCGGGAACAATGCTGACGAAAATGGCAGGGCTCTTTGAACCCTTTAGAGCGAATGAGGCAGACTTGATAACTGGCGCGGCGGTTGATCCTGCGACGACTTCTTCGAAAAAGCCTTTGACCTGGTTCTGTGGTCGTCCAATAGCACAGTAGCTATATCTTTTTACCGCCGAGGATTCCTTGTCTCTCAAACGGATAGAAATTGGGCAACAGGAAAACTCGGATTGCGGGGGAACGGCATACGACGTGACAAGTTTGGGATATTGCACCTGTTTCAAATTAGCAAATAAAAAGCACTTTGCCAGAAAGATAATCCCTCACATTGTAGATGTTGAGGCCTTCGCCGTCGACAGCAACAGCAATCTCATATCTCTTTCTCTTTTTCGACTCGGCCAACCTATAAACTTCACCGACGTTGGTTTTCCCAGTGGAAGATTGGAGCGGCCGAGGCAATTGAGTCAAGATTGAAGGCGGCGGAAGATCCATGATTGTCGTTTGCAACAAATGAACAGGTAAGACGAACCCCGCTGCTGTCTCCTTTCTGTTGCGTCGGAGATGCTCTCTTCTTCGTTCGAAAAAATAAAAATTCCCGGATTTGAGTTACGCCGGCCACTAGACCCACTTATCTAACACTAACCTAATTAGGTATAATGCGAAGAACACCTTTCCCAGCTCCACCTCCGTCGCGGTGACGCGCCTTCCGCTTCCACTTATCTGTTTTCGCGTTTGCCAATAACCATCTTCAATATTCGTCCATCCAGGTGGCCATTTGAGACCGCCAGCCTCCTATATGAAGAAAACCTATTTTTTTTCTATAATACCTACTATCTGTGAAACTTGACTCTCAGTCAGCCTTGGCCATATCTCAGCATGTACAAGCCCAATGTCTTCTACTGTTGCGCATAGGGTCATGGACCAGGGAGAACAGCAGAAAGTCCACCCTTTCTTCGGCAGCTGTGAGAACATACTTCAATCCAATTGAGGTCTTTTCTTCTCTAACATCGTGATACTTTAGTCATCAAAAAAATAGAAACGCAAGATCCAGGCTACTTACCTCCAGCGCACGAGACCACGACCGATCAATTAGCAGCTTCCACGCAAGCTCCTAGCCTGAACGCCCAGCAACTATACAATGGAGCAAATATTCAGGGTAACATCCTTGAGGAAGATCCAAATGCAGAACGGCGGAAACGGCTGAAGACATCTACACCAGAAGCGGCATCCAATAATGTCGAGGCTGAACAACCAACTCGAGTTCAGAGCGAGATTAAATCGATGCCTCCGGCTGATGGACCATTGACCAACAGACAGTTAACCCCGCCGAGAAAGTTGTTAAAACTGAACACCAATGGGAAATTGCTGAGCTCTCCGCCTGCTCAAACCCTTGAAAAAGACGCCAACAAAATTGTTCGGCAACGGCGAAATCCGACTCGTAAAGTGAATAATACTAAGAGGGTTGTTATCAAATATGAGAATAGAGCGACGACTGGTCGGAGAATCAACAACATCATCAGCGGAAAAGAACGGTATACTGCTCCTCAGAAGTCCGTTGCGCAAGTTTCTGCAGCAGTCAAGAAGGATACGAAACCCCCAAAAGCCACTCATCCTTTTTTCTTTTCGAAGAAACCGGCAGCCAAAGCTCCACCGGAGACCTCCCTAGCATCTACCGATCCATTGGGCCAGCAGATCCCTGCGAAAAATGATTCTAATATTCAATCTTCTGCGAAGAGCATGTTTTCTCAATCAACTTTTACCAAAATTCCCGAGCCAGCTCCGCCTATATGGCCTCCCAGAGACCTTGTTCACGTACGAGGGGTAGTACATGAATATAGCGACAATCTCGAAGAAGTCAACCTTCATCAGAAAAAAAGCAAGCAACGCGCTGTTCACATAGATGATGCCGAAAATATTCTACTTGATGTGTCAGAAAAGGCAGGGAATCAGATGCAATTCCAAGTATCAGAATCAAAAGAACCATTTCTTCGTGTTCCACTTCGATCTACCATCAGTGGACAAACGCTGCGAAAGAGTATGAAGAGCAAAGTTCTACACGGCATTGACTCTACCACACACGGGTCTGGATACCAAGGTGAAGAAGGGCGAGCTCATCCATGTATCGCTAAGCTTTACGCTTCTATTGCAACATCGACGACATCGTTTGATAACGGAATTTGCGACACCGTGCAATGGACACAGAAGTATAGCCCTAAATGTGCTGAAGATGTCCTTCAGTCCGGCCCTGAGGCTCGGATGTTACGGGACTGGCTCAAGGAGCTTGTAGTGTCTTCGGTGGAAACTGGGAACATGCCTAACTACCAGAACAAGAAAAAATCTTCAACAGGTCACAAGTCCAAAAGACGCAAGGTGGCTGACAAGCTTGATGGTTTCATTGTATCTAGTGAGGAAGAAGCGTCCGAAATGGATGAGCTTCAAGAATCTGAAGATGAGCTTGCTGGTGGCGTGACTGTTTCGTCGAAGCGTACTGTCATCCGAGTCGGCGATTCCATAGGCAACTTCAAAAAGGGAGAGAAAGGACGTTTGACTAATGCCGTCTTAATCAGCGGTCCGAACGGTTGTGGCAAGTCAGCGTCGGTCTATGCTGTCGCTAAGGAACTAGATTTCGAGGTCTTCGAAATTAACAGTGGTACTCGCCGTAGTGCTAGGGATATTCTAGAGCGTGTAGGTGATATGACGCAGAACCATCTGGTTCAGCTGGATGGAAAGGGTGATGATTCCGACACCAACGATCACCCTAACGGCCTTGTATTGCCCGATGCGAAACAAAATACAGTCAACATGTTCTTCAAATCAGCTGCTCCAAATAAAGCAAAGGACAATCGAAGCAATCCGAAAGGAGATATCAACAAAATTTGTCGGGAAGCTCCGACTAAGTCTTCTCGATCCCAGAAACAATCGCTGATACTCTTTGAAGAAGTTGATGTCTTGTTTGAAGAAGATAAACAATTTTGGGCTGGAATTTTGGCACTCATGGAACAGTCTAAGCGTCCTGTGATCATGACATGCACTGATGAAAGTCTTGTTCCGCTCCAAGACCTCTCTTTACATGCCATTCTTCGATACCACGCGCCACCTCCAAGTCTTGCCATCGACTACCTGTTACTTCTCGCTGCAAACGAGGGCCATATGCTGAGCCGCCAAGCTGTGAGCAGTCTCTACTCAGCCTCACAGCACGACTTGCGGAGGTCTATAGTGCAACTCGATTTCTGGTGTCAAATGGCTGTTGGCAGCCAAAAATCTGGAATCGATTGGATTCTGGACCGATGGCCATCAGGCTCTGATGTTGATGCGCATGGCAACAAACTCAAAGTGATTAGCCTACATACGTATCAATGCTACATGGGTTGGTTCAATCGGGATATGGGTCTAGTTGATAAGAGTCTGACCAAGGACTCTGAACTGTTGCTTGAAGGTTTGAACTGGTGGCAGCTTGATTTAGATACGGATGATGAAGATGGGTGGTGGTCTAATTATCTTTCTCGCTCTCGCGAGTATCAAAGGCGCATTGACTCATTACAGGACGTAATGGCGATGGCTGAAAGCCATAGTGCCTTGGATGCACTTTCCTGCGACTGGTCATTAGACCAGAAAAAGGTGAATACCAAGCTCGAATCCAGATAACAGCTGTGCGCTAACATTCTCAGGATAACCTCGATACCACTATTTACAAAATTTCCGAAAAAGAGAAGGCCAACTATCAGGAACACTATCCAATACTAGTTGCGAACCGCAAGCCTGACTATACCGGTCTTTCTTCTGATATTGGATCGACAGCATATGCTTTAATGCGACGCATAACAAAAAATGCCAATTCATTGCAAGATGACTCTTTGACGAGTGATCGTGTTCTAGCTAAACAATCCGAAAGCAAATCTGTCTCATTTTCGCCTACAGCCTATTTCTATGCATTTGAACCGATAATGCGAGCCTCTGATCTAGTTCCGCAAGCTGTCGGTCGTCTAGCCCCATCGTTCGAGCGAGTGTCTGTGGTAGCTGCAGACATAGCTCCATACATTCGTTCTATAGCGGCATATGATCTACGACTTGAGCGCTATCGGGATGAACTGAGTGGAGTTTCGTCACAAGGGTCAACAAAAAGAAAGGCGCGAACCACGAGAGCTAGTCGAGCCGCGCTCGAGGGAGGAAGCAAATCGCGGACTCGCAGAGAAAGATGGTTTCCAAACGAAGTGAACCCTAAGCGGATCATGGCGACTGGTTGCAAGGCTTGGGAAGACGCACTTGCTCAAAGAGATCATCTCAACATTTTTCCAGCTCTGTCCAGTAGCGAAAACACCAATACGAACTTGGAGAGTTCCCAAAGCACGGATGGTGAGGGCGAGAACAGGCCAATGGAACAACTGCTGAAATGAGGGGAAACTCGGAAACTCCGCTGAATCGCATTTGAAGTATAAACATATAGATGTATAACTTATGTGTGTAGTATCTACGTTGACACATTGAAATGGTTTCTGAAGCTATATTATTACATTAATAGAAAAATAAAGTTTAAAGAACGGAAGATGATAGAACGCAGACCTGTCAGATCCTTATAGTCTTCTCATCAGCTAGAGGTGTAGTATAGATGATCAATAAAGCCTTTCAGTGCGTGTCCGTTCTTGTATGTTCTATCGCTGCCAACTGCTTGGGCAGGATGTAACGCGAGTCCAGGCCGCGAATGACAGACCGCGTCAAGGCGCCCAGGAACGCCAAGGCGCTAGCAGATTGACAAGTCTCGGTCCGTAGTGGATACCAACTAGTCCTATCTGAGGCAAAGTGTAATCTCAATCTTTCACTAGTACCGCGGCACTGCCTCAGTCCGGTTACTTCGGTAATCTATCATGGCGTTCTGGCTCGTAACGAAGAATGAAGTCACATGACCTCGCTGCCCTGATTTGCTCGTCCTTCGAGCATTGGGCATTCGTCACGTGGAGCCCTCTGTTATTGCTGCAGTTCCCCCCCGTTTAATGACCAAGACTGTCCTTTGTCTTGACTATTCTGCCTCATCAGTGATCGCAGGGATATGTCTGACGCTTGACTCAGCGGTGCTTTATACTCAAGTTTGACGTTCTCCGGGGGTTTCCTTGATACCGGTGCCACACAATCCATCACACCACTGAGCCCAGGCACAGTGCGCTTACCCCGACTAACCTCACGAAAGACTTTGTCTATCCAGACATCTTCGCGCATTTGAACGACTCATGTCTATTTGCAGTCGTCCCTTGCTTCCCGATATTGATTACACGTGCGCGTTCCAAACCCAAAGAGCGGCCGGCATCAACTGCCACACCATCGCCTGTTTCACATTACGCTTCGCTTTCTAACTAGTTTCATCGGCACCTTTAGCGGATCAGCAACCACAACGGCTTGTTAGAATCTTGTTCTGTTTTCGTTGAAGCTTCATTTAAGTTCCAATATTTGCCGGTCTACCTCTTGGGTTTGCGCCTTATCATTCTTGTTGTGAATCTGGAACCATTAGGAACGCCGCGCTCGCGGCTCGATATCATTCCAGTTCAGATATTCTATATGCAAAGTAATACAGTGATACGTCGGATCGCCGATCGTTCACAAAAATGTCGTTAATGAAAACTCGTTTCCATGATGATTCGGATGCGGACGACGAGTACGAGCGCAGCCTGGCATCTCCGGTACTACCCACGGACTCTGAGATATCACCCACCGATTCAGACTCGATGTCTACCGAACATACACCTACAACATACGGAAATATGGGGGATGAGCGTGGCTCTGTACGATCAACAATAAGCGATTGGACGGCGGAGGAATGTGCAGATTTCGTGGTCGGGCTAGGTTTACGGCAGTATCGGACGGCTTTCATAGGTTTGTGACTTTGTCTCAGACTCGGTACTTCTTTTTCAGCTGACAGGATGACGTGCAGAGAACGAAATAGTCGGTGAAGCTTTGATAGCTCTCAAGCATGAGGAATTAAAAGAAATGGGTATTTCTAGTGCCGGGCACAGATTAACAATACTGAAGAGCGTCTACGAGACAAAAGTGAAACAGGGAGTTGCTATCGATCCAGATCACTATGTTGCGCCCTGTGAGTGGCAACTGTTCTGAAATAATCAATGGAGATCCAACTGACAAGCTGTAGCCGCCGACCACAATTTACATGAATCGGCTACATACGGAGATATCACGCGTTTGGCGCAGACGATACGGGCACGGGACGAAAGGCTCAGCGTTGTCGAGGCGGAATTGAGACGAGTATCAGAGGATTACCGAAGATTGCGAGAAGAACTTCTTCCTATCTTCAAGTTAGCTAAAGATCGCTCGCAACCATTACCCTACCAACCTCCTCCCGTTCAGTCTGCGTCGACGTCGAGCCCAGATATATATCACGACACATCATCCATTATATCGCCAGGCAATCTTCGCAATGAGCCTTCAGCACTGGGTAGGTCGCTTTCCAGAAGAGTCTACAATGGAGGCACAACCCCCAAAAGCAGCAATTCCCCCACACATATACCACCATCGATCCATGAAGGCCGCCCTTACAACGACGGTACTAACATCGACCCTTCTGCGGCAGCTATGGCGGCGTCTACACATCTGACGGCATCGATGAACGGCGGCGCTCAGAACTCGCCCGGAATACCATCGCCAACATCACCCGGACAATTCGGACAGCAACAACAGACCCTTGGCCCTCGCTCGTACGTCAGAGATAACAACAAGAGCTCCGCAGCCTCAATTCGACAGGGATATGAGCATGAAGAAGCACCTCAACCGAACCCGACACCAGTACCAACACCAACACCCAGCGCAAGCTCACGATCCGAATCAAGAAACACAGACTCCACAGCCCCGAGCGTCGAAATTTTTAAGTCGTTTAGGGTCTCAATGGACGACCCATGCCACAAAGTGCTACCCGCCGCTCTGAAGAAATACAATATAAACGCCGATTGGCGACAATATGCTCTATATATCGTATATGGTGACCAAGAGAGGTGCTTGGCGCTGGACGAGAAACCTCTGATCCTTTTCAAACAATTAGACAGAGAAGGACGGAAACCGATGTTTATGCTTCGCAAGTCTGCACCAACTGATGGCTCGACACCGTCGTATCCTGGATCCGTGGGTTCGGCACCGAACAGTGCTGTATTTGATGGGAAGAATAAGAGTACGGTGCCTGGTGGTGTTTTGTGAGAGTCTTGATGTTGTTTTTCTTCTTTTCTTTGGATAGATATGATGATGAAGTGTAGAATACTTTTTGTGTGACGTCTGATTGTCTATCTATTATTTATTATTCAATCTACATTTGCATTTGCATTTACTTGAGTGATATCCATGATATACCCTTTGCCATCGTCAAGAGTTCTATATAACGAGAAGAATTTCTCAACCAAATGGAATTGAATGGCTATGTACCAACATTTGAGGTTTTTTCCAAGTCGTCAAGCAGCAATATCAACATTTCTAAAGCAAATCATTATAGATCTCTCCAAAAAAAAAACACGGAAGTGAACAAAAATCAGAGCAAGAAATCGGACAGACGCTACTTCTCAATTGGCTGGATAATCGATCAGTCCAGACAGCAGCATGCAAAACTATGTATAGATATAGTATTTAAACAATATGTATGTACCGTGGAAGCAAATCGTATGTATAGAATGCAAAAAATAAGGTATGAGAAGACAAAATCGTCACTACGCATCATTCAAGCAATTTTGATCGCTCAATTTCTTCCACGTTCTCCACCCCAAGAGATTCTATGCCGATTGCCGTGCCCGTATGTGCTCCTACCATTGCCGTTACTAGACTCCGACGTCCCGCTGGTCACGCGAGACGGGCGAGTACCATCTGCAAATTGAATTGAGCTTCGAACATTGCGTGACTCATCTACATCGTCATCCTCCTCTTCGTTGACTGAAGGCTCCCGAACGACGGCAGCATTCGGTCTACGCGGTAGTCCAGCGAGTTCAGCTTCTTCGTCATCGTTCGCTTCGTCTATATCTTCGATTTCGCCCAGAGCGGCGAGACGCCGTTTTCGTTCTGCGGGCGTTTCGCTGGTGTCGTCGGGATTGCGCTGTGTAACACGTGCGGCAATACCAGAGGCGGCTTTCCGGACAGATGGTGGAATACGTTCTGTGCCGTCATCTTCGGAGTCACCTTCATCTTCTTCAATCTGGCGAGCAGGCTCGTCTTCTGCCACAAGTCGACGACGTCGTTCTTGGGCGTTACCTGAGAACTGTGCTAATGCGCCTGCAACATCATGTGTTGGAATATCACGGGGCGAATCAGAATCGCTACCGCTTTCCACGTCAGAATCATCATCAGACACAGGGTCTCCAAGCATGGTTGTAGGATATGTTTGGGTCTCGGATTCTTGCATAGCCTTCTCTTCAATTTTATCCTGTAGAGCAGCCTCCTGACGAGCAACTTCCTTGACAACTTGTGGTGCATCGGACTTCTCAACAAAGTTGCGGCGTGCCTTTGGATCTAGTTTGCTGATTTCCTTGATAAAGTCCTGCTTGCTCATCCGCCTTCCCTTTACGCCCACTCCCTGGCTTTCAAGAGCAGGATCATGAGCAACAGTGAATCGCAAACCGTCATCCATATCAAGGTCATCTTTACGCCCAGCTTTCTGGGCACCAGCCTTAGATGACTCCCCTTCTTTCTTTCCAACCCAAGTACCCATTCTGGTAAGACCGCGCCGTACCTGGGACTCAGCAGCTTGGGCTGCCACGGCGTCTTCAGTCTTGCCGGCAGAAGGAATAGTGTACTTCTTGATAACTTCACCATCTTCGTCCTCAACAATAATGGTATCGCCAAACTGATAAGCATGCGCAGATTGGCGAGGCGGCTTTACATGTTTGGCAGTAGATGGCTCTTCTTCAGCAGATGGCTGTTTTCCCCAGCCGGTCCAGTTACCAAAGCGTTTTCTAAAGGTGCGGTATGGATGGCCAACCGCCTCTTCGACTTCATTTCGGATTTCCTCCCCTTCATTCTTCTCGTGCGGTCGAGTCCTTGACTTGGCGTACTCGCCAGACTTGTCGGCTTGAAGTTTTTTGTGTTCCTCCAAGATATGTCGTCGCTGTTCATCTGCGGACTCGTGCGTGATATCTTCAGTTCGTAAGACATTTCCTTCCTCGTCCTCAATAATCATCTTGTCACCTTCTTGGTAGACCTCAATATCTGGTTCCCGACCATATCTATCGCGCTCTGCTCGTGGCGGCGAGCCTTCTCGTTCTATCCGATCCCGCTCTTGACGCTCATCCTCAGTGGGCGGCGACGGTTGTTCGGGAGGCGTACCCTTCTCTTCAGCAGGAGACGTGGCTTCTGGACGCCTTGCGGGCATAATGGCTGACTGACTGATAGGTCCTCCAGCGTTTGTCATTCGCTTGCGTCGCCTCTTTGGTCGTAGACTCTGTGACCGACGACCTTCCTCATCTCCTTCCTTTACACGACGAAGGAAATTTCCAGGTACACCTATCGGTGGCAACATTCCAGGAGGATATTCCGCAGCCGGTTCGTTTGAAGCTTCGGAGTCTGCCTTTCTTAACGATAAAGAGCTTTTTGACATGGACTGAACTCGGGGAAGGCGATTCATCCAGGAAGGGCCCTCGTCGTTTGCCGTAGTATACGACAGTGTAATGGTCAAAGTATTGATGCGTTTACCAAGAGTAAACACAGCAATAGAAGATCCATGCACAACAATAGATGCAATGACAAGGAAAGTGGTGATTGGCCAAATCAGCTGCACAAGTAGATAGTTTTCTTGACCGGGGCCAGGCATATCAGACTGCGCCAAAGGTTCCGTGCTGTCATTTTCGAGTTCTGCTCGTGCTAGAATAGCAGCAAATATTGCACCAACACCTATCGGACCAAAATGGCCAGCAAATAGGGCTTCTCGCCAGGTTTTTACGTCCGGTATGATCGGTTTCAAGACCATCATAATTGGGATACGTCGGAAAAAGATGACGAGTATTGCAATCACAACTAGTCTCCAAGGAACCATTCCAAGCTCAGGCATGTTATAAGACTTCCAGGGAATAATAGAACCGAAATAGACAAAATATGCCAAGTTGAGAAGCAAGTCGATAACGTTAGAAACATGCGATTCTTCGGTTTTGGCGGTAAACCAACCGTCGTTGCTGAATCCGACTCCAGCGGCGAAACCAATCAGGAGGTCATCCATACCGAGAGTGCTCCCTGAGCCGGCACAAAAGAGTGCAAGAACGAAGTAGAAGACCAAGAAACTCTCTCGGTCAATCAGATTTTTCTTTTCTGCGTATTTGATCAGATGACGAGCAATATAGCCAACAAGGAAACCATACACGGCGCCTGCTATACATTCATAAAGAATGGTATTGCAAATCCAATGTAGGGCAACTTGGTTAGCGTTGTTTTTATATTTGATAATGCTCAAAGCAAGGTAAATGAAAGGAAAAGCCATTCCATCGTTACATCCAGACTCGGCGGAAAGCAAATCTCGCAAATGTTTGGGCACTCGTTTGGCAAATTTGCCTTTACCGACAACCGAAGATGCCAAAACAGGATCGGTGGCAGTGACACATGCTGCGCATGCCAGGCTTTCAAGCCAGGATAGAGGGGGAATCAGCCACCAGATAAAAAGACTAGTTGCAAAGAAACCCCACGTCATGACCGGAACAAGGAGTAAAAAAACGGAGCGCCAGTGCCTCTCCATGTAATACTTCGGCAATTCTACTCCCACGGCAAAACATTGCACGACCAAGACGATGCGCGAACATTCGAGGGTTATCTTGTCGACATTTCCCCAAGAGTCCGGGTTGAACAGGTTGGCGGCATACGGGCCGAATATGATACCGCAGAGGGTAGCGACTGTAGCCTCGCCAATGTAGAGCTTCTCCTTCACGAACAGCGAACACAGCATAAAAAGACTGGTGAAGCCTCCCAAGATGATGTAAGCCCAATGGGGCTTGTCTACCGATAGTTGATCCCACGCCATATTGTCTGTCTGATCTACCTAGAATTCAGAAGACGATAACAGCGCAGATGTTCCGATTACCGCTGGAAGACCGCCCGAATGAATGTCGAGTCCTTTGAATCACTTGTATGCGGATTTATCCGGCTTGACAGTGACGAGTTCCAAGTTTCGGCGTGACCTCCGTTTCCCGTTGGGTCTCTTATTCATATCTGTAGCTCGCGGCCACGATTATGACGACAAGTATTGATACGTGCTGCGTACACGACAGGAATTAGCGAGAGAAATGGCCCGAAGAGAAGAGGATACTGCGGAATTATGAGCAATGACGCGCTGGGGCCTCGGGAAGACAAGGGCTTGGAAGAGGGAAGCCTACCGGATTGGACAGTTTAACACGCAAGTGCCAATGTGCGTATCAACGAGTGAAGACTTTTCTCAGGCGTTTTGTCGCGTGGAAGTTGGAATCCTGGAGTCTTGGAGTTCTTGGAGTTCTTGGTCTCAGTCGGAGTGGGGCGTGCGAGTGATAGGCCCAGAGATAACCATGCGTAGCTGATTACGAAAACTCGCGAGCAGCACGATGCATGATACTGCAGACGGACAATTGTTCGTGCGCACTTTGGTCGTAGAGAGAGCAAGAGAACCCGAAGTGCGTAGGACAGTTGTATCCAGAGTGGAAGAAGATATACCAGCATGGAAGGAAAGAAGGCAGAGAGAAGACAATGACGATCCAACAAGAAAACTTCGGTGCAGCCAAGCCTTGGCGGGTCCTTCGATGCGCCACCCGATGATGCTGAACACCCGCGACATCGTGAGTATGCTCTTATTTATATTTGTATTCTCATGCTGGAGTATTTGTGTCGGGCAACGGAAGCAGCCTGTTTGTTTGCTTTTTCCGCATACACCGCCAGTAGTCTAGACTGTGCGCTGTCTACAGATACGTACTACTGTCCGGAGGATGGCATTTACTGCAAGCGGGCGGAGGCCGGGGCTAGCCCGCCAAGAGCGGAGCTTTCAAAACATAAACATTCTCCTATTCTCCTCCATTGGCTACATTCAGTCGTTTACAGCAGAATAGGAAAGAAATCAACGCCCAGACAGTGACAATAATCGAGTCCCAAAATCCCCGAGTATAGACTATGTACACATGACTGCGCAGTCCAGACAGAACCAAGACCCATTCGTTCCCGGACTATATACGCAGAGTTCGTACGACGTCGCTTGTATGTGGTGGCTAGAACCACGCCCACGCTCAAGCCGATGCCTAGGTTCCAGCGAACGCCCTTGCATGGCCACGAGTGGCTTTGGTGGTTACACCATATCCGGGCATTTCGGGGTTTTAGCATGGCCGCCACGCGCTAGAAATCCTCATAAGAACCGCCGTGGTACATGCCTTTTCTGTGCAAGAGCATCCTATGTTGTAGCATGAAGCTACAGTCTGATCAATTAGTTAAGTGAGTTTTATAGAAGGGATTGTGATGTTTGTCAGTCGACATTCGACTGATCGGCTACTCGATATATCGCCTGCATAGCCCCGACTAAAGAACGAACTTATCTTCACCGTCTTCCGACTTTCTAATCAGGACTGGAACAGAGGCCTACGACGTACGTATCCAAAAAGGGAAAGCGATATGTCAACTTTTTGCAGAATATTCCGAAATCATGGTAATTCGAAATATCATTGCGGCTACAGCGGCTACGTCTATATGATCTTGGGGCTGCTTACCTGCATATTACGTGCTGCAAGCAAAACGCCTGTTGCAAATTCTGCCTCCCGTTAACAAGCTGAATCGCTGCTGCAATCTTGATTGGTATATCCTTGCAGTCGGATGTCTCGTGCTCTGCAAATTTGACGTCTGGCCGGTCCATAAGGCCGCATTATTGTTGTGGCATCCCGGGGCGTGCCCTAGGATTACAGTCTACTCCGCAGATCGGCGACATCCCTACCCAAAGCTAGTCTAGACTCGCTAGTGAGATGAAAATGACCATAGGCGTAAAAGCCGCAGCCATTGTGGCCTCTCGAACTTGAGCCGTACGCTAATATCAACCAGTCTTGTTCGCTAGTGATCTACGAGACAGAAGATCGCGCTGTGCCGAAGCGCAATGAACGTGGATGGTTTAGGCACCAAATCAATCGATATCCATTTCGTACTACAAGTTTAAAATTCATGCTTACAATTCGTATAGAACGAATTTCCAAGTGTCCAGTTGGCTAGCAATTAACCTTAAGCTCAAAGCATTGCCGAGTGTGTTTCTCTCATCGGCCACTCTGTTCGGGAGCATTTTACATTTCCACAAACAGTGGTATATATTCAATTTCGGAGGGTAGGCGACGATCTCTGTTACGGTATCATACGAGAAGATATATTCCCATGATATTTTCCACTGCCTCTTCATCCTACTCCTGACAATTCTTAGCTCAGCTAAGGCTCGCTGATGAGTTGCTTGAAACTTGTCACCCCGTTCGTGACGATTTTACCTGCAATTATAAGCAATGACTCTTGAAAGTCTTGTCTGGGTGAAGGCCTGATGTTTGTTACGAAAGAGTTAGATCGGAGACCAACATGGCGATCAAAAGTAGTACGGTTGTAGAGACCTATAAGTCCATCAATTTAGTGTTCGTGCCGGGACCCCGTGGGCAGCTATGGTGTTTAATACCACTCTTGCAGGCATTGACCTGCCTGGGGCTCTCTACGCCTCATATCCCGAGCAGATGTTTGATGATGACTACATGTGTAACAAGAGTAAGAATACCTAAGTACGCAGGTATAAAGCATATAGTCATCTATGTTTAAACGTATATCCATGGATACCTCTAGGGGCTTTTCCATACAATTACTTTCATTTTCACAAATCAAATGCATCAATCGAGCAAGGCCCACTCCGTTTTAAGGCGAACCGAAAAAAGAAAATAAAACCGTGGGTGAGGTATTGCGTAGTCAATAGTCAATTGCTTCCAAGGTTGTATCAAGTAGAGATCTAGGCGATATGCCAGCGTTTCTTTTCCCGGAAATTGGATTTTTCAAAGGCCAAATTAGCATAATGACTCTTCCCTGATTATGCTGGGATTCCGGTAAAACAAGTGAATGGCCCAGCATGAAGAAGGACCGGTAGGTTCGATGTTTAATTGATGTACGTGCAGTTACCCTTACGTGAGCATGAAACACATGTACAAACCCTAAGTCGCCGCGTGACCTTCACTCATCCCGGGTTTGTAGATGAGAGCAAATGGAAGCAGATCACCAAGAGTTATATTGGTCAGAATCTTGCACACTCTCGAAGACTTGATCCGCATGAAATATGGCGTTGGCAACAAGACTGAGCCATGGTACATAGCTGTCCAGTGCAGCTGTAATAATGCGCTCCACGCACTCGGACTGGGCAGATGAGGATATCTCGACGCTCGAAGAGATGATCCTCAAAGTCTCTTACTCTCTTGCTTCTCAGACCACGGCATTTGCGACACAGGAGTATCCTTTGTTAGTGATGATACCGACCCATAAGTACTAAAAGTCTATGACGGAGCTGACGAGATGTGTATTCTAGTGTCGCCAAGAGGGGACCAAGCGAAGAAAAAGCTATTGTCGTCTTTGGCGTATTCATAGATAACGCGACAATGTACCACCAAGGACTTGATCTATGTCAAACTTTCGCTTGGTCATTAGGGTTACAATAGGATAGCGTATGATGATGTGGGCCGAGTCTACGAGAATGTGACAAACCACTTAGGTCCAAACACACGTATTTCAATCACAACTGCTCCACGTACAAGGACATAAGAATGTTTCTCTCATCCAAAAAGAGGAAGCGTAAAGCTCCCAACGACTTCACTAGCGTCGTACTAAGTATGCCTCGATAACAAAGAAAAAAAGTAAGACGCTTTGATTCCAATGCCAATTGGCATCTGGCCTGGTATGAAAACAATGAGCAGGCAATAATGACAGCGAGCGAAAGAGCAAATATGTATCCAGTGGCAATCAAACAAGCAATAGCAATGATGAAACAAAAACAAGCCTGCAACGTGAAAGGAAGCAAGAGAACCAAAAAAGACCAATGTGAAGCGTGGTATATGTATGTATGTATGCATCAAGCAGCGGTATGGCCCTTTCACACATCGTGTTATTATCAGTCCCCGATATTAGCCTGATACAAATTCCAGGTGGTAGCTACTCCCCATTGGGCATTCCTTCCACCTCTTCACTCAATCCTCGCCAGTTGTCGGCCTGCAGTTCTGCATATTTGACTCGCTCTTGACTCCAGTCTTGGTGCAGGCGGCTGATGTGGTATTGGCTGTGTTGGAAGTAGAGAAGCTCGTCACGAATGCATTCTTTGATGAAGACGCCGCGAGCATGTTGCTGTACAATAGATTCCTTGTCCTATTCCACAAAATTAGTTTTATCGATTTCCAAAAGAAACAGAGGGATTATTGCACACCTTGAATATAGACTCTTCAATCTTCTCAATCTCGCCTGGCTTAGCCATCCCTTGCGGACGACTCCTCATATCCTGTAATTTCTTCTCATTGGCCTCGATGCGTTTCTCAAGTTGAGGAATGTTATCCTTGGCGAAGCGATCTCTCCTATCGAACATATCCCGCATGCTAACGACGCAGTCTCGTTGCTGTTTAAGGTCTTCCAGTACACCATCAGTCCAGGCTCGTGCTTCGTCTTCTAGCAGACTTTGACTTGCGGAAAGATGTCTTGCGGTTGCATTAATTCCCTCGTTCAGTAGTGGCACGTCGTTCGTGTCCACAGCATAGGTACTTTTGGTTGCTTCGGTCAGAGACTGTAGGGCTAAAGAGAATCGGAGATGGTCTGCAGCTAATCCCTCGTTACGCTTTGCCAATCGTTCGAGTAATGCACAAAGGTTGATAAATATTTCAGCCGAGCGCTTGACGCCCGAACGCACAGTATCAAATGTCTCGTTTAGTGTCGCTGGTAATGAGTCCTCAAGGTCAGGAGGCAGAGCTTTGCCTGCGAACTCTTCCTGGACAGAGATTGTCGCTTGCTTGCGCCATACCGATAGTTCCTGAAATAAAATAAGCAAGACGTATAAGTGCATGTATTCGACACTAGCTCACCGTAGGAACAGTTAAAAACATAACCACCAATTGCTCCTGATTCAAGACAGGGTGTCGCACAAGTGCATTTGTAAACCGAACAAGCCCACGACGGCGCTTTTCAAGAAACGAATTTGAGTCCGCTGAAAGATGAGTACCATTGACTTTGATCAGAAAAACGAACGGTGAGCTGAATTTTAGGTTATGGTTACAAGATTTCTGGACGTACCTGCAACTCTCTTGGGAGGAAGAAGTGGCAATTGCCTGAATGGATATCGTTTTTGTAGACAGTCAAGTAACCAGACAAAGTCGCTGTAACGTCTTACTACGGAGCTTCCTCGACGTGCGGACTTGACTTCGTAATTGCGGTGTTGAAACATGAACAGGCCCTCTTTTTCCGGTAATAGTGTAACGGTCACGGTCTCCTCAGCTCCAGGACCGGTCATCCGACCACCTCCCAGAGACCGACTTTGCGGGTCAAGGCTATCTTGTCCATTGCCCGGCTTTGGAAAAGCTGCGAACCCTGGTTGAGCGGCTGCGCCGAACGGGGGAGCTGTTTGAGACGTATTGTTATAGTCACCCCAACCTGACCCTAAGCTGCTAGGGGGACCCTGTCCATTCGATTGTGATGTATTCTGCGACTCGCTTGCGACTGCGGTAGAACTAGTAGCACTCCAACCATTGGTAGCCGAACGGACACTGCTGAATCCATTAAGTGAGGGCTCATTGGAAGGATTAGAGGTATGTTGATGACCGCGATGAAGGTCCGGACTACCCCAAGGATCTGCTTCTGCTGCGCCAAAGGAGGTCTGTCGTGGTCGTGCGTTAACGGGCTGTTGTGGTTCTGGCCGTGGCGTCTCTTCTTGCTGCTGTGTCTGGGGCGCGGCGGAGGGAGGCTCTTCAGTATGGCGAAGGTCTTCTAGATACGATATTTTCGGCTGAGGTAGTTCTAATCCCGATTAGCAAATCTGACCACATACGCATATATTGCCCTGACACCAAACATACTATTCCGTCGTTCATCCACGGCATCAAATGTAATGTCCTCGCCTTCCTGAGCCAAACCTATCAAAGCTAATAGGACATTGAATTCATTCCGCCCTAGCCCATCAGATGACGTTTCCTGACCCCCAGGAAGCACCAAATTGAGGATCTTAGCCTGATCAGCCGCAGTCAATCTACTGCTTGACAGGATCTGTCGAATTGTGGTAAGCCCGACGCCAGCCCCATTTCGACCGCTTGCATCCAGAACCAATTCAAAGGCATCTGTATAACTGTCGGGTACATCAGACCCAGGAAGAAGAGTTTTGACGTAGTTCTGGCGTCCGCCTCGTTTTGGGGTGGGCATATTCCATGGCGAGTCGCTGCCATGGCTATCGTGCGCAAAGAGAGCTGATCCGGACTGGCTGTGCGGCTCGTCGTCGAACAGAGGCGATTTAGATAATCGCGAGGGATTGACTTCTGCGGGAGCCTCGTCGGGCGACGTGCCAAACAGAGACATGTTGGCTGGGGTTGAGTGCTGTGCTGGGGTATTCTTGACTGTTGATCAGAGAGTCTGCCTGCGTCACCGGTGGAGGCAGGATTCCGTCGCAGCTCGCGACTGATCGTAACGCGCAATGTGATCGTCCGGGCGGTTTCTGTAAGATCGGGGGTAGATGAGTACGCAAAGCACAATGACTTGTAAGTAAATCTATACGTACATGGTATGGCCTGGACACTTGCAGGAGCTCTTTGTACTGATAGCTGTGACAGGTCTGAGTGAGGAGCGAGTGGGACAGCGCGGGTTGGCAGGCTGGCAGCGCTAGGACCACGTCAGGCTATATAGATAAGACTTAACTAACTAAGAGCTATGCTTCCAACTTGCTTTGGTTATGTTACGTATTTATCTGGTAAGCTAGCTCTTCTCGAGTCTCGCAATTGACAATGGCAAAGAAAGATGACGCCATTGCTTCGAGGTCTACATATTACAAGGGCAGTAGGAATAAACTGTAGTGTTCCGCATGTACAACAACAGTTCGGACGCATTATGGGACGACAGTGGGAGACAATGGAGAAAATGTTAGGAAAGCTAGCTTAATGATCAATCTGTATCAAATTATCAAGACTGAAAGGAAGCTCGTGGTTCTCTTTTAGACGAGGCATACCCTAAGTGACGCTGACTAGCCGCCGAGCGGAACCTCCAAATCTCTGTCTCTTCAAACAACTTCTACTTCTGAAATCGGATGTACCGAGTTTGAAACGATGCGGCAATATTGCAGAAGCACATTTATTTTGATGATATAGAAAGGAAAGAAAGGAAAAAGTTTGCTATCGCCACCGGACTGCCGAGCTACACCTCAGTCGGGTCCGATTCCGCATTGCGAGCCATTGCAACGGGTCTCTCCCCCCGCGCTTCGTCCTTTCTTTGCGGTCTTTGGAATACATAACATACAATATTACACGAAGCAGAAAGTTTTCCGGGGGACAAATCTGAAATAATACCACCACAATCATGCCGAGCGAAACCACTCCCGACACCGTCGAGTCCGAAATTTATGACAACCTCCTCTCCGAATCTTCCACAACCCTCGACGATCTCCATGCCAACCTCCTCTTCTCCCTCCAACGCGCCGGCTGGGCCGAGCGTGTCCAATCCCTATCCCTAGAGCTTTTGCGCGCAGGTCGCTGTACACATTTCGATGACATGGTCGACGTTGTCGTTACGCTTGCTACGGGTCAGACGCACCCCGTTGTACCGGAGGCCAACAGCAGTACGAATGGTCATGATAAAGGCAGCGCCGTGAATGGCGCTGGTAATGCGACGAACTCGGAGTCTTTTTTTAGGGACATCGATGTGCGGATACCGAAGGAGATTGTGGAACAGGGGGTCAGATCGCTGAAGGATTCGTTAAGATCATTTGCTACGATTGAGGATGATGATGACGACGGGCCTGAACTGCACGACGAAAAAGAGCTAACGAATGGCAAAGCTACAAAGTCCGAGAAGAAGAGTAAATTGAGCAGCAACAAAGACTCGACCGGCAATGGCAATCCGAGCCCGACGAAGAATGCGGTTGGAGGCAAGGATAAGAAATATAAATCTGGGAAAGATGCCAAATAAGAGACGGGTAGAAGAGCGATGGGCTTATTTTGATGTTTCATCTACAGGAGTTTACCAGGCATTCATTGATGGCGGAGTTTGCGTCTTCGATATCTTCTGAATTAGCGCGTTAGAAACTTTATGGGTGTCTGTTTTCAGGCTGTTTCGTTAATCTTGACTTTTAGCTATTGGAAGGCGTCAGAGTTGGACATGTACAACAACATATGCATACAATCTACTATGAATCGACATTCTATGGATTGATTGTGAAATCGTCTCTATTTCAAGCACCCTAAGATGTATAAAATACAAAAAAAAGCAGAGCAAATACATAGGAGACGGCATTGGAAATAGATAATAAAGTCTCCTCACATTTAGTCAATTCTAGTCTGCTTGGTCTTGTCTTTCATTAGATTATCTTGATCTCGAAGAGAAGTAGAGAGCACGCCAATACTTCCCGAGAGACGACAATCAAGCCTCAACACGAACTAGTCAACTTGAGAAAACAAAAGGGGTAATTCGCAGTACGTAAGAATAATATTCGTCACCATAAGAGCCGTGATGTATTTAGCAGCCAAACTCTTAATCATACAGGCTGTCGTCATTGCCTGCATCGCCGAATCCATTCTGCGCAGCATCACCAGCTGTAACCTCCTCAGCCGAGGGGAAACGGAAGAAAGCACTGCCACCCGAGTTCTTCATGCTCTGAGCAAATGCCTCATATCGGCGAATCTCAACATCGCTAACAGATTTGCGAGCAGATGCCATGGCTTCTTCGAAGTGAGCACGGGTAAGTTCGGGAACTGGGTCCTCGCCCTCCACTTCTTCCATTTCAATATCTTCGCCGGCAGCTTCACGCTCCCGTTGGCGTTCAATATCATGAGCAATGGACTGCTTGATGGCAAGCTTGACGGCACGCTGGGTCACGAAACCGAGATCGGCACCGGAGAAGCCATGCGTCTTGCTGGCAATGAAAGCAAGATCCACGTCAGGAGCGACAGGAGTTTTACGAAGCTGAGCCCTGAGGATACCTTCACGAGAAGCTTGGTCTGGAAGAGGAACGTAGACAAGAGTATCAAGACGACCAGGTCGGCAAAGTGCAGGGTCGAGTTGTTCGGGTCGATTGGTTGCGCCAATGACGAAAACATTCTTCTTCGAGGTCATACCGTCCATTTCTACTTTCTGTTAGTTTACGCCAACACTGTGAAAACCCATAGAATACTTACCAGTCAAAAGCTGGTTGACTACACGGTCGGATGCACCGCCAGCATCTCCAACAGAACCACCACGTGCCTTAGCAATGGAATCCAGCTCATCCAAGAACACAACACAAGGAGCAGCGGCGCGAGCCTTGTCGAAGATATCACGAATGTTGCTCTCGGATTCACCGAACCACATACTAAGCAACTCAGGACCCTTCACGGAAATAAAGTTGGCAGAACACTCGTTGGCAACGGCCTTGGCAAGCATAGTTTTACCGGTACCAGGAGGACCATAGAAGAGAACACCACGTGAAGGGGAGAGACCAAACTTGAGGAACTTTTCGGGGTGCTCGACAGGGTATTGGACGCTCTCGATAAGCTCCTTCTTGACCTCCTCCAAACCACCGATATCTTCCCAGCGAACGTTGGGTACCTCCACGACAGCGACTTCGCGAAGAGCGGATGGGTTGGAAACACCGAGAGCAAATCGGAAGTTCTCCATGGTAACACCGAGAGAGTCGAGGACTTCGGCATCAATGGTATCCTCGTCGAGGTCGATGAGGTCCATCTTCTCACGAATTTGCTGCATTGCAGCCTCTGAGCAGAGAGAGGCAATATCGGAACCAACATAACCGTGAGTCTCGGCAGCAATAGCCTCGAGATCGACGTCTTCGGCAAGCTTCATGTTCTTGGTGTGAATCTGAAGGATCTCGAGACGACCTGTTGGATCGGGAATACCAATGTCGACTTCACGATCGAAACGGCCGAAACGACGCAAGGCAGGGTCAATTGAGTTGGGACGGTTGGTAGCTGCCATAACGACGATGTTTGAGCGAGCTTTCATACCGTCCATGAGAGTCAAAAGCTGGGAAACGACACGGCGCTCAACCTCTCCGTTGGTCTTGTCACGCTTGGGGGCGATAGAATCGATTTCATCAATGAAGATGATAGCAGGAGAGTTCTTCTCGGCCTCTTCGAAAGCCTTTCGCAAATTCGATTCGGACTCACCAGCCATCTTGGACATAATTTCAGGACCGTTGATCAAGAAAAAGAAAGCACCAGTCTCGTTGGCGACGGCGCGAGCCATCAAGGTCTTACCGGTACCAGGAGGCCCGTACATGAGGATACCGCGAGGTGGCTTGATACCGATAGATTTGAATAGCTGCGGGTGACGAAGAGGCAACTCCACAAGCTCTCGGACCTGTGCCATCTGCTTCCGGCAGCCACCAATATCGTCATAGCCAACTTCATTAAGGTTTCCTTCTTCGTCTTCGCGCTGAATAGGCTCGCCTTCGCAGTGAATAATTGTGTCCTGAGCAACGATACCGTATTCGGGAGGGTCGACCTCCACCACCTTAAACTCTACTTGTCGCATACCACCGCGGACTGTGAACAAATCACCCTGTCGGACGGGGCGATAAGCCTCGCGGAAGTAAGGTGCAAGAAATACATCGAACAGGGAACCGGTAAGACCCTCGACAGTGTCAGCAATGGGCAGAACGGCGATTCGCTTGGCCTAAAAAGTGTATGTTAGCGTCTGCATCAGGAAAGAACGCAACAGGAAGGAACTTGTTCTCGTTCCAAACTTACATATTTGATATCTGGGCAAGGGTGAACAGTGATAATATCGCCATGTTTCACACGGAGGTTGTGTCGGACCACACGGTTGATACGAGCACTGCCATCATCGAGGTCATCATCGGCAAGGACGATCAAAACGGTGTCCTTTCGCTTCTTTCCCTTGACCAAGACTGTGTCACCACGGAAGAGCTGCAAAGTCTCCATAGTGTTGTTGGACAAAGCAATAATCGAGTTGTCGTCGTTAACGGCATCGGTGACACTAGAGCTCGTGATTAGTGGGAAGTTTCGCTTATCTCCCTCGACTGCTCTTGAGAGTACTTACATCAACGAGTTGGGCTTCTTCTTCTTCTTGAGAATAGCTGTAGCTGTATCCAAATCCTATGATGAACGTGTTAAAATATTTTCATCTCGACAACGTGAGGCGCAGACCTACCTCTTTCTTCTCGGCGCCCGAGGGATCACTTTACATCGATTATCAGCACAGTCGATTCATCCAAAGAATAGGGAATAGAGTAGCTAGCTTACTTGAGATTGACCCTCTGCTTAGAATGAACGTGATCAGGCTCTGAAGACATTTTCGATGAGGATGGGAAAATGTGGCAAGTTGGTCGCTGAGCTGGAGCTAGAGGTGGTGGTTCAAGACGTCACCCGGCTTAAGAAGAACAACTCACTCGCTATGAGGGGAAAGTGAATAAAAATAAGGAAAGAAGATGACTCTAGGATGAGAGCAGTAGTAGATTATGGAGAAAAAGGAGAAGATAAGTGTTGGGGAGATGGGAAGATAGATGAGGCGGTAATGTGGTAGATGGATAGTTGGGTGAGGAGGACGGCAGCTCCAGAGGAAGAGGTGAGTGACGATATCGAACTAGCGCCAACGGTGATTTGTTAGTAAGCTGCGTAACTGTAGATGAGAGCCAGCCGTATGTATATTCACTCCGCACGCACTTGCTAGCAGATTCCAGACAAAAAGAATATATCAGCAGATATTTGAAGGAGGCGAAATCGAGCAGCCCTCCTGTTTTACTTAGGTGTCTTCTTCTGGGATTACTAAAGCTGCCTGTGGTCTGTCTCCTTCTGTTTGTCGGCTTTGTTCCTGGAGAGCTTCCAGCCAATGCCGTCGTCATCATGCTCACCGCCTTGGAGAAGGGCATGGAATTGCCTCGACCAGTCTCTGCTTACCTACTCCGTACACCCAATCTACAAAAGGAACCTACGATAGTCAGTGTTCCTTGATGGACTTGCTGGTACTCCCTTAACTAGTTGCATTTGCCTCCCAGCTTTATCGCTCTGGGAGTCACCTGACAAACACTTCTTGGCGATTCAATGTTGACAGCCTGTCAATGGCTTCGTCTCGCTGACAACGCTGACGTCCCAGTGCTCAAATCGGTCAATACAATCAGACACTCGCGGGACCATTGACTATTTGAATCGAAGAGATGCACCGTTCGATACCCAGATGAAGTACTCTGCAGGACCTGTAGACGAATCATGCCGTTCTCACGCAGAAACCAGCTGTTCTTCGCCAGATTTGTCCCCATTGTCGACTTGGCAAGCTCGAAACGCTTGATAGAAAAGTTGTAGTCTTCGGGACGCTGTGCAAACTAGCATGCGCGCTGCCTGCTGCATATTTCGACGCGGTTGAGGGATGCCTGGTAGCCTGTAAATCGGTGTTCTCGTATCCCCATCGTTCTCTATACGTAAATTCTTCATGATTCACAACTAGCCGACTGAGATTCGCAGATGAGGTCATGGTCAAAACAGAATAGACATTCTCGGTGTTCTTACTATTTTTATAGCCACGATCGTTCAAGTAAGCTGGCTGGCCACTGTGAAGGAAGGAAAGCGCGTCCCCTCTCCAAGGAAAGAACATGTCACATGATGCCAGGCTTGTATTTTCCCATTGTCCATCCTTTCCATTCTTTTTGTTGCTTCAGAAAAGACCTGCCGACTTATGGTTGATCAAGCAGGATTGAGATAAGTGTACATGCAAGTTGACGTGGGCCACTCGAATCTATCCCAATTTCGGGCTATCCATGTTGCACTCCGACACCATCAGACTGCTCCATTATCTACGGCCACGACATTTATCTGGTCAGAGACAATGATTCTTATCGAGCTTGCATCCACCACATGGCTGACAGATTCAGGACTGAAGCCACGTTGGTGCTTTCGCACCTGGCAACGGAGCCTAGGGACGGGCCACTGCGTGTTATATTTTTCGAAGATCAGATGTACTACTATTATAAAATTCATGCTAATCATGCTGGTAGTGACAATAATGACGTTGCATCGATTGTGGATGAAGAAAACTGTGAGCTCACCTGGACTGGAGGGCTCTAGGTAGATACTCAGACAGCCACAACCAAAGACTTACGGGGTCGGTCGAGGATCAGATATCTTTCAAGCTTCGCTAATGCAGCTTGGAGTGATCAAGACACGAGCGACGCCTGTACTATAGTGTCCGTCGGTGCGTCGTTTATCCAGTCAGCAAGGCTGTTTCTAGCTTGTGGTGTCTACAAGGATCATCATTGTGGTACTATTGACCGGGTGGGACCATCTTTAAGAGCCACTCATCTCTTGCATCTCGTGTTTGAACCTTTTCGCAACATGTACCAAGTACAGAGCTTTGAATGCTGCGCATATGTATGTGCGAGGTTGACTCTGGTAGGTATCGTCTGCTGATGAGGGTTAAAGCCCACTTTGCATGAGCCAATACAGATTTATCAAATAAATTAGGAAAACAACTTCAGACTCTCTCCAGGGCTCCTAGTCTATATTCCTAAGGATTGCTAGATTGCGAGCTACATGGATCGTACATGTGCATCACGGATGGATGCATGGATACATACATACATGCGACTGTGGGCGGACCACAGTCGTGCGACAAGTCTGGCATGAGACAAATTCCCTAGTACTAGACAGACAATGAAACCACTTGGCACGGCTCGAGCGGGTTGTGAGTTATGTTGACGTCGACGTCGTTTCGTCAGTCAAAAAAAATATACGGATCAGGTGATTTGTGAGGGGTAAGAGATAAAACATAAAGCCCCTCCCAGCTGATCCTCCATAGTATAAAAACAACTACCTCACCCTCAACTTGTCTCAGGTGATATCTTGTCCACAAACAACCAACTTGCTATTACCGAAGACTTTTCAAACTCTTTACCAACAACATCATTCAAAATGGGTACGTTGTTTTAGCACTCTGCTGTCTTCTCGGCCCATCTTCCACAGCTTTACTTTACAAATAGCCTTCATCAGTCTCGAACTCTCAAGCAGCCACGAATCTGATGCTAATCAATATGGCTTGATAGGTTCCGACCATACCTGCAGCTGCGGTTCTTCCTGCCAGTGCCCCGCCGGTGCTTGCCAGTGCCCTGTACGTACACTTATTCCTGTACCGAAGACACCGAAACTAATTTGCCCGCCTGGTCCAGAAATAAATGACCACGAGTCACAACCATAAGAACGTGCAATTATCAAATCACAGCGCTTTTTCATTTAATAATGCGAACAGAGCTCACGTTCTAGGGGTTGCGAGAAGTATGGAACTTTCATTAAGGAGGAATTTGTTTTGTTAGCATTGCCTCGTCGCAGTCTACAGCTGTCAAACATGACGACTAGCGATAGAGATATCTGATTAATCTGAATTTCCTACTGAAAAGTCTATTCCATTTGATCTTAGTACAATTCTTGCAACGTGAATGTAGGTGAACTTGGGTTTTGCTTTGATACCTGGAAACCCAGGCATTACATTACATTATTATATAAAGTACACACTTTTCTCCTCTCACATCCTGCTTTCCATCCGAAAAATTTTCCTAATGTCCAGACTTTCTTTTAAATAGTTGCGTGAGATGCCGTTTCTCAACCCCCAAGGCAAGGCTGCTGCATACAACCGAGATACTGCTAAGCGCCATAGCCAGAGCCGCCCAGACAGGGCTTAATCGAAAATGCTTATTGACAAGCACCACTCTACCATCAACCAGCTGCTCTGTCTGACCGATAACGATGGGATAGAGCACACCCGCTGCAATGGGGATGAGACACACGTTATACACAAGCGCCCAGAGGAAATTGAGTCTGACACGGCGGAACACTCGACGGCTCAAAAGGACAAGCTCTAGGATGTTGCCGATATCAGAATTGAGAAGTATGAAGCTTGCAGAACTGATTGCCACATCAGAGCCAGAAGCCATGGCAACGCTAACATCTGCGGCAGCAAGAGCTGGGGCATCGTTGACACCATCGCCGACAAAAGCAACAATTGATCGTGTGCTGTTTTCAGGTGTACTCTTCTTGGTTTTTGTTGGAATCGCTTGAAACTCGTGACTGCTATGCTGAACCTGGTTGACAAAAGTTGCTTTTTCGGTTGGTAAAACTCCTGCCATGACATGAGTTCGAGGAATGCCCAAGGAGTCTGCAACCGCATGCGCGGTTGTTTGATTGTCGCCCGTACACATGAAGACATCGACTTGACTACTTTGAAGCTTGGCGATGACGCGTGCGGCCTCAGGGCGAATGGTCTCAGAAACCGCGAAAACGATCACTGGAGTGAAGGGACTCCGCTCTGAAGCTTCCGGTGCATCGCTTCGACGAAGTGAAAGTATCACCACGGACTTGCCTGTCGTTTGATATTTCGAGAGAACCGAGGACAGATAATAGGTATCTGTACTCGAAGGGGAAAGTCGTTGTAGTAGGCGTTCGTTGCCAATAGCCGCTTCATATTGGACATCAGTTGTGGATGAAATACCTGATCTCTCGTTGTCGAGGCTAAGAGTGAATGTACCCTGCATTCCGTGACCAGCAATTTCAGTGATATCAGAATCAACAATGTGAACAGAAGGCGCTTCTTTCTCTTGACAGAATTGGCGAATGGCTGTGGCGATCGGATGCTTGCTCTGTTCCTCTAAGCTCTGAGCAATATTCCATGCGACGGATAATTGCTCCAAGTTGCCTGTGAGCACCTCATAATCGCTGATGTGAAGACTTCCGCTGTCTGTAAGTGTACCGGTTTTATCGAAGACGACAGCATTCAGACGACTAGCTTCTTGAAATGCTTCGCCACCACCTTTAACAAGGATCCCATGTCGAGCTGCAACACCTCCGCCAACGAATAGAGCCGTAGGGGCAGCAAGTGCCAATCCACACGGACAAGCAACTACAAACACCGCAATGGCGAACTCTAAGCTCCAAAAAGTCCAGCCCATGTGAGACGAATCTAGATAATCTCGCGGCAATACCCCTGCTGATGCCAGGCTTACCCAGGTAATGAACGTAATGATTGCGATCAAGGTGATGACGGGGACAAAATGAGCTGTAAGGGTATCAACAGCTCTCTCGATCGATGCTCTCTTACTTTGGCCTTCACGGACAACGCTTATGATTTGGTCGAGCATTGACAAGCCACCCACGCCAGTGAGCCGCACCTGGACAGGCGAACCAACATTGATTGAACCAGCGAAAACTTGATCGCCGGCGCTCTTCTTGACCGAATTGGATTCGCCAGTCAAAGAACTTTCGTCGAAGTGGTAGGACCCAGAGCCGAGAATGATTCCATCTGCAGGTGGTGATGCGCCATGAGGAACACTAACAGTATCACCAATTTCCAGCAGATGAGTGCTGATATTCTGGAATCGTTCTGAGCCAGATGCTCTCGAATTCTCCACGAGAATCGCTTCGCTAGGAAGCAATCGGCCCAAGGAAACAACAGCGTCGTCTGTTCGTTCTTTGCTGTATGTTTCCAGGCAGCGCCCTGCTAGGATGAAAAGACTCAAAAACGCCACAGAGTCAAAGCACGTTGAGCGATGTGCGTCAGGTGCTGTGCCGTAGATCGCATCGAAAATCAGGGATATCAGAGATGCCACATATGCCACCGCAGTACCAGCAGAAATCAAAAGATTCATGCTACCAAAGCGGAAGAATCTTTGCGCTAGGGGGGTAGGACTTCCAGGCCGCCAGAGCGCGTAGATTTCCTTGAAAGCTCGCTTGTGAAACAAGTCTGCACCATAGAACATGACTGGAGTAGTCAAGAATAACAACGCCCAGTCCATACGAGTGATTTGGAGCCATTGAGGTGTCTCCAGATATTTTCGAATCTTGTTCTCTGGTGGAACGAAGCTCATAAACACCATTCCAATGAGAAATGTGGGAATGGACATGACAAAGACGAAAGATAGTCGACGGAGCAATTGAACTCGAGCTCTTTTTTGCATCAGTCGAGATCGCTCCTCGTTGCTGGGTGGACGGTAGACTTCTGCATGGAAAGACTTGTCGATAGAGTCAATAGTGTTGAGGATAGATCTGATAGTAAGAGAGGGAGGCTGTGGAAAGTATGTGATGGTGACAATTGGATTGTCGAGGGATGGCTGCTCGTCGACTTTTAGTTCCGAGATGCCATTCAAATGTTCTAGAACCATGTCGGCGCAGTGGTCATTGAACATGCCATTGACACGGATGGATATAGTCCTGGCGCCGGTCGGTGCGAGTATATTAGCATCCGAGTTGACGGGAGATATGCTATGAATTGAAGCATTATAACCCAAGTCCTCAATTTTCGCAATAATCTCGTCGGCATTCTCCCTCCCTTCAAACTCGATTTTCCCACTGTGGGAGAGAAAATTGATGACCACGTTTGTGATGAACGGCAAACTTTGCAATCCTCTTGTAATGCTTTCCACACAAGATCCGCAAGTCAAGCCGCTTATGGCCAAATCGACGACATACACATTCTGGTTACTTCGGGCTGACACAGCCTTGCTGTTCACATGGTCAAGAATCGCTTCAAATCCCATATCTTCTATTTGCTGAATGATCTTGTCGACATCGGATCGAGATCCGGTCCAGCGCACCGCCGCGCTATGAGTGAGGTTGTTGACGGAGATGTCGTCGACGAACTTGAGGCTTTCACGAACGCCATTAGTAATTGAGTTGGCGCATGCCGCGCAGCTCATACCACCGACACTGATAATGGCAGAAAATTTTTGGAGGCCAGTTTGCGGTTGCAATAGTTCTGACATCGTGTCGATTCGTGAATCATTGTGAGCAGTAGCGCCAATCTCGAGATCGCCTACGAACATATTGATCAAGGGAGTCGTCAGATTCTCGTTCAATGTTGACGAGCTACTGTCATCGTCGTGAGATTCCTGGCTTAGAGTCATAATGGGCCCTTTTCTGCTTTGGAAGCTCAATTGTCAAATTGATTCTAACTAACCAACAACAGACACAATGCCTCAATTTTATGGAAGAATATGCGTAGTCAGATCATACTGCACCCAGTCTATCAAGTCAGAAAAAATATGATGGCCCATGATTCGACAATGCATCCACAGTGACCAAATTGTACATGCTGCAGGAATTCGTCCGGCTTGTCTCATTGTGTCCTCCATGTTCGGCTGCTGGAGCAGGGTAGCGCCGAATCTTCGCTAAGTCATAGTTTTCGATGCCTGTTCACAATGCGCACGCAGTCGATCGATGCGACCTCCGCAATGGACAGCGTAAGCCGTACATCAAGCCGCTACGGTGTTACGCGAGACATTTCAGACGCGATTGGATCAGATGAAAAAGAAATAAAGGTGGGACATGGTGGATCAAGTGGAGACATGTGCTAGCCGGCCCGCGTTCCGCCCGAAGATAGGTAAATACGGTACGACACTTGTCACGGTATCGAGATTACCGTTACGCACTGCAGAAATATGGATACATCCCAAAAGATTTCCACATTAGCTAGACAAGTGTGATCGGTGGCTGACTGAAAATGGAGTACGGAGTACTCGCTTCGACGACCAACACCTCCACAGGTTTGCATCGATCAAGTCTACGCTAAGACTTGTCTTACAGCACGTATCCTTGAATGTCGATTGGAAAAGAACAGCTTGGCTATCGGACTGTGACGCTTGGGCTGCTTTGGATCATCAGCATGATGGCTGGGCTCTCATTGAAAGGCGGATTACTAGTTCCATGGCAGTGAATCCAGGCTAGAGACATAAAGCGCTGAACGAGAAAGTGCCTTTTCAAATTAGTCCGTAGGCAGTATTGCAGCAGAGGTAGCATATCACTATCAACAATGGCCTTTGAGTACAACCCCATGGAAATTGCTCCCAGAGTGATAGAAGTCCTACGATCATTCTCCCAACACATACGCAAGCCCGGCTCGGAAGAAGATTTTGAGAAAGTCTTCGATGCCATCCTGGGTCGAGTGAAAGAGTACATTTCCGAAAATGCGCCAATTACTATGGTCCTACCGGCTTTCCCCTGGAAGAACCCTAATCTCGATAAAGTCTTGGGAGCTGATCCGGATTTGGGTGAGGAGCTTGGACTGTCGAGGTTGAATGATATATGCCAAGAAATTTCGAAATTTTATCCCTACGGTGCAAGGCTAATGCTTATTTGTGATGTGCCTGTGTACAACGGTTTGTTTTCTCTGTTAAATATGGATTTCATTTGCTAAGTATGCTGTGGTAGACCTGGTTGGAATTCCCGACGAAGAAGCGTATGACTACGGTCTACGTCTACGGAAACTAGCTCAAGAGAAGAGATTCTCCTCAATACAATTCATTCGATTGATGGATCTAATGGGATTGGGGGACGGAGAAAAGATTTCCAAGCCAGACTATTTGGAGCTTGTCCCTGCTATTAGACAAAGATTGATGTCAAGCGAGTATTTCGATCAGACCTTCAACATTGAGACTGAACTCGAGACCAACCCGGATACCAAAGCTACGTTTGATGGCTTCTTCAGTCGCATTTCGGAAGATTTGAAATGGGGCAAGGGACTCGATGCGGCTGTTGTCGCCGATCGGACTGTATATGATGCGGAGGTTGCAAGAGTAGTCAAAGTCATGATACAGCGTCTTATTGTGAGTTATCCTTGCACTTTCTTCGGGGATTTAATGACATGCTAATTCTCTCTCGTGACATGATATAGGCGTACGAAAAGTTGATCAATGTGACTCTAGGTAGTCATATTCGCCTCTCAATTCATCCTTCATTAGGAAAGAACAAAATCTCGATCCCTCTTCTCCCCCATGCAGGAAAATTCGGTGATATGCCTTGGCATGCTAGCCTAGTTGTTCTTTCTAATGGAGACATAAAAACTGGAGATGCAAAGGATTTCCGTGAACAGTACGACATCATCATGAAAAATGGCAAACCGTACTATTTCCGTGAGCGAAACACGTTGTACGACTGGTCGGTGCCAGTTGAAATTCAACATTCGTACAAGAGCTTGCTCTTTAAGAATCCAGGATATGGTGAACAAACTCTCCAGGCCGATGATCGGTTGAAACTTGCTCGCTGCATTGTATCACACAAGGATTATACTGTGCATGTAGAAGGATTCACGGTACCAGAGGGTCAAGTGGCATGATCTGAACACAGCTGTACGAATTGAAGATTGAAGTCAAGGTTTTCACTTCGTCACTGATTTTGACTACGTAGTACGTATTAAGCAGTATGTGCCGTCGATCTAGATTGATGAATTCAGGAAATCGGAAAAGTAAGGTCATGTGGATACCATTGGTTGTACGATCAGTACGATACACCGAGGACTTAGCAGTGCGAGATTTTTGCCGTCTTACGATTCGGTAGACTTGGATTGGTAGATCGAATAGGTATCCATGAAACATGTCTAGCTGAGTATGATTTAGTGTACGGAGTACTCCACTGCATACGCGAGGGGGTGCAATGCAGACCGACCCACGAGTTCGAAAGATACTTGGAATGTGTTGTTCTGATTCGGCCTAGCTTCAGAAAAACTCAAGAATGATAATGCAGCACTCAGATCCGCCATTTGAAGTGACTGGCTTAATTATCTGTGGTTATCGATTTGGTGCATCCGAAATATCCACCTCGGTAGGCAAATGTGTTTTGAAGATGTGATTTCAACCGAGACTCGATATTGCAATTCTAACTATTTTACCTCAAATTGCCGTTTTGACCTGCCGATGCACTGATTTCAATCGTCCTCCAGCGAGTATTTCTGTACAAGTGCATATTTGGAAAGTTCTATCTTCAAAAAAGGAGGACTATTATCTTATATATGATCATACAAAATGACACAAACAACATATGATGAAAGATCACCTCTACTTCCTCGCTCGCCGGGTGCTGTTGAGTCTGCCAAAGCTACAGAGTCTAAAATTCCCAATGGGGGCACATGGGCCTGGCTACAAGTCCTAGCCGGCCATCTTGTGGTGTTTAATGTTTGGGGTTATATCACCTCGTGAGTTTGTCCTTTCTCACTTCACGGTTAGTTTTGATTGACAAGTCGAAGATATGGATTCTTCCAAGAATACTATGTCAAAAATCTAAATATCAGTCCAGCCGATGCGTCCTCGATTGGAGCAGTGCAGATGTTCATGGTCCATTTGCTCGGCACTTTTTCTGGTCGTGCAATGGACGCTGGATACCTTAGAACCTGCATCGCAACAGGTTGTCTGTTGCAAGCACTAGGAGCATTCGCTACATCCTTTGGTACTGAGCTCTGGCATTTTTGGCTTGCACAGGGAATCTGCAGCGGGATTGGCCATGGCCTTGTTTTCAGCCCAATGATCTCACTGTACTCGACTTGGTTCACTACTAAGCGAGTCATGGCCGTCTCGTTAGCATCCTGTGGAGCTGCGACTGGTGGTATGGTCTTTCCTGCTATTGGATATTATCTATTTGACAGACTGGGATTTGTATGGACTGTGCGATTGATGGCATTGATCATTGCTGTGAATGGACTCGTGGTATCTGCAGTGACGAGAGCGAGGATCGTATCACGCATGTCTAGCCCTTGGTTCGACTTGACCGCATTCAAAGAACTTTCTTACACCATGTTCTCGATTGGGTCATTCTTTATCTTTGAGGGGATTTACTTTGCATACATCTATGTCAGTCTGCATTCCTTCATTCTCTTTTCGTTGATCGTGATGAACCGGACTGACTGATTACAGGTGAGGCAATTCGCCCAATCAAAGACTGGCTTTTCCTTTCAGGAGTCTCTTTTCCTGCTTTTCTTAATGAATGGCGTGGGACTCCCGAGTCGTGTCGTGGTCGCCTACATTGCCGACCGCTACCTTGGAGCAGTAAAGACTTGTATCCTGGTCTCTATTCCCTGCGGGGCAATGCTCCTCTGCTGGATTGCTGTCGACTCACACCAAAGCATGCTGATTTGGGCTACAGTCTATGGGATTTTTGCCAATTGTGCGCTAAGTCAAGTACCAGCGTCCAACGCGTACTTCGGAGCCAAAAATCCCGAGAAGTCAGGAACTCGAGTCGGGACTATCACAACGATTAACAGCATACCGCTTTTGACTGGACCGTACATTGCAGGGAAGCTCATTGCCCTGAATGGCGGAGACTACCTGTACGCACAGATCTTTGGCGGGCTCTGTATCATTATTGGCGCATTGTTTTTGGTCGGGGCCCAATGGGCGGACACCCGGAAGCCGAACTAGTTGTAGCACGGTATAGGAACAATGACTGTCAAAGCCAGGCGAGTGGGGAGACCCATCGGCCCCTGTTGAGGGATTTCCCAAAAAGGCGATGAAGAACAAGGAAGCATCACGAGTCTAAGCCCAAGATGGCCTATGTACGTACGTAGTACATACTGCTACTACTACTACGAGTAGCATGTAGTAGTAGTAAGCAGACTAAAGACCCGCTAGTTGCGCTAGTAAATCTGCTTTTAGCGAAAGCAGCGATGCTCATTGCTCATTGCGGACAAGTGAGGCCTGAGGTTTAGTACGAGTACGGCTAGGCCAGTCCGGCACGGGATCCACACCCCCGCATACTGAGATCTGGCTTAGACTGCTGCCCTAAACCCTTCGTGCCGAGCTTGAACATGAACCTCCGAAGCGTCTCCCCTTGACATTTCATTTCCACCCGGCTCCGCCACCAACGATACATACTGTACGGAGTCCAGAGCAGCACTTGCCTGGAACTTGCAGGCTCGGAAAATTCGATATTGTCACCCGATACGGAGTATTTCAGCCAGGCTGGCTGAGGTTGCACCTGTCCACGCTTAGCGTCGATTTAGAACGAACCTGTCTCTCCTCGCAAGAATTAGATGTCAAGGAGACATAACTGACGTTTGGTTGGCTCTCGTATCCATGTATTTTCTCGCCGATCCTTGACATCTCATGAACCATCCCGCCGAGCTGACTGTAGCCACGCCTGAGGATATCGGGCTAGGAGTGGAGTCGATACGCTTGTACTAAGTGGTTCGCGCGTAAGTGCTCGGTAAATACACGGTTCGTACCAAGATTACTCCGTATCGTATCGTCCTTAGTTGCAGTCTTGGACTCTGCCGAATATTTTACCCTTGGCTTGCTTTCGTCACTTCCAGGTCTTTCTGCTGAACAAATCCCATTGTTTTGGACTTCTACCACTGCGCTCTGCAGCACAGCACAGACCAGCACGAACCTTGATGTACGATGGCTGCTCGAATTGGACCAGCGCTCATCGCTCGCCCATTGGCATTCGTGTCCCGAAAAGGCATATACACATTTCGGTCAAACACGAGCTGTGAATCTAGTTGCATCAATAGCACGGCTTCCACCATGCACTACCGCTCACTGTCTACCAAATCTGTGATGAATGAGAACTGGACCAAGCCGCTTCATTTTCATGTCCCTCTGTTCCCTGGCGTACAGTTGCTAGACTTCGCAGGACCATTGGATGTCCTTAGTCTGCGGTCTCAGTATCCAGAAACATCTGGACTCACGCTTACCTTGCTTTCGTCGACGCTCGAGCCAGTCTCAACCAAACCTGTTCCCCCACCAAGCGCCAGGTGGGACTTCGATCTTCCGCCGGGGACCAACACGAGTTTCAATCCAAAAGTCGTACCCGATGTGACTTTCCAAGACTATCTCTCGGCATTAGGCCGTGGCGATATTGCAGACAATGGCGCAGATGGATCCCTCAAGCCTATTGACGTTCTATTGATTCCTGGTGGCCCGGGCACGCGGTTGGATCGTGTCCACTCCGATCCTGCAGAAACAAAGATTTCAAATACGCAAGAAGCACAAGATTTCATCAAGGCGGTCGCATCACATGTCCGACACAGCGTCATCACAATATGCACAGGCAGCCATGTTCTGGCTCAGACTGGTCTGCTCAATAACCTCGACGCCACTACGAATTCGGCCCGCTTCAAGGATGTTTCCACAGCAAATCATCCGCATAGTCGAAAGGTAAAGTGGCAGGAAAATAGGCGATGGGTTAGAACTAGTGTCCCCGATGCATCCACTAGTAACACCTCGGCTCAGCTGGATAATACCACCACCAAAACCCACGATGGCTTGCGTCCTGGCATCGAGGTCTGGTCGTCAGCTGGCGTTACAGCCGGGCTGGATCTTTTGCTGGAGTTTGTAAAGGTGCATTATGGAGGAGTGGAGGTGGCGCAACAGACTGCTAAGCGATTAGAATACCGCTGGGAACAAGATTGAGTCCTGTTAGTCCTGTCACTTCGAGCAGCGTGATCCGATGCGTTGGTGTGCAGATAGGGAAATACGATTTCCATTTCGTACGAACCCACGGAGCATACTGCAGGCATTGCTCCGTTTAAAATCAGCCACTGAAATAGATGAAAAATCAGTCTCTCCACAATAAATTGGTCACAAGAACATAACCATAATAGACGAATCACATTCAGGCATCGGCTGATTTGCTGCTGCGAATGAGTGATTTTTGCTGGCTTGCTGCGACCCCCGCTGTTAGATACTTGCTTGCTCCGAGTGTAGTACACGTATTGACATGTATCAACTTGTTCGTCGATCGTTGACCTGGATGTATCGGGCCCGTCTTGCCCGATCGGGTTCTCCTAGCAATGGTGGCAAGGCAGTGACGCACTGGGTGATTTAGAGACCATGACAGGTTGTGAAGGGTTAGCCAGTGAGTGAGTGTTCTTGCCATAGTGTAAGAACTCGTAGACTCGACGTGATCGTTCCTCAGACGCTGATTGATTGGTCCTTGTGCGTGAGTGTAGAGAGTGCCCCTTACACGTTTGAGATCGATGACCGAGAAGTTATAGAAATCGTTCTATTCTAAGAAGATTTTTGAAAAACTCGACAGTGTTAGATATTTCTATCTCTCTTTGAAGAAAAAGGTCTAGGGTTCCGCAACTTCTTATATCTGCTCCTAAAGCCCATCCATACATTCGTTTTCCCGCCGCCGGTAATTACGAGAAGCAACTTTGAGCACATTTGAGCACATTAGGGCAAACTCCCTCAACACACGCATATCGACACGCCTGCACTACAAACAACATGCTCGCAACAGAGATCGTCCAACTTCAGCCTAATCATTTACCTTCCGATTACAAGGGACACAGCAATGGCAACATCTTCACCAACAAACAGCAGATATTTTTCCTCCCTTGGCCACGCCCAACCCCGGTTCGGGTTGAACATGTACACCAAGAGGAGCAGAATGAGAAATTCGAGGAGAAACAGGTACAGCTGCTGCCCCAGCAGCCGCAGTTACGGACGCAAAAGCAGCCCCAGCAAGTGATATGCCCCTATACAGCTCGCCTCAAAGCCGAGGAGGTCATGAGCATAGTCGAAGGCTATGGATACCACGAGAAAAAAGGCCCGGCTGGAGAAGGCTGGTTAGGAAGAGCATCTTTCACACCACGAGTACAGAAACATATCGTTGCCAATGAGATTATTCCTATGGTGCTACCAGCTTTTCCCATGAAGAGCAACAATCGTATGGATAAGGTGCTGGGTGCACTTCCTGATCTTGGAGAGGAGCTTGGTCTGGCTCGATTGAATAATCTTTGCTCCGATATCAAAGCTATCTATCCTCCGGGTGCGCTGGTCGTGATTGTTACGGACGGTCTATGCTATAATGGTAGTTTGTCCTTTCGTTCTGTCTGGTTGGTTTTAGCTGATGGAAGAGTGACTAGATCTTGTTGGAATCTCCGATGGAGAAGTATGGGAATACGGACATCGCTTACGACAGATTGCTAAAGAGAAAGGATATGCATGTATCCGATTCAATCGTATCATGAACTTGTTAGGAATTTACAACGGCGCCGAGATCTCCAAGGAAGAGTACACCCAGCTTTGTGATAAAGCTCGATCTGAACTTCACCGTCGCTATGGTCGTCCAGGGTTTGATGTCGACAAGCTCCTGAAGAGTGACGAGGATTATTTGAGGACGTACAACGGTACGTTTACAATAAATTCCTCAATATCGTCTTTGATTTCGAGTATGACTGACTTTATCAGGATATGACAAATTCATGAAGGTCGATCTCCGCTTCAGCCCAGTGACAAAGAATTGTCCAGGGCCGAAGCAATATAAGAAGAAGGTCAAGCTTGTTGCAAAGTCCATGATTGTGCGAGGAGTGGTACGTACCTACTCCAGTAGATTTATGAATAGATGTGATTGACATATTCACTCCATACAGGAATTCGCCGAACTTGTCCGCCAAGTCTACCCCGACAGCCTCCGTCTTTCCATCCACCCTTCATCCGGTCAAACCAAGCTTTCCTGCCCCTTGATCCCACAGCCAAATTCATTCTCCATGAGTCCCTGGCACAGTACCGTATCTGTGAACAAAAACGGCACATTCGTTACTGCACACAAATCCCAACATCGACAGGATTGTAACTATACACTCGTTCACAAGGATGATCAGCCGTATTATTTCCGTGAGAAGTCGATACTGTTCCAGTGGGAGAAGACGAACGTCGAGTTTGAGCATGGTTACAAGCAGCATCTGCTAATTAGAGAGGTGCCAGCGCAGAAGGAAGGGTGTGCCAACGAATTAGTTGCGGGTGACAATCAGACTAACAATAAAGCTGGAGAACTCTCTGAAGCTGATCTGGACAAATTGGCTCAATTGGCCATTTTGCACAAGAGCGTTAAATTTGAGTCTTCTAAGTGATGGACTCATCGTGTTGAAGAGCTGTATTGATATAATCATCAAACCCGTGCAATGGATTAAGGCAACGGCACTACATCAATTGAGAATGGGATACGGAATTGTATTTTTTTTTTTTGGAGGCGTCGCTTACCACTTCTCTTACTTCCATGAGTTGAAGCACTGAATTGAAACAGCGTAAAGATGAGGTTACCTGTTAAATGTAGTAAAAGCGATAACCGCCCTTCCCAAACAATCTGCAGGAAAAAGTTACACCGCATAAGTATAGAAAAGCAAAATCGAAAGGACAAAGGAAAGCCCCACTCATTTTGATAAACTAATTTAGCCCCTGGTAGTAGATCGAGTATGACATTGAATCATTTATAGAGTGCTCTCCTCCGGCTCTTGCGGGTTTTTAGGGCTAAGTTTTTCCACCCGCCACTGGGAAATGCTTGAGAATGCATTCAACATCTAAATTTCAGCACATTCTCTGGTGCTCATTAATATATCTGCAAATAACCATTGCCTCTGTCATTCCGACAAAACAAACCATTCTAGGTGCTCAACATGCTTTTCACGATGACTCGCCTCAAACCGTAATTTCGAGGGGACAAATTGTTACACTCAATGGAATTCCATATTACGTCCCACCTGAGCTGGTGATTTCGATAAAGCTAACGACACATGTAAAGCTAAATCCTGGCCTTAATGCATTGACAGTTTTCAGACCGACTGCTCTACCTTTCGGCGAGCAACAGCTGGAAGCTGCTGTTGAGGGTTATCTATGTGAAGATGATGTTTTTACCCCTTCGTTTTTGCAAGGTATTTCTGACCCTTTTCGACTGAGGAGCTTTACTTCTAATATTAATTTTGCTAGTCATATACATACGCTTGGATGGGGAATCGGATTCTATCATATCTCCCCCAGACCTTACAAGCTACGGCACCAAAACAGTCCTTATGGGATCCGCAGCTCTTCCTCCAGGACCCTACTTCCTCTCATCTGAGGGTCACGTATACCAAGCTTTGAGACTATTCGCCGATACCCAAGGTGCCTTTTCTCAAGGTCTTATAGTAAATACAGCAGATGGTTCATATTCGCCCTTACCAGCGGCTTTACCAGGCGTTGACTCGGCTGTTGTTGTGCCCTCACGCCTCTATTTCACAAAGAATTCCTCTCAGCCATTGGCAGGTGTACGACTTGCCGTTAAGGACCTTTTCGATATCGAGGGCATCCGAACCTCTGCTGGTAGTCGAGCTTGGTATCATTTCTACCCTCCTGCAAACGCAACAAGCCCTGTTGTAACCGCTCTCATTGACGCTGGTGCCGTCATCGTTGGAAAAGTGAAAACATCCCAATTCGCCAACGGACAACTAGCTACTGCAGACTGGATAGACTACCACTCTCCTTTCAATCCGCGAGGAGACGGGTATCAGCAACCGTTCTCGTCGTCCACCGGTGCCGGCGTTGGTATCGCTTCGTATGACTGGTTAGATATTGCACTTGGAACGGACACGGGGGGATCAATCCGTTTTCCCTCACAGGCCAATGGCGTTTTTGGAATTCGGGCGTCTCATGGAGCTGCCAATTTGGATAAGGCCGTTCCACTAGCTCCTCAATTTGATACGGCAGGTCTTATTGCGAGGGATCCAGGTATCTGGGAGTCTGCTAGTCAAATCATTTACCCAGACACAGAATTCAACTGGCCTGAGTATCCGCGTACGATTCAAACAGTTTTCAGTGACCCGTTGAACGTCTCTGACCAAGTTGACACCATGGTAGGGGCGTTCCTACAGAGGTTGACGCAGCATCTATCAGCCTCCCTGATCAATCTTGACATTCCTTCATTATGGACAGAAACCCACCCATCGAATATGTCCTCAGATCTCGTGGAATCAATCGACAAAATCTACCCAACCGTCATCGGCATTGAGCAAGCACGACTCGTCCGCGACCCGTTCTACGCTGACTACAAGGCGCAACACTCAGGTCGACTTCCATTCGTAAATCCTGCACCCCGAATCCGGTGGGGATACGGCGACTTTCTACCAAACGGTACACTGGAAGAAGCACTCACAAACAGAACAGCATTCCAATCATGGATTGCCAGCAACGTACTCAAACCAGACAACCGATCATGTTCAGACAGTCTGTTGGTATATGTTGAACCCGCTACTCGAGCGCCGTTATATCGAGACTTTTACCGCGACGAACCCACCATCCCTTTTGGATCCGGCGCGAATATGATTAGTGTCTATGCTGGGGTGCCGGATATGGTGATACCAATTGGAGAGAAGACGTATGTTAGTCGAGTGACTGGCGTAGAGGAGGTGTCGCCGGTTAGTGTGGATTTGGTGGCTGCTAGGGGTTGTGATGGGATGCTTTTTCAGTTGGTTAATGAGCTTGTTCAAGTGGGGATATTGAGAGAGGTCAAAGCTGGGAGATCGTTGGTTAGTGGTGGAAATATACTATTTTGAGTCAAAATAAGAACCTCAGAGGTCTTGAAATGTATTGACACTTCCAAGCAGATATGATATATGATGTACAAGTAGATCTATGAACTAATAGAATGATCAAGGCAAAGCAGTAGCTTGCCATGCATCATAAGTCCCCCATACACCAGCCAACCAACTAATAAACCCGGTCGTACTAGGCGGCACACCAAGGCCCTTCTCAAAACTCCAGTGGGCGCACAGCGGAGCCCAAGCCAGGTTATTAACCAGTCTCTTCCTCCAGCTGCGGATCTCAGCCTGTCGTGCGGCCTCCAGCTCTGCATCTGCTACGGCAATCGACTTTTCACCAGTCGACACTTGTTTCTGCTCTTCTTGTTCTTTTCGGCCGAACAGAACCGACTCGCGGGAAAGTTTCACAAATTGAAGCAGAACATATGCAAACCAAGCGCGTATACTCCAAATGCTCCATTTACCCATGCCGCCTGTCCGCTTAATCAAAGAGTCGCCTGCAATCCCATTCGATGCGAGATACGTAACGTTCTCGAGGAAATGATAGACCACCATCGAGAGCACCTCTAAATATGCAACAGCACGCAGCACAGGATCCTTGGGAGGTGACTTATAAGTTGACGAGCCCCACGCCCACATGGAGACCAGCCCCAGGAGACGCAGCGTAAAGCGTGTTTTGGACATAAGATCAGAGAATGCCAGTAACGGCGGTCGCGCGGATGAGACATTAGTCGGTGCTGGTGGTGGGATGGCAGGAATGTCCCGGCCAAGTCTGCGCAAAAGCCATAGTCGTATAGTAAGGCGTAGTCTTGCTAAGGGAGACAAGGCGAGAAGGTAATGCAATGAATGAGAGGTATAATTAAGATTGGCCAGTACTATATCCAGACCAGCTTTTGTGGACAACAGTCTTGATAAATTAGATATGTTTGTGGTGCCTCTTAAACACTCAGAGCTCACCTATTCAACCTCAGAACAGTCTCGTCTGTCTTGAGCACGGCAGACACAACCGCGTCCGAGACCGCCTTTTGGCGGGGGACTATCTTTGGCGTATTCCCATGGAACGTGCCCTCCGGCTTTTCTGATGATTCTGATTGATCTGACATATCTGTCCTGTCAACGGATATAAGGTTCTGTGCCTGACAGAGATTCTATAACTAAGATTCCAGGGAGATGATGTTGATTAAAGTAGATGTGCCGGAGTAGACTGTGATTGTTCCGAGCCGTCAGCCGAGGTCCAATCGGTATTCCGTCCGCATTCCGACTGAATACACCGTGTAGCCACTGTGGCTAGTGAGTTCCATAAGCTGCTTTGTTCACGTTGCTTGTCCGGTTATTGAGCAGTCTGAAGCTCAAGCATCTGATAGGATTCTATTTACCGTTGCTATGGTTTTCCGTGCTTAACCCCGGCAAATGGTCGCGGATCAGGTCTGCCGAGTTGTGCAAGACCGCTCTTGTACTTCTTGCTTCATGCGGTATTCTGAAAAATCAGGACAAGTAAAGACAAGCAATTGCAATCGACTTCGTTCCAGGTCCACATATTTCGAATAGATTTTCCTCTGTAAAGCGAGATAAGATACGTTGTGGAGCGATTACGGAATTGGCCGAGGCTGAGTGGACTCATTGTTTGATGTTATGCAGCGCGACCCGACGCCAACGCACACGGCGACAGGTAGAGATGGACAGATAGACAGATAGACAGGTAGACAGGCAGAACATGAAATGTTTTAGCTGGTATTGGAAGTACCTGAGTGGGTGATACTTGCCATACTGTGTGGATAGGGAAACGGAAGAGCACATGATTACGGCGGACTAGAGTGTGATGAGGGACAAACCTGGTTTCGTACATGTTTTGCCTTAGCCTACCCAGATGCGCTATGTCCACGTCTGAGTATTCACTAATATCCATATAAGGTAATGTAGTGTATATAATATTATTCCGTGGAAATAGCAATTGCTTGTACGCACCTGTAGTCCACCGTAATAATGAGCAAAGGCTTGTCCGGTCGGAGCCATCCGCGTTGCTTGGCGCCTTTCCGTAAACAACAACACCCAACGACCAGCCTCCCTTAAACCTCTTCCATTCCTCCCCCACAAACCCACCGCTGCTTCAGATTCGAGCTCTTGTCGCGTGGTGATTCTCGTCCATTGGAATGTGATTTGAGCTTCTAGCATTGACTGCATACCGCCATACACCATCTCGACTCTCGCTTCCCTGCTCGCGATATCGGACGCGATCCATCATAGTCCCCTCCAGTCTACAATTAAGCGATAATCGAAGGACACGATGTCTGTCAAATTCCAACAAGAGACTATCCGCACCACTGGCGTCAAGCCTGAGGACTTGACGCCAAAGGACCTGGCGCATAAGGTCGGCGAGCGTTTGACTGGCGGTGACACCCACACCGGTTATCTCGCTGTATGTCGAGTCGCCTCATTACGATCGCAGCAATGCTAACGAGACATAATAACAGGCCTACTTGAAACAACTCCAGACAAACCCCCTTCGCACAAAGATGCTCACGTCCGGTGTTCTCTCGGCTCTTCAAGAATTCGTCGCCTCGTGGCTCGCTCATGATGTCAGCAAGCATGGCCATTACTTCAGCTCCCGCGTGCCGAAGATGGCGCTCTACGGAATGTTCATCAGTGCGCCCATGGGCCACGTTCTCATTGGAATCCTGCAAAGGATTTTTTCCGGCCGGACGAGTTTGAAGGCCAAGATTTTGCAGATCTTGGTTAGCAACTTGATTGTACATCTCCCCCATGCATGCGGTTGCGAACAATATGCTGATTTACATAGATTGCCCCCATCCAAAACTCCGTATACCTGGTCTCTATGGCCATCATTGCCGGAGCCCGCACATTCCACCAAGTTCGCGCTACCGTGCGCGCTGGTTTCATGCCCGTCATGAAAGTCAGCTGGATCACATCCCCGATCGCGCTGGCCTTTGCCCAGTACTTTCTCCCCGAACACACCTGGGTGCCATTCTTCAACATTGTTGGATTCATTATTGGCACATATGTCAACACTCACACCAAGAAGAAGCGCCTCGAAGCTTTACGACGACAGTACGACCAGCGACGAGGTGGTCCTCCAGGTCCTTACCCTCCTCCTGGCAGTGAATACGGCCGTCGCGACTAAATCAATCGGATGGCTCTCAATTCTGCCTGTAAATGATACCAGGGGTGGAGGAAGCAAGGGTGGGGACAATGCGTGCTTTGGGATGTAATCTTTCCGAGGTACTACGTATTTGTTAAATGCTTTTTGGAACGGCGTCGATTTCGATACATATACAACGAATTTCTTGGCCAGTATCTTGTTTTCGAACGAATTGGCTTGGAAAGGTTGATGGTTGTTTTATAGGCTCCCTTCTGTTTGTACCTTTTCTTGTCATGTATGTAATGTTTCCTTTGTATGCCTCATGAGATTTTATTCAACTTCGTATACCTACGATTGAAAGGGCTGGCAGCCCGAGAAGTAATATGATGGCTAAGTGCTACTGGTGAGGATCTCCATAACCATCTGTAGCTACCTACTGAATAATCATTCAGTGTTCATCGCCTCCGCAGGCTTCCCACCACGCTTCTCCTGCTTCACAAACTCCACAAACTCATCCAACGTCCCCGGCCATGCGCCATCAGCATCCCACCACCCAAAATTCTCATCTTCAAGAGTCTTACGCATAAATACTTCCGTCTGTTCCCACAGATCCTTATTCACCGGCCGCTGACCTTTCAATTTGAGGTAATCAAGGTACCACTCTAGCCATGGAGTGGAAGGGGTTCGCCAATCGACTCCACCATTTTCGCTCGTGAAGAATAGTTGCCATTGTTCGGCGGCAATTTCGAATGTGAGGTTACGCTGGCCTTGCATGCGACAGAGAGGGAACGCGTAGCGGTATACTTTGCGGAATGTGTCTGGTTGAGAGGATATTCGAGTTCGAAGAGAGGCGCCGTGGGATATCATTTGCGGGATTGAATCGACTCTTCTCTTTGTCAGTATATATTTCACAATGTTCAAAATCCGTGTGAGCGACGCACCCGACGCTCTTCCAGCCATCGACGAATCCTGTGCGTGTGAACTCGCCCATACTAGGGGACTTGAGCAGTTCCGCTATTCCTAAACATGCGACTTCATCGAGTGGTATTTCGATGGTCTCGAGGAACTTCATGGCTCCTTCGATGCCAATTGTGTCTGGGTTTTCTTTAGGATCATCTATTCGATAGTTAGAATAGCTATACACCAACGAAGGAAAGCAGGTCGGACCTCGATATTCGTCAAAGATCTTATTCAGTGCTGGCGTTGACGATGATGCGGCGGTTGCTTGCGAGGAGGAGAAGTATCTATACCGAGGACCTATGGTTAGCTTTGTAGAGAAGTCTAAAGGAAGGTCACATACGCATCAACGGCTTGCTCAACATTCCACCCATTTGCGCGCAAGAACTACAGATTCCCGTTAGTCACTTGCGACAACGCGCCGGGACCGAAAGACACCAACTTTGGCAGCTACGGCATCTTTGGCTTGCGTAAAGCCCACAAACTGTGATATGTAATGTCTCTGGGTTCCTGTGTATGGCGGCATGTTTGCTTCTGCGTCTGCTTCTTAAAGATGACGCACGCGGGGTAGCACGAGGGACGAGAACAAAGTAAAGGACGTGTGAGAGTGCGCTTAATTCAGTCGGGGAGCATAAATAAGCCCTCTGGAATACACGCTACCGAAAATTAACGCACAGCGTCAACAAATATAATTGAAAGGAACCCGAAGTAAGAAAGATGGTCGGAGTAAGTTGTCCAGGCGGCGGTTTGGTGATAATAGTGATGCCGCCATCTGATTGGACCAAGAGGAGTATAGAGATCCACCTTCCTCTTTCCTTAGATACATGGTCATTCATAAGGTCTACTACGTTCTAACTTAATAATACAACTCGAGATGAATTGAACTGAATTGCTGGTATATCAACTAAAAGATCTAGCATCACTTTTCCTGGGCTGGCACCAGGTATATCCCCTAAACGCCGATAAATGCGAGACATAAACGGAGAGTGAGTCGCATGACTATGTCGTGAACAGAGAATCTTCCTGTAGGATTGTCAGATATCGAGTACACACCATTTCAAGTTCCTTGTATCTGGTACTAACCTCTCTTAGATATTCACCAACGTCACCCTGGCGGAAGAGCACTACGGCGGTAGGCTCGAGTTTCCTTGCTTCTGCGGTTGACCGTGCAGTGACTCCGAAACCCTAGACGCTATATCAGTCTCAAGTTGACATGGTCTTCTTCAATACGGTTAACATACCAGAGGAGTATCGTCTTGCGAAAATACAACGCATCCACTGTGCTCGGGGCAGTCCTCAGACCATCGCAAAACATGGGCCTTCACGACGTTTCCACCGTATAAAAAGGGCATCTCTCCATTCTGCTTAATGGTCACCTTATAACGAGCATAGGGAGCAATGAGGTCGAGTCTGCTCGTACGATTGTGTGTCAGTGACATGCCTTCTCTCGAGTCCAACATTATGCGAGTGCGCAAAACTTACGCAGTAATGTGCAATCTGAACTTCATGGTCTTGGTGAACTTTCCAACACAAACGCCCAGACTCAGCAAGTTATCGCGCGCAACACTAGTTGCAAGGTTCGCAATCGATTGCTTCACATAGTACACTCGAGAACCCTGAATTCGGAACACATAGCGCTCGTTATCTTCGGTAGGCTGGATGAGCTGGTTGAGGGATCGACCGGTGTAGTTGGCGAGTTTCTGAAAGAGAGTTTTGGTTTCGTCTTCGGTGAGAGCCCTCATATTGAATGATGTGCTTTATCGTAGGTCGAATGAATGCTGATAGACTAATGAAAATGTGACAAAAAAAAATGAAGCTCCGCGGACAGAAAAGTTAAAAGTGGGGCTGATGCGGAGGCTTGGCGCTGCTAACAAAAAATCCAAAAAAATATTCGGCTTCCTTAGGTCGACAAACCAATTCGATTCTGCAGTACTCTCGTTTTCCAATATGGGCGTCGCACGGGAAACAAAAAGAAGGCGCCTGTCGCCTTCTGATGACGAAACTTCGTCAAATGCAACAAAATCCAAATCCAAACTCAACGGATCGTCTAACATTCAAAACGCATTCTACAGTCAAGCCGCTGAATGGGATCTAGAACAGGATTACGAGCGTCGACCACGAAAAGGCAAGAATAAGAAGGAGAAGGAAAAGACTCGTTTGCCTATCAAGACTGCCGAGGGTCTTGTCCATGTCGACGAACCGGAAGAGACTGCAGCGAGTGATGCGGATAGTTTTCTCGACTCGGATTCGGACGGTGAAGATGGCAAGGAGGGAAATGAGGGGGCAGAAGCTGTAGAGGAGGAAGAGCTAGGGCCCAAAATACCCTTGAAACTTCAGATTGTTCAAGCAAAGGAAGAAATGGCCAAAATCGCGACGTTGATCAACGAAGATCCCGAGGAGCATATTGGATTGTTCAAAAAATTAGCAGACTTTGTAGACAAGAGCAAGTCTCACGTTGCTATCAAAAAGCTTGCTCTCGCCGCACAAGCTGCGATTTTTAGAGATGTTATTCCTGGTTACAGAATCCGTCCGTTAGGCGAAGAGGTCAACAAAAACGAAAAGCTGTCCAAGGAAGTCCGAAAATTGCGAGGCTACGAACAGTCATTACTATCGTCCTATAAGCATTACGTCCAACAACTTACCAATCTATCGAAAGGCGGCAGCAGGGCTAGTGAAGAGGCTAACAGTATCCGTACTGTCGCAATCAACTGCGTTTGCAACATGCTTCTTTCCGTGCCTCATTTTAATTATCGGGCTGAGCTACTGAAGATTCTTGTCAATCGGCTGTCCAAACGCCGGATTGATGCAAATTTCGTCAAAAGTCGTGAGACGATGGAAGACATCTTCGCCAAGGACGACGATGGGGTTGTCTCCCTTGAAGCAGTTGGCTTGTTGTCCAAGATGATGAGAGCAAAGGACTTTCACGTCCACGAATCAGTGCTCAACACATTTCTACACCTCCGTTTGTTAGCCGAGTTTTCATCCAAGGGTTCGCGAGACCGGGTTGATCGCAACGACGACGACGAAGGCGTGTTGCAAGGAAAGAAGAAGAATAAAAAGGAGTTTCGCACCAAAAAGGAACGTAAACTGCTTAAAGATCGGAAGGCAGTTGAGAAGGATATGCGCGAAGCCGATGCGTTGGTGAGCCATGAAGCGCGTGAGAAGAATCAGGCCGAGACACTGAAGTTGGTGTTTGGCACGTACTTTCGCATTCTCAAGTTGCGCACTGAAACGAAACTCATGGGTGCTGTGCTCGAGGGATTGGCCAAATACGCACATTTGATCAATCAGGACTTCTTCGGGGATGTCCTTGAAGCTTTGAAAGAACTTGTTGAGCAGCTCGCTGCTGAAGATGGAAGCGCAGGAAGGGATGAGAATGCGAACGATGAAAATGGTGACAACGACGACGAGGATAATGATGAAGAAGAAGGAATGATTACTCTCAGACAATCCACCCGACAAGTCCTGCTCTGCACAATCACTGCCTTTGCACTTCTTGAAGGCCAAGATGTCAGCAAATCCGCTTCATCCCTCCATCTCGATTTAGGATTCTTCATCACCCATCTTTACCGCGCTCTATACCCCCTTGCCCTCAATACAGATATCGAATACAACCCCGAAAAATCTCTTCGTCTGCCTGATCCCGGCACCTACAACAACAAGTACAACGAAACGACCAGCGACCAAAACAAACAACGACGAACAAAAATCAACTTCCAAACCCCCATGGTCCTCCTCCTCCGCTGCCTGCAATCCACCCTCCTCTCCCGCACCCACGGCATCGCTCCGCCCATCCGTCTCGCAGGCTTCACAAAGCGGCTAATGACGACCTCCCTACAACTACCCGAAAAATCCTCTATCGCAATGTTAACCTTACTCACAAAAGTGGCGAAACAGCATGCACGCAAGATTGCACCGTTGTGGAATACAGAAGAGCGAAAGGGGGATGGTGTGTTTAATCCTGTGTCGGCTGATGTTGAGAAGAGTAATGTCTTTGCGGGCACGGTTTGGGAAGGGGAGTTGTTGAGGATTCACTATTGTCCCGATGTGAGGGAGGCGGCGTTGGGGATTGAGAAGTTGATCGCCTCTGGATAGTTGTCTTAACCAGGAAGTGAAGTAAAAATGGCCAAATTAAATGAAGATTTTACGTGCAACGAAAATTTTAGAGTGGAGTATATTCATAAATATCATTCGATCGTTACACATTCAAGGCCAGATCGCTTTCGAGTACATACACTCAAGCTGTATCATAGCATATAATCATAAAACACAGAAGAAACTCGTAATAACAAAGATAAGAAAAACATTAGAAGAGACAACAGGTGATTCACCCTTGTCCCATCTTTCAAATATAGGCACAGGCTGACATAGGCTCAACGCCCATATGTCCATATATCAACAAACAGACTCGGGGTATATCCACTCATAGCGGAAACTGGATGAGGTCATGCCTGGCAGGGTATCAAAATATACAATCTTGGTGCAAACATGGCCATCCCTAGTACGTCATGGCCAAAAATTACGAACGTTTTGCATTCGTTCGTTAATGTAGCTCATGCGCGTATGGGTGTCGAATGCTTCTCTCGTCTTTAGGGATAGAGCGTTTCCTTGTTTAGTTGGAATCCTTTTTCCGGCGGATTCCAGCGAAAAGTCCGCCAAAAATCGACGCCCAAATGGTACGGAATAAGGCTGTGAACCAATTGCCAGACTTCAAGGACAGGGCTGTTGTTGATCGAGCACCTGTAGATCTAGTTTCTTCGTCTGGTTTGGTAGCAGTTGGTTCGGTATCGGCAGTCTCTTCGGATATAATCTGTGAGACTTCGTGATCTCCAGCAGCATCATCTGCCTTTGGCGCGGACCTATTAGCAGCTGTGAGGTGTTCGTCTTCTTCGCAGAATGATTCAACACGAGCCTCCAGACCAGAAGACTTCTTGTCGCTGCTGAGAAGATCGACTGCAGAGACTGAGCCGCCAAGCTGGTTTAGAAGCGTTTCTCGGTCCTTGGCCAGCAATTGAAGCGCTGCATCGGCCTCGGGCTCTGGAGTAGGTGGCGAGCGAATATCGAGCGGTATCTCTGCAGGCTTCGGGTCACTTGCTGAAGGCTCGATGACATGAACAGCTGGTGATTGATGCTCTTTGTCTGTCTGGACATGAATTTCTTTAGATAGTGATTCTTTTGGCGTCGAAGTCAACGAATGACCAGCAGCCACTGCCGCAGCAGCTACAACGCCAGCGCCACCGACAATGCCGGCAATTTCCCCAGCACTAATACCTGCATCCTTGGCCAGGGGCTCAGTTTCGGACACTTTTCCGAAAGTTGGAGCAGCATCTTCGACTAAAGGTGCTTCTGTCTGCACCTCTTTGGCGGTAGAAGCCTCGATAGGAAGCTCTTTATCTGGAATTGCTTCGACTTGGACGTCCTTGGCGGCAGAGGCTTCAATATGCTCTTCAGCAGGAGTTGCTTCGGTCTCGATCTCTTTGGTTGTCGATACTTCGATGGGGTGTTCATCGGTTGAGTGAATTCCATTGACAACAGGCACATCATTTGCCGATGACTCGGTGTGGTCTTTTATCAGGCTTGAGGGCTCAGCTTCCGCAATTTGAATAACTTCGGGTACCGAAGTCTCTTCAACAGGAGCAGTCTTTTTGGCAGCGTCCTTAGAGACGTCTTCGGCTTCCGCGGCTTGCTCTTCTGAGGTCTCTTCGGAATTAGCTGCTGCTGCTGCGACAGCCCCAAGTCCAGCTACTGCTGCCACACCGGCGGCAACTGCAGCTTCCTCAGTGACTGTGTGGTCATATTCCTTCTCTTCAGTAGCAGCGGGAACTGCTGCGGTGCCGTGCGAGTCTTCCGTAGTCTCGGGTTGAGCTTCAACTGCAGTTTCTTCTGACTGAGCTGGAACCTCCTCACCTAGTTCTGCGCTCGGAGTGACTAACTCCTCTGGCTTCTCGACCTCAGAAACGACTACCTCAGACGCATTGAGTGGCTCAGTAACTTCAGCAGCCACTGCAGCTGGAGCCTCTTCGACCACTGACTGCTGGTCAGCGACAGCAGACGACTCCGTCTTCTGAGCTGCCTCTACTAGCGCATCAGTAGATTGAGCGGGTTCCTCTTCCACGACATGCGGAACTTCAGCAGCTGGCTCTTGAACATCCTGCACCACATTCTCCGTAGACTCCGAGAATTCAACAGCTTCTGCTTCTGGAGCTTCTCCCACATCCTCGGCGGTCTCTTCCGCAACAGGCTCTGCAGGCTTTTCTTCATCGCCCTCGGCAGCTTCCTCTACTGCAGGCTCTGCGGGAGTCTCTTTTACAGTCTCGGCAATATCTTCTACTGGAGGCGCTGCAGATGTCTCACCAACCTTAACAGGTATTTCCTCCTCGATCTGGGCGGATTCAACGGGAGCTTCAGTTTCGACCGCGGCGGGAGTCTCCTCTTCAACCGGCTCGGCAGAGGTTTCAGGCGCTGTCTGCACAGGAGATTCATCGAAGGTCTTTGTGACCTCTTCTGCAACTTTTTCAACGGCAGGCTCTGCGGTCGCCGCTTCAACTGGGGCTTCTTCGGCCTCTGGAACGGTAATATCCGCGGCAGGTCCCCCAGTAGTCTCTTTGGTGGTTTCAGCAGGTTGTTCCTCAGCGAGCTCAACAGTCGGCTCGACCACAGCCTCAACAGGAGTTTCCTTCACAACTTGAGCAGGTTCCTCTTCGGTAGGCTCTGTAGCAGCGACTTCAGTCGTGGTTTCCTCAGCTGGTTCGACAACCTCCTCAACAGCAGGCTCTGCAGCAGTTTCTTCAGGGGACTCCTCATTTGGAGTTTCTTCCACTAGCTTGGGGGCCTCTGCGGCAGTCTCGGTGACAGTATCAACAGGAGTTCCTTCAACAGCATGGGCATGCTCATCTGTAGCAGTCTCTGCAAAGGGTGCTTCGATCAGGGTATCTTTAGCTGGTTCGGTAACTTCCTCAAAGGCCGGCTCCACAGTAGTTTCAGCAACAGTCTCAGCAGACTCCTCTACAGTAGATTCTGTAGGGGTTGCTTCGACTGGGACTTCCTCAACCGGCTCAGTAACCTGCTCTTCGGTAGGCTCTTCAGCGGTTTCGGCAGGTTGTTCTTCAACAGATTCTACCGAAGCCCCAGTGGCAGCCTCAATAGGAGTCTCGTCAACAGCTTGGACGAGTTCTTCTTCAGCGTGCTGTACAGGAGCCTCAGCTGTTGTTTCTTCAAGGATCTCGGCAGACTCTTCTGATGCGGCGGGCGCCGACGGTGTGGCTACGTCAAGGAGACTAACGGGCTCTTCGTTGGTCAACTTTTCATTGGCCTCGGCGGACTGCTCTTCTGCCACCCTTTCAGCAACAGTGCCTTCGACAGCATCAGTGGTCTGTTCCTCTTCTGTAGCCCCTTCCTTAATTTCTTCAGAAACATCAACGACAGGCTCTGTAGTTGTTCCAAGAACCTCCTGAGCGCTGTTAGCTGCAGGCTCATCAGAAATAGGTTCGGCTTCGGTTGCAACCGCGTGCTCGGCTATCGTTTCCGTGGTAGTAGCTTCGGGCTTTGCATCCGTGGCAGTTTCTTCGGGAAGCACCACGTTGACCTCACTTGGAGCAACCTCCTCCGTTTGTTCAACTCCCGCAGACTCCGCAGCTTGCTCTGATTCATCAAGAGAAGGAGGAGCATCTTTGGCAATCGCAGGCTCTGCGACTTTCTCGCTTACAGCTGCTTCCTGGACTGGCTCTGCCTCTTCTGTTGGCTTAGCAGAAGGTTCGTTGGTAGATTCCTCTACAGGCTCAGAAGCGGACTCTTCCTCAGTAGTAGGCTCAGCATGTTCTGGAACGGCTTCGGCAACTGGTTCAGCGATAGCTTCAGCAACACGCTCAGAGACAGATTCAGTATGTTCAACAACTGTCTCTGCAACGGGTTCTGCGACAGCTTCAACGACTGGCTCGGTGGCAGACTCAACAGCAGGTTCAATGGGCTCAGTGGCGGGTTCTGAAATAGGCTCAGCGACAGGCTCAGCGACAGGCTCAGCAACAGGCTCAGCGACAGGCTCCGAGATAGGTTCAGCGATAGCTTCAGCAACAGGCTCCGCGACAGGCTCAGCAACAGGCTCCGCGACAGGTTCTGCGACAGGCTCAGCAATAGGCTCCGCGACAGGCTCTGCAACAGGCTCCGAGATAGGTTCAGCGATAGCTTCAGCAACAGGCTCCGCGACAGGCTCAGCAATAGGCTCCGCGACAGGCTCTGCAACAGGCTCCGCGACAGGCTCAGCAACAGGCTCCGCGACAGGCTCCGCGACAGGCTCAGCAACAGGCTCCGAGATAGGTTCTGCGACAGGCTCAGCAATAGGCTCCGCGACAGGCTCAGCAATAGGCTCCGCGACAGGCTCTGCAACAGGCTCCGAGATAGGTTCAGCGATAGCTTCAGCAACAGGCTCCGCGACAGGTTCTGCGACAGGCTCAGCAATAGGCTCCGCGACAGGCTCTGCAACAGGCTCCGAGATAGGTTCAGCGATAGCTTCAGCAACAGGCTCCGCGACAGGTTCAGCAACAGGCTCCGCGACAGGTTCTGCGACAGGCTCAGCAATAGGCTCCGCGACAGGCTCTGCAACAGGCTCCGAGATAGGTTCAGCGATAGCTTCAGCAACAGGCTCCGCGACAGGTTCAGCAACAGGCTCCGCGACAGGTTCTGCGACAGGCTCAGCAATAGGCTCCGCGACAGGCTCTGCAACAGGCTCCGAGATAGGTTCAGCGATAGCTTCAGCAACAGGCTCCGCGACAGGCTCAGCAACAGGCTCCGAGATAGGTTCAGCGATAGCTTCAGCAACAGGCTCCGCGACAGGCTCAGCAATAGGCTCCGCGACAGGCTCTGCAACAGGCTCCGCGACAGGCTCAGCAACAGGCTCCGCGACAGGCTCCGCGACAGGCTCAGCAACAGGCTCCGAGATAGGTTCTGCGACAGGCTCAGCAATAGGTTCTGCGACAGGCTCAGCAATAGGCTCCGCGACAGGCTCAGCAACAGGCTCCGAGATAGGTTCTACAGTGGTTTCAGCAACTGTTTCAGGAATCGATTCAGAAACAGGCTCAGGGGTGGTATCAGCAGCAGCTTCGTCTGCAGCCTCTACAACTGGTTTGGTGATGGTCTCGGCATGTTCAGAAGCAGGCTCGGCAACATATTCAGCAACGGCCTCTGCAGGAGGTTCTGCTGCAGCTTCATCGGCGGCCTCAACAGCTGGTTCTTCTACAGTTTCGGTAGGCTCAAAGACAGTTTTCTCAATAGCCTCAGCAGCAGGCTCGACAGTCGGCTCCACAATAGGTTCAGGCGTTTCCTCCGATTCGGTACTTAGAACAGCAGATGCTGCCTCAATCGGAGCTGCTTCGGCAGCTTCATTTTCAGTAGCAATTACAGGCTCTTCGGCAGCAGTAGTCGGTTCAGTAGCGGGCTCCTTAGTTGCTTCGGTCGGCTCGGCCGGTTCAGTGGTTGATTCAGAGATGTGTTCCTCAGTTGCCGCAACTGGCGCAGCTTCTTCCGTCTCGATTGGTTCTTCGGTCTTTTCGACAGTATCGACAGGGGCTTCAGAAGCTTGAGTAGGTTCCTCGGCATTTTCTTCAGCGACCTGCGCTGTCTCAGGAGTCGATTCCTCAACCGCTACTTGCTCTGGCTCAGCGATGGCGACCGTCTCAGAAACATCAGCCGCCTCATGTGACTCTTCGGTATGCTCAGTCAATGGCTCAACCGGCTCGTCTGTGGACTTTTCCGCAGGCCCAACCGTTTGCTCTTCAGAAATCTCTGGCGATGCAGCCACCGGTTCAGGCTCGGCAGCGGCGGGTTTTTCGTGAGCATCGATTTCCTTAGACGATTCGTCTTTGGTGGCTTCCAATACCGTGTCTTCTGTCGCCGCAGGCACTATTTCCGAGGGTGTCTCAACGGGCTCTAGAGCTAGTGCCTTCTCTTCAGCGACTTCTCCAACTTCGGCTATAAGCTCCGTAGTTGATTCTTCTTCGACCTTCGCAGGCTCTAGAGCTCTCTCTTCGGTGGCCTCCGCAGTCTCAGCAACGGGCACTTCTAGAGCCTCAGCAGGAACAGAGGCTGGCTCTTCTACTGCTTCAGAGACATTTGCTTCTTCAGCTTCGGTAACTGGCTCGGTTCCCTCCTGTGCGACTGGAGCTTCTGCAACTTCCGCCGAAGGTTCAACCTTGACGTTTGCTTCTTCAGTCACGGATTCTTTAGCGGATTTTTCTGCATCCACTGGAGCCTCTGCTGGTATCTCTACTGCATCAACTTTAGAAGGTACAGCTTTTAGAGTCTCGGTAGTAGCAGCAGCCGGTTCTTCCACAGCTTCAGCTTCGATTTCCTTGGGCTGATCAACAACACGATCCTCCACAGTTTCAGTGGGATCAAGTTCGTCAGAAGTAGTCGCTGTCGGTTCCGGTTCAGCTTTTTCAGGCACAGTCTCCTCGGATTTTTCGTCAACAGGAGATTCTTTCACTGGCTCCGCAATTTCAGAAAGCTCGGGTTCAACTGGCTTCTCTTCAACTGCACTTTCGAGTGCGCCTTCCTGGGGGGTGTCGACTGTTTCACGGGTGGTGGGAGCTTCGACCTCTTTCTCAATTTCGGTAGAATCCTTTAAGGCCTCATCCTTGACTAAAGATTCTGGTTCGGGGGCTGTTGTCTGAGATGTTTCAGCGGGAACTTCAGCATCTGTCGATTCGGCCTTCAGCTCTGCAACTGGCTCCGAGGCTTCCTCGGTTGTTGCAATTGGTTCGGAAACTGGCTCGGTTTGTGCATTTTCCCTGACGGCGTCTGCCTCTACTTGAGCCTCCTGTTCCGAAACAGGATCTGCAATGGTTTCTGAGGCGATGGGAATCTCGGTTTCAGTTGTCTCGGCCTGGGTTTCAGTGACTTCCTCAGGTTCTGCGGTAGTTGTGGATGCTGGTTCGGGCACTTCGGCATCAACGGTTTCCTTTATAGACTCTTCCGCTGCGGGCTCAGTGGCTTCCACAACAGCTGCCTTGGTCTCAGCGGTATCTTGGACTGCGGGTGCTTCAACAACCTTCTCCTCTTCGACAGGTGCCTTTTCTTCATGTGTCACTGGCGTTTCTTCAACAAGCTTGGGCTCAATCTCGACAGGCTCTTCTTTAGTTTCAGTCTTCTCTTCGGCCACAACCGGTGCGGCTTCTTCTGTGTCCTTGGAAGGAGCCTCTGCGGCCTCCTCGGCCACCGCTGCAACTTCCGGAGCCGCTTGAGGCTCTGCTTCTGCTGATTCATCGGTCTTCACATCAGCATGGGCAGCGGGTTCTTCGCCTGCCTCAACTGCTTTGTCTTCAGGCTCCTCGGACACAGCATCGGCAGTGGTCTCGCCAACTACCTTTTCCGTCTTTGCCTCCTCTGGAGTATCCTTAGAAATTGCCGCAGGTTCCTCTACAGCTTTATCCTTGGTGTCCTCGGCGGAGGGAGCTTCTTTTGTGGTTGGCGCATCGTCGGATGATTTTTCGTCGGTGTGTTCTGTGGACGACTCGCCATTGATTTCAGACTTGGCCGATTCCTTGATATCCTTCACGGAATCTTCCCCCTTCTTGGATAGTGCAGCAAGCGCATCCTCGACCTCCGCGGGGAGAGCAGCAACGGTGAGTCCGTTCTTGATTTCGTCCGTCACTATGGCAATACAGGGTCAGTTGACACATTCTTTCTCTCATTTTGCTTACAACAGCAAAGCTCAAAATCACAAATACAATGAGTGATTGACAAAAAACTTACCAGTTTCAGTAGGAGTGGACAGGACGACGGGTTCTCCGACTTCGGCCATATTTCCGCGATTCGTAAGGGTCGTAAAGTTCGTAAAAAGCGGGGAGTAGAGAGAATTAGGGGTAGAAAGCTCGACTCAACGATATAACGTGTGGAATCTACTTAGGCTGGGAGAGTTTGGGAGAAGCACAGAAAAACGCGCGTACAAATACAGCAAGCAGCTCCTGAGCTTCAAGTTCCGACGAAAAACGAAACAGGTAATTAACAAGCAGAGCAGAAATACAGAATGGACAATGACAACAACTGGGTATCAACGTTCGTCTTCAATTATCATAACACTTCGTAACAAAGAATACCAAAAGGTACGGCGGGTGTAGGTGTAGCAGGAAAGCGTGGGAGATGGAAAGAGGAAGGAGGAGAAGAAAGAAAATTTTCCGTTCCTCAGGCATACAATATCAATATATAACACAAGGTACCTAGGTATCGACTTACGTATCTACCGGCCTAAAGTAACTCTCCACCATAACAGTTGAAGCTATGACTTATTAGGCACCTAACTCAGTTGCTACCACCTTACCGACGGAACTGCCCTCGTGAGCTTCTTTACATACTGCTGATCATTACGTTGTGACATATACACACTACGCAGCTCAATGTCGACAACTTATTCAAGACAATACAGCCCCTAGATGAGAATTCAGAAATCCAAACGAAGACTCCAAACAACCTCTGAAGTATGATATCCTACCCATCTTCGGGAGCAGCCCGTTCTTGGATGGGGTGATAGAATAAAAACTAGTTCGCAGCTAACATAGCACTAACAAAAGCCACTTAATCCCGAAACAGCAAAGAACAGAGGGGCAAAGTGTTTCTGCTCTCTTCTTTGCGTATCCTCTGACCCTCTGGGACATCCGGGCTTGTTCTTCGTTGTCACAGTGACCATTATAATCCATGTTGCTAGCGCCAGAAGCTTTGGGCAGATGGCGAAGCCGACGGGATTAGGTAGAGCCGTAGGAGCCGGTAGTGACTCACCCGAATAAGAAAAGAGAAAGGTACTCTGATGGAACAATGGAGAGGAGGAAGTTGAATTTATCATTTCATCGTCGATCAACTGACAGCAAATAACCTAAAAAACGGCGCAATCAAGTGAAACCGCGAAAACGGTCACCTGATACCGATCAGTAATGATTGGAGAACCGACGCAGTTTATGCAGGGTTTCAAGATTTCTAGGTGCAGATTCTTATGCGAGGGATTTACTGCAGCACACGGACTGAATGACGGAGCTTTGGCTCCATAATTGATTGATGCAACATCCACAGAGTGCCTGAGAGTGGGAGTGAGGTGATGCGCCCACATGAGCTCTTTTAGCGCCGACGTTAACTTTTTGTTCTTGCGGCATGATAAGAGTTCGGTTTCGGCCTGAATTGATATTCACTCGGAAATATAATAAACGGCGATGCAAGAGCATTCTCAAAAGCGTGCTGGTTGTGAATTCACACCATGGTGACATGGCATTGGAGCATGCGATGAGTTGTACAACTCTAGAGCAGCAGAATGGACTGACCAATTAGGAAAAACCCAAACAACTGAGCGGCCGAGGGAAAAAGAAAAAAAAAAGTGGGCTGGTGGAGGACACTAAACCGAAAAAGGCTATATACAGAAGCCTAAAAACTCAGGCTGATGTGCTGCTCTCACCGCCATCTTGCATCTTACCCATCTTGCCCATCTTGCCGCTGTATTGTCACCGCCAAACGTCTCTGCCATCTCTAGTCAAGAGCATGATTATCAGATCATGTTCATCTCTGAGCATATTTACTTTCTGAGGTCTAGCGTGGCGGGGTGAGCTTTGATACTCGTACAGAGCACTGCAGCAAGCGCACATGGTTCGCATATGATCTTCATCCGCTATGCACCAATTCCTGTCTGAAGAAACTATCAGCGTCGGCACATTCGATGATCTCGACGACCATTGCGTGATTAGGCACACGCTCATGTTACCGCCCATCGATTGAGGAATGACAAGTCATCGCTTTCGACCATCAATCCTGTAAATCGATGCCACTGGGCAGGAATTGGAGGTTGCCACAAGGCAGTGACATAGTATAAGTATGTAGTGCGAGATGGATTCTTAGTCGATACGACACCTCGAGCCAATGGTCTCAATCCACGTCCTCGTACACGTCTATAGACTTGTGTAGTAAGTCTTTACTTAGTACGTACTCGCCCTGTCCCCGACGTACCCTGCGTAAGTATAGCCAGGCAGACATAATATGCACCGTCCTAAGCATTGATTCGTCCACATGGATCCATGAAACATGCACAACATTGCATTTAAGCTACATTGGCTAGTCTAGTGATTGAGATGAGATATACGTATGCACGACAGGTGAGAATCGACCGCTACTATAAACATGTCTTGAAAATTTTTCATTACTTGAAACGTACATGGTCTGTACTCAATGTCGGTTTCAAGGTTACCTAGGTACGTGCAATATAGCTAGCTAGGTAGACGGGATGCACTGATTTTCTCTTAAACCTCCAGCTTTCGTAGAAGCTAGACAGTCGTGAATGTTGCACCGAGTTTTGAAAGTAACCACCCCCCGCGGTCACACAGCACTCGTCTACTACTAAGTCCGGTCACAACAATGGACCAGCGTGGATTGGCGACATCGAAAAATCTTCACTGCAACGAATACGTTCAAGATCATCGATACTACTCGGGAGGTATTCTGTGGTAGATCTAGTGTTGATGATCGTCATGGCGGATGCGGGGTGAGGGGTTGAAAATTCGAGCCTCGATCCGCCATGACGCAACATTCGAGATCTCAATCATTGATCGCTTCCTTACTCCTTACTAGATACATGACCGTTCGTCGAGAAAATGGCATTGGACTGCTTTTGTTCACTGGATCGAGCCGTCTGATTACGCGGCAGAAGACGGGAGAAGGAAGAAAAGAAGCAAGGGCCTGATAGAGCGAAAAAGAAAGAAAGAAAAAAGACACAAATACAAAGAAATTCGCACACCCTCATGACGCCAACTACATTCGCCCATGTAGAGACAAACATCAACCATCAATTCACGCAGCGGAAAATCAAGTCCCGGAAGAAAAAAAGGCCAATTAGAAAGACCATCGAAATAACAAGAGGATAACACCAAGCCAGCGCTCGGTTGATCTGTACATGAAGCGAAAGGAGAAAGAAAGGAGAAAGAAAAGAGAAAGTCGTCAACGTCGTCACAAAGTCATAACCCGGAGCAACCCAATCAGAATATCTCGAGATCCTCAAATTCGACAACCAGTCGGTCTCCTCCACCGCCCATACTCGAATCATCTATCCGCATACCGTTCATTGCTTCCCACATTGTGCCTCCTCGCTGTAAGCTTGTTGGCCGACTGGCATAGACACCGACATGCACACACTTGTCCTCGACTCCGTAGAAAAACCAAGTGACTTCGCGAAGCTTCTTCCATGTACTTCCCACGGCTCCCGGCGTGGCGGCATACGGCGACAAGGACGGGATCTGATACCAGATCCAGAGCGAATATCCGACTCTCTCGAGCTTGATGCGCAGCGACGTAATGTTCGTCGGGATATTGGGCATGGCCAGCGGCGACAAACACCAGTCGGCTCCGTCCGATGTCGCGCTGACCGATGCTGCGTTGACTGTGCCCGAGGAGAATTCCATGCCTGCTTTTACCCACTTGCAAGAATGCCCACGTGAATGCGATCGCAACGTGTTGAAGCTACGCACATCGGTGTCCGATGACGATCGTAGGGACTCGGTCGGCAGTGACTCGCTAGGAGCATCTCCGGCGAAGATGACAAGACCGCCTTGATCCCATTCCATCTCCCAGTCGGCGCTGATGGTGACTTCGGCTACAACGAAGGGTCGTCGCAAGGAGGTAAAGACCATTGGGGCCGTCGAGGTGTCTCCATTTGGCGGTTTTCTCCAGAGGTCTGTGTTCGGGCCGGCGGAAAGAGTGAAGTAATCCATACATACCGGTAGCGAAAAACTCGAAGGCAAATTCAAAGCCGTGAACGAGGAGCGATCCGGAGGCATTGTGATTGTTCGTTTGATACTGGGATTCTGAAATGAAGGGCCTTCTGTTGAAATGATGCTAGGGAAGGGGAGTGAGCAGGTAAGGATGGGAGAAAGAAACCAGCCAATGCTCAACTAGGATCAATCGACTCCTAATTCAACCAATAATTGCGCGCCTCACAATTGCAATCTGTCGCAATAGAGCTCCTAGGCGGCGCCGAATGACTCGAATACCACTAGAGAGGGTGGGCGCTGGGAGATCTGCGTGAGCAGTGGCTCGAGAACCTCCGCTCCGAGATCCGAGAGTCAAGATATCGAGACTCCTGAGAATGACAAACCAAATGCCAAGTGGATGATACTCAATGCACGCGTATCATAGAACCGGGGCTGATGGTAAGAGGTCGAGGCGATCGCAACAATATCCCACACAGACTAGACTGCTAGGTGATTCGCTTTACAAAAGTGAGGCTGCTGATAGCACTAAGAAGACAGGGAAGAACGTGATTGCTTTTTTCGCATCCGTTACAGTTGGACTAAGGGTTTCTCCGCACAAATAACCGCCGGGTCTGTTGAGCACTTAGAAAGGTCAGAACAATGACGCGAAAAAAGAAAAGAAGCAATCAATTAATATCAAACAGCAGTGGGAAATAGGCGATTTAGCGTTGATGTTAGAGACCGTTGGAAGGACCCGAAGCGGAGCAGAACACCTCAAATGAGTCTAAACAAAACGAAATGACTCGAAAACGGAAGCGCTGATGGGGCTTAGCGTTTAACCCAATGCGGCCGTATCACGAAACAGATACAAGGCGGTACGAACTTGATCGTCCAGATGGTCCAAGTACAGTATGTATGACATTCACAGTATACCGGTAGGACCGATGGGAGCAGGGCGATATCGGTTGGCCGGGAGGTGGTCCATGGTGATCCATAGATACCGGAGCTGACGGAGAAGAATACAACAACGAAAAGCAACAAACACGATGTACTAACAAAGGCTTATATGACCAGGCTTGCAGAAAGATTGTAGCATACCGTACCCTAGTTTTATGTTTACAGCCAGGTTACCCTACTGCGTGCGTGACGGCAATTGCCTGTTGCCAAAAGGCCTGAGCAGCGCGTCCGCAAACTCGAACAGGGTTCAGCCAAGGGCAAGGTCGTGACTCGCGAGGTCGGATAGCAGGGCGAGGGTCCAATGGTTGCTTTGCTTTGGAGGCTGCTGACTGATTTCTGACCGAGTTGTATGTAAGCGTGAAGATGCCGACCGTCTGTGTCTGGATTCAACGACGTCAATAAATAGATGATGAAGTAGCCGTCACGAAGACAAACTACGTATAAGTAGATCTGGCGAAATGAAACATTGATCTTCCGCAGGTGAGAATCTTGTCGAGCGGCAAAAGCAAAGTTCAGCCATCTGAGCGCGTATGTGGGCTGTATGGGTTACTTAAGGATCCATCCATGGTGGCGCACGGTAGCATAAAACAGACAGACGACTGCAAGCGGACATGGACAAGGAGACAGAAGCGGATGGGTATTTGGCGTGGGAAGCAAATAGGGCTTAGCGGTGTCTGAAGCCAGCTGAAAAGACAACAAACAGACGATGTTCGAGATGTAGTCGTTGCACTAGTAAGAGAAGAAGAGACATGGATGGATCGCCACAGGGAAAGAGCTAGCTAGGGAGGAATCACCTTCCCGCCAGGAACCACCAGCCCTGCCTCCCTGCGAGTGGGCCGGCCACTGCTCCTTCTTTCTCCCGAAGCAGTTACTGTAAGCTACTACTCGCAGACTCACTCATATCTCTGCAATTAAGATCGCTACCTACTACCCACCGTCTCCTTCATAAGGTCGCGATCCTTTTCCCGGGCGCCAATTCCGTTGTCTATACAGTATATACCGGTCTGGTGGCTCTGCTTGTTGCTCGTCTTCGGTCGCTGTCCACGAGCTGAAAGCCAACCTACGGGAATATACTGATTGACAACGCGGCGACCCTCTGTTATCCCGGGGCCCAAAGTGAGATTCGAGAATCGCATCATTCGGCCGTTACTTATAATCTATCCATTTCTTCCCGTCCAGCAAACAGATCAAACTCACAAACCGACCCTCTTCTGCCATGCCATGTACCAACGGACTCGCCGAACTGCGGCCAACCCGCCTCTCACTCTACATCTCTCTCGATACTATTACGGCATTCGGATGGCAAACAAATTCTGTGTTTGCCGCAGCGACGCAGTGCTAGTTAGATGTTTATTCCTTGAACCTCGGTGGGACCGATGTCTTCGCTCTAGACTGTCCCGGAGGTCCGGTTACGGCGACACATAGCATGGCTTGCGATTTGCCTGCTGCAGGTGTTGCATGCAAAAACCCACATACTGTAGTAGATCAAGACCCGTTGCCGAAATGTGTACCGCTGAGTTGTGCCAAGTTCTAACTTCAACTAATCGAACTATGTATTCATGCGTTATGCTATGCAACTCTGGCCCATATTGAACTCTCTTTGGGTTTCGCCGCCAGCTGAGGTATGGCGCTGTGCAGTTGTTGCCCAACTTGATTGGCGTTATTCCGCGAACGAAGGCAACACTTTTAGAAGACTATCTACACCGACACCTCCCACGTCAAGAAGGCTGGCCTTGGTATTCCGCAAATACCTGCGCGTGATCCGATTCTTCAACAATGATTGATCGATTGGGGGCCGCTGGGTGATGTTTGTCGATTTTGAAGGTGGCATAGCGCAGCCAATCATACCGAACCAACAACAAACAAATCGATGTGGGAATCTCTTAGGGCTCCATAAGCGCGACAAGTGGATCGCCTCGGAAATCTGTACGTACAAGATGATAGGATTCAAGATGCCAGTGAAAGAGGCGCTTATCATCTCGCCAGCCACATCTCGTACACGTCTTTAAGTTTCTTCCAGGTTGCTCAAAATAGCTTTTACATTTGATGTCATGCTGCATTATGACTGGTGATCATCTGGGGAACTCGGAATTTTGCCATTCCGCTTATAGCTTACACTTATGGCTTACTGTTTTAGGGAACTCCCACCGAGGGCTTTGATGCATTTTAACCTGCTACGTACTCTACTTCTTTCTACTCATGCAATGGCACTCATGATCAATAGACCATCACCTGTATAGTGCAGTCTACTAATCCAGTTATCAAGATGGTCAGCGTACATGACGAGTCTCTAGGATAGCTCTGTATGGCTAGATTTTCTGCATGGCGAACAAGGTGTGTTTGGGATGCTCGAGATTTCAATATCGACCGGCAAACCGTGCACGCAACGCGCAATCTAGCGAAAGGCGATATTCGTCAGCCCTTGCCGGAAAAGTTGGCGGTACTGACCCGAATGAGTAAGAGTTGAGGCTGAGGGTTTGAAAGGCTTGGCTAGTCGTGATCAAAACGGTATATGGAGGCGAGATGTAGGTAGCGAGGAATCAAATGCAAGGCGTGAGCAGTATCAGTCATCTGATGTATTGGATATACCTAAGTCTAATTTACATAAAAAACCAACCCAACCACTTCTTCCTGCTATACTACATGGAACGAAATGACAAAAATGGAAAATGCACGCGAGACGACGAGATCACCGATCCGCAAGCATATTCTTAATACTGCTATAATATTGCGGCAACACAAACTTCTGGATCTCCTCCTTCGCGAGCCACTTATAGTCCGCAAGCTCCTGTGTATTGGCCTGCAAATCGGCCTGGCCAGCCATGATACGACTCTTCAGGAAGAATGTCTTTTCGCCTGCGACGAGTTCCTTGGAGACTGGGTCGGGTTTGGGGGCCTTGAATTTATACGAGTAGTGACCGATAGGGTGGAAGCCGACGAACCAGGTGTTCATGTTGATACCTGCGGACTGAGAGAGGGTGCGCTCCGCCGCCTATTAGAAGTCAGAACGCTGTTGTACGTAAATTCGCGTAAAAGAGAAAGGAAACACTATACCGAACGCAGATTCTCCTCCAACCCCACCGACGAACTGGGAAACTTCCAGTATCCCTGCTTCGTCTTGACCAGCAAATACAACGTCCTCTGCAACAACCTATCCAAGCTTTTCTGATCATTCTGTTTGTCTGCCTCCGTCACCCGAGCAGCCGGACGCTCAATGTCGACTTTTTTTGTAGTAGCGCCTTCTGACGATGCGGTAGTCACAAGCTCTGCATCCCGCAGCAGCATTTCTACCTGATGTGCCGGCTCTGACTCTGTAGAGCCCACAAGCAACTCATCGTTCCATGCCTCGGGTGCATAGGCGTTGTATTTACCAATGTCGCGAGAAGGGGTGAGACGGTCTTTGTATTTCCGTTTCCAGTCCTCGTCGGCCGGTGTACCGCGCTTGAAGTAGAAGTAGCGCGTAAAGGGGAGCACGAGTCGCTCGTTGAGTCGTTTCTGATAGAAAAAAAATGATTTTTCAAAAGGGGTAAGGTCGCGGGTGATTTGCGGAGGGCGAGAGAGGACGACGCCGGCTTTGATGTCGAATGCTGGTGAACCGGCGGCTTCGGAGCTGGAAGCGAGTGGGATCTCGGTTTTTGAGGTGTCTGAGCCGCTGACGACTGTCGATGCTGCGGAGGCGTAGTTACGGCGTGTGATGGTGAGTGTTTCTTGACAGCTTCTGCAGACGGTGGAATTGGACGATGGCCTCACTGGATATAAAAGTTTTGTTAGTAAGTTGCAACTAGCCAATGTTCATTGGAATTCAGAAACTGAGCCGAGAAAAAAAAAACACATACAAATGGCAGAGGCCATTCTCCTCGTTCCCTGTGATCCAGTCGCCATTTCTTTACTTTCGACCGTGGGTTCTGTCGTCGCAGAAACACAGGAGTCGTCTTGATACCCAAGAAAAGTTCACAGCTCCGTCTGGTCTTCCGACAATCACACTAATCCCAAGTTGGTTAGGCGCCGCGTGACCCGTTAAACACTACAAAAGAAAAATCCACACCAGCTTAATTTTTCTTTCTTCTCTCTTTCTACAACCCGAGCATCTACCTTATCTTCACCTAGCTGCCATTTCTTACACGGCTAGTTGACCATTTAACGGTGCTCAGATGAGCGTTGCAGCCATTTTTCGCTAGCGGTACCTTCTCATTACAAGGCGTACAGTTAGATAGACGCTGCCTACATCTTTTCTCATTTACAATTGGGTGGATGTAATCATTAGATTCGTTACTTGGTGGTATTGACTTAAGAATAGACCAATAGCCCGTTATAATCACCGTCCTACACTATCCAATTTAAAGACCCTTTCTTGCGTTCCAAAGACGCGGAGTTTGTTTCCGTAGAGTTTCCATACTGGCGCCGAGAAGGATGGGATGAGTTCAGGACCAGAGACGACCCCAGTCGATGTGTCGATACTCGCTTCAGGGTCAATTCTTTCTAATGCCTCGTAAACATTCTTGCCAGCAAATTTGGTGCGAGGATTGATGGTCTCATTGTCGTTGTGCGTCGTCAAGGTCGTCTTGGAAGAAGCCTTCTGAAAGGCTCCTTTGTGCTGGACCAAGACAGACTCTGTGTGCTGCGACGCTATGGATGACGCTCTCGGGCGGGCACCAGGTAACTGCACGGCTTGCTTGAGGAAGTTTTGGGCTGTCAAAAGACTGTCGTATCCGGCTTCGTGCGGACATGCCGCGTTCTCATATCGTTTGTGCTTTGCATCCATTACTAACCCAATCAGCAATATTCGGCTTACACATTGACAGGACTTACTAATTTTAGGTTTAGTAACGTTCTCGTATGCTTTGGCGATATCATCCAAGGAGGCTACCGGATTCATATCGCCACAATCATGAGTGAAGATGTATTTTGTATCAATCAACAAGGGAAACTTCTCATGAAGTAAGTCCGCAAATTCCTCGACTTTGTCTGGTAGACCGCCGTAAAAGCATTCCCACAAGTAAACCACGTCCATGAAAAGATTATGTCCAACAAGCGGGATTCGGCCATTCCTGTTTTTCAATCCATTGACAGTCCTTTCATAGAAAACAACTGCGTTCTCTTCTTCCTCAACAAGGCCGACTAAAGGTTGAAAGACCTGAGGTGTCAGTTGAGACAGGTCGCCCCCTGTCAACGCTTCGATGACCCATCTGAAGCCACGAAGCTCTAGCAGACGCTTTTCGACACGATTGATTTTATCTCGGCGTATTCTATCTTCCCTTTCCTTGTCATATTTGACAATCTTTATGAAGTCTGGACACCCGATTGATGTAAGTGAAGGAAATTCGGTCTCGACAAGCTGATGCACCAGTCTCTTCTGGAAGCGATTCAGGCTCGTCACCGCAGGCCTACCATTTTTTGGTGCCGCATACCGTGATGGGACATTTAGATAGTCTTGTCTGCCCTAATCGGTGTAAGCTTCCACTCTTTTGCTTGTGGCCCACAATTTGCCTCAAGTGACTTACTTCACCCACGCTGAGCCATTCTTCAATGTCTCTTCGCACATCAGCAAGAAAAGCCACGGATTCTGCATCTCCCTTGGACAACACTATCTGAGCGACCGTTCCCGTCCCTAAGCGGCCGCTGTTATGTTGATGCGCGTCCTCCAGTACTTGCTCCTCTTCCTTTGTTGAAAGATACGCCACACCTTCATGAAACGGCGCATTCAGGTCAAACCCAGATTTTAGTAGGAATTGAACGGCTACGGCATCAAGATTAATACAGATGGGCGCCGAGGCGGCGAGTTCACATACCACCGCTTGAGAAGCCGAATGTTCGATCAATACGCAGAGTGGAATCGATCAAGGGACTCAAATGAATGTTGTATGGCTTGACAGTGTATGATCCTTTCTCATGTGAGCTTGTTGTGATCATAAGAGAAATGTGTTAGCTAAGCTCACCTGCGACAGCATCTTCCTTTACAATCGTAAGCCCTACCTGAAGGATCTGATAAGTCCGCGCTGCCTCTTTCACCTCTACATATCTTTCCTGTAGAGTCTGTCGACGAGATCCTTGATACATGGGGATACCAGAGAACTCGAAATCAAGGGCGACAAATGTGCACTCGCTGATGTCTTGAAGGATGTGTGGGAGGTGGTGAGTCCAGGATCGGCCTGTGACCGTATCCCACGTTGGAAAGTCCATATTCAGTACCAAAACCTGACTTTTCTGATTGCTTCAAAAATGCGCAGAACTTGAGTTGCCAGGCCTCGCTCCGCTCAGCTGTAGCTTGCTCTGGAAGCTTGTGTAGATATGTTTCATAAGTGAGATGTGTATGAAATTTCCACAAGGTTACCTAGCATGAAGTGACCATTGTATATTCCCTCGTCAGTCCTTCAGCTGATCAGATATATGCAACTTCATAAGTCTCGAGAAGTATATCGAAGCAATCCATAATTGTAGGCAAGATGTTCAACGAATGACAGTCTCGGAGAGTCGGAGTTTGACCCCGGACGCCGCTAGCAGGAGCTACCCACTCAGCGCCGAGCCGAGGATAACAGCCACCAGCCAGAGCTTCGTGCTCTCTCTCTCTGAGTGACTTTCGTTCTTGTCCATACTATCAGACTGCATAATCAACTCGCTTGTCTGTCTTTTTTTTTTTAATTCCTCTATACAAAATTCATTCTGTTTATTCGGCACTCGGCACGCACTCTGTCAGTCCGCTTGAGCTGTGGACCCAGCCATCATGGCCGAGCAAGACGATTCCCACATGTCTTCGTCGCAGACTCTCTACAATTCAACTGCATCCCTCCCCAGCTCTAAAATATGCTCTCAAACATACAAATCGGCGTCGCAATTGTTCCTGACGCGCCGTCTACAAGAGTCCTACAGCACTCTCGTCCCAATTGTGACGGCGCCAACCACCTCCGATGACGTTCAGATCACAAACGGCGACGCCAACACTTCGACACTGGCACCGATCGCATATGCATCAAGCAATGTGAGGATAAAAGTTTGGAACTTGTACATAACATTGCTCAGCAATATCATTGATTTGGGACCAGAAGAAGGCAAGAAGGAGTTTGGGCAGAAAGAATGGAAAGCTTTGGTAGCAAAGGTGCGCGACGGGTCAATTTGGGAGGAGATCGTGCAGACTGGTTATCAAGGCCTGGAAGGCTCTGTTGATGCAGATGTAATCAACAATTTGTGAGTATTGGTCTCGTACTTCGTACGCACAGATCACAGCTGACTGTTGGCCATAGAGGTACATTACTACTAACACATTCGCCGTCGCAAACGCTCAACCAACAGCGACTCGAAACGTATCTGTCTACCTACCATCAACCAGACCTGGACGTAGCCGCATACATGGAAAATTCAGCTTCAGGCTCTCGACGACTGACCCGAAACGGAGGAACGGATACCCCCAAAGATCTGGCAGCACGAGTGAAAATCATCGAACTATTTACACTGCATGTTCTACCCCAAAACGCAGAATGGGACTACGCTGCAGATTTTATTCGCCTTAGCGAAGTTCTCGACGAGGAACGAAAAGAGGTGTTCCTTCAGACTTTGGATGAGCTCAAAGAGGAGAAAGAGCGCGGCAATCAACGAGCAGCAGAGTTACAACGTGAGAAGGAAGCGGAATTGGAGCGACAAGCACAAGAAGAGGAAGAAGAAAGACGAAAAGCCACAGCGGCAGCAGAAAAAGCACAAAAGGCTTCCGCCGGGCATAGGAGGGCAAACAGTGAAGTGGACTTTGGAATTGATAAAAGTCATCCTAATGGTACTGCCAAAGGCAGGTCTGCTGTCAAAGGAGCGGATAAACCAGGCCCAAGCAGCGATAATAAGAAACCCAAGTCTGCGACTACAAGGCGAACCGCATTAACACCGTCATCATCCTCGACGTCGAAAAACGTCGGAGAGCGAGAAAAGCCAGCAGCCTCGTTGTCGCGACGTATACGTGTTTTCTACAATGTCATTCGGAATATCTTGCAGCATGTTCAGAGTTCTGTTGCCGGGAATCCAATGTCAACTATCCGCACATTGCTTTTCACGATTGGCTTTATTCTGGCGCTGAGTAGACAGGATGTTCGCGCTAGGATACAACGATTGACCAATTCGAGCTGGCAAAAGATCAGAGGGACGGTTGGAATGGGTATGAAGGTCAGCTACATATGAGGAACAGACATGTTAATGTTAATGGTACATTTCGGATGCTTTCACATGTATATATATTGAAAATGACTTGTCTGTACAATTCGATATTTCTTCACCACTTCCATGTAGAGCTAGTCCACTGAGCCTTCCAAGGTTGCCTTTGAGATGAAACCTGGAATGATAAACATGGATTCGACATGTAATAATCACCGATCCCTGCCTAGATATGTACATACTGCATAACATTTTGATCCTATACCGCTAGTTAGCCCTAATGCGACGGCGGCCATGCAGCCGGTTAAAAGATCAAGCGTCGGTCAAGATCGGCTTCTTGGCCGATGGTGGAGGGATAAAAAGTACTAAAATCAAGATCTTATCCTGATCGTCAATTATCTACTACGACTACCTCTATTTAAATATCTGTGGCTACTGGGTGTGTACGAGTGTCATAATGTGGTTTATGGCGAGAAGTATAATATATCGACCTTGTTAAATTGACGAACCCTATTGTGTGACTGAGATGGGGACAGAGACAGAGGCACAGATCGTCTCTGAAAATCCAGAAACACAAAACCATACCTCGGAGAACATCGAACCCCCAAACCGGGCATGGACAATTCTCAAGAAAATTGTCTTCCTAATCCTAAGCCAATGGCTCATCATCGGCATGGGCATCGCCTGCTTGTTGGCTTACCTATTTCCCAACGTCGCTAAACACGGCGGCACCATCAAATCACAAGACAGCATTCTCTATGGTGCTGTCGGATTAGTGTTTCTGGTCTCTGGGCTAAGTATCCCACGCTCAAAGCTATACACGCATATGTTCAACTGGCGTCTTCATGCATTGGTGCAGATAACTTCGTTCCTGTTTGTGCCCGCCGTGGTATTGGCGGTTGTGCATCTGATTATTGCCACTGATCCAGCGAGACTGATTGATCCTGCTGTGTTGGCGGGTTACGTTCTCACCTCTGCGATTCCAACGACCATTGCGTCGAATGTGGTCATGACGCGATCCGCGGGCGGCGATGATGCAGCTGCTCTGGTCGAAGTGCTTATTGCAAACTTTCTGGGCCCGTTCATGACGGCTGGGTGGACGGTAACGCTCATGCCGAAGACGGCCGAGTTTGAACCCTGGAGGAGCGGGAGTAGTGATATGAGTCAGATGTATCGCGATGTGTTCAAGCAGCTTGGCCTGAGCGCGTTGTTGCCCTTGGTGGTTGGGCAGTTGGTCCGATGGACCTGGGAGAAGCAGACTGTCTATGTGTTGCAAAAGTTCTACGTCGCAAAGATTAGCACGGCGTGTATGATTCTTTTGGTTTGGACGACGTTTTCATCTGCGTTCGCGACGGATTCGCTGCAGGCGCTTACGACGCAGACTGTCATATTTACCGTGCTATTCAATGTAGCTTTGTATCTGTTCCTGACGGTGGTTTGCTTCACGTTAGCCCGACCTCCTCGGCTCCTAATAAGAACGGCTTGGGGAAAACGCGTTTTTCGTCCTATGCCTCCCGAAGAAGCGATTGCGGTGTGTTTCTGTGGGCCGGCCAAGACGACTGCACTCGGTATCCCACTGTTGTACGCGATGTATGACTCGATGGATCTCTATACAAAGTCCAAAACTTCAATCCCGGTGCTGCTGTACACGACGGAGCAGATCTTCGTGGCGCATTTTATGGTGTATGTTTTGCGGTGGTGGAAGGGGCGGTTAGAGACAGCGGAGAAGCGTGATCCAGAGAGTGTGCAGGGTGTTGTTGAGTGACTTGCATTGGTACGAGAGATGACTTCAAGATGAATGTACATATGTTGAGTTTGCAGAAGCTACATGGGCAAGAATCGAGGGCACGTGCTGATAAGCAGCTATGCTTCCTTCCCCGCAAAAACGATAAGGATTAAGGATTCACCCTGCTTTAATAATTAACTAGCTACAGCAACTCAACTCAACTACATCAACAGATCACCTATCATGGCCGAATCGAAAGCATTGGCTCTCTCTCCTTCTCAACTCCGATTATTTTCTCTACACGATCAAGGACACGCACATCACTGACTCACTCGCTGCCCGGTCCGAAGCTCGGATATCCTAGCTCCCCAGACACTGGCAAACAACCTCGGTTCCAAACCGCCCAAAAACAGCTCCCTGAAGCGGTCGCCCGAAATCACCCGCAACCAATTCCAGACTCTGGCAGGTCAGAAGACAGACTACCGAAATGAAACACCTTGTTCGCTCACAAAATAAGGTAAAGATATTTGGTAACACTGCAATGCGCGCAACTGATTGGCTTTACAGCCCAAAGCTACGTCAGCGTGATTGTTTTAGGGATCATTCTGTATGTCTTTCACATGATAGAGCAGTAAGCAGTATCTGGCTGCGTGCTCTGGCTGGCTAACATGTTACCACATTATTCAATTCATTCTGTAAAACTGTAAAACCAAAATGGATTTAATCGAATGATATACTCCGTAGCTTGGTTAGCCATAGCCGATAGACATGACTGGTTAACATGACATCAACCATAGCCTCGGAATCCAGCCGCCCAAGCACGGAAATATGGAGTATACAGAACGGGCAGGCCATGGGCTATCAATCCATGACTTCGATTAGCCGAAAATGAGTCAATTCATTGAATCCAATCCGAATATAAGGTCCCGTAGCTCTCAGGCTTGTACCTAGCTTTTTAATTTGTTTGTCTTTCTCACTTCCTTTGAACCGCTGTGAGTTGAGTTCATCTGGTACAACTTCCGCTCGTCCAGACTCCAGACTGCTCTCTACGCGCCACCCCCATATTTCCGACCAGACTCGCGGAGTTGGAATTGTCACCTGTGTGTGGACATACTATTCTCGGTCTTTTGTTTGCATATACTAGTTCAAACATTTGCGTCTGTTTCTCGCTTGGTACTACACACCTAGCAAGCTTTAGAAGATATTTTGTGATGCAGCAGAACCGGTGACACGAGGAGCGAACACGATAGACTTAAATCAGTAAAGCTGTATCACTTCCTGGAGGACGCGGACCGATAATTGCATATCTGAGCATATAGACAGGATGTCGACAAAGGCATCGAACGGCAACGGCAAAAAGCCGGCGTCGCCTGCCACGAACCTCATTGGTATGCTTATGCTAATGTTCCTCATGTTGATGCCAATATGCTAAATCTTCTAGCCGGTGGCGGTGCGGGTATGATGGAAGCTCTCGTTTGCCATCCATTAGGTTTGTCAGATGCTTTCCCTTGAATTCGTCTTACTGACAATCGCAGACACAATCAAAGTCCGAATGCAATTGTCGCGAAGAGCAAGGGCGCCTGGTGTATGTATGCCATAAACACAAGTTATAGTATGGCAGCTAACAGCTTAGGCTAAACCGCGCGGATTCATCACTACCGGCGCCGAGATCGTCAGGCGAGAAACTGCGTTGGGCTTATATAAGGGTCTTGGGGCAGTGTTGGGTGGTATCATCCCCAAGATGGCCATTCGATTCACCTCATACGAATGGTATAAGGGACTCATGACCGATGAGAGTGGTCATGTCACCCGTAGAGCAACATTCTTGGGTAAGTCATTCTGGTGCTTAATTCATACACACCGTACTAACACGTAACAGCCGGTCTTGCCGCAGGTGTAACTGAAGCCGTGGCTGTCGTCAACCCCATGGAAGTCATCAAAATCCGCCTCCAAGCCCAACACCACTCCCTTGCTGACCCCCTCGACACACCCAAATATCGCAGCGCGCCCCACGCTTTATTCACCGTCGTCCGCGAAGAAGGGTTCGGCGCATTGTATCGCGGTGTTTCACTTACAGCATTGCGACAAGGCACAAACCAAGCCGCCAACTTCACAGCTTACACCGAGCTGAAATCGGCCTTACAAAGGTGGCAGCCAGAGTATGCCAACGAGCTTCCGTCGTGGCAGACCACCATCATCGGACTGATCTCGGGAGCCGTGGGACCGTTCTCAAATGCGCCGATCGACACCATCAAGACTCGTCTGCAGCGGACACCTGCCGAACCAGGGCAAACGGCGCTCGGTCGGATTACATTGATCGCCGGGGAGATGTTCAAGCAGGAGGGTGCGAAAGCGTTTTACAAGGGCATCACGCCGCGAGTGATGCGTGTTGCGCCGGGGCAGGCGGTGACGTTCACGGTGTATGAGTATTTGAGGGGACGGCTGGAGAACAGTCGGTGGTCGATAGTGGGAGGCAAGTACGAGGAGTAAATATTATAGATTGATACCTGTAATCTAAGGCAAACAAAGAATTTCAATGTTCACACTAAAACAGATCCAGTTAGACACTGCTGCCTAGCAGAATTTGCAGTCAAACAGTGCAAACCCCACCCCCAAAAGTACTAGCGCCATTGTATCCCCCCAGCCTATATAAACAGCTCTTCCCGTTCGTCTTTCGCATCTTTTCTTCCTTCCTTTCTCTCTCCATCCTAGTGCTCGGGCAGTTCGATTACCAGTGAGGATTTCGTCCGAGGTATCGATTTTGCTAGTTGAAAACTACCTAGTTTGACCACTTCAACCGGCCTGCGGGTCAGTTGGGAATTTTTGATCACACTGAAATTTTCACTCTGCTGGTTTACTAGCATGGGGAGAGATGTTTGCCAGTCGCTTGTCTCGACTGTGTTGTTCTCGCATGGGAATTGTCTTCATTTCATTACTGGTCGTCCTTGCGATGGCTCGTAGAGAAGTGTTATCTCTATGTCTTGACGTAGCCTATTCGCGGTTACGATTTTTTAAAAGTAGAATTGTTATGATGTGGCCGAGGCACATTCTTCACATGAGATCTGCGGAGGAGCTTAAGTTTTCGTGGCGTGACATGTATATTATTTCCCTGCTGTCTCCAGGCTCCTAGGTATTCATTTATTCTACATAATCCTTCTATATTGGTACCTGTATCGAAATATACTCAACTCATTGTTTACAATATGTCTAGAGAATTCGATCTGGTCTTGCTAGGCCCAACAGGCTACACAGGCCAGTACACCGCAGAAAACATCTACAAAAGCTTCCCAACCACTCTCAAATGGGCCGTCGCAGGTCGCTCGCACTCTAAGATCGAGAGCCTCGTACACAAATGGCGACAACTGGGTTACGATAGGCCTGATCCAGGTATCTACTGCTTCCTGGACCGTATATCCAATCGTGTACCGGTACTGATGTTGGCAGAAATCTTGATTGTGCAAATGAACTTGGATGACCTCCACACACTGGCGAAACGGACGCGTCTGATTGTCAATTGCGTTGGTCCGTACCATTTGTATTCGACGCCTGTTGTCGAGGCGTGTGCTGAGAACGGCACGCATTACGTTGATGTGTCTGTCCTCCCTTTATGGTTTCGAGCGACAATAGCTAACAAAGACACAGCACGGGCGAGACGCCGTGGGTGAGAAAAGTGTTGCATCAATACCACGAAACTGCCAAAAAGAATGGAGCTATTGTACCTTCTTTCCTCCATTCTTTTGCTAACTTTACTAATGTAGATGTTAGATCATCCCATCGTGTGGCTTTGAGAGCGTACCGCCTGACATCGTGGCCTGGTATACCGTGAATTTCCTGCGCACAAAGCTCTCTGCCGAACCTACAGAAGCCGTAGGCTGTATATACGACATCAAGTAAGCCTTTAAGCCTTCCTGTACAGATGGTGAATCTGTCACCCTGACCTGTCACAGGGCCTCCGGCGCAAGCGGCGGCACATCGTACACCGTCATCAGCACGCTCGAAAGCGCCAACACGTCCGACCTCATCAAATCCATGGACAGCTACTGCATCGCCGCCAAACCCTACCCACCCACACGCACCACACCGCGCAAATCTTTCATCGAAGCAATCTTCGGCGTCCGCGCAGTCTCCGATCTAGGAACACTCACATCCTCCCCCTCAGGCATGGTCGATGAAACAACCGTTATCCGCAGTAGTACCCTCATGTCGTCCCTCTACGGTCCCCATTTCACATATCGCGAATACCTCCGCGTGCGCAACGTGTTGCTGGGTGCAGCATTCCACTACGCGCTGACCATTGGCGTCGCTCTCCTCGTGTTCGCTCCATTCAGGTGGATTGCGCGCAGACTCGTGCCTGCGCCTGGAAACGGGCCGACGAGGGAGGAGGCTGTGAATGATTACTCCGAGTTTCGCGTTTTGGTCTCCAGTAACCAAATAGATGCCACGACTGGTAAGGCGAAACAGGTGCTGGGAAGTATTTCGCATAGAGGCGATCTGTATGGGTTGACGGGGATTACGTCTGCTGCTGCTGCGAAGATTGTTCTCGAACACGAAAAGGATATCAAGGATATTTCGGCTGGGTTTGTGACGCCGGCAACATTGGGGCAGGCATATGTCGAGGAGCTAGAGAAGAGGGGTTTCAACTTCGAAGCAAAGATCTTGGATTAGCTGTTCCTACTTTCAACTATTTATGACCCAATCAAAGACATAGATATCACAGACTACTCTTTGCGGGAAAGTATCTCCCAAGAAAACGACTAATAGCTTCATTGACCCCCTTTGGATCCTCTGTCAACGCCCAATGCGAGGTATTCAACTGCTCAACCGTCAAATTCGGAATCGTCTTTCCCATCGACTTGCTCATACTTTCAGGCGGTAGTGCCAGATCCCTGAGAGCCTGGATAAAGAGTAAGGGAACCTCGATTTTGGGTGTTGAAGCGTATTGTTTTTCGTCGTTGAAGTTGACTTCGGTTAATCTGTACCAATTCAAGGGTCCATGGACACCGTGGCGAGAGTATTCAGTAGTGTAGAATTCCAGGTCCTTTCTCATTTGTCAGGCGCCGATTTGCAAGGAAGAGAAAAGATACGTACCTCGCCCTTTAGCAATGGCGAAGGCCGCAAACTGCCCACTTTATCTAGCTTGATTCCGTTCTCTGGAGTCCATCCAACTTCGCCCTTCGCTGTTCTGCCACCGTACAAACTGAGCAGAAACTGCTGGACATCATCCCTGGTATGAATGACCTTTTCGACTTCTCCGGACTTGAACTGTAGTTGATATCCAAAGTTCGGCAAGAATTTGGCTACCAGCTCATCGAGCGAAATATAGTTTGCACGTGGAGCAGAGTAAGGGACGCAGACGGTTATGATGTGTGAGATTAGGGCGCGTTGGTGGTGGTAGATTTTGTATGCTAGTGCTGCGCCCCTGTTTTTGTCAGCTATACGTCAAGTCTCTTTGAGGAAAAGAGGACTACCAGTCATGACCACAAAGCACAATGCGAGATTCTCCAAGCTGCTGAGCAAGTAACGCGAAATCAGCGGCTATTTTCTTGAATGCGTATTCTTCAAAGTCGTCGGGAGCATCCTTTCCATCATCAGCGTCTTTTCGACAGATATTTTCTGAGAAGAGGGCGTACACTTCTTCCATAACCAAGCTGATCAGGGGCAACGATTCTGAAACCAAGGTTCAGCAGATGGGGGATCTGATATCGCCATCCAACGGCCAGATCTGGGAAGCCATGTAGCTATTCTCATGTCAGTTTCATCCTTCAAACCATTTTAGATACAGGAAAGATACCAAGAAAATTGTGGCCTTCCACTTTCCAGATACCGGTTCCCCGTATATATATGCTTCGAGTATTATCACAATTAGCCTAGTGGATGTAAATAGGACAGGTTATATGTACCGTATTTGCGTCCATTCAAATTCGCCTCTCGCCACTGAACTCGCGAGTCTCCATCAAAACTGATCTTGTCAACTTTGGAATTATCAAATTTCGAAGCCATGTTTTCTTCTGTTGAATATCTGGTATGTTGTCAAGTTCGATATTCGACGTTGAAGCTGTCGTCGACCCTTCTACCCTAAGAAGGAAAGTAAAGTGGAGTAAGCCGAGGTTGTGTCGTATTGCAGCAGGATCACCGGTTATACATTTTTGGTCTTGACATTGTGAATATTGAATGTATTTACGTGCTCCATGTATTCAAATTTCCAGTTTGTTCAATCTATAATGTGGTTGCTGGGGATATCGTCATACATATACTCTGATAGAAGAAACGATAACATAGAGAAATCAGTCGTTGTGCTGATATTGTACAACAGCTAGAACGAAATGGCATAGCATATATTCATACACGCAGTGAGTCTAGTCTCAACTGCTAGTAGAGGACCATGTCCTCTTTATCTTCTTCCATGACTTCCTCTCCTTCGTCATCGCGTGACAGATTATGCGCTGCGTCTGTGTTTTGCTCGTTCTTCTCCGGCGATGGTGCACTGTTTTCAGCTTCCGACTGTCTGCTTGTAGCATTGTCGATATTTTGAGAGGTATCGGCTTGTTCAGCGGACGGCTCTTTCGATTCTTCCGAAGCTTTCCCGTTTTGATGTCTTATATTGTCATCTTCCTGCTCTCGCTTATTCCAGCGTTCCTCGAACTCGGACTCTTCCTTGGAGATTGTCGCTTTAGCAACCTGGCGTTGTCTGGAAATTTTGTCCTCGTCTTCATCTCGTAACTCAAATGGCCGCCATAACTGCAAACTTGTCAGCTCAACATTCCCACATGCTCGGTCTCTGCTATGGATAACTTACCAAAACAGGTTCCACCTTTGTTCGTAGAAACCCAGCCGCTTGTAACATATTTCGATGCCTTATAGTCATCTGAGCCAAACACATAAGCATGTCATCACCAAACACCATTTATGAGTAAACCATACCGAGGTCCTCTCCAACTCCTTCTGTTGCCTCCTCCGCTCATCCACAAGCTCCTCCTTCTTCCGCTTTTTGGTCTCACTATGCTGCTCATCCTGTAATCTGAGTTTCGCCTGCTGTCTTTGCTCTATATCTGCCCTCCTTTTTTGTGCGCTCGTTGTCGATGATTGAGATAGAGCGCCTAGCAAGCCGCCGAACAGTCTTTGCCCGCGTTTGCGCTCTTCGGCTGCTGCGACGACTTTTCTTCCGGTAGGTTTTGTTGTTTGTGAGGGTGATTGGCGAGTGTTGTTATCATTGTTGTGGTTGTCTGGTGAGCGATCACCTTCATGACTTATGCGCCGCCGCTTGGCTCCGTATTCAGAGACTGAAGATTGGCGTCTTTTTTGACCCGCATCTGGCGATACGGAAAGCGGTTCTAGGTCTTGGGTTTGAGGAACAGAAACCGCGGAAGCTAGAGTTCTGTTATGTGTCGTCAGTAAGCTCAGTCGAGTCGGATAGACTTAGAAAGAATGCGCCGGATAGGGTTTGTAAGCAGACTTACTCTTCTGCCATGTTGGTGGCAAACGACTGTTGTAAACGAGCGCAGTATAGTCTCGACACCAAGAGCTAGTTACTACTAAAGAAACGTCGAAGGCTGTGACAAGGGTAGCTGCCAGCCTTCAGAACAGTCGGAGTGATCTTAGATTCTGGAGTGGCGCTCGGACCAATTGTGGAACCTCAACATCGAAAACGTTTCTAAGCTTTTCTACTCCTCATCATCTCTACATAATCCAGCCTTCTACTCCCTTATTCTCATATCTGACCAGAATTCAACAAGCAAAATGTCTCGCCATCACCCCGATCTCGTCATGTGCCGCAAACAACCCGGCATCTCCATCGGCCGTCTCTGCGACAAATGCGATGGCAAATGCCCCGTCTGCGACTCGTACGTCCGCCCAACCACCCTCGTGCGCGTTTGCGACGAATGCTCGTTCGGCAACTACCAGAACAAATGCATCGTCTGTGGTGGAGAGGGGATCAGTGACGCCTTTTACTGCTTTGAGTGTACGCGTTTGGAGAAGGATCGCGATGGGTGCCCCAAGATTATCAACCTGGGTAGTTCGAGGACCGATTTGTTTTATCAAAAGAAGAATTTTCGGAATCAGTACTAGCTTTTCCCTCGCTGTTACGGCATATGAAATACTATCTGCATGTATCTACGCCGCTTGATCGGATTCTACGGCCATCTATCGGCCAGGACGCTTGGGTCTGGCGAATCCCCGTTTGGGTCCTTCGTCCTGTCTTGGAGCGACCTCTTCCTGCAATCGTGCAGCAGTGATCTCGTCCGGCGAGGATCCTTCGATCTGATCACAGTCAGTCAGTCAGGCATTCAATCACTCAAATCACTCAACAAGAATAGAAAGGGTTAGTCACCTTCTTCTCAACCTGGATACCCTCCGCCTCACTCAACTGAATCGCCACTCGACGCGTGCTTGCATACAACATCTTTTCCTTGATGGACGATCCCGAGGGACACGTGTAAATAAAGATGACAAAGCTCGACCCAGGATAGTGATAGAAGGTATATCGCGGTGAAGAGTGCGATACATGCGAGGCCACCTCGTTTGGCGAGACATTGGACTCGGTAGCGTTGAGTTTGATGGTTTCGGATTTGACATCGATGGACTAGACAATAGATTAGTACGTAAATAGCACAGAAGATACTCAAAATTTACTAATTGAACCAAACCCCCATCTTGAATGTTTTTCAATGCCGACTTTGCATCTTCATCCACAGGCATATTCACCCCAATCCCACCCCCCGTCGCGATCCCACTGACTCGACCCAAACTCCCACCTGTCCCAACATCCCTCCCAGCCGTACCATGTCTAGCCTCCTCCTCGGCGCGCCTGACAAGCTCCAATTCCCTCTCCTTCTCATCCATCAACTCCTCTCTCTTGAACGCCGACGTAGAAGTCCCATTACCCTCGAGATCGCGCTCCTTCCACGCTCCTTCGCCATACACTTCTTCCTCCTCCGTCGCGAAAATCGTGGTTACAAACTTCTCACTGCCCAGTTCGCGAGTCAATGTTGCGCGGGTCGAGGCGAATAATGTCTTCGCGCGAACACCGGCATTGGAGGGGATGTATGTCAACGCCACCAACCCCCCGACGGAGGATGAATGGTGACGAAGCACGAGGAAAAGTGGTGTTCGAGGCTCGAGGACGGATTGAAGTTGTGGTAAGGAGGAGTAGAAGGATGACCCTGAAAAGGGGATTGATGGCCGGGGTTTGAGGCTCTCGGAGTCGATGGTTATGGGGAGTGCGAATTGAGATTCGTCAGAGGTGAATGCTTGAAAGGCATTTTGGAGCTCTGATGAGACTGTATTATCATGAAGAATAGCGGTCAGTTGGGGGTCTGAAATAGGTATTGCGGGGTATAATAGGAGCTTATCCTCGAAGAAACAGAAAGCAGAATTCTGGTTAATTGGCGGAAACATACCTGATATACCGGACTGCATCTTGTTGTCTTTGCAGTCTTCGTATCTATTGTTGATTATTGTAACATTGAAAGTGTTCGGAGTCAGATGGCCAGCTACGTAGGTACTCCACACCCCTCAGTTAGCCCCAAACACGGTTACCTAGGCACTTTTCTGCCCACAGTTACAATACAGTGTCTACAATTTGAGCATCAAAATAGTGTTAAATAATGTAGTGACATAATTTGGTGGAGTGTTCTACCTCAACTAAACTACATTGGTTTCATAGACCACAAATGAGCGAATTTGGTCAGTAGTAGTAAGCACAATCATCCTTATTGGAGATCGCTAAGTTAAGCAGCAACTTCGAGACGTTGGAAACCACCTTCGGTAGCTACCTTCTTTTGCAGTTCAGCCATGCGCTTCTGGTCACCGATAGGATCGATGGAATCTGCATCAAGACCCCAGGAGAGCAAGTCATTGGTGTAATTGGGCTGGAAGGATGCGTCCAAGATACCCAACCGCTTTCCATAGTTGGTGACCTTCTGCCAGTCGCGAGGAACATTCTTCAAGTCACGGCTGAAGTAAGCATAGGAGCGCTCGAAGATCTTCCGGTTGACTTCGGTCCCCATGATAGGCTTGAAGTCAACATACTCCTCGTAAGCCTTCTTCGGCTGGGCAATGACAAAGTCAGTGGCCCGCTTTACAGCGCGCAAGAACTTCGTGACTTTGTCTGCATTGGCAGCAAGGAAGCTGTCATTGGCGATATAAAGAATTGAGCAGAAGCAGCAGCAGCCGAGTTCGGCGAGCTGATCGATACGAAGCATCTGAACATCGTCACGGGGACGGCCTTGAGCTGCCAGCCATTCCTCGAGCTCGACCATCTGGACGTTCTCGAGACCAATACCGGCATCAATTGTGCCGTCTATGATGGCCTTGGTGACGTTCATGCCACAGCGCACAGCAGTGTAGTCATCGGGAGTCATCCCGTAGTACTTGGTAAGCTCATCGATTTGAATCTGCGCATGTCAGTTATGCAACTGTAAACAAGGTTGCCGCGTAATTCACCTTGCCAAACTCTCCAACATAGCCGATACGCTTGCCCTTAAGGGTCTTGAAGTCGGTGGTAATACCGCTGTCCTTGAGATAGACAACTCCGGTGAACGGCTCATCCAAGAGAGATCCAAAGGAGGTAACCGGGAAGTTACGGGCTTTGGCCTGTTGACGTTTAGTCCAGGATTGACGGGGCTTGTTCGGAAGACATACGGCCAAAGTATGGATCATGGCTTTGAAACCCATGTCAACCTTGCCGCTGCCAATGATCTCGGTCACGTCCGAGGGATCATTGGGTTCGAGCAAGGCGACTTTGAGTCCTTCATCCTTGAAGTAGCCCTTGCTTTGAGCAAGATAGAGAGGTGCATGGTACGGAGTAGCGTGCCTTGTAGATATTAGTAGTGTTCTGCGAAGTCTCTCTAAATGAGAGTCTAAGCCCATTCGTACCAGTTGGTCAAAAAGGTGATCTTATCGGTCGACATTTTGACAGAATTGATGGTATGATATCACTGCAGACAGTCAGCCAACGCAAACTCCATGTCAGCTGCTCCCCCGAAAAGGAACAGCTAGGAGGTCAGGTATCAAAGCCACGCATGTCCTTTCGCTAGTATTATCTAGATCAAGTTTTGACAGTATAATCTCAGAACAATCAGCCTGCAACACTTTGACGATCAAAGCATTACAGACCAATTGAACACCTGTCATGCGGTGCAATGAATTATACTATTGAAAATACCTTGACTAGTAGTGATAGCATCCATCTTGGATGAAGACTGTGTGGACATTGCGTAACCAGTACCCTTCGCGGGGTCGTACCGAGTGTGTGTTCTAGCATGTGCGGTGGTTAGCAGGTGATGATCAAGTTGGGATGACCAATTGCAGGTCGAAGTGTTGTTTGATACATACGACTTGTAGACTTTATTGTTGTGTTGTGTGAACGGTGTTGGTGATGTAAAGAAAAGGATAGGAGAGGGAAGGGTTGAGGGAAGAGGGGCAGCTTTATACTCAGGAAATAGCTCACCGAGGGTAATACCTCATGCATACCTAGTAGTAGCCAATAGCGGTACCGGAGAAACCTTGAGGGCCCACGCCATGCATACATTCGGAAAACAGGGTGATTTACGAGTCAATAGTCTAGTAGTATGTCTGTGGATTCTGTCTGATCGTCGTGGAGTTTCTTCCGGCGATGCCTGCGGTGGTTGTGTGTGGAAGGCCTTCATCCCATGTGAGCTGAGCTAGCGTACCGCCTGTATTACATCTTGAAATACTCCGTACGGTCTAATGAGTAAGTCATCCCAACTCGCATCTACTTACAAGTCGGACTATATAATAGTACATACACACGAACAGACCGCTGGCAACAAAATGAGCATTCCAGCAACGGGCAGTCTCACTGGCTCACGAGAAAAGGTCACGTTGCCCCTGCCAGTCCCGATCCGACCTAGCGCCAAGCTTCAAAAAGGCGAACCCGCTCAGCCAATCCTCACTACCTCCTCTCTCCCTCTCTCTCTTTCTCTCTCTCTCTCTCTCTCTTATACAGTCACCTCGTCAATTGCTCTTCATGCCTTCTCTCGGCCGTTCATCTCACGTTCTGGGCTTCCATCCCTCGTCCGATGGCCGACACCTGTATTGTCTGTCTAAACGACCTTGGCGGAGACGCCGTGTCTTCTCCCGTCGCCGCCGAATCTCCGCCAAGACCTGATAATGATAATGATGATGACGCCGGCGCCAACACCACTCTGCCGGAACAAAGTATCGAAAAGGCAGACGCAGATACAGATGGCTCTTCGCTGAAGTTAGCCCGTCTAGTTCCATGTCTGCACATGTTTCACAACGACTGTCTCAAGCCATGGGTAGAAAGGGCCAACAGCTGCCCCGTTTGCAGAGCCAGTTTCAATATTGTTGAGCTGCTCGACAGCGTTGATGGTACGGTACCTTCGTTCTATTGTTACATCGTTAATGCTCATATCTATAGGAACACCCGTCTCTACCTATACCGTCCAGGATAAAGTCCAGGTCGCCGAGATAGACCCCTTCATGATCTTTGAGGAAGAGGTCACGGATGACTCCGATACCCAACCCTGTCCCTACTGCGGCGATAACGACAACGAAGAAGTCTTGTTGCTATGTGACGGATGCGATGTCCCGTCGCATACCTACTGTCTGGGGTTGGACGCGGTGCCTTCTGGCTCATGGTACTGTGATGCGTGTGAAACTCAGCGAGCCATTAGCGCTGTGTCTGACGCTCCAAGCAGACCTCCTCGCAGTCGCCGCCCAGAACGTCGAACTCGTGCACAACAGCGGATGCTTCGGACTCACAACCAAGCCAATTCTCTGCAGTGGGCGGCCGTGTGGCAGTCTGTTTACGATCGGCTAAACTTTGATCTTGACTTTCCGTTCGATGACGAACAGCAACTCAGCCGCCTTCAGGGACGGATCACCCCTCGTAGAGCTCGCAGAGGCTCTCATCTTGCATGGCAACGACGGCTGGAGATCGCAGAACGACAAGGCGGCGGTCGAGTTTTCAGGGAACCGAGTGCTATAATAGACGAATACGTACCTCGCCCGTCTCGTCCACGTGTGCCGCGCGCCCCGACTCCACAGCCCGAGTCACTAGAGGAGATGAGAGCGTGGAATGCTTTTGAACGGGCCAGGGAACTTGAAAATGATCCAAGTGCAGCGCGAAAGAGGAAGGAACCGACCCTCTCGCCGTCTCCCGAACCGACTGAACCCGAAAGGAAACTGAAGCGGCCACGTACTAGACGGACAGAAGAGCTGGCTGCCTTGGCAACACAAAATAACAATGGTGAAGCGTCGCGATCCGCTGTTCGACTAAACACCGAATCCGCTGGAGGGCCTAGTTTTCTTCAGTCGTTGCTTAAAGAAGTCGAAGATGCTTCCAACTCACCCCGAACTGACACGAATGGACCTCCGACATACGTGAACACTCCTAATGAGTTCCATAGCGCCTCTGGACCGTCATCGCCGTCATTATCTCCCGCATCCTCAAACCCGTCGTCCCCTCGGCTATCCTCAAGAAGTCCCCCTCCTCATTCACGGAGACGTGCTGTATCACCAATACAGTTGTCGCAGAGTATTGACTCGCCGTCTTCCCCATCACCTGACTTCTCTCCTACGGTGTCTCCCGCTCAAAGTCAGACAGATACCTCCGAATTACGACGCCGACCTGACCATCGCCATCATGACTATCACCGACAGCGTCGTGCTGAAGGGATGAGATCTACCGAAGCCTCTCCCTCCCGTTTTAGTCTTTCACTCTCCGCCAAAACAAGTATACAGAAACTGGTTGGCTCAGAGCTCAAACCATACTATCGCCGCAAACTCATCACGAAAGATGATTACACAAATATCAACCGTACAATCTCTCGCAAATTATACGACCATGTCGCCGAAGGGATAGAGCTGTCAGAAGACCAGCTGCGAGAGCTCAGGGATAGCGCCCGCAAGGCTGTCAAAGAGGCAGTTGACTTGATCCGAGACAAGCCGTCAACTACCGATGAAAAGGTAGAGTCCGGGAATGTACTAGTAGAGGCGTGAATGGATTAGTTGTATGACTTTTACGATACATATGCATGGTGATGGCGTTTTATGGCAGCCGTATTTCTGGTTCCACACTTGATTTGGGACATTGGTCTGGTGTATAAGGTTGGCAGCTCGTTAGATACTCTCTGGGAATGTTACAATAGTCTCTGTTCATACTTCATATTGATAGCACTACTCTGATACCTGCTCTTTATTTGAATTGTTAACGTTCAGCAGTAGTCTATTAATCTTGATAAAATACAGGTCAAATATATACATCGAAAAGAAGGTTGAACGCCCCAGATGTGACAAACACATAAAAATTAGTTCTTCGTCCCGTCTTCGTCCCCCTTCCGAACCGAAGCAGCACGCTCCTCCTTCAAACTCCGAATCTTATCATCCAACAACGCAATCTCAACCTCAATACTCAAGACTTTCTCCTTGAGTATATCCCTAAAATCATCATCCGAAAGCGCCTTCAACGGAATCCACTTTGACGCTGCCATTCGCTCCAGAATAGACTTTGGTTTTGCAGCTTCCTTGCCGGCGTTTTCCTGGTGCCACGATTCGGCGATGTTGAAGCCTGTTTGACCTAGATAGCCTACTAGAGAGAAGACAATGAAGCCTGGGGTGAATTTTGCGCCTTTATCTCTGAATATCAGTTGACGTTCATGATTGATGGATGGAAGAGGGATGGATGTACCCATTAGTCTGGTAATAGCACCACCGGAGAGACCGCCAGATATGGCGCTAACATATTTTCGTTGTTGTTGCGTGGCTTCATTCTGATAGTGAAAATGCAAGATGTTGCTTCTTATGACTACCCAAGATTGTTCAGCTTTCTAAAATCGATGTCTGGGGTAGGACATACACCAGAATGAAGTCCCCCATATACTGAAATGAATTCCGTGCGCAAGTGTATGTACAACCGGATGTTTGGATGCGCGCAATATGCTTGACGCACCGCCATAAAGGAGTCCGGTACATCCTGTTGATTTCTTAGTTCGAGTGTGTTTGATATTCGGGGTTTCGAAGGGTGTTTTTACCACTTAGACCACCGAACTTGATGGATGATATGACCGTTTCGGCGTCCATGATTATAGCTTATTTCCGCCAGGAATCATTTACATTATGCGAGCATATGAGTTATTGTATTCGCGACATTCGTGTGAGTGATGCTGATATTGCCCAGATAAATTTGACTAAGATTGAAAAGATGTATGTTTGCACTGTTTGTTTGGTCACGTGGGCTGTATCAAAATGAGGCTGACCACGTACACGGAGAGGATACATTCTTTCGAACGACCATTGATAGTTGTTGAAGATTTAGTAATGGTCATGATTTTACTTGTCTGTTCACCTTCTCATTGTTATGGCCAGGGATGTGTCAACAAAGTGCAGACTCGATATGGCTACGTAGTTCGGTGATACCGTATTGAGTCTTCGATGGACTCGGGTTTTGTCCCCTGCATTGAAGACTGTATAGTGTTTGTACATATAATGATGCAAAGATTCTATAATAGATACATTCTGGAATATGAAAGAGACATACCAAGCGAAGGTGGGATAGTGTATTATGCGAATCCATGCAGGTATTTTACGTAAATAAGCACATCTCATTGGCTCACATAGGCAGGCCCAGGCAACTTTCAGGGCCGATACCAAATTACCAATACCAAATTACCACCAACACTAAAATTTATCTTCACGGCGGCATTAACGAATTTCCCCTCTGTTGCATTTGATTATATGCGGCGTCCCAACAAGCCTCGCATCCAGCCATCATTCATCTCTCCATCGGGCTCAGGGTAATTACTCTGCCTACTTTTTTCGCCACTACGCACAACTTTCTATCGCCGGAAAGAAATATCTCGAGTCGCTCGGCCAGTTTTCGTCTAGCGAGTCAAGTGGGATCTGAAAAAGAGGGAAGAGTCGCGCACAACCAATCTGCGCGCTTTTCCTACGACACCCCAACCATCTGCAATCATGGGTTCGTCCTCAAAATCTGTGTTTGATGTTATACCGGTCGCTGTGGAAAGGGGCTGGCATCGCGAAGACAGTCATGGCTGATTATATGTGTAGCGCCCAAACAGAAAGCCCAGAAGATGTCCCTCGGGAACTTCTTGGCTGATGAGAGTGAGTGGCCTCGTGAAAATTGACAGGCGGAGTTGAAATGGCTGACAAGATTTATCGTTAGACTTCGGATCATGGGCCGATGAAATGGAGGATATGCCCTTGCCTGGTAAGCACATGGTCTCTAAAGTGTTGTTACAAACCTGTTTGCTAACTGAATCGATTATAGCCGGTATGATTCCCTATTACATGTCACGAACTGCGTCGACTACAATCCAGCGAATTCAAAAGTATGAATATAAGCGATATCTAACATCTTCCAGCTGCCCCAGAGCCTCGCTCCTCCTACGGCGGAGAACGACGTGCCTTCAGCTCGACTGCGGGATTCGGAAACGGCTACAATGGTACATTCTACCCGTGTAAATTGCATCTAGAAACGAATGACTAACTTTACAGACCGTGAGCGCCCTGCATTCTCTCGTCCTGATCTACCTCTTCCTACCGAGCCTCCCTTTACCGCTCATATCGGCAACCTTTCCTTCGATGCCACTTCCAGCGACGTCTCCGATTTGTTTGCCGATTGCGAAGTCACCAACGTCCGCATCGTTGAAGATAAGCTGAATCGTAGCCCCAAAGGTTTCGGCTACGTCGAATTTGCCTCTGTTGAAGGACTCAAGAAGGCGCTTACTTTCTCTGGCACGACTCTTCAGGGACGTGGTATTCGTGTTAGCATTGCAGAGCCTCGTATGTATCCCCGCGAGATTCAAAAGTGATTCGTCCTAACAGTAAATAGCCAAAGATTCTGCTTCCTCTCGGGACTTTAGCGACTGGTCTCGCAAAGGCCCTCTTCCAGATCTGCCTCGCCGTGGCACCGAACGCGGTGGCTTCAACCGTGATTTCCCCGACAACGTTTCCGAAACTGGTAGTGCTCGTGGCAGCAGACGCCAATTCGAGGGCGATGGTAAAGTCCGTGACTTTGGTAACTGGGAGCGCAAGGGTCCCCTCTCGCCCGTCACTGCTGTTGCCGGACGCGAAGGAGGTCGTCCAAGGAGCAACGAGGGCTCCAACTTCCGCAAAAACTCCCCCGCCTGGGGAGAAGGCCGTTCCCAAGACGGCTCTCGCCCACCTCGTCGTGAATTCCAAGAGCGACCTGAACGACCAGAGCGAACCCCTACCGCAGCTGAAATGGACAACCAATGGCGCGCACGAATGCGGCCTGACCCCGCCCCCAAGGAACCTAGTGCTCCATCCTCACCTGTTGCCGCCGCTGCTACTCCTGCTGCTGCGGCCGCTCCAGCAACGCGACCAAGATTGAACTTGCAGAAGAGGACTGTGTCCGAGAATGTCCAAAGCCCGCCTCCTAGCGCTACTGGTGACTCAAAAGCAAGCCCCTTTGGTGCAGCTCGACCAACCGACACTGCTGCCAGGGAACAAGAGGTCGTTGCTAAGCGCGAACGTGCTCGAAAAGATGCCGAAGAGAAATCCAAGGCTGAAAAGGCAGAGAAACAACGCCAATCTAAGGAGAAAGCCAAAACAGAGAAGGCTGTAGCCGGCGAGAATGGTACAAAGGAGACTGAGTCTGATGCGCCAAAGAAATCAAACTTTGAAGTTTTGAGACGCGGGGATGACGAGGCTGGCGAAGGCGAGACAGCAGAGACCAAGGAGGAATCGACCGCAACCAAGGAGCAACCCAAGGAAGCCACCGAGAGCAAATCGAACGGCAGCTGGAGGAAGGCTGAGTCTGCCCCCGCTGCAACCGACGAGGAGGGCTGGAGCACCGTTTCCACCGGCAAGCGCAACAAGGGACGTGGCCGGGGTTATTAGACCTAGTTCCATATCTTGAAATGTTCGCGTTTGTGCCATATGATTCAAGAATTCGATTCGATGTCTCCTCCGTGCCTACCTTTCCCTCACGACTGTCGGATTATCTTCGAACGACTGGAATATGAGCAACGAGTTACGCAAAATGACATTTACACATAATGCAACCGACTCTTTTTTTCTTTCAACTTTCCTTGCCCTCTCTCGTCCTATATGCTTCTTCTCATGAAACAGTAGCTCTCGATCTCAACACCAACTTGAAGGCTGTTTTGGTTTGTTGGCGGGTCGCACATATGAATTTTCCTCCTTTAGATTTGTTTGTCTGTTTCGTTCTTCCTTTGTCCCTCGACTAATGTCCAGGTATCACGGTGTTTCTTTCTTCTTTCTTTCTATTGTTTGGGCTGATTCTGTGGTGACCATTTCATTTCCTTTGCTCCTTTCAAATTCCCCCCTCTTTCTTACTTACTCTCTCCCGAAAGCGCAATTTCATTAAAAAGTTCTCTTTATCTTTCCTATTTGATTACTTGCTTGCTTCTTATTGTATTCGATACGATACGATATGATACTCTCAGATCATCCTTCGTTATATTCTATGGAGCCTTGTTCTCGTCTTTTATATGTGAGTGAGAGCGACTTGTTGGAGCTGTGTAGAAGAATGGAAATTAAAAAAGATAGGAAAAGAAATAAGAAGCATTTCAGAAAAATTTCGTCCTCTTTGTAATATACTGGCTCTGTCTGCGCGACTAGTTGAAAGACACTCTATCCCCATGCAGCGACGGCATCAACGAGATTATTCCTGAACTGGAATGACTGTCATACATGCGTCGTCGTAGATGCGGAAGGTTTGGTTCGACTTCTTCATCGGTCGATTCACGCCCGGTGAGAATCTCGTGTTGTCGTTCTTCTGTTGTTCTCCTGTCTGCCTCCTCATCTTCCAACACCATTCTCATGGTGACCATTTGCCCGTCATCATGTTTGTATACAAGGACAGGACGAGATGAAGCATGGCCTTCAATTGATGTCAATATACGTTCACCTGGATTGATGGCATTGACGATGGAGTGGTATGGCGCAGGTAGCGGCGCTCTACGACTGGTGCGGATGGTGATAGGTGTGCCGTCCTCTGGGATTGTATACGACTGAAATCTTGAATCCAAGCTGTTGACACTGCCGGTTTCATTCTCGGGGAAACCATAAGACGATTCTGTAGGGGCCGGTAGCGGCGGTCGACGATTCGTATTCATGTCCGATTCTGAATCTGTGCCGGCCAAAGGCTCTGGAGTACCATTAGCAGGGCGTCTGGTATCAGGTCCAGCGACTATATGGACTCGTTTGAATTGAGTAACATCATCGTCTATCGTATCGGCCTCCGCTTCGGCAGGTGTCTTAGGCCCAATAAATACATGGACGCGGTCAAGGTTTCCCGTCAATATCTTCGCCACACTGCCGGGGTGACTTGAGGGTCTCTCAATTTTACTGTCCTCTTCAATCACTTCCGTTGCCCTACGATATTGCATCCCGCAAAACGAGCTGTCCAGATATTAGACAGACTCCAAAGAATAGAGAGTTCACGATAATTACCAATAAACATCAGTCTGCCCCGAACCCACATTAACTGCATGACAACTGGGACAGGTAGATTCCTCATGTTGCTTCAGATGAAAAAGCATACTCATGAAAACCCGTCGCCCAGGTCTGAAGCACGCTTTGAATGCGTCAGTGTGTCGGACTTGTCTGCGAGAAAGTGAATCCTCGAGAACATAGCTTCCTTTTTTCACTTGTTGAAACCCCGGCATATCAGCGAAATGTTTTTCGAGTATGAAGTCAAAGATCTACACACTCTCTTATCAGCCTAGCCCCAGAGGCTAAAGGAATGAATGGTGAATGGTGAAATGTGCTCACACCTCCCATGTGTTGATGGTATCAAGAGGGATCGTAAAGCGTCTCAAATGTGCATCTTCAAGTACTGCCGGTAGTTCTGACCAGGGCGTGATGATTCGTGTCAATCGGGTGTGGAGTGTGAGGAGCATTCCACGGAAATAGAGAAAGGCAAAGCTACGAAGACATTAACGTACTATAGCTAGTCTCTGATTTCAGGGGTTGTACAATATGAATATGGCAGCTGCGCGAGACTGTTCGTTTAGATGATTGAAAGAGACTTGAAGGTCATGCTCCACGATTCGAGTGTTTTTCTCTGCTTAGAATCAGTCGATCATATAGACAAATTCCAAGGAGTACTGACCTGTTCTGTAGTATCCCAGAAAGGCTTTGAGTCCACACGCAGCCGTTGCAGCAGCGTAATCCTGCCATTTCTTATTTTTATGGCTATCAGCGTAGTCACATACCCCCTTGATGATGATGCATGGAATATTGTCCCATACTCCAGCTCCTTCCATCTCAAAACCTATAACTTTCTCTTTTCGGGCAATCTCGTCACGATGTTCTCCGGACTTCATTACTATGTCGGCCGAAGCGATCTTTCCTATATGCACAGATATTTCGGTCGTGTCGGCACTATCTCGACGACGACGAATTCGGTCCCTGTCGCATCCAAGACTATCGCAACTTTTCTCCAATGCCTCTTCACATATCTCGTTTTGCATGTCACCATTGAAACATTGGCAGGTAGCGTGTGAATATTGAGTGTGATGCTTGTGGCGATATCTAGCCTCAAAAAGAATATCATCCAACCCATCTGGATGCCGCCATCTTGTATCTAATTGTTGGATATTGTGAAGATGCTTTAACATTTGATCCAGAAATTCTTTCCGCGTCTTAGCTGCCTTCAAAGCGGCAAAAAGAGTCCGGATCTCTCGATTGGGTCCTCCTAATGTATCCTTATGGCCATCAGTCTTTCGTTGAAAGCCACTTGGATACTGTCTCCCAAGGTCATATTCAACCACAGCATCGCTAATTATGACATCTCCAAGGTATATTTCTGCGTCCTTGCCATCAGATGGATATGGTACCCCGCCACAAATCCCAACAACCAACGCAATCCGGACCTCAGGGTAGCTAACTCTCAGACTTGAAGTCACGCTTGCAGCGCTCCCTTTCCCCATCCGGGGCATGTAACAGAGGACAATGTCATGGTTCCCGATTCTGCCGTTTATGTATGCGTTTGCATCTCCGGGTTGTTTGTTGTAGAATTTGCCTAGTCGGTCGTAGGTCTCGTCAAACAGAGCCTCGACAGCGTCGGCCTCGAGGGGAAGGGCGCAGATAATGGCGATGGCGAAATCGGATCGGCTCCGAGGACGCATGCTGAGCCTTGTCGCTAGCTAGGATATTAGCTCTTTCATTCATTCATGGATCGAATGCTAGATATCGAGTTCTTATTGATTGATACGAGATGATCGGCAACATGTACCCGATATATACCGGACATAAAGGTGGAAGGAGGTATGCGCACCTAGTTAGCTACCAGATCGTGCTTGAACCACTGGCCATGTAGTGAATTGTGATACAGCATCGTCCCCACTAATGAAGACTCAAAGTCTAGAACAAAAGTCGATCGTCCTGTAGTCGCATATTTTACGTTGAGTTTCTGACTATTCAACGAACCCCTCCATGCAGCTAGAATCCATCCGCCGCCACCAAAGACAACAGATAACGCCAGACCGCTTATCAGTGCGAGGGGTTCGATCTGGAGAAATGGCTTGTTAGCTTTTACACCCCTGTTTGCGCCTATATAACTCTCTTATAAGGTCATTTTCAACATAATGGCTTCTATTACAACAGCCAAAATGCCGAGTGCGAGTGGTGAGGCTGTTGAAGATGGCGCCAAAGAGAAGTGGACTACTTTTCGGTCTTCGAAAACATTTATCATTATCGTAGTTTCTGTTGCGATTTTTGCGGTATGTCTGAGGTTTATTGCAAGGTGTCGTTTGTGACTGACGATGGACAGGATGTCTTTATTTATGGAATGGTAATCTTTCATGCTGTACGTGAAGCTGTTCTGGACTTTGGACTGACTCTGGCTAGGTAATACCTTTAATCCCAGCGATTCTGAGGGATCGACTTTACTTACCTGATGATCAATGTGAGTTCAAGATATCGAGGATATAACCATATTCTAACGTCAACTAGTGCAAACATGGATGGCGATCTTGCTCGCAACATTCGGCGGTGCACTGCTCGTCAGTTCTCGTAAGTCATACATCTTACGATGACTTCTTTAGTATGCTGATTCATGATGTAGCTATTGTTGGATATTTCGCCGACAAAGGCTCTTCACGCAAACTGCCATTCCTAGTCGGGTTGATTGCAGTCGCCGGCGCGACGATAATGTTCTGGCTTGCTAGGTCTCCCGCGACGATGATCATCGCACGTAGCTTGCAGGGGCTGGCTGAGGCTGCCATGTGGACAATCGGAAATGCCCTCGTGGTTGATACGATGAGAAAGGATCAGCTGGGTGTTGCGATGGGGTATGTCTCCATGTCGATGAACATTGGGACCATGGCAGGACCAGCTTTGGGTGGGATTCTGTACGTGCGATTTTATGCCTTATTCATTTTTGATATGTTGAGGATGTTCTGACCTGTACACAAAGTTTGGACCGAGCAGGCTATGATTCGGTGTTCATGGTCGCGTTAGCCCTAATCGGCGTCGACGTCGTGCTCCGGTTACTCATGATCGAACCAACAACCAAACCACATGGCAAAAGCGTTGAAGGCGAGACCGAGCCCTTGCTGAGGAATGAATCTCCAATAGATTATCAGACTCGTAGTCTGGACCAGTCACACCCCGATATAGAAGGCTCTCTGCACCCTAATACACCGAGTCGCATCCCCCCTATAGTCCGTCTAGCGATGTCCGGCCAGCTCTTGGTACTACTGATTGCAAGTATTGTTGATGCGGCAATTTGGACCACTTTTGAAACGGTATTATCCTCTTTCTTAGTCTTGTTGAACGAGGCTCAATTTTATTTAGACCGTCCCAGTATTTGTGATCCAAAACTTCAAATGGGAGTCGTTCGAGATCGGCATGTGTTTCTTGGTCTTGACGCTGCCTAGTATTATTTCTCCTATCATCGGTATGTGTGGCCATCGTTTTCGTGAGTATATCTGCTGACGCTTAACAGGATCAATCATCGACCGTTTCGGTCCTCGCATTGTGTCTGTCACCTCTTTTAGTTCACTCGTTCCGATCTTCATCCTGTTCCAATTCGTCACCGACGATTCACTTCAATCCCGAATCTTGTTCATATCACTACTCATCGGAGCCGGCTTCTCCTTCTCCGCAATACTGCTCCCACTCATAGTTGAGATCAGCGAACCGATTGAACGCAAAGAGAAAGAATCTCCTGGAATCTTTGGCGCGAAAGGTGCCAATGCTCAGGCATATGCTCTTCACGGTATGGCCTGGGCTTCTGGACAGTTACTGGGACCTATCATCGCGGGAACCCTGGCCCAGACAGCTGGGTGGGGAGTGATGAATATCGTTATGGCGGTGGTGAGTGGCTCGACTGCGTTGATGTTGGCTTTGACGAGCGAGAAGATTCGCGGAATTGTACAGACTTGAAAATGGTTGATCAAGGGGTTGGCGCTGCATATTTCCGAGGAGCTGGATGGTGTCAGGGGTTGTGTCTGTGGATGCACAATGGTGATCTAAGCAAGGTTGATGGAGTATACTCATCAAGAATCTTTCACCAATTTCATAGATGTGCTCACCACATTCGGGATAGCAGTAAAGTAATCCTGTTAATAATCTAAACGGAAGATTAACACGAAACTATTCCCAGATCATAAACCATATATAATCCGATGCTCCGAACTGTTGGCAATGTGCGTACGCTGCCTGAGGATATGATCCGGGGGTTGGTTGACTGGATTGGCTGTGGCCGGAACTCCGGAATCTCAGATCAAGATACCCTCCTGATTAGAGCTTGAGTCGCCAAACCAATCAGTAATGAGTTTAACGGAACCCGGATTGTTCCAAGGCGCCACAGTGACAGCGGACAATTAGTTGCTCCCAGAGAAAAGTAGGAGGGCTCTTCATGTTCTGCTGTTATGTGTCGATGTGCACCATACACACATGATGGCGGACCGTGACCAATCTTCATCCAGCCAGGCCAAATTCGCGGTACAGATCGTACCCCTGTGAAAATGTGGTCTCAGTCTAACTGTTAAGCAGTGCGACTCTTGCAGAGCTAGAAAGCTGAGATGCTCGAGAGAGCTGCCTAAATGTAGTAATTGCAAACAATGGCCGGGCGATTGTACATATTCTCACGTCGCAACAAAGAGGAAAAGACGGTAATCGCTAAACTCGTTATCTTTTGGAGCCGGAGTAGCTAACCAGTGGCGTAGATCTACAGTTGGCTATAATGACGGACATTCAGCCGCGAGAGCATGTCCGTCGTCAAACAACAACCAGCAGCGTCTGGACCTAATTGAATCCAAAGTCACCGAGCTGGCGCAAGTTCTCCATTCCAATCCCGCCTGGCAGCCGAACACGAAGCCTAGACCGTGGAGCGACATTCCACCCGCGGCTCCCGGAGAAGATACGAGCCAGGAGAAGAGCGATGAATTGCCAGATACGCTACAACAGCAACAAGGGTTCCATGTATTCAGCCTTCTCTCGCAGGTGAAGGCCGATCTTGAGACACTAAAGTCGAATATTTCACCTGTTCCTATGCATCTCAATGGGCCCGAAACTTTGCATGAATTTTCACGAAATCTAACTACTTTGGGATCTCTAAAGAAATTCGTTGGTTTAGATGACCAAACATCAGAAGAACCAGTTGAATCTTTCTATATTCCTTCGCATGACGAAGGTATTTGGCTCAAGCAAGGTTAGTTTCAGCCGTTATCGCAGAAGTTATGCGCTGATGGAAGCATCTGTACAGTTTTTCTCGAGACCATCCGTCGAGGCAAGCCACTATTTAGCTTGCCATCCGATGATCTCTTGTCGAAAATAATTTATCAGCCATACCTGGTCTCCCATAGAGGATGGGTTCTGCTTTTTAACTACTTAGTCCTCAACGCCTCCCCAAAGCCACCGAAGTTGCTATCTCTACAGACGCAGCTTCTTCAAAATGTATGGCTTGCGTTGAATGATTCGAAACTTTTCCTTATACCGGATTTGATCAATATCATCGCGCTTATGACCATAGCATCTCATGGTGATGATTTCGCTACACCCAATCTATCGTGGATTCTCGTGGGGCATGCTTGTCGCCTGGCGCAAGCCATCAACATTCAACTCCCACTTGGTAGTGAAGGTGAAAAAGAATCGCAACTGCGACGAACTTTTGTATTTTGGAGTCTTTTTTGCATGGACAAATCAGTGAGTCTGGCCTTTGGTCGACCCTGTATGCTAACAGGTCCTCTTTATGAGACTATTCTCCTCCCCGAAAGAGACGGTCTACTTGAATTCCAACCACACACGATTGACACTGGAGACAGCCAATTCGGAGCTGTATTTTTCCTCCAATCCATTCATCTGGCAAAGTTGCAGGGGAGAGTTTTGACTCTACGGCAGTCTTCCGCCTCTCTTGACAAGTGGGCATACGGAACAGCAAAGAAAAGTCTGCTGGACGATTTATCTTCTTGGAATTCTCATACACAAAAGGTAACCGTCACGTTTTTAAAGAATGACAAATTTTTGAGCTGATTAAGTTTTTTTACAATCACAGGACTTGGGATCGGCATTTATCTCTGAACTTCTTGGTCGGTCCACCGAGGAGGTTATAGAGCTGAAGACTGGGATGGAATTCATGGCCTTCCAATATCATCATCTTCATGTCTACCTGACTGCTAATGATGATGAGAGCCGAGAAACATGCCTCAACGCTGCGAGAAATGCCATTGACTCGTTGAAGCGACTGGTGTCGACTTCTTCTCAGGTTTACAATGGCATTGTGTGGGAACTACTTTATTACCCATTCACCCCATTCTTTGTCCTGTTCAGCAATATCATACGGGCACCATCAGCTGCCTCTACGACTGGTGATATAAAGCTATTATACGCGACACAGTCATACCTGTCAGAAATGAATTCACGAGGTATGATGGCAGCGAAATTGGAGGAAATATCCCGGATTTTGGCAACACTTGCGGAAATGTATGTCTGGGAAACGTCAGCTAAGTCGGAATCCCAGCAAACTTCGCTGGAATTCCCAAGCAGGCTAGGCAGAATGGCGCAGACTATTGACAGCTCTCAACAAATTTTTGAGGACAATGAGCCTTCCGGAAACGAATTCTTCGAGTTTCTTTCCAGGACAGATTCTCAGAATCGTGATTTTATAGACAGCTTTGTTGATGCTGAAATGTCCCGCGATATATACAACTCATTAGTTGCCCAAAGTTTGGACGCCCCTTTTGACTACGAATTTGATTGGTTTTCTTTATGTGACCAGAGTTAGAATAAGAGCGTGATTCTTTCTACATTGGTAATTGAAACTATATTTTGCAGATCTTTACAAACAAGATAATATCACTAAATCAAGTGTCACATGTACTTATAAATATATGAAGTAAACCTAATTACTTGATATCACCTCCCTTTCAATTTGCTATGATATATTGCATAATTATCTTTAATACAATTCAAGGCATTAAAATTAAAACTTATTTTTGGTGATGTGGTGGAGTGCCATGTCAGTGATTGAAGTATCTGAGAATGATTTCATACGGTTAGAGAAATGAAATATTCCAAATAACAAATGCGCGCTTTAAAAATACATTTAGAAGTACGAGTAACATCAAGGAAATTTCTGTCTCGCTGTTTCCAATATGGCTTGCCAAACCTTCGCTCAAAATTTCCCAACGTTAGGCCCTAGCCCATAACCCAAAGTAAGCCAGACAGCTAGGAACTATATGACATGTTTCATCGCAGTGGTGACAAAATCTAAGGTGAAACGGTCAATGAAATGGGCTCATTGAGCCTCTCCATAACTGCTCTGGGAAAGTACCATAGACCAATATCGGCCTTTCAACTCCAGCAGCTCGAGGTGGGTTCCGCTCTCTATTATCCTTCCCTCATCGAGTACATATATGCAATCCGAATTTTGAATTGTAGAGAGACGGTGTGCTATAGATATGACAGTTTTATCCTCAGCCCCTTTTCTAATGGCTGCCTGGATGAGCCGCTCGCTCTCACTGTCCAAGGCACTGGTGGCTTCATCTAGAAGAAGAACTGGTGCGTCCATAGCAGTTGCCCTGGCAATCGCAATACGTTGCTTCTGGCCTCCAGAGAGCTGAGTACCGCCTGATCCAACCGAAGTTTTCATACCATCTGGAAGTGATGAAATTAAGTCTTTAAGCTGTGACTGATCGATCACATGCTCCAACTCGTCTTGGGACAGGGGCACCGATCTCCCCAGGTTAATGTTTTCCTCGATTGTACCATAATATAGCACTGGCTCTTGGCTGACGAGAGAAAATAGTGTGCGGATTTTTTCAGATGAATAGCTCTCGATTGGTTCTCCTGAAATGACTATTTCGCCAGCTGTGAGGTCATAAAATCGTTCGAGAAGCTGGATGATGGTGGATTTGCCGCACCCAGAAGGTCCAACTAATGCGATCGATTGGCCTTTGTATAGTTTCAAATTGAAATCTTTCAGCACATGCTGGGATGGTCGGGCAGGGTATGCGAAGGATGCGTTACGAAATTGGATAAAAGGTGCCAGAGGGTTTATCTTCCCGACGTCTGGCGCTGTCTGATTCGATCCAGAGACGATTGGTATAGAATCTTCCAATTCGTATATCGCGCGCGTCGATGAGATACCATGGGATATATCTATATGAAACTATGAGTATTATAATGTTTGATTCATAGGCTGTTGTGACATACCTGAACTGTGGGCAAAGAACTGTCCAGTGGACTGGGATCCGAATACAACTGATATAAACACGATGAAGAATTGCGTCGTAGAGTACTCATGAAATGATAAAAGGCGACCGCCGTACCTATAAACTCATGTCAGTAACGCACCAGCCAGTATTTGCATAGAGGAACTAAACCAGAATGCCAACGCCATACAGAGCAAATCAATGCTATCACTTAGAGCAAACCATACCATACTTCTGACTGCATATCGTGAGGTCTTCTGGCAATACTCCTCCAATAGTTGTCCAAACCGCTTTTCGATCACAGGCTCCATATTTAGTACCGACACGGTCCGAATGGCTTGAATACACTCGCTGGCATAACCGACACTGTCCGCAAGCATTACACCCGCTTTCTCTTCAAACGAGTTCCCCATTCTCTCATGGATTACCCCGGCTCCAAATATAAAGGGAAACCCACCAAAAAGTACCACGAGGCCTAGCTTCCATCCTATTGATAGGGCAAGGGCCGCACAGCTAAGTAATGCGACTCCGACAGTCATGATCACAGCAAGATTGCTTCCAGCCAAAGCATTTACCGCATCGGGATCTAACGACAGTCTCGACAACAAACTACCAGGAGAATTCTTTGCAAGATCAAAGAAAGCTATTGGCTGAGATATCATGGACTGAAAGTAATTGTATCGATATGCCTGGGAGACGAGCTACACGGGAGTTAGATTCTTGTTGGCTCATCACAAAGTTTGAAAGATACTTGCCTCTCCTAACGCTGCCCCCGCCCATCCTACCCCTAAATACGCAATCCCAACTGCGATGGCCAGGACAAGCCACATTAGGCTCCAGAAATTACCCCGGGATACAAGCGCCGCACCAGTTAATTGGAACGTTGTTACTACCTTCGCGTAGAGAAATGCCTGCACTGGAAAGAGTGCTCCTTCAACAGGTCAGCTTAGTTCAACGGAGTATATGATGAACCTGTAACTTACCCCCAACGATTGAAGATACGCAAATGATGAAAAATATCCACCAATACCTCCTCTGAGAGGAGGCGACTTTTTTCATTATGGCAAATATTCCTCTTCTCGAAGCTCTGAGATGAGGTTGCTCTGATAGTGACCGGGAAGTATCCTGATTTTGGGTCAACTCCGGCTGTATGAGAAGGCCACCATCCTCATACTCTGCGTCCTCTTCCGGGGCCTTCTGGTTCCGCGTTAGCATCTGTGCTTCCCATAGCGACTTGTAGATTCCATCTTCCTTATCAATCAATTCCGCATGCGTTCCCACTTCAGCGACTGCGCCACTTTTCAATACGATGATCTGATCTGCGGATTCAATAGTGGTCAGGCGGTGCGCAATTGATATGGTTGTTCGATTATGCCGAGCGTTGTCAAGTGCACGTTGAACAGAAGCCTCAGAAGCAACATCCAGAGCACTTGTAGCCTCGTCTAGAATCAGAATGGCGGGATCCTTGACTATCGCCCGGGCAATGGCTAGCCGCTGTTTCTGGCCACCGGACAGCATCGTCCCACGATTACCTATTGGTGTATCATATCCCTGCATATCGTGAGATAATAAATTATTGAAGAGATGGATGGTTGGGCGTTTACCTTGGGAAGCTTGAGGATGAAGTCGTGCGCATTCGAAGTTTTGCATGCTTCTATAATTAAGTGCTTCTTTTCCTCAGCTGGTAGCTGTTCCAATGGGCTGCCAGACAGTCCATTCTCGACATTTTGGTATATGGTTCCGGTAAACAGATACGGCTCCTGAAGCCTTGTTAGCGATATATTGATATTCTGGAAAGGATCCACACCTGCTGCACAAGCCCTATGCTTGTCCTTAATGCCTGGAGAGGAAATTCGTGCAAGCCAGACTTTCCTATTGTGATCTGCCCACTGGAGGCATCGTACCATCTCACAAGCAGACCGACAACAGTTGATTTTCCAGAGCCGCTGGGTCCCACCAAAGCTGTGGTTTTACCAGCGGGAATGTCAAGACACAATTGATTCAGAACCGTGATATTTTCACGGGCTGGGTACCTGAAGGAGATATTGCTAAAGGTGATGTCATTCTGGAAAATCTCAGGTGTAAAGTGTAGCATCTTGGAGTTTGTATCACCGCCTTGGCTCGATTCCGGAATTGAAACTGAATCAATAATCTTGAAAAGCTCCATACCAGCTGACTTGATACGCAAAAATGGCCCATGGTAGCTAGCAAGCTCAGAAAAACCATTCACGCCAATAATAATGGAGAATAGAGTGGTAATAACAGTACCAGAGCTTGCTGCTTCGCCACTAGCGTAAAGTTTCAAGCCATACCAAAAGGCGAGGGCGTATCCTCCATAGAGCATGAACATATACACACCGGCTTGAATGCCTTTGACGGGAGCTTTATAGAGTCCAACCGCAACGGCACGTTTTAGCATCGTGTTGTACTTATTGCCCAAAGGCTTTTCAGCTCCAAGCGCTCTGACAGTTCGGATGGAGCTCATCACCTCATCCGCAAGCGTTGCAGCTTCCGCTTTAATAGAGTTAAGGCTCTCTTCTTTCTTCTCCTCGAAAACACTCGTAGCTCCAACCGCTATAATGACTGCTGGAATTATTGTGGCTGTGACTAAAGCTAGCTTCCACTGAGAATGGAGTGCGACGATGAAAGCTGCCACGACAGTAGAGGAGCTTTTCAGTGAGAGACCAAATTTTTCAGCCAGACCAGAACGGATGGAATTTGAGTGAGTGGAGAGAGCGAGAGAGACAGTCCCCGATGTGAGTTTGATTTCATGGTATGCAATTCGTTGACGGAGGACGACATTGACGTATTTCTTTCGAATAGCCGAATTGATGTTTGCAGCGACAACTGTAAACAAAAGCATGTAGATATACGTGCAGGCAGCCTTCGCAACAAACATATAGATGAAGTACAACCTAGATAAAGGTCAGATTCTAAGCCACTTGGGCGAACCAGATGTCTTACGTATAACGGTTCACTTTTCGCCGAAACGCATCACCAGGAATCCGATCCAAAGCAAAATCCGTAAACACAGACACGAAGTTGCCGAAAATTAGAGTCATTAAAGGCAACACGGTTCCAGATGCTATGGATGCCAGAATGCCTACTATGTAGAGTAGCTTTTCCCATAAGGTAGCCAGGGCCATTATTTTCTGTTCGTCGCAATTGGTCAAATTCCAAATCAAAGCCTTCTTGTGACACCGCTAACCTTGTATATTTGGAGGAACCCCGAAGAGTTCGTCACTCCATCACCTACTTCCAACGTATTGTCCTCACTTAATTTTTCGGCAAGTTTTTGAGTCCCTTCAGAACCCAGAGTGCTAGGCTCACGAGAGTGTGACATCTTCGTGATTTTACTCACGATCTGACAAAGTTGTAACATTAATATAGGCTCTGTGGTCGACCACCTGCTGATTTGGCCGTACAGCGATGTCGTTAAATCACTATAACAGTATTTAAATATATTTAAGTAATCCCCTGACTTAATGCAACATAGAAACCATGAGGCACAACGGTTTTATATTATCAAAACTATCAAAAACAATACTTCAGCAACCAATCATAGCCCTTCGACCCGGAACTTAAGTCTAAATTCCGGTGTACTTAACCCTGATTGGGCGTGATATATTCCGGGATCTTTCCGCCATACAACGTAGAATGCTCAGAGATTCACTCATTAGTATTCTGATAACATGTCGACTGCCGTTCTACAAATGAGCGGATATCTCGGCCAGACGATGCTGCAGTGAAATCTAGAATAGCTTCCTAGCCTTCACGGCAGGGTGCACCTCGCGACTTGAGGGAACGCAGGGTTTCTCACTTTTGGCTTTTTTCAATTACTCATCGGGGGACTTGCACAAGATAAATACATGGTAAACCTGTGAGTGTTTCAAGGAGTGTTGCTTCAAATCCTTCAACAATAGCTGTTGTCATCAATTGCAGTGGTGTTCCCAAACATCCTGCATCAGTAATATTTGAGATCTAGGTGGGCCAGGGTTCCTATTTTGTCTATGTTGTACCTCAAGGTGCCTTGCCTCTATACTTCTATATTTGTTTCGGCGAAGAGCTTGTGGAAGTTGAATTGCATTCAGGTGGGACAGCTCCTACTAAGATAGTTACTTCTACACAAAATTTTCGAAGATGATTGTTTATTAACTTTAATAACATAGTTATTTTCCTAATATGTGTAGATAAATTCTTAGTATAGCTAGATGACCTAACCCATAATTTCAGCCATTCTCCCCAGAGTTTGTATCTCAACAGCTATCAGTCATTTCGCATATCTCCCACACAAGACCCAGATAATACTACAGATTCAAGGTCATACTCAGTTCAGTCAATTCAAACTGAACAGACCGAAGACATTTTCTTCTGTATCAGCAAACTTGGCGGAGTATCCAGGTGTCTGAGCTGCAGATGACTCCACAATATGCCCTCCTGCCTGATCAATTGCAGTCAACGCGTGTTCCATGTATTTGACATAGAGGTAAATGGTGACACCACCTGGGCCAGGTCGACGGCCCTCAGCTTCCTGGAGTATGCCTCCACCTAGGATATCTCCCTCGGAGATAACCTTCACACCACCGTCGTCAGAGCCCGGTTCGAATTTCCAGCCAAAAACGGCAGCAAAAAAGGTCTTCGCGTATCAGTTAGTAACTAACGGGGGTTTCACGCTGAACAGTGACGTCTAACCTGGGCCCGTAAGACATTCTTTGCGGCAATTTCAATGCCTGTAGGTGCACCATTGGTAAGAGCCGCCATCATATTCAAAGACTATGTCGGCTGGATAGAATGAAATAAGAAGGGAAGAGTCCGTATTATGTGCTGTTAAGTGAATGGCACGAGATATTCTGTCTTGGAATATTTACGTAGTTTTTATAGTCTATCGCTACCAAGGCTCGGAACCTGTCCAAAGCAGTCTTAACCGGCCTTGAATGGACTAATCCTATAGTCGACATCGTGTGATGTCAATTGGGTTATGTTGTAGTCACATTGCTTAGAAGATCCACGGAAAACTCCCTTTACTGAACAATCTAGGAAGTTGGACAGTATGTGCAGGCTAGATCCGATTGGCTGGCATCGGAATCTTGAGATTCATGCTTATATTTTGATTAAACGATACGGGCATATTGCACAAGGGCTGTGCCGGAATCCGGGTTTGACTAGGTAGTGTACCGTCGCGCTGCACGCAGAATCTGGAACGGACATGGCCTCTATTAATTTATATAGTAAGCTCCGAAGTAAATGATTTAGCCAACAAAAATTTACATCGGCAATATGAAAGTTATCCTTACCGGTGCCAGTGGCTTCGTCGGCGGCCAGGTGGCCATCGAGTGCGTTCGTTGTCCATTAATCTCATCTCTGTTGATTGTGACCAGACGTGTTCTTGATATTGAGAATTTGAAGAGCTCCAAGGTGACTCAGATTATTCATGATGATTTCAGTCACTGGCCAGCAGCAGTACTGGAGCAATTGACCGGTGCAGAGGCCTGTATATGGTGTTTACTTCTCTGATCTCTCTCTCTCAAGCATGTGTATTCAGATATCTCACTGGTTTTTCTTTCTTAGGGCTGTTGGGGGCAAAATTGAAGATTTTCCCGATATCGCGACGGCACGACATGTTGGAATTGACTTCACGATCGCGGGTGCAAAGGCTATGTTAACAGATATGAGCTTGACGACTAGCATACCCGATCATCGCAAATTCAAGTTTATATATTGCAGTGGATGGGGTGCCGAATGGGACCAAGACGTGAAGTTACATTGGGGGCAGGAGAATAGAAGGCTCAAGGTGCGCGCACGTTTCAACACTCTTGCTTTTTGGGAGATGGAATTAATCACGTCAACTGTAGGGATCTGTGGAGGCAGGACTATTTGAAATTGCTGCGTCAAATTCCGATCACTGCGAAGTATATTGCTTACGCCCAGGTGGTGTTCTATCTGAGAAGTCCGGGATTGTGTACAACATTATGGGTGCGATCATTCCTGTAGTCAAAGTGACGGATCTCGCCAAGGCTTTTGTGCAAGTGGCTTTACGAGGTTACTGCGATACGTTAATCGAAAACTCGCAGATCATTGGCATCGCAAATCACTAGGTAGTCCGTTTCACCTAAAAGCAGTGGAAAGGTATGCGGCAATAGGAGATCATCTGGAGCAATGATACTGGAAAATAATTCATTGAGATAGAATTCCTCGGGATCGGACATCTTGGAAACTGCTGGTACCTCTGCTGAATAGCTATTGAATGTGTTAGAGTCTCAGGCAATGTTTGTACCCAGACCAGCAATGAAGTTTCGACGTTGCCTTGTTAAGACTGGTCCTCTGGTTGTAATTTACATATGGAAACCGACCAACAGCGTTCACAGGCGGGTCGAAATATTGACATGGGAGATTCAAGAGTGGACCATTTTCATAGAACAACGAAGTAGACAAGGAGGCGGCTGGATCCCTGGCTAGTTCCCCAGCCCTGTCATATTGTCATAGACTCACCAATACGTAGCTTACTTTGCCGCTATTCTGGATATGGCGAAAACAGTCTTGGAGCGCAAATTTCCATTCGCGTGTCCTTATTAAACTTCATATCAGCCGTGCTGAAAGGAGTTATCAAGTGATCGAGTAGAAGTGCCCATTCTATAAAGCTATGCATGACTCTCACCTCTTGACTACTGAGTAGCTATTTACTATCTAAACCTGTGAGCTTATGTAAGATTCACCGAGCAGATCGAGGTGCTCAGGGTCAGTGAATAAAAATAGCGAGAGGTTGCTTGTGCTAAAAGAGAACAGAGAAGGCCCGATTCGTGAATTCGGTACCTAGATAGGACGGAGAGGGGAATGAGTTGACGTGTAATGATAGATGACACCTACACGAAGCCCCCCGCACTCGATGGGGATGCAACTATTCCTGCTAAAGGGGTGACCTGGAAGCACATCGTCTGTGATTCCTTAACCGGCCCCCTGAAGTAAGGTCAAAGAATTCATGTTCAGAAACAGCCGGTCAAGATCAATTGATTAATCCAAGAAAGAGATCTCCTGTTCAACCTTGATGTACTCCTGGGACTTGACGATATGAGTTCCCTTGTATCAAATAGTTGACTGGGAAGTACAATAATGCTGATAAGCCACCCTCCATGATCACGGTTGGCAGAAGCAAAGGACAAGTCCACCGTGGTCTTCCGCGAGACTTGGTGCCGATGAGAAATGGCAGTAAATCCAGCAGAGGATTTAAAACCACTGGCGGAGGAATTTAAGGCTGAGGACTTAATTTTTTGCCCTGGTTTGGACGCTGATGTATAACAATGTTAGCCCGGTCATTTTGGGTGCGTCGAGGCGGGACAAGCTAGAGAGACTGTCAGAGCGTTGAAGATTGCAAAGAGGCTGGGAGACGAGGAATTGAAGAGAAGTTGAAGGTCAATTGAAGAGAACCTATGGGGTCTGGGGCAACGCTTCTGTCGTTCCGCAACAGGGGTTTATTAGCCGTACATAAACGAACAAGGCTAAGTGAAAAGCATCACACGAGCACTTTGAAGACGATGAGGGCACAAAGGGCGAGCGACACAGATCGAGAGTGCAGCTCGGTAACGCGGAGGTAACGACACCATAAATACGGGGAAGGACCCATCGTTATCAAGGGGCCAATTATGGGGCCATCCCTTACCGATCACTCGAGAAGTTCACGTCAGATCGCCAGAACCCCAAGAACCATTTTGATTACTCCGTAAGTAACTTAACACAAACTTAATGGTAGTTACGGCCATCCATGCCATCAATCCTCGACTAACGCGACTCAGTTAGCCGAGTGCTATGTCCCCAGGTGGTATCTGTAACGGTACCTAACGACCTCGTGTTTCGCATCCTCGGCCCTTGTGATTTGGCCTTTTGAATTGTGTCAGCTGCCCGTTACAATGCGCTATATGACATAGGTTTGTTCACCTGACCTTTGTCCTGAATTTTTTTTTGAAAGGCTTCGACTGACCACTTCGGATTTTTAGAATTTTGCAGTATTCAACTCACTCAATCCAGCTCAATCGTCGGAGCAAAACAAAAAACAACGCATGCGGGATAGAATCTAGGGATAGCAATGCAAACAGCTACGTCCGTCTATACAGTCACGTCAGAAGCGAAAACTACGTTATTGGGAGAGGAATACGGCCCGATGAAGGAGCCAGCGTCGGGTACAACATGTCCGCATTGCGGCAGCGACTCGATTTCGCACGATGCTACAGCCGCGCAGCAACGAATAGAGGAGTTGGAAGCTCAGCTGCAGATGTACAGCGAAAAGGCGTCGGAAACTGGTATGCTCAACATGGCTTCCTAGATCGTTCAAAAGGCAAGCAAGCATACTAAAGTGACAACAGCGATCAGATTAGCAGACTACGAGAACGAAATCCACAGCTTGCGACAACAAGCACAAGCCTGGAATAATAACCACGAATCTACCGCAACCACAGCCGCAGCGACGGATCACCCGCCCAAAACACCCGATGCCAATGCCCAGCACCAGCAACAACATCAACAACAAGGCCGCTTCGCGAATTTTGCATCCTACTTTCCCTACCGTCGCACGGGCTCGCGAGCCGGGTCAAAAGACTCCAGCACACCGCCGCAAACCTCCCACTCAAATTACACCAACAGCAGCCCCGGCGGCGGGGGAGGTCTCACCAGTCCCACCGCCAACACCAGTTTCCACTCGCACGACAACGCCTCCTTATCCGACCCAATCTCAACAACAACAAGCAACGCCCTCGCCCTCCAAACAGCGCTGAACCGTGAACAGGGGCTCCGCAAAGCCGCCGAATCACAACTGTCGCAAGCCCACTCGGAACTCGAAGAACTCACCGCTCAACTATTCAGCCAGGCGAACGAAATGGTTGCGCAGGAACGCAAGGCGCGCGCAAAGCTGGAGGAGAGGGTGGCGTTGCTTGAGAAGCGGGACGGGGAGAAGAGGAAGAGGCTGGATCGGTTAGAGAAGGCCATTGCGAGGGTGGAGAGGGTGAGGGGGTTAATCAATTCTTGATTCTCGATTGTTGTTCTGTATGACGTTGTACGAGTTATGAGTATCCATGCATGGTAGGAGTTTGTATTATAGGGGTATGGTTTGGAAAATGGGTTTGGGTCTTTTGCCTGGATTGTCAACGCTTCATAGTATCCGAGTGAATGCACATTTACAATAGCATTGTTTCATAGTGAAAATTCAAGTCATAATCGTCTATTCGTCCAGCTAATATCCCAACTAGGTCATCAATCGTGTATAATAACTAATCGCCAAAGCCAACCCAACGCCCACAGTAATGATGATGAATAAAGACTGCCGTTCAGCCGTTCCCAGCTCTCGGGATTGTTGATGATGCCCGCGCAACTCCTCGTCCTGCATCTTCCGCTCCAGCGCAACCACGACGTCAACCTCCGAAACAATGTTGATGCAATGTTGAAACAACGCTTTCGCTTCATGGATGACATCCTCTCGTTCAGCTTCAGTCAGATACTTGCGCGACGCGTCCTCAAAGGCGGCACGAAAAGCGCGTTTGATGTCTTCGCCATCCTCGTCACCATCAAAGGACCAGAACGATAAGAAAGTCGGCCCAATAGCAGAGGCGGCTTTTTCGGGATGTGGTGATTCTCGGAACCAGAACTCAGGACCCGCATTGGCGAGTTGACCGCGTATCCACCTTCCGCCGTTGAAAAGGGCCATGTACATAATCCACGAATACGCGAGAAGAGTGTATGGTTTCCTCTGCGCGGTTTCGGTGATGTGTGCGACCGCGTCTCTCAGCGCGACGTCGTGTTCGGCCGGTTGCGCGACAGACACAATCTCGTCGCCCCATACGCGTTGCAGATTCGATATGTCCGAGGTGAGGCGTGAGCTACGGTTTATAGCTGGGATGTAGGCTTCGGACAGTAAGGCGTGATACCTGACTTGGTCGCTGTTGAGGTCATGATTGGTAGGAGACGTGTGGAGGTAATCGCGCCATGCAGCTTCAAAGGCGAGATAAATCCGGGAGAAGCGTGATATACCCAAGGTGTACAGATGCGGGGAACTGGTTTTGGGTGGTAGTGCGAGGGGTAGACGGCCGACTACGGCGTGGTGTAACGTGTGATGAATCGCCCTGATAGCTAGTCAGAATCCAAATCTCCTAGTAGCTTCTTGATTTCCAATTAAGTTGGAAGCTCACCTAGACTCCGCATGTATGCGCGCGGGGAGATCTATACGATTTCCAACCCCATTATGGTCTGCAACATCAACAGACTTGAAACCGTCGGTCACGGTACCGCTCTCCAGAGTGTAGAGGGCCTCATCCGGCGATGAAGCAGGAGAAGTAGCCTGCGAAGAGGAAGTCATGATCTGCAACTCAAATTTCCTATGATGGATCGTGGCAATCACATCTCTTGCTGGCAGCCACAAGCCACAGCGGAGGTCAAAGCTCTCTCTGTCTCCTCAACATAAGTGAGTCAATAGGAAGGCGAGTCAGAGAGAAGTCGATCTCGGAGTAAAGGTGGAGAGACGGTGGAAGTTTATAACGAGGAGACAAAGGGAAAGTATGCCATCAGAAAAGAAAGAACGGGGAGGCGTGTGGTACTAGTTGTACTCAGCACGAAGGAAGTCAGTCGCCTCTGGGGAATGATGTGCTGCCGGGAATCGCATGCAAGCATTCCTGGCCGTTGCTTTCTTGCATATCTTCTGCGCTTGCCCGCTTTGGGCCTTAGTCCCAGAGTCCAGATGAGAGTCTAGCCTATATCGGTTAGTGTATCAGGAACAGATCGAGCCTCACACTCTAGTCAGCCACTTTGTAGACTCACTTTCGTAGCCATTCGAACGTTTCGTGCTACAGTGGGACCATGGCGTAGTTATCATCCACCAAAATATTTGTGCTACCATCCAGAGTGAGGTCAGGAGACGCTTCAAGCCTTGAGCCAGCAGTCTGGGGGAAGCACAACAAAAGAAAGCATGAAACGCATTGTCAGTGTCGACTGCAGTATTGGAACAGTCAACATTCATCAAATCAGAGAGAGGGTAAGCATCCACTGTAGATGAAGCAGGGACAAGTATGGGATGACAAAGGGGACAATATGCCCCGCATGCTTGTTTCAACACAATACTATACAGAGATAGAGTACCGCATATGCTCCGTCCTGTTTCAAGCTTCTTTATTCGTCCCGTGTCTTTGTTCAATGCCGCGACGGAATAGAATAATATTCATCTAGTCACAGGCTCGACCACGATGGAGTCAAGAGTCCGAAGAAAACGGACATATCGATCTACGATAAATACATGCTGTCACCGACCAACGTGGAGTTAAGACAGCTACCTATCCGACGAGGAGATCGGTAGGCGCACGTCTGTTATATCCGTGTTCAGGGATTCGGTAGCTCAACCACCGATGCCGAGACCTCCATAACGTGCCCGGTCGGCTATCGGCACGTCTGCAAGGTCTCTTATTGGCCGCGCTAATTCAGCCAAGGACCCACGAGCCCACGAGCCCACGCGCCCACGCTTTTGCTCTGGAAAATCAGGCAGATTTAGTGCCAAGAGAGAACAATCTACAAACTTCCCAAAGTGACATGTGCGCGTAATCGCAAGGAAAATGACTGATCATTTCGACAGTATGGATATTGTTTTACCAAGTATGCTCTGTGAACCGAGACGGCAGGAAGAGCTTACTGACAGGTGGCTATGGCGTCATTGTGATCACAAGGGCCAACGCCTGCCATCTGAGACGAACTGCTTCATACATTGTGCATAGTAATACCTATTAGTTTCGATCCAAATCCCTGTTAATTTGTAATCGATGGATTATAAACCACACTACTACCGAGCAACTAAGTACGCACTCGGTACATCGCTCGCATTACGTACCGACAGGGAAAAGATAGTATCATAAAGTGGGGCATCAAGTTATCTCCGGGTCCGAAGCCACGACGATCTCCAACGTTGATTGGTGGTGTTAAGCAACAACCATGGAGGATGGATACGTCTCCTCCTACCGACCAACTTGTGCGCTTACCAAGAATACGATTCAGAAGCTTATGTCCGTTTAGCTCTGAAAAAAAAAAGGCGAGTAATCACAAATGGGTCTATTTGAAACAGAGTACATAAAAGGGGAGGGGACCCAATGCAGAAATAAAGAACTTCCAGAATATCAGAAACAAAAGAGAACTGACTCACAACTAAAATCAACTTCTTTGATCACTCTTTGTCGTGCCTTCCCTGCGCTTGCTAGTAGCTCCTGCCTCATTGCGTACCTACCCAGGCACGGGTATTAATGAGATCATCTCTCCCGCAATAATCTGACTGACAAGTTCGTCTAACCATCAACCTCATCTGTACATTGTTCTTAGACTGACCGCCATGGCGTTTTTTTATTTAGAAGAAATGTCGTTTTTCGACTCCCAGTCCACAACCCCTACGAGGTTGAGCTTTGATCATTCCCATGATCAGCACGAGCATGTGAAGCGCTTAGAAACGATACCGAGTGTCTTCCAAGATAGCCATGGCGAAAGACAAAACCCGGTGGATCCCAGCCCGAGTCGCTCTCGACGAAGTTCGGATACGAAAGCAGAAGAAGATCTAGAAAAGGAAGCCGGATTCGCAGCTCCAACTTCGGCCAAAGATGCTACCTTGGAAAAAGATCCTAATTTAGTCGAATGGGACGGCCCCGATGACCCCGAAAATCCCCAGAATTTCTCGCCTGCCAGAAAATGGGCCATCACCATGTGTCTTTCTTCTCTTACTATATGGGTCACCTTTTCGACTAGTGTGTTTAGTCAGGCTACCCAGGTCACTGCCGCCGAGTATGGTGTATCGGATGAGGTCATGATCCTGGCAACCAGCCTACCACTTTTTGTATGTTCCCAGGCCCTTCTCATGTCAGCCCGGCGCTAATTATCTATAGGGCTTCGCACTTGGTCCGTTGCTATGGGGTCCCATCTCCGAACTGCTTGGCCGAAAAAAGCCACTGTTCTTTGGGTTCTTGGTCTTTGTCATCTTCCAAATCCCCGTCGCCGTTGCTCAGAATGTCGAGACCATTATGCTGTCTCGTTTTTTTATTGGTTTCTTTGGCTGTGCTCCTTTGGCTATTGTAGGAGGAGCTCTAGCTGATCTCTGGAACCCCGTCGACCGAGGAGTAGCCATGGCCTCGTTTGCTGGTGGTACTTTTGGCGGTCCTACTTTGGGTCCTATTCTGTAAGTTGCCGTCTTCTACTCAATCTGAAACTTATCTAATGTCGATAGTGGTGGCTTCATCGTTCAATCTCACCTTGGCTGGAGGTGGACCGCGTGGATCACCTTGATTGCCGCTGGTTTCTTCATGGTCATCGCTTTCTTGGTTGTTCCCGAGACATACCCGCCTGTTCTTCTTCAACAACGAGCAGCTCGTCTAAGGGTCGAGACTAAGAATTGGGCCTTTCACAGCAAGCTGGACGAGAACCCCCCCAAGGCCGGCGATATTCTTACGCGATATGTCTCGCGCCCTTTCCAGATGCTCTTCCTCGAGCCTATTCTACTCTGCGTCACCATCTACCTCGCTCTCATCTATGGTATTTTGTATCTGCTTTTTGAGGCCTATCCATACTCCTTCCAGGAAATTCGTGGCTGGAAGAGCGCTGGTGTGGCAGCCTTGCCATTCTTGGGTATCTTGATTGGAGTCTTGCTTGGATGTGCTTTTATCATCTTCCTGACCAAGACCAGATTCGCACGCAAGATGAAGAAGCACGGACGGGTTGTTCCTGAAGAACGTCTAGTACCCATGTTCCTTGGCTCTGTTCTTCTGCCTATTGGTCTCTTCTGGTTCGGCTGGACTTCCAACAAGGACGTCAGCTGGGTACCTCAAGTGATTGCTGGAATCCCCATCGGAGCCGGTATTCTTATCATCTTCATGCAAGGATTGAACTACATGATTGACGTGTACTTGATGTTTGCCAACTCCGCCATTGCCGCCAACACTCTTTTCCGAAGTGCTCTCGGTGGTGGCTTCCCACTCTTTGCTACGCAAATGTACAAGAGGCTTGGAATTCCATGGGCAACCAGTCTTTTGGGATTCCTGACTGTTGCCATGATTCCCGTTCCGGTTTTGTTCTTTTTCTATGGAGCTAAACTCCGTGCCATGAGTCGCTTCAACCCGAAGCTATAATCTCTCTCTGTTGTTTTCTATCATTTCATACACAACACTGCACAGTGTACAATTTTTCCTCTCTTTCTATTTGCATTTGGGTGGGGTTAGCATGTTGATTTGGGATTACAGGGCATTGCATATATAGACGGCATCGTAATGGATTGGATACAATACTTGTACCCTAGCTATGAATTAATCACATTTCATTAAGTTGAAGCAATGAGCACAGTATAATGACGAAACATGGCGCTATTGTTCACCATGTCTAATTTAATATTACGAGGTGTCCACTGCGTGGTCGTACTAAACTGCAATGTAGCACAGGACGTGTAGAGCATTCAACTGAACCTATCAACGTTTTTTTTTTTTTTAAATTAGAGATGTTAACTAAGAATGAATATGTATATATATATATATTAGCCAAGTCGTGTAAATGCCGCCGATCAGCAACATAATCACGGCCAAGAGACCAAAAGACGATGACATCGTTAGTCCGCCTCCCGAAGATTAATATGGAGCTTACCAAGATTTGGCGATGCTAAGGTTATTGGCTGGCCCCCGGCCGGTTGCGACTTCCGGACTCGCGAACTACGTACTCGTATTCTACAGACTCTAGACGTTACACTCCCGCTATACATCCCCCCTCTTTGACATTTTTACCAACTACTATCCTAGGGATTGTGCGATAGCAGTCACGCTTGGACAACTTGGAATCTTCGATATTAGTCGAGTGGAGTGTCAACCAAATTTCTTCGGCCACCAACACTAACCCCAACGTTGGGCTAGCTATCCATCGTTTAGGAAATCCTGCTCGACCCAGCGAATCATCGGACAATGCGCGTTTCCCCATACCCATAGTTCTGCTTGACCCCTTGACATCTGACACACAGTCAATACACACAATCCACGCTTAACGGTCGCAAATATTCACTTATCAAAACCAGCTACTTCGTAATTTCTCCTCCGTGCACGCCGCAACCGAATGATGAGCTTGAGTCGCGGGAAAGGGACCACAATCGTTGATGGATGCGACCTGATCAGGGGCGGTCTTGCAATCTGAATGGATACGAAAACCATAAACACAGTTGCGCGCGAGAGGCAGTGGCAGTTGCAGTAGCACTCACACCCCTTGACAGCTTGTTCAAAGGACCAAGGAGCTGTCGTGTGTCCGGTCCGTCATGTCGCTGTTCAACCCCACCACTATCCTGGTGGCATTGCTACTACTGTACATCTCCTCCTTCATCCTCTTCGCCTTCGTACGCGTTGCGACCGGAATCTCCATTCAACGAATCGGCTACTTTTCGCTCCGCCGCATTTCGTACGCACCCCGAGACGGCGTCCAAATCGATATTAGGGGCTTGGGCCTCTCGTTACATCGTCCCTCATTCTCCAAGCCGACATGGGTTCGACTGCGTCTAACCGATCTCAAAGTCACCATCGATCCGAAACAGCTGAAGAGTGGGAATGATGGCACACACGCAACCAATTCTTCATCTTCGTCCGCCGCGGCATCGAAAAATAATTCGCCAGAGATCCCGCAACATGCGACTTTTGGTGGTGCACCGAAAAGCTCGAAACGGAGCGAAACTTGGAAACGACTGACACGGTTGAAGGAGCAGATTAAACGCTTGCATAGCTATATACACTGGTTGGCCATGGTAGATGTGCATGCCGCGAACACAACGTTATCCTTTGTCGATGCCGGAAGTATACAAGTTGGGTCGTTGACGTTGGCGGTAGATACACGGAGGAACATGGTGGAGCGTGGTCGATTATTTCGCCATAAGCAACAGCAGATGCAAGAACCACGGCCCGCAGAATGGATTATGAATGTTAGGAATATATTGCTTGCGGTCGATGGACGGGAGCCAATGGAATTGTTGGATAATATGCAGGTCAATATCCATGGTCACCTCTATCGCGATCTGGAGGGACTGAGGGACACATCCGTCGCCGTCAAAATTGGCCGACTGCACTTCCCCTACGACGATTTGATGACTCTTAGCCAGCGAGTTTCACGAAATCGAAAAACACATCACAGACAAGACACATTCAGCGAGACCGAAGATGAAATATCGTTCGCAGATTTTGTAGAAGAATTAGACAAACCTGGATCTAGAGAGGAAGCTATTGTGCAGACGGTCGCCGATTCAAAGGAGTTTGTCAGTTCGATACTGCGAGGTATCGAAGAAATCCAGGTTGCATTGAGCTTCTTCCGTATTTCAAGGTCGTTCCAGCCCTCCTTGAAAGAGCAAAAAGAGATGCAACTGAATCTGGTCACTCACGAGATCGGTATCGACCTCCATCGTATGGACCCGAACTCGCCAGCTCATCGCATGTACTTCCAGAAACGTGATGTTGCCCATCAAGCTTTATTAGCCGCCATATCACTATCCGTGAGCATGGAAGACGGTTCTGGGGTAACCGACAGGCTTCTGTACATACCTATGGCTACAACAACCATCAAAACTACCCTACCTTCAAAGACCGTGAGCTTCTCTGACAAGCACGATGCATCAGAGCGCAACAGCAATGTCTTGTTCGCCAACGTTGTCATAACCTCTCCCTCTCTAGATATGGAGCCTCGCCATGTTTCACAGGTCCTTCGACTAACAGAAGCGAAGAAACCGTCTCCTCGACGTAAAAAGCGAGACAATCACCGGATCATTTCACGCCTGCTGCCCAAAGCCAGGATCAACTTTTCGGTCCAGGAACCAGTTGTACGTTTCGTGCTACCCATACCCAAAGAAGCCCCAGTCGATGGTGGAGACTACAACCTTCTTATATCCTCTATATCGTCCGTATCACTGGACATTGAATCCTTTCATTCCGCCGAAGCTGGCTTTCATTATTCCCTCTCATCGACCTACCGTGTTACCTCCCACCAGCTCTACTATCAGACACCTGCCGGTCTCAAACATAATCTTCTCCAAACACAGGACATGGAAGTGCGCGTTCACTTGAACGCAACACCCGAAGTCTGCGTCTTTGTGTCGGGAAGTCTCAACTCATTCTCGGTCCATATGGTAAATCCGCACGTCAACCGGGGCATCAAACAGGTCATCGAACAAATCCGTGCTCAAATGAAGCCCAGAAATCGCGCGCCAACTACAAACACGGAGCAAAAGTCTAGTTTCCTGCGCCGTCTTCCTCCCTGGTTGATGCGAGTTTCATTCGAGGCCAATGAATTGACTTTCGAGGTTGCTGGCCCACCCCCTGGATCATCAGAGACAAATCGCGGTGTCGCGCTCCACCTCGATTCTTGGACCGCCGACTATCGAGCTCAAAAGCTTGAGCCGACCAGATCGTCTACACGAAGACGAACATCCAGCCATTCCTATTCTAATATAGGAGAAGACCCTCCATTCCGTTTCCCTCCTACTTCCCCACCTCGAAGAACCGGCAATGGCCACGCCGATGGAAGAAGACTGGCTGTGCACATTCGAGGACTAGAAGGCTTCGTGATTGAATCCGAAGATTACATGGAGCCCGAGTCTTTTCTATCGCTACCGCGATGCGAAGTCGCGTTAAGTACGCACAGTGACCTTCAAGGTCCTATCTTTCATATCAACTCTGCGATCAAGGCACTTTTCCTTGAATTTTCGCTGTATCGCACTTACTCCTTAGGAATAGCAGTGAACGTACTGGCAGAAACTTTTATGCGGTCTTCTGCTACGAAACGATATACATCTCCCCCCATGGACTCCTCACCTTCACTACCTCCGCCTCCACGATCACTGGCACAACGCGCGGAACTTACGACAGTGGATGTTCGCGTGGGACTAGTACGGGTCAAGGGCATTATGCCCAATAATCCACGTCTGATGTTGCAATTGTATGGGGTGGCAGCCGGCAGCCACCGTTGGTCGGCTCCATTTTTTAGATGCCAGCTTGCCCGGTTACATGTCTCTGCACCGAAAGTCCAGAACGTGTGGGCTCGAATACTGTCAATGAATACCGTCAGAGTTGATTTGCGAGAGTCTAAACGTCGGCATGGCGACGAACTGCGAGACGAACGATCTATTGATGTCTCGGCAGACTGGATTCGGATTGGTGTTCCGCACAACATGATAATGCACCAGGTATTTGACAACTTTACCGTCACTTTCAAGGCGCTAAAGACTTTGTATCAACGGTTCAAAACAAACTCGGACGTAGATGTTTTGGAAAAAGAACCTGAAGGCCCCAAGATAGTACCGCGGATTTCACTACGCAGTCGAACATTGGCCTTCCAGCTAGAAGACGATGCGTTTGAGTGGAAACTTGGTTGCATATATCGCGCAGGACTTGTGGAGCAGCGCCATCGTATCGCCAGAGAGGAGGCCTTCAGACTGAAGACTCAGAAAATTCGTGATGCAGAGAATAGACGAGCTTCGTCACGGTTTCGTGCACATTCTGCACACCCTGAGTCTCGTCTAGGACGAAGAAGTGAGGATCGGAGACGAAGTGCAAGTATAGGCCCACGGGAATCTAGGCGATCGTTTGACGATGATCCCGATAAATATGGACGTGCTCGCTACAGGACGGATGGGGCTGCAAATATCTCATCTTCTGCGAAAGTGTCGGACAAGGAAGCTTGGGCTCGATTGCAGGAATACAATGCCCGGACGTGGAAGTCAAAGATCGATGCCGCAATTCAATTCCAATCAAAGGCTATCAGTGAATTACGGAATATTTTTGCTGGTGCCGACCAACCGCCAGAGGATGTTGAAGATGACGAGCCGATTCTCGCAATTCCTAATCGTCCTGCACTCATGGCTGCTCTGATCAGCGATGTACATCTCATCGTTGATAAACCGTCTTTTCCGGTCGAAGAATACTCGCGATTCTTGTACCGAATCGGAAAAGGCATGCCTATCGATATGAAATTTTCTCTGCTTATACCTATGAGTATTCATCTTGATATGGGCGAGGCAAGAGTGACACTGCGCGATTATCCATTAGACTTGCTTCACATTCCTGCACTACGTTCTGGCCAGTCTCCGCGAATACCGAGTTGGTCTCTGCAAACAGATTTTGTCATTGCAGAAGAGTATCGCAATCGCGAATCGACACGAGACGTTCAGGTCTGTGTTGTCCCTCCGAGTAAATTGGCCGACGGCCAAATGACAGATGGCTTCTACGTCACTGTCCGGCGAACCATAGCTCCAGTGAAGACATATTCGCAGCCAACGATAGATATTAATACAAGCTTACCAACAAGCATTACTTGGTGTATGTCGTACCAACCGGTCATACAAGATATGATGAAGATCATTGAAGGATTTACAAAGCCTGAAATTGATCCATCAGAACGTGTGGGATTCTGGGATAAAATCAGGCTGAGCTTTCACTCGCGTATGAAAGTGCGATGGAAAGGTGACGGTGATGTGCATCTGCGCTTGAAAGGATCCCGTGATCCATACATCATCACAGGATTCGGGGCTGGCTTCGTGATGTGTTGGCGAAAAGACGTACAATGGAACATTCATCCGAATGATGATCCTAAAGAGTTCATGACCGTTACAAGTGGAGAATACGTGCTTGCAGTGCCGGATTACAGTCATGAGGCATGCTATTCGTATGAATACGCTCTGGAAAGTACCAGGAGTCCACATCCAAATGGACAAGTGAAGAACGCTGCACATTTTAAGAAGGTGATGATGAAGCTGTCAGGAAGTGTCAAGTGGCTCGCAGGGCTGGTGTTTGAGCGTAATGCCGATACTGGCCGGTCTTTTGATTTCAAGTCTCATTACGACGTCGTTCTACGGAATCCTCATTACATTGACGAGTCGCAGAGAAAGGTATGTGTTTAATCTTCGGCTGCTTGATGAATGACTAATCAGTTGATAGGACTACGACGCCTACCGTGGCTTCCGCAGCAATCATATTCACCTTTCCGTCGCAATCCTGGCTCCAAACAGCGAGGACCAGTCCAGACCAAACTACAACACCGTTCATCTTACTCCTCGCCTCTTTACTCACTTTTTCAACTGGTGGTCTCTATTCTCTGGAGTCATGTCTCTTCCTGTCCGGCAAGGCCCTCTTTGGCCTGGGATTACGAAAACCAGTAAGAAGTTTGGTCGTCATTTGGCTACTGTGAAGTACAAGTTACTGCTCTCACCACTTTTTGCTTCGCACATCTATAAGCACAAAGACGCGGAAGACTATGGAGAGGACGTGGTTACTGCCACTGGCATCAAAGTACGCCTTGGTAACTTCAAATTCGACCTCCATCAAAGGCGTGAGCGCGTACAAACTCCGATCAAAGGTCGTCTCAAGCAGATGAAGTCCAGTGCGATGCGTATCAACCAAGCCGAATTGGACTTTGAGGCTGCCGACTTTAGAGCTGTCTCTGCCAGTATTGAAGGGACTACTCTGGATGACATTTTGGAAGGTCACGGTGACATTGTCGAGTCGTTTCAGCAACCACTTCCTGCGGTTGATCTGTCTCGCTTCAACATTCCAGATCATGATTATACATGGATTGATATGGACGATTTCGTTGAGCTGGACTGGATTCTCCCTCAAGAGTCTAACCCCAAGACGAAGATTCTGCCTCTTGCATATACCCCTCGTTTCACATATTTCAGACAAACTGATCATGGCGATTCGCCGGTCACTGAAAATGGAGTCAGTCAATTTGGTGATGAACCTACTCACGAATGTGTCATGTCTCAGGGCAATGGCCCGTGGCAAGTGCAAATGGACCTTATCAAGGATCGTCTGGCCAATCTTGATGTACAAGCGAAGAACCATGAGTTGCAGCTCAGTGAGCACGAGCTCCAGCTTGTTAACGCAGGGGAAGAGAACCACGAGTTGAAAGTGAAACACGAACTGTTGGTTCGTCAAGCTGAGGCTTTAGTTAGACGGCGCAAGTTTCTGAATGCCGGGCTACGCCGTCTCGAGAGGCTCGTCCTTGGGCAAGACTCTCCGATTGACAGCAGAAGCGTTGACGACCAAGGTAGTGAATCTTCTTCCAGGAGCGACAACGAATCCAACAGTGATAAAGATGTTCCTCAATTAGAAACAAATTACGAAGCACCGGACATTGATTCGGCCAATGACTTCAACAACCGTTTCACAATCCATAATCCCCAAGTCAAATGGAACAATTCTCTGCGAGATATTATGGTCAGGTATGGCCATCAAGTGAGTCAAAGGCGGGGATTTGTCTACTACATGTCGCAACAAGCGGTCAAATTTATTTCGGATATTGTTGCCGAACAGAATAAGAACAGTCGCCGACATAAAGGACTGTTTGATGAGTCGCCGGCCCGCGAGCAGAAGGGAGAAAATGATGATGATGATAGCGTGCAGGACCGTATCGAACAGTTGCTACATGACGCTAAGCGATTCGTGAGCGCGGACGATCCTTCAAGTACGTCGGCGTCAACATCAGCTGAGCGTTCTCGTCCACGCTCGGCTGACTTTACTGAGCATATATCGTCAGACTTTACTCCACAGCATAGCTATCACCTTCGTCTTATTGCGCCTCAAATTCAACTGCAGAGTGACAAGAATCCGCGCTCTGTAACATTGGTGACGGCGAAAGGCATGACTCTAAAAGTATTGTCTATCATGGACAAGCGTCGAGTCACTGACGATGTTAGTGGTTTGGTTCAGCGCCGATTTTCGCTGAACATGGACGGTGCTCAGTTCTTTGTGGCGACACAGAAGAATCTCAAAGCCCATTTGCAGTTCTATGCAGGCAACAAATATGGCAATGCACCTGGATCTGCCTGGCCGCCTTGGCTCACTTTGGAAGCCATGTTTGACTTTGAACTTCTTCCGTTTGGTTTCTCAAGGATTATTCAGCGGACTTCGGCAAGCCTTCGATATGACAAGTACAACAATCTTCGCCTCAAATATAATGATGAAGTTTCTCAAAATGACGGCGATGCTGCGCATTATCATGACGCTGCCGATGGACGTGTCGACCAGGTCTGGGTGGACTTTCCAGACGTCAGAGCTATTTGTGATTCTACCGAATACTATTCGATATACATTATCGTATTGGATCTGTTGCTGTACAATGAGCCGTTGGAAAAGGTCAGAAGTGAGAAGTTGGAAAAGATCATGTTTGCTTCGGATTTCAGCGACTTGCGCGGCGCACCGGAGACTGTATTCAGACTGCAGGAACGTATTCGTCAGCTTGAAGAGATAAAAGAATACTTCCAAATTCAAGCGCATCGCCTCGACACTCAGGGCTGGCAGGATAGGATCTCAGTTGAAAAGGATTTGGCCAATTGCGAGGAAGAGTTGTTCTTTATTATGAAAGCCATAACTACATCGCAGAGAAGGACCGATGAGCGGACTTTGTCTCAGTCTAGTGCTTCCATGCGGTATTGTCTGTCGGCTTCTGATATCGTCTGGCACTTGATGAGAGATAAAAATGAGCCGTTAGTGGAGTTCCAGTTACGCAATGCTTCCTATGAGCGAACCGACAACACAGACGGATCGAACCATAATTTGATCGAGGTTCAACGTCTGTACGCGCTGAATCTGTTGGAGAACGCTATCTATCCACAAATGATCGTTCCTTATATGGATCACAAGAGTCGTACTGAAATGAGTGGCGATATGATGCTTCGTGTGCAATGGTACATGTTGGAAGCTGTCGCGGGTATACCGGTGTTGGACCAATTTGAAGTGAATCTATTCCCGCTCAAGGTTCAATTAGAGCGAGAGCTAGGCAAAAAATTGTTTGAGTACATATTCCCTGGTGTCGGCTCTAACGCGTTTGAGAATGGCGGCTTCTCCCCGTTCATGGTCAAGCATATCAAGCCTATGAACGAGGACGAAGAAGAAGAAGAAGAGGAGGATGAGGCAAGCGGCGTTGGAACGCCTGATTTTGTGTCTACACCACGCAGTCAGGGCAGTACTTCAACAGGAGAAGACCCGCAGAATCTTACAGGTGCTGGGTCCATTGAACTGAGACTGCAGCCTACAATGACGCTTCCGGACAACAGTCGCAAAGCAGCTCCACAGACTCGCTCAAACCGACTCAAGGTGCCACATTTGACGAGAATCAATAAAGACAAGGCAGATAGACCGGGGCTGAGTCTTCGTCCATCCACTCAGAGTGGTGTCATCAAGAAGAAGTCTACTGAGAGTCTACGTGCACTGACGCGAACGTACACCGAGAAGTCAATTGGCGCGGTGTCTAATGCATCTGGTAGCACGGGTGAGAGCAAGAAATTCTCGCTAGTCAAGGGATCGAAAAAAGAACAGACTGACGATCTCACTCAAATGATGTCGCGAGCCTCGAATTATATGATTCTTGCACATGTCAAGATCAACGATGTCGTGCTTTGCCTGAGTTATAAAGGTAAAGGAGATCGCAACATTGAAGACGTACACGATTTCGTTTTCCGTCTACCAGTGCTCGAATACCACAACAAGACATGGTCCAATCTCGAACTTGCCCTGCGTCTAAAGAAGGATGTAATCAAAGCATTGATCTCGCACGCTCCTGCCATTCTGGGTAATAAATTCTCCCACCCGCGTCCCAGCAAGCAGCAGCAACAAAGACTCAGAGAGCTAGCGTCCTCGGCACAAATGCTACCTGCTTCCGACACTTCTCTCAACAGCACCGTCAATCTGGCCTCTGCGACACAGAGCCTGAGCAGCCGCGACTCAGCCAGCAGCCACCGTAACCCTCTTGTTTCAACCTCCGCCTCTTCCTCTTCCGGCCACATCCACGGTCCCTCCTCACTAGCGCAATCCGTCAGCTCCGGCACGGGGACATATCCACTTACGAAATCCGTCTCGTACTCCTCGTCCAGCAATTTGAGTCTTTCCCGAGAGCCGAGTATCATGATCAACGATTACCCGGTTACGAGGGACGACAGTTCAATTGCTCGGTCGACCAATCGAAACTCAAGAGAGGAGCGCCGTCCGGTGACGTCGCATAGCATCGGAGGGTTTTCGCAAGATGAAAGGTATGTTTACCGCTATATCGTTATTGAAATTTCAATTACTAACTCGTGGTATAGTTCGAGGAGAAGCATCCGGAGTCTCGGTCGCAAACTCCTTCATCGCCATACGGTCAACGACTGATCTTTTCTGCCCATGGCTCAATAAATATCGCGACATACAGACAGACCGCCACTTTCTATGCATATGTATATGCATATTCATATATTTCCTTTTCACCTAATCATTGCATGCACTCTTGGCGTTTCCTCCGCACTTCTTCTCTATACATTTATTCAATTTATCAATTGTACATGAATACGGCATACGTGACGTGACGGCCTATTTTTCATCTTTTCTGTTCTTTTTCTGATTTTGGATACCTTTTCTTCTTCTGATGCTATTGCCATTCTACTATTATTTTATTTCTTGTGCTGCATTGACGTTTTTGTATCAGCAATGGATCCGGTTTGGCAGGTAGATGAATTGGGTATATATAGATAGGGGGGTTTTTTTTTCATTAGTACTTCTTTCCTTCCACCTCTCAATTCATATTCGATTTGGCTAGTTGTACTTAATGTAGTAAGACTATGGTGTAAAAGTAAGAAATGTCATTCATCGAGATACATGTACAGAAATGACACCGCTCCAAACTTTCCCGCATTCACCAAAAGCATTTATATCATAATCATACACAGATCGAAAGTATTGAGAATACAAGACAAGATCATTCTTTAATCGACCAGTCGTAATATGCCCAACTCGGGAAAGGACAGGGGGAATAATGTGAACGCTGCATAAGATCCAGAAATCAGAAACCTGAATGAGTAAAAACCCAGTCTCGAAAAGGAAGAAAAAAAAAAAAAAACTCCGCATGCATGTTCCTCTCGTTGTATGAATCAATGTTCCCAAAAAGTATGTGTTTAGATGGACAGAGTGGTGGAAAGGATTAGGTATGTTGAGGGTATAGGTATGTGATATGAAGTATAAGTAAGTTATTGTTTCTCGAGGTCTGGGTCGGGGTCGGTATTGTGATTAACATTATTATGGATACTAGTCGGAGAGGTAGCGTCGTGATCATGCCCAGAAGCGCTTCGTTCAAGACCGCCGGCGCCGATTGTGCCTTCCTCTGCTGTCACGGCGGCTACGAAGTTCTCCTCGTCGCCTGCAGCGCGGGTGCTGTGGTCTGCGATATTGTCGTGAACAGCAGCACTCGCCTCCTCGGTCGTAGACGAGCTTCTTGTCGGCGAGATCTGTTTTTCGCGGTTGGTAAAGGGTAAGATGCGAGCTTGGAACGAGTTCATGCGCGTGCGCGGGTTGGCTGTGATGTCGTCGGTGAAGGGCTCGCCTCCGTGGTTTCGTTGCACCATGCTCCAAGTTTCTCTTTCGCGGCGGAGTTCAGCGCGCACCCAGGGAAAGGTGATGAGAGTCCAGATTCCGGCCCAGGCGAATGGGAGTGACCAGCCGAGCTGTTGTCCATCAGTAAGCCATTTCAATATAGGATGGGGTGGGATTGTCATACTGTATAGGCGACATTGATCGGAGTAGTAAATATAATAGCCGTAATAGCTGCAGCCGCAATCAAAGACCCACCCGCCCAGAAACAATTCATCTCGAAGAGCATGCGTCGGAAATACGGACTCGACAAGTACCGTTTTCGAAGCGCATAGCGGAAACTCTGGCCGCCGCCTCCGTCCACGGCAACGATATCCTCAACAAGCACGTATAGAGCGGTAGGCATGACGGAGCCTTGCGGGGTGGAGGAGATACGGAACGGGGCTTTGTGGCCGGACATGCGTAGGATGTCGAGAGTGAGGTGGACGCCGCCAAAGTAGAACATGACGGTGGGAAGAGGCATGGCGAGGAGGCGAACTGAAATAGGGGTTAGTAAAAGGAAAGATGTGAGCTGGTAGATGAACGTACTGTATGGGACGGGATGGACGGTTCCACTGCGATTCAAGATCCGTTAGATGGCAAGTTGTGGTGTTGAGTGTTCGGGATGGACTTACACAATCAGTTCTACCGCTAGCATCAACCACACGATGGTGAAGTTGATTTGGAAAAAGTCAAGCTGTTTCTTCAATTAGCATCAACCACTTGGCTTGTAGATCAATCGGAACACTCACCCATGACTTTCGTGCATTGAGCGGTCTAGCTCGTGATGTGCTTCTCACTAAATTATACAATCGATAAAAGTATTCAAAAACAGACACACCGCCCAATGCCGCTGTACTAATGGAGAACACCAAGTTTAGCGACAGACTGGTCCCATATCGGAGCGCAAAGTAGAGGATGAGTGGTTGTGCGAGTGTGTCGATAACGAACAGCGTCCAGAAGAACGCAATGGAGCGTTTTCGCTGGCGCAGAGAGTATGGGAGCGGCGGAGGGCCGTCGGTGGTCTCGACAGTGGTCTCGGCGGAGGTATTGACGGGGTCGGCCATCTGCGACGATTGATCGAATTGATTGTACGAGGCTGATGTCGATGGATTGAGACCGGCTTTGACTCTTTTGCTGGGTTGGGCTTATTGGGTGGAAACCGTGAGCCGGACGGTGGTCATGGTGACAGACCAAATAAACGGGTGGTGAATGGTATGCAGCAGAATCGACGAGAAGCAGCGATAGCTAGGTCAATTAGTGTCGTCCTGTTAGTTTAATAGGTCGATATTTGTATGATTTGTATGCTGGTGGTTTGTCGTGGCCTGACGAAAAGGAAGCCGGTCGGATCGTTACTATGTATAATCCGCGACCAGCGCCAAGCCGGCATGCATCATGATCGTTGTCTGTGCACATGACATCATATCTTGCTGCTCAGGAATGCTTCCTACTTGTTACTTCCTATTTACTGCTTGCTCAGGACTCGATCTGAACGTCTATAGAAACGTTATTATGCACTCCAGAATACGAAGTAAACGACATCATCCGCCGTCATAACAACATATTGGCATACTGCCATGCTAGCATGTCGATACAATCAGTGCAATGTCTGCGTCGGGATTTGAAGCATCGCGGCCTGGCTATATGGAATAAAAATGCCGAGACAAGCATAAAATAATTCATAACTGTGTTCTGTCGAACCTGTCCCCCACTATTAGGGGATAGCTCTGAAAATCCTTCACCCATCTCCTCCAAATTTGAAACAGACGACTCATCGCATGTCGGCCGTAACGAACACCGACCGGGATGATGTTCTCTCCGGGCTCCGGAGCCTTCCGGCACGGCCTCAAAGATAGCCAGCCAGCCATACATAGTCTAGCCCACGAGATACTGCAAATGGACAATAGTAAGCGCTGATATGGTCGAACTTAATCCGTGCTAAGAAAGAACGGATGATAAGGAGAATTGAAAAGCAAAGGTCAATTGGAGAGAGTTCGAGAACCCTAAGCCTGTAAAAGGAAGCTTCCTATTTGGTCTTAGCTGGAAATGTATCACAACCCTAAGCCCTAAACCCTACTCGACGAGGGACCATTTGTAAGGGGACAGTTTGATCCAGGTCAGTGATGTGAGTCCTCGTGTCTCGCAAGAAAAGATTACAAGCCGGAAAACAAAAAGCGCATTTTATAATCTTGGTCACCTCGCTCCTAGCATTTTGGTGCCTTATTCTGAAATACAGTCTTCGTTGCTCTCACGCATTTTCTTTTTATAGAATAAGTCAAAGAATTTTTACTAGGGCATTTCTGAATTGGTTGAAAAGCCGGACGGCCCATAAGCCCAAATTTCGGGACTAGCTTGGTCTCTGTATCTGGAACTACAAACGAAGGAGTTACGTCGGACTTGCACATATGAAAGATGGATACTTAGGAGGACCTTTGAAGAGCTCCGACAGCTAATTTCTCAAATCTCCACGCATAGCGAACCGATGGCATGAGCTTTTGAGCTCGAGTTTTCCAAATTATCAGGAGGGAGGTTGACCGGGGTTTCGGAAGACTTGGAGTATCACATACAAGTATGGAAAAGCATTAAGACAATATAGATTGATGAAGGCAGGATATCTTTTGGTCAAGATAATGACACTCAAAGGTGACTTGCTATGACCACAAGCTACATCTGTGGATGTCACTACTAAATATTTCATTCCCGTCCATTCATTGCTTTTAAGTCAATTGATCGTTCTCAATGGGTGAGATAGCGAACGCACATTTCAACTCCATCCAAGGCCTTTCACAGAGCCACTGCCATGATCAAAACTGCAACCAAAACAACGGGTACCAAGATATAGTGGTTCAAGTAGCCAAGCGGCGAAACGCTGTGTTCAAGAAGCTTCTTTTGCACATCGTTTCGCGGCACGAAGATGCCATTTGCGTGAGCAGTCATCTTCGATCTTCGCTCCGGGTGCTCTGGTCGCCGTAAGAGATAGGCGATTGGAATCCACAGATTGCTAAGAGTCAAATAGGCGATATGGAGCATGGGCGGCCACGCTAAAGTCGCTAATAATCTCACGAGTAATGGTTGAGCTGTAGTAGAGGTACTGATAAATGCTCCATGAAATGAGATCAGAAATGTGCCTAGGGTCGCGAGAAAAAGGAACAAGCTGTAGAGAAGTCCGTTGTCTAGTAAGTCTTTGCGAAGCTTTTCGTATTTTGGAAGTTTCATCATGCGGTTCCATGAATTAGCGCTGCTACCGGTAACAAAAGAACCCTTCGGTTTCTTGGAGATGCAGTGGAATCGGAAAATCGCAAGGATATGGGCTATGTAGATCTTCAGCCCAATCTTCTGAAATATTTCCATAAAATCGATGGTGAAAACTTACTGCTTGCCAACCAGCTATTCTCCAAATGAGCAAAGGGCGCGATGCGGAACCCCGTATGGGCGGCCTGTATCAATCCGTGGATCCAAGTCAAGGCAACAAACAATACAGCCAAAATGACCTGAATCTGTACTATCAACGGTGAGGTGGTCGGAATCAGATTACCCGAAGCAAAAAGTACGGGAACGGCCGCGAATCCGAGCATGTAACCGAGCAAACCGAGCACAATAAACACTCCGTTAGAGGTGATACTCCATTTGAGATAACGTGGAATAGCTTGATTATCGTTAGAGAACAATACAGACGGCTGCTGCGAATGTCCAAGCTGCCATCTGTTCCTTTGAGCAATATGACCATCCAATGAAGTCGGCACCAATCCGAATTGCAACGGCTCTAGTACCTGAAGCGTCCGGTATCCGAGCCCTTGCAGCATCAGAGAAAGTTGCCAATCCTCAGAGAACGAAAAAGTCGGATATCCACCAACATCAACAATTGCTTGACGACGAAAAACAGCACCAGACCCTGCGTCAATAGCAGAGGCCATCCGATCAAGCTCAGAATTGTGGCAAGTGTAGAAGTGAGTGCGGGATTGTTGCAACGGGTCCCCATCCGGCAAGTTGTAGTAGTATTGTCGTGTTGTGAGCAAGGCAGCTTGGGGGTCTCTGAGTAGATGAGGCAGCGTCGCTCGTAGAAACTCAGGTTTGGGCATGCAGTCAGCATCAAGAACCGCACAAAACTCCGGTTGGACCTCATTCCGCAACTCGAAGAGCGCGTAGTTGAGGTTCCCAGCTTTTGCAAAGACGCGACCGGACTGCTGTCCCCGCGTATGATAAGACAGGTGAGGCCATTTGGATCGTAGGCTTGAAATAGCATCACGTAGTGCATTTGAGGCCCCGTCATCTAGTAAGAGCACTCGGAATTGGGTGTGAGGATAGTCCATGGAGCAAGCCGCGCGGACGGTGTCGAGAACTACGTCTGTTGGCTCTCCACAACAGGGGATCAGAACATTGACTCGAGGCAAATTATCGTTACCAAGAAGTCGAAGTCTGTCCCTAGGACGACTTTGACCTGACTTGCTTGCTGATACGGTGAGTACCTGGTCATTACGGGGTGAACCTTGCAGATAGTCAGTTTCCAATATATTTCCAAGGTCACTGTTGACGCATGCTGTGCAGTTGTTCTTTTACTTACGAGCAAAAATATACTCGACAAAAAGCATGAGCCATATTTGCCATGTCTGCTGTGGTGCAGTGAGCACTAATAGCAAGCGCACAAGAAAGTAGAGATGGAAGGCCCAGATGGCTGCTTGAGATGTGAAATAAAGCGCTTTTCGGTATTTCAAACTATAGAGAATTCGATCATCTGGTGGTAGTTCCCGTATGTCATACTCGTGTTTTGATAGCATTTTAGGGCAATGATCAAGCGATTAACTATTCTTGTTTCCAGTGTTGACCTGAGAGCACTAGTATGTTCTTTCTTCTTGAAGCCTTTGCTGGGTTTGTCCCCAGAATTGAAACCAAGACACTATTCTACAGCTCCCTCATGATGTCCAACAATTAAAACTGGCAGAAGAAGTGGCATGTGGTCCACAACACCTAGACAGAATATTTTGCAAGGCCGCGAGTCCATTCCCCTGAATCCATGGCGGTGTGCGTGTGGCTTGTCTGAGAGACGTCGTCCTGCTGGTCGATTGGCTGGCCTGTAATAGGGTTGATCCACAGTATACCGGTAGGTTCCGGATCGGGCTAAGATGAAGCTCACGATGAATTGGAATTGTCTGGCCAAGTGGTGGACTCGTTTGCTTTAATATCTTCAAGAGAAATGATCTAAAATTAGAATGGATGTCAGCTTGTATAGAATCCATAAATTCGTAGGTAGTTGATTTCATCGAGGTAGTGAGGGGCACTTGAGCGATTTGACAGTGTCAATTATGAGAATGCTCGTTTGCTGCCTCGAATCCGTGTGTTTATCTTGTATTGTGCAATGATCATCTTTCACTATACGGTACATGCTCTTTGGGTGCTGTTGAGAGTAAAGCCCCTCGTTTGATATACTTTGGTATGCCTAGGGCGGGCCCGCTCCCATTATGGATTCGTCGGTATAGGTACCTATTTATGACCAATACCACACAGAACAGAGAGGCTTCAAAGACCATATTTTATCTATTCAAAATATGGAGTATGGACTACGGCTCGTCACAATTTGAGTAGCTTCAATAAACCACCGTGGAACTGATCGTCAGCTGAGTCTGCTTTTCAACCGCTACGTATCGTACGGATTTCCGAATTGCGTCCGGCGACACCAAGTTTGTTGATAGTGTGAGAGATCGAAGAGAATTAAATTCTGTGATCTGACCACGTACCTAAATCCTGCAACTTTGCGTGTGGCTCCTCTACTCTGTTTGATGCGTACGCCACATGAATCTGAAGCGGTGAGCTAGGGTTAGGTGTCTGACAAGGCACTTCCCCCGCAAAATGTTCCCTGGATCTTCGTTCGGTCTTTCTTTTCTCTAATTATCAAACAGGAAGAAAATGGATTCAGTATGGAGTCATCATCAAATTTTGTGAGCTGAGCAACGACCTCACGCCGATGCCCCGTTTGCTTTCATACTAAAGCGTTACAAGATTCCCACTCCGATGATCGCTCTCGTCGATGTCCCTTCTGTCCGAGGTCCTTCACCGCGGTGATGTACTTCGTCGGCACCTTCAATAATGCGAGGTAATTATTATTGTCGACTCATCCGGACCAACGAAAAGACGTGCCTTTGATGGCTGTGTGCATCAAAAGAAAGCATGTAACAACGCTCAACCGTGCCAGACCTGCTCAAAAAGGGAGTGGAGAGCGCTTATTCCACACCAAAGCATAATACGCAAGTGATGGAGGATGTATCTGCTATATTGCGTACTTTAGATGAGAAAGTGAATGTATTGACTACGCCAAGTATTGATTCATGCACACCTTGTGTCGATGACAGAAACAGCACAGGATTTAATACGCCTGCTTATCCCGATCTTGACCTTCTTCAATGTCCCGGTGAGAAATGGTGGGACATCTTCAACGTTGATGGAGATAGAATGGTTGCAACGAATGCTAACCTTCACCATTTCTCTAATTTTCGCGATACTTTCACCAATCTCAACGGCTTTGCTTCGTCTTTTGAATGTGGAAGCCCGGAGCAGAGGCTAGAAGTGGGCCTAACTCTAACCCATGCAAGCTCTATTATAAAGCACACCACTGCTTGGTCCACCGTTCCATCATTACACCGTCGATAGCCTCTGCATCTCTCAGCTTGCTACTGGCTTTTTGGGCATTACTTGTCTCCCAAGCAGTCGTCTTCTTGTTGATGTTGTATCCTCCCTTGTCAACGGAGCCAAAAAGCCCATCAAAGAAATCAATGAGCTTCAGCGCAGGATTGGCGCGAAGCAAGGCGTCTGTTTGCTGGTCCGACGTTGGAGACGTGGATTTTAGGACCTCTGAAGCGCTGGCTCTGAGTTTTTCTATCCATTCTGTGGGATGAACTATTTGAACGGTCGTGTTGGCTTCCTGTTCTAAAGCAGTCGTGATGGATGGCAACAATGACTCCCACGATGTCTTTTGAGGGTTCAACACATTGTAAACATTGAGACCTTGCCTAGTAGAGTCTGTAGCAGTGTCTAAGCCAATTTCAGAAATCACATCTGCAACAGTATCAATAGTCAACCAGTCAATTGACGCGGTATCGCCTTTATTGCCATCATTCTGCAAGGAGCTGGGAATGACTCCCAAAGCCCTCGAGCCCAGGACCAGAGAAGGCACCCAGTCAGCAACATTCCAATGACCATTACTTCTAGCAGGGCCTGCAATCTGGCCTAAACGTAGGATTGACACGTCCCGAAGAACCAGGTTTTCCGCTGCGTGTGCAAGGAGCCGCTCGGCAATGTACTTACTTTCAGCATACCCAGCTGGGGCTGCGGCATTAATGTCGGTGATTACGGTTTCAGAAATGACGTTGTGTGAAGACCCTTCTTGCTCACTTTGCTGGCTGCTATCAAAGTCCATCACAGCACTGATAGATGATAGAAATACGAAGGCTGCTTGGTGGCTAGACTGTGCACATAAAGCCGACAAGTTCACAACTCCAGCAATTTGGTCATTGAAAGATTGAAGCGGGATGTTGAAGTCTACCCTCCATGCATTATGGATTATAAGGGTGGCTTGCTCCCGAATGACAGTGTACATATCGTCCGATAGACCAAGTGTCTTTGAGTCTGATAGATCAGATTTTAGAAACGTCACCATATCTTCTGGAAATGTAGTTGGCAGAGTGGGATCTAATGATTTGTTGCGTTGGTGTTGCAAGTCTTTCGACTCCGAGAAACGATTAAGGCAGTAGATATGTTGGACACGAGGATCCTCAATTAAGGCTCGAAGGATATAAGAGCCAATGGAACCAGTCGATCCAGTCAAGACGACGGTAGCCTTGTCACCCCTGTCCGAGGTTGTTATTTTGACACCCCGTTGAATGGCATCGATTTCTTTAGTGTATCGGTCTAAAGTTTCCTGTCGGCTACGCAGTTGTATTGGCTTTTTGGCTTTGATGGATGTTTCAACATCACTGGCTAAGTCTTGAAGTGCAATTGCCAGAAGAGCAACTGTTGGGTGAAGGTAAATTGTGCTTGGCTGTATCGAGCGAAGAGAGGATCTGGAACGAAGAAGCCGGACAAGCCTAAGAACTTGAAGAGAGTCCATGCCGTGATCGAAAAAGTTGGTATCTGTGCCGATTTCACCTCCATCCCATTTGGCCACGTCGATAATCGAACTCCGAATGAGATCCTCTGTTGCTCCGATTGTTCCCAACTCTGCAGATTTCTTCGCAACGGGAGTCCACATGGAGTCTACATCATCGTAAACACTGGCGATTTTTGTGGCATACTGCTTCCATGTCTCTGCACGTCTGATGGAGCCCTTGAGTGTTCTAGGAATTGGCATATCACTATCTGTGAACAAAATATGAGATTGTGATACCTGCGCGTATCCCGGTGAGAGGCTATTGGCCTGCTCAACGCTCGGCCATATACGCTGGATAAATTGTGCTTTTTCAATCGCTGTAATAGGACGGTTTGACTCCACTGGTTCGATTAACAGTCCCGGTTCGAATCTCTGATGTCCAAACATTAATGCCGCGGATACATCTGGGTGTTTACTGACATTGCTTTCAAACGCAATCGGGTTCATTTTCTCGCCATGGAGAAAAACAATAACGTCGTCTGAGCGGGAAGCATGTGTCCAGGTATTGGGAAGCTCCAAATGCGGAGTGAACAAGTCTTTGGTGCGGAAAACCTGTAAATCTGGGTATATCGTGAATACCGTTTGGTAGGGCTCCGTCTTTGGAGAACGCTCCCAAACGAGTTCCGCAACACCTGCCGCCGAATCATCGAATTTTGCGCCTAGCGCAGGATGAATCTGGATATAATTCCAATCTCTTTCAAAGTTATACCCTAAGGGGTACATGGTCGGTATTGGTCCGGATTCAGAAGACCCAAGAAGAGAAGTTAACTTGATCTTGGTAGCGATCACGTCTCCGAACACCTTTGGGAGGCTACCCCCTGAGAAGAGAAGCATACTCAAACGTTGCGAAATTTCATCCAGCAAATTCTCGTCTTTAGAGATGCCCTCAAGGGTTAGGGGAGCCATGGTCGCCCAATCTGCCGTGGTGTGCTTGAGAATTTCCAACAGAGCTTCTCCAGTAGGTGGGATACCCGGTAATGGTAAAATAACGGTGGTGTTGTTGAAGAAGGGATTGAAAACTCCAAAGTGTACACCTGCTGGCTGCGGAGAGCGTTGGCTTATTTCCTGTGGACAGGAGACCTTGAATCTTGAATAGGATGTTATAACTTACATGTCCCAAAGGAAGTAGAAGGACATTCCTGTTATTCCCAGTTAGAGAATTCAGCATCTCGAATCCGTCTGGTGGAGCCAATCCAATATTTTGAGCAGCCCGGGAGATGTATTCATGGCTAATGCGCATGGGTTTAGGAAAACCTATTGGACCAAATTAAATGAGTTCAGTGTCTTCGCGGTACGTATCATGTGGCTTGGTCATTTACTAACCTGTTGATCCAGATGTGTGAACTGCAAAGGCAGTTTGACTCCCCATCCCTTTAAGTTTCTTTTCAAAATTGTACTCTGGATGGGGTTCATTCAACAACTCGTCCAACGATTCAAGCTTGATCACTGTTAAAGATTTCATTTCCGACAGAAGCTCGCGGACAGGGGCAAATTGCGTGTCTGTTGCCATAAGAACGGAGCAATTGAGGTCGTTAAGTAGTTGCATATTGGCTGCAACACTATTCCTTTCGGAAATGAGGAAGATCTTGAAAGGGCAACACTGTTATTAGCACAAAAGGTTCGACTTGCCATGATTGTTTCTAATGTGACTTGCATGGAACCCAGCTTTCATTGCCGCAACGAGCGCAATGGCACATCGCGGGTCATTAGCAGCTAGAAAAGCTAATGGCTCTTCCGCGTCTCTTTTACCAAGGGCTGTCTCAATCTGATGAGCCACGCCATTCACGGCATTTGCGAATTGTTTGTATGAAAGTTGCTTATAGCCCTCATCCAGCGTCCGGGTTGATGCGGGATATTCCCCCCAAAGAGCGTCTGGCTCATCGCGCGCGAGTTGATCGATGATAGCAGGCAAGAGCTCATATTTTGCAGCTTCGGTGCGGCTGTTAGGCATTTTAAGAGAATTCTACAATTTCAACAAATCGGAGTCAGAGCGAAATTGTGTTGCTTGATTGACTTTTAGAGGGAGAGAGGTATCTATGTACAGTATATAAGTACTTTGGCGAGACTGGGGTAATCCAGTCGAGGGCTTTTAAACATGTGCGATGGAATAATAGGTATACGTAGGTAGATGCATAATATTACATTACCAACAAATACCCATGTCCTGGTTTCGCTTCAGTTACACAAGCTAAACCAACACAGCCGTAGGCCTGTAGCCCCATACCATGCTAGGTTAGGGTAGCACTCTGCAAGGACCCATGCCGTCATTTCAATCCATAAATGCATAGTTGATAGGTTAGAGCTGGGGCCGACAAGCGGCGCTCTTTTCTGCAGGCAGGCCAAGTATCGCATTGGGCCCCTTCAGTTTTCTTCAAACAAGTGTTGCTTAAGTATAAGAGATCGAGGGCCTCCACGGCATTACTTGCTTCAATGATTAGGACATACATCGTGAACATATGAGATTATTACAATCATGGCAACCTCTATTGCTGCGGAAAATGCAGACAGAGGGCCTGCCATAATGGGAATCTTATGGACCGAATCCGCCATTTCACTGATCATTACGGCTTTGCGATTCTATGCCCGGGGAATAATCCATAAAATCGGCTGGGACGATTGGCTTATGCTCTTGACAACAGTACGTTCATTGTCCAGCTCTTCTTGCAAATCATCCCGCCGCTTTAGTTCCCTTGTTCTATCGAGCGGCGCAGCTTATGGTAGACTAACCTAGCGAGTCAGGCTTTGTTCGTATCGTGCACAGGCTTGGTAACTGCTCAGGCCAGCGTGGGTGGTTATCGCCACGAACAGTTCTTGTCCACGGAAAACGCTATCTATGCCCTCAAGATAAATTTCATCTTGAGAGGTGTTGATATCTTAGCCTATGCTACAGGCAAAGCCTCAATCGGGGCCCTCATCCTCCGCATCATCGGGCATCAGAACAGGTGGCAAAGGATTGTAGTATGGGTTGTCATTATCTTGACTGCTCTGCTCAATGTTCTGAATACTATTTTTAATTTTGTTCAATGTCGTCCAGTAAGCGCAAACTGGGACCGATCGGGGTCGTTCAAGTGTTGGCCAGCGAAGGCACAGCTTGATTTTGCGTATTTTATGTCAGGTACGTGTCTAGGGAGTTGCTATCGAGCTTCAATTAATCGTGGCTAATTATTCCAGCCGAGAACGTCGTCGCCGACGTAATCCTGGCTGTAATCCCCGCCACCTTCCTATCTAGACTGAGATCCAATATACGAAGACGGATTTCTTTGTCTATTTTGCTGGGATTAGGATCAATGTTCGTTTACCTCTCGTCTCTACTTTCGACATCTTTCTTATTTCTAACGCTACCGTTGCTATAGGGCATCGGTTTGTGGCATCGTCAAGATGACCCAGCTCCATTCCCTGAGTGGAGTTAGTGACGACTTTACATGTGCGTACTGTTCGAAGTTTTCTGGAATTCAGGCTATTCTTAATGTATATCACTGACCGATCGAGCAAATTAGGGGGCGAATATGGCCTTACCGCGTGGGGAGTCTCAGAAATCTTCGTCATTATCGTGACAGGTTGCATTCCAACCCTCAAACCAATCTATGATCAATGGTTTTCCGACCACAAAAGCAAAGACAAAAGCTTCCAGTTGTCCGACACAGGAAAAACAAATTACAGGACGGTTGCGCTCGATGGTTACATCAATTTACCCGAGGGTAATAATACCACTGCGAAATTGATGCCCCCAAAAAGCAACACCCCTGCAGGTTCGCCAACACCTTATGCTGGCGATGTTGACGAGGATACGCGCCACTCTCCTACTTCGATAGATCATTTTCGGCCGACGGCGCAGAGCCCGGTCACTCATGCATATGCAGCGTGAATTGTTCCAAATATGTACCTATAATGTACCAGTTAAATGTTGGTTTTCAGATTGCCAAGCGTCAGTCACTTATAATGAAAGATCTGCAAAATGCTGCTGACGCCAGCACCCCTAGCAGTCATCGGACTCACTGCATAGACGAGCATTGAGATCTTCACGACTGCTAATATTAACTTGAATCGACTTATGTGTCCCACTTCTATGACCAAAGCGAGTCAACCGGAGCGACCCGTTGTTGGACGCCTAAAATCTCTAGTTGCAGAGAGGCGTGCAAGCATCAAGATTACTTTTCGTATTGTCAACCAGTTATATGACTGCGTGGAGTTGCGCTTGCGCACGTCACGTACATACTATCACCAAAACCAACACTCACGGCCCCCTGCCTATGCCCAACAAGTCATAGTCGCCGAGTGGTGGCTTTACCCTGCATGCTCATAACATATATTGAGCCAATGAACTAACTCTGTCTATCAATAAGATCTCTACCTACATCAGTAGATCCGAGTACACAGTACAGCCCGCTAGCAATAAGAGTCTATCCCACCGAGCTATCCACAATCTAATGCTGTAGGCCTGTACGTCTATATGTATACTCGGCCAAAAAGCCACCAACCAAACTGCATCCCATAAAGCGTGCCCCAGGCCCAAACCACCATGCGCAACTGGCCGGGTTTCGAAGATCGACTTTGATGAGCATCACACCCAGAGAAAGCGCGGCGCCACCGCAGCATAGGGCGTAGTACAGGAACGAAAAATCGCACTCCGCACCAATAAACACAAGTAACGCAACTTGAATGATGGCCAACACGGATAGCCACAATTTTGTTTGCTGGCCGAGCAACACTGCTAATGACTTGACTCCGGCTTTAGCATCATCGTCCATGTCCTGATGGGCATAGATCGTGTCGCTAATGACCGTCCAAATAGTGCTGACCCAGTACAGGGCGGACACAGAACGGGAAGAACGATCACTAGTATCAGTAGATCTGTCTAATATTGCGCAGCTCATAAAAATGGGGATTGCGAATGCCAATCCGAGTATCACCTGTGGGAAATGTGTGATACGTTTGCCTAGAGGGTACACGCTGAGAGCCAAGGTTGTTGCCGCCGCGAAAATGTAGGAGCTAGTCGGCAGCGGAAGCGTAAGCAAGGATAACACGAACAACTGAGCAATCGTGAACACTGTGGCCTGTGTCGTGGAGACTGCCCGGCGCGCAAGTGGACGGAATCGAGTGCGAGCAACCTGCCGGTCAAAGTCTTGGTCGCAAATATCGTTCACAGTGCAGACGCTACCGCGTAGGACAACAACCCAGAGCCCTAGGTAGGCGGCAAGGACTAATAATTCAAAAGGAGTGCACGAATCGGAGACATCACAGGCTGCAAAGCTTAATCCAATGAGATAATGCCAGTAAAAGGCGTAGTAGCCCTGAGGCCGGTCCAGCCGCATCAGTTCGGCAAAAGGCACCCATGATGAAGGTAACAGGCTCAAAAGACCAGTCGTAGGCGGCGTGTATCCTTTGTCTTGCGGACGGGATTGTACTGACATTTTGACGGTTGATGTATTTATGCTCCTGTAGTGAGGGCCGTCTGATCGTGAAGAAGAAATAGTGCCAACTGATTCAATCTTTGACATGCTGTTCATTTATAGAGAGGTGCCTTCTGTCTGTCAAGAGCTTAAGGAACTCGAGAGGTAATAAGAAGTGAGTTGGCAATATAAACCCGGCGTCAACTGGAGGGGCGTCTTCCACATTTAAGTGGACAAGCCCGTATCAACCAGCTTAGTTGTCACTAATCTAGACATCACGGTCTTCTTTTCGAGAAATGTGCATAGGCGCTTTAATACTATACATGGACTAAGCCATATAGCTACTAGTATTAGTGGAGTATTATTGAATATATGGCAATCGATGTTACCGCTGATATCAGCTGAACGCAGAGGTTGCCTCGGATCACAAAGTTGCATAACTTTGGGCGCCTAACAAGATGTGATTCGAAATAGACAGTGGATCGAACCTGAGATGTTTTTATGACTAATGTAAAGCCAGCTTAACTCGAGAGCAGCCTTAAAAAGGTCGCTTCCATGCACAAATAGACTTTGTAACGGCTGAAATTTAGATTAATCCTGTTGGTGATTAGAAGTTTTTCTACTAAGTGGCCAAACTACAACGATCCAAGATGGCACTCTATATCCTTCCTATCGTCGTATTGCTTATGGTTATTATACTCGAGTGGCTCAAACCTGTTGACAAAAAATGGCATTTTTATCCAAGAAGGAGATGGAGACTGCCTCCTGGTCCACGCGGACTTCCCGTTGTTGGAAACATGCCTCAGTTGTTTGGAGCGAGGGATAGCGGAAAGCTCGTTCCATATGTAGGTTCATGGTTATATCCCTACGTACTTACTGTCTTCCTGGTTCCTGACTTCGAAAATTTATAGCTCCTTTCACTAAGATCTTATGGCGACATGACCACTCTGCACATGGGCTCTCAATTGTGGGTCGTTCTAAACAGCCAGCGAGCCATCTCAGATATTCAGGTCAAACGCTCTAAAGTGACAGGGGAGAGACCAGACATGCCGGTAGCATCTGGTCTTGTGAGCAAGGGGAAACGAGCAGTACTTCGGAAGAGTACGTCCGCTTGGAATGAAGGCAGACGGTTGATGCATCACCTTCTCAGCGGAACGGCATTGCGGAAATACGCGGAGCTAGAAGAACAAGAAAGCTGTCAAATGCTCCTTGACTATCTCCGCCAACCAGAGAAATGGTACTCGCACCATTTTCGATTTTCGACAGCCATTATGCATCGAATAGTCATGGGAGACCGATTGAAAAAAACTCAGGCGCAATTAGACGAATATCAACGAATCACTAATGAGTTTCTTTTCAGCCTGTTCCGGAGTCCGATAGATTTCTTTCCAAAACTGGCTAGTACGGTTTTTATACCGCGCGCTCTGCAGTTGTGGCGTAAATCTTGGAAGGAAATGGGAGACTCGCACACCAAGGTTTTTGAAGCTTGGTGGAAACCGGTTCATAGGGCTGTTGTAGATGGAACTGCCCATGCATCTTTTGTTCGAGACGTACTACTGGGGCCTGACACGGGATATAAAGGGACCGATGAAGATGCTATGTATTTGGCAACATCGGTTATGGCTGCGGGGGGAGATAACACGAGAATGACCTTGAACGTGTTCATCATGGCAGCTATTTGTCACCCAGAAATTGTTCACCGAGCACGTAATGAGCTGGATTCTATTTGTAGCGGCGCCAGCATGAGATTACCCGTGGTAGCCGATATGGAATCCATGCCATACATGGCTGCTTTGGTCAAAGAAACATTGCGTTGGAGACCAACTGTGCCACTGATCCCACCCCACGAGTTGACAGATGAGCAGCTTGAATACGAGGGTTATGTATTCCCAAAGGGGACGAACTTCCTCATCAACATGGTTGCGGTTTCGCAAGAGTGCACAGATCCAGAGCGCTTCATGCCAGAGCGATGGATGGACGAGTCACAAAACGAGATGAATATCCTACACAACTTTTGGGGGTTTGGTGCCGGCCGACGGATCTGCGTGGGTTACAAAATAGCCCAGCAGATTCTCTTTTTGGCCATTTCTCAATTGGTATTTTGCTTTGACTTTGAACCGGTGAGTGTTGTTTTCTCCCCATTTTTCCTTACTTGCTAACAATAACGAGAATGGACCGTATGACAGCAGGAAATTAAATCCGTGGAGCGTGACAGAACCATTTCCAGTCAAAGTAACTTTACGAAGCGCTTCACATGGACAATTGATAAGGAAAACAGCATTACATCATGGTTTGGAGTAGGCTGTATACAAGGAAGTAGGCTTTCTGATATATTTGAGGCTTTGACAATTTGAATTCACGTATAGCAGCCCCAGATGTTGTCCGGGGAAACAAGGTCCTCCGACTCTTATCTAGCTATCTACATACAAAGTCTTATCTATCACTTGATATATTTGCTTCTATTGGGCCCATCGAACATGGAAATTTATCGTTTTTGGCTCAATTAAGTAATCAATTCGCATCTATACAATTATGCCTACATATAGGGTAAATGGGGGCAGGTGACCTGGGCACGCGAGCAGCCTTCCCACTCGCCTTCCTTTTTGATTTGTCTTTTCCGGATTTTATTATTTCCATGCGTTCCCTGCACTCAGCATCTCAGCGAATGAGACAATGTAGGCCCAGTTCATACGCTCAGTTCACGAATCTATTTGGTAAGAAAAATATTTCAAATTAATAGTCTTAGTTTGGGTATGGCATAATATGGTAGCTCACTACATATATCTCAACAGAAATTGAAGGTTGTCTACCTAGGACTTCGTCACTTCATGAATCATCAGATGCTTGCAAGACGTGCAATTAGACAAATCAACAAATCTCTGTCCACGGATTGAACGCCCGCCAAACGATCGATGCGATATCAAAACACAGGCATATAAGCAGTGTTTACATAGTCAATATTATTTTCCGCAGACTCTATCCGTTCATGGCAAGTACCAAATATCCGATCCCAGAGGCGTGTCTGCTTGCCGTAGTTGTGGCTCTTCCGCCATCCCTTGCGATGATGCAGATCATGGTCTTCTATTACAATTTCGGCACCAAGGATGGACAACAGCCAGCTCATTGTCGATGGAGCAGTAAGATGAATGCGGAGCCCACTGTGGCCAAACACTTCTGTGAATGCGATGTATTGGTGACAAATCCACCAGTCATAGAAACCCATGGGCAGACCCATCGCTTTTAGGCTGACATATGTGAGAAATGGAACGACCGCCATGTCAAAGAATTCTTGTTCGTGGTCAGCGTAGGCTGCTAGCAAAGGATTGGGGTGCTTGGTCAAGTGGTGGGTGCGATGGAATTTCCAGAGCGGGTTGATATCGTGCATGGCACGATGGTACCAATAGAACCAAAAGTCAAGCACAATTCCGTAAAGACCAATTTCTAGGGGAAGCCACCATATCCACTCAGTCCACGAGGTTAAAGGTTGCTGGGACTTGTTGTACGTCAAGAAAACAGCCATGACTAGACGAGAGCCTGTCGTTTTGTAGAGTGATGCTGCGACCCGGTGCACTCCCACGTCTGGCACGCCGTCTCGTTCGTGTTTGTCTCCATCCAGAAATCCGTGCTGATGCGCTAGGCGTCGTAAGATGTGCGTTTGGCGGACTATGATGGCGTTGAAGGCGAAGAAGTAGAGATTGAACGCAGCGAATTTTCCAAGCCCGTTCGGGTTGACAAAGGTCACCCAGGCTTGATGAATGACGAGTGGTATAAATGCATGAAACAAGACCCAGACGTGTAATGACCATGGCGGCAGATACGGCACTTTTTCCTCCTTGGAGTGCACAGGGACATCCAGGTCAAGGGCGACGTGGTGGACATTTAGCATTTCTAGCAGCCAGTGTGTCACGGTCCACTGATCTCGATCGCCTTGACGCCAGGTAGACTTCATTGAGTCCTTAGACGCGGGTTGCTGGGTACTCATTTTGAGGTCTATACCTAGGTATATCGTTGTGACTGTCTCTCGTTCTTCAGGTGTCCTTTGGTCTGTTACCTCTCTGGTTATTCGTCAACCTTTATAGAAAAAAACAGGTATTGTTGCCTAAGCTAGGCGTACTTCAGTATCTACATAGACATCAAATTTTCTTATATGATGAGCAGGTCTAGTATTGACCGAGGTCGCCCAACAAATTGTGTGAAATGAGAAAAGAAATTCCTCGTGAAAGCAGCCAACTGCAGATCAGACGTATTAATGTATTATATCGACGGTTCGTGCCATTCACCAGAACGAGAAATCTGCATGGTCTCACAGAGTCCGAGGCATCTACCGTTCCCCAAGTCCCAACAAAATCCACTTTATGATCCTCATTATGCTTAGTGGGAGATATTATTTGCCCAAATCTGATTAAAGGGAGTTAGCCAAAGTAAAGATAGTGGAGCTGGATCTATGAGTTCATACGATCTTACTTTAGACGCTAATTTTGTACGTGGGTATGATTCGGTTTTCATGCACATGATGTCCGGCCTGCCGAGGTTGATGGGATGATATGGTGGAGCCTTAAGTAGGTTGGAGGGGCTATCTCAAGTGATTGGTGTTTACGACTCATTTTTGGCACTAGATCCAATCTAATAAGGATTTGGATCTCCAGAAAAGATGTCGATCTCCAAAGAAAATGTTGAATGTTAATGCCTGAAAAAGTTGCGTCACCAAAGATAATTCAACATTAGCATTTGTCCACATAGATAAGGGGGAAAATTACGCCTTTACACTCTATTCAATAATGATCAAAAGACAACTGTAATTGTGTTTCACGGATCTTCTCATTCGTTCAGACCATTATTTTAAACGAAAATAACAATTATACACCAATCTTATGGCGCGATTAATAGTCCACGTCTCGTTGTCTCTTGCCCATAAACATACTTTCCGAATCCGCTACTGATAAAATCTTGTGTAGAAACCACAAAGATCCATCATCCCGAGGCATATAGCCCGGAAATATGAGCCTAATCTTTCATTCCATATACACTCAAGTCTGATTCCATTTCTGGAAGTGCATATATTGCGTTGCGTCTACCTGCAAAAACTTGTAGATTTTTTTCGCCTCTGAATTCAAACCCTATCTTTTCCAGAACACGGCGACTGGACTTGTTATCCGGTTCACAAAAACCGAAGACCTCTTTCACATTCAACTCGCGACGAGCATAATCCATCAATGCGATGGCAGCCTCAGGCGCATAGCCTTTTCCCCATTCCTCTGGCACAAATGAATATCCAATATCTGGGCATGAGAAGCCATGAGGCGGATCTCTCAAAAGCAGGGACACCACTCCGATCAGTTTACTTTCGGCAAGTGAGGCTTGGGTATGTGGTTTCAGCGAGACGAGAAACCGACCATATCCGGTCCGGTTGTAGTCTGCTTGGATCTGATTTCTAATGAATGCGTCTGCCGCTTCCAGGGAATCAATGCCTCTCTTCCCGATGAATTTTGTGACTTCGTCGATGTTCCATAGGCGAAATGTGAAAGCGGTGTGATCTGGGTTTCCAGGTTGGAAGTATGAGATGTGTAAGCGCTCTGTTGGGATACTGAACGATGGCGGCGGTGAGAAAGTTTTCGACATGATGGCTCAGGATGGTTCGTTTCGGATGCTGCCCGGTATTCGATAAATTATTTTCAACATCTGATTACGCTTATACACACCCATCGACACATTAGCTTGAACCGAATATATACCCAAGTGTTATCGGACGGAAAAACGACACGTTGAAAATGATGAGTCATGTCCCGTGTGACTCACTGATACTAGGATTTTGATTAACTTAGCGTTATCGAGTATTGCCATATATTTTGATTTCTGAGGGTTAAGCCCCATGAAGAAGAGAGATGATTAACTACTTATATTGGCATCCGCTTTACCAAGCACTGCCTTTAATTAACAAGGTGCAATTAATAATGCGATGGTCGGAAATTCGCAGCACATCTCCATTGGAGCTGAATGTTCTCTCTATTTCTGTTGCGACTACTTAGTCACGTCGCTTCTTCTTAGGACTACTCTCTAATTATAGCTTGAATTGCATCAACAGGCCCCGAGGCCCAGTCTCCTTTCCCTATTGGAAGGTTACAATACACGTACTTCAGCAACTCAATTTGAGGCTGATAGTGCCGGGCTATTGTGCAAAATAGTGATAGCTGAGCAATATCGTCGCAAAATATTACACTCTGCAATGTCACCTACGCAAAGTATATAGGAACGCAGCTGTCCAATATATCTCGGAGCCTTCATAGGCGGCTGGAGGCACTAACAGCTTGTGAGAGAAATGCAATGTTGCACTTTGGCGGGGAGAAGGATCAAGTGATCGACGAAGGGACCGGGCCCCAAGCCTCTTTCGATTCCTTCAACAGGGGTTCAAGGAGGATTCAGTGGAAACATTTCTGTAGATAAAGAGGAGTATCTCGGATAAGTTACAATTTTTTACGGATGCTATCAAGTCAAGTTTATGATATCAATTTTGGTCGCACGGATTGCTGGCAAGACCTATTGAGATGTTCGGCCAAATAAGCCTCATCGCGGGGCTGCTTCTACTGCCCCTCCAGACTCTAGCGCAGCTACATACATCATCACGGTGGATTCTAGATGCTAACAACCACCGCGTCAAACTGCGATGCATCAATTGGGCTGGACATATTGATGTCAGAATTCCGGAAGGCCTGAATAAGCAGCCTATTGATAAAATCACTAGCTGGATCGCAGATAATGGCTTCAATTGTGTTCGGCTCACCTATTCAATTGATATGGCTCTCGACCCGACACAGAGTGTTTCTGATTCGTTTACTGCGGCTGGTACAGCATGGAATGTCGAGTCCGAACTGACCGATGCATATAATGCAGCAGTCACACAGAATCCTTTCTTAGCCGATGCATCTACATTAGACGTGTTTGCTAACGTGATTGACAGCCTTGATAGCAAAGGTGTCATGACAATCTTGGATAACCATGTATCTAGAGCTAGTTGGTGCTGCAATCTCACCGATGGCAATGGCTGGTGGGATACCGCAACTGGATACATCGCGTCGAATAGTAGATACTTCAACACAAGTGAGTGGCTTTCGGGTCTCGATGCCATGGCAACGTTCGCGCTAGATCATCCGGGAGTTGTGGGAATGTCACTTCGAAATGAGCTTCGCCCCTTTCCTATACTTCAAGACCTCACACATGCCGATTGGTACAATTATGTGACTCAGGGGGCACTTGCAGTGCACAATGCCAATCCGGACGTTCTTGTCATAATTGGCGGGTCGCAGTCAGCTACTGACCTTTCCTTTATCAAGGTCTCAAACCTTGACTTCTCTCAGTGGGCGGGCAAGCATGTTTGGGAATTTCACGCCTATTCCTTCACAGTCACCTTTCCTGGTAACACCGATTGCACGGTAGCCGATGCGGAATACGGTTTTTTCGACGGATTCTTACTTACTCAAAACGAGGCATATACGGCTCCTTTGATTCTTTCTGAATTCGGCGTTGGTCAGACTGGTGGCCCAAATTTTGGACTTTCCGACAAGGACTACAACTACCTTCAATGTTTGGTTTCATATATGGAGTCGAACGATGCGGAATGGATTGTATGGGCCGTTCAAGGGAGTTACTATATCCGTGACGGCAATGTTGACTATGATGAATCATGGGGATTGCTGAATCATGACTGGTCCGATTGGAGAAATAGTAACTTTTCAGGCTTGCTGGGTCAAATGTGGAACGTGACACAGGGCCCATAGTCAATTTGAAGCTTGCTGAGTTTTGGTTATTACTCAGAGCATATGTATATATGTAGCCAAGTATCGTTCGAACAATAGCTGACGCACACTCATTTAATAAGCAATACCTCTTGTATGGCTTGTGAGATTCACTGCTCCATCCCCTCGAGATGCAACTGCAAACGTTAGCGTGAAATTGTTCGACAACTTTCTAATCCTTTGTAGCCGAATAATTGATATAACTAGTTTGGTCAATATGGTAAGGAGGCATTTGAAGAAAGTAATATGGGTCGTCTTCAATGTTGTGAGATCATGTTTTTCGGGGACTTCATATATGCATTGCGCCCAGTCAGAATGTAGACAGTCAGGATTGTGTACAGCACATGGGTTTTGAAAATTGATTGCTATCACAAGCTGATGGTAACTTGTCTAGAGTATCCGCACGTAAGCCATCCGAATCCACTCTTATGCCTGGGGTTTTAATTCTTTTCTCATAGAAGCATTCTCAAAGTTCTAGGGTATGGATATTCCCCTGTTCAGGCGATATCTCTATAGGGAATACCACCTCAATTGCGGCGGCAGATAGAATCCTCGTCCTGGCTCTGCTCAATGAGTGCGGTGTACCGGACACACGACCACACAGAGTTCAACATCTGAAGATCATCGCCACAGATCTCCAAGGTTGGTCGCTGAACAGACGAAGAGAACCTATCTTTGAATTATAGCAAGGCTACGCAGACAATCCAATGTGTTTTCGACTCAGTATGCAAGCCGTGCCGGCTATAACGTCCTGTGATTTAGTGGGCACGGGGTGGCGCAGAAAGTCTAACATGCAGCCGTTTGATTTTGAATTCCGCTTCTTAGGACTAATAATATATCGGAATTGTCTCAATTACTAAGAATGAGGCGTGTGTACATATGCAAGATCTTCAGCCTGGCCTATCTATCTTAGAAACAACCGGATCATGACAGGTTTCAAGCTCTGTCTGACACTTATGTATTTCTGTGTGGTACTGTCGTATGAATGCAACCTGAAATTCGTCAATTCGATTGGAGCCCCGAAGGAAACCCAATATGAGAATGTAGGATCGTAGGGGAAAGTAGCACAAGGACCACATGTAGTGTGACTTTCCGCCTCACATGCTTGCAGCAACAAAAGCAAAAGGCAACCTCCACATTGGCACGGTTTTTTGAGTATTGAGCATTGCTTAATGGATTGCCTAGATAGGATAGTACCCTGACATCTAGTTACATTCAGAATGTTATTCCCGACCACTTCCTGCACGATCATACGGCCAGATTGCGATCAAGTAGCGGCTTTATTCCAACGTTCTTCTGACCGGAATGTAGAGCTTATGCCCGTCCTTCGTATAAAAAAGCCCTAATCGAAGCTCTCAGTTCCGGAAGGAATTACTTCCTAAAAGAGAATGCGAAAGAATCGAAGCGTTTTGATTGGTTTAGCAGCCCGTTGACTACGACGCTAGACCTTTTCTGAGCTCGCATTCGCATTTCCGTTTTGAGAATGGTTGCTTGATTTGTCTATAAAAGTTGGAGCTGACCGTTGGAAAACGAAGGAAGAAAAAATATTCTTGAGATACTAAAATCACCCACTGCTCATTTACTTGTCTTTGCTCTTTTTCTCCAACTGCGCAGGATTGACTTTGTTCAAAATTCGAAATACGTTCCGCGACTGTAGTGTACCGAAATCATGGGCTCTACCGAAACCCCGTCCTTACCTACACGAGGTGCTCCTGTTGGGATATCCGCACTTGTTGTAGGCGGAGGTGTTGCAGGGCTTATGTGCGCTCTTGAGCTATGGCGTCACGGTATTGACGTTCAGATTATCGAACGATCTCCTTCTCGAAACACTTCAGGTGTGTATATCTACTGTCGGCGATATTTGTCACAGCTAACAGACGTCCAGGGGATGGATTTACTATTTCATACAATATAATCCGTTCGTTCCGTAACTGGCCTTACATGAGGCAAAAAAACGAAGAGATCGCCTTTCATCCCTACCTCGCGTGGCATAACATTAAAGGGGAACGAGTCACGGATCCAGTCATGTTGAAGCTCAACGAGAGTAACGGCCTCAGCACGGAAGAAGTTGAGGGTCCATCCAAGCAAGTGTATCGTCATTCACGGCCCAGTTTCCATCTCATGCTGGAAACGCAGCTGGAAATGGTCGGTATAAACGTGCAGTATGGCAAGCGCGCTATACGTTATATCGATGCGGATTCCAAACAAGGCACAACGGCGGCTGTGGAGCTTGACAACGGAGAGATTATGGAAGCAGATGTTGTCATTGCTGCGGATGGAGTTGGTGGTCATTCCACAAAGGCCACGTTGGGTCGTGAAGTGCCTGCTCGTTCGACAGGACATGCCATATACAGAGCCGCATTCCCTGTCGAAATTCTCTTGTCCGATACTGAAATGGCGGAGAGGTTCAAGTTGCTTCCAGATGGTAGCCCCGTTGCGGAACTATGGATTGGGTAAGTTTGCCTTCTATTCATCTTGAATCAGCTGTTTCTTACAGGCCGAATCCTTATTTAGAGAAGGCATTGCTGCCACTTTTGGACGCACTCAAACTGAAATGGGGTGGAGTCTTAGACACAAGGTATGAAACATTCTTTACAGTCGCCTTTCTACCACTAAACATGTATAGGCATCCCAAACATCCGCAGAATCATGGTCAAAGTACATCCCGCCCCAACAAGTGGTCGATGAAACTACATCAAAAATCGAGGGCTGGCCAGAGTACGCAAATCGGGTGATTTTGATGACCCCTCAAGATAAGCTTCTGAACTACGAGCTTGTCTGGCGAGACCCCCAGCCAATTTGGACATCGAAGAGCGGACACATAGTCCAAATTGGTGATGCTGCTCATACCTTCCTTCCTTCATCTGGAAATGGCGCAAATCAAGGCATGGAAGACGCGATTTCACTTGCCAAATGTCTTGCAATTGCTGGCAGAGACAATATTGGAGAAGCGACCAAAGTGCACAACAAGCTTAGGTGAGTACCTATTGTTATTTCCACTTACCCAAATATTTGAGACCGAGTCTAACGGGTTGGGCATAGATTTGAACGGGTATCCTGCCTCCAAAAGGTGGGAATTCTCAACCAAGCCACTGAATACGGGCAAAGGAGCAACATCAATCAGGCCAGTGGAGAGTTCACACCGATTCCGAAGTACGTAAAGGCACTTATGGCTCCATGGGTAGTGAAACATGATCCCGAGCAGTACGCTGCAGAGAAATACCACGAGGTACTATCTGCACTGAAGAATGGGGGTTCGTTTCAAAACACGAATGTTCCACGAGGACATATATACAAGCCTTGGAACTTCGAGGATCTTTTAGATACCATGGAACATGGTGGTGAGCTTGAACTTGATGGAGAATGGTACAATTGAGGTGAACCAAGAATAACGTCAAAGTGGCTGGAAGTAAAATGCTTTTCCTATCACTTTGATTAAATTAGATACTGAAAATGGTCAAGGATACCTCATTCTGATTTCATTACTGTCTGCAGACTTCGTATTTAGCTAAAAATCACTTCTTGATGTTTTTTTTTTTGGTGTTTTTTCTCAGTTGTGTTGTCATAATGTCATAACACATAAGCAAATTCTCAAAGTCACAATGCTCTTCGCCATGGCTCCTTGTTCCGAGTATCCCCTTTACTCCATTGAAAATGATGTATCAAATCAGCCCTCCTACCTTTTATTTTGATCTACCCGAGCTCATTAATGGTCGGGTATTCCGAGCTCACGTCGGTACGCAAGCTTATCAGCGCTGGACATTAGGGGATGGACCGAGTCCAGGAATTTCATCAATCCCTGCCAGTCATTCTCAAACTGCACCAGACGGTAGATAGTAGTTTGAGTGGAAACGGCGGCATGCACAAATTCCACGGTGAAGTGGATCCAAGCAGCGCACTCACGCCAATTGTCCACGCCAGGGGGGCTCCGGAACTCAACGCGGCCGCGAATCAAGTTGGAATTCGGAGCTTCTTTAAGATCCATAAAGTTCCAACTCCAGCGCGGACTGCCATTATTCATGAGCTCGACTAAGTCTCCCAGCGTGGCGCATGCATCGACCAAGGCAATGCGTGACCCGACGCCGCCCGAAGTATTCTGAAATCGAGGGTTTATACATATTGTTGTGCTGTTTATCTGGGTAGGGGAACCGTTCCACCTAGCGTAATAGTTGTGGCGGCGTGGCTGGGGTAGAAAAGCTCGGATAGCGCTCTCAAAGTAGAGAATGCTCTTTGAGAGAGATTTTACCTGGTCGAGATTGTCCCATCCGTAGTGGTCATTTGCGGACACGCTAATTTGCAACGCGGCGAGGTCATCATCCACAAGGATAGTGGCCTCATCTTCAAGGACCTGGAACAACTTGAATATCGAATCTATCCAAGGAGAGATGCGGCGTCTGCCACGAACAGCGTAATCAGGTTCCATCATGACCGAGTACTCAAAGATCGGGGAGGCGAACTCGAGAGGCCCTAGACGAGTTATAGTGAGTCAGAAAGCAGCATCAAGAAAGCATGTCTTTGAGTATCACGTACAACCGTTACACTGTGCGATCCCAACTGGGTAAAGACTAGGGTCATTATTGACTTCCCAAGAGTTCTTAGTTTGCCACAAAACAGAGTGCCTCAGGCGATTCCTCCAATTCAGACTTTCCATTTCGTGATATACGACATTGCTTCCGCGAATGGCCTCGGAGTAGCATCGTATGATGTGGTCTGCTGCTCTTTCCAGCTTGCCCCTCACAGTTCGTTCGTTTTCAATATCTGGATTCAGACGTTTGAAGACTAGAAACATCTCCAATTCAACACCAAACCTATAGTTTGGCACGGAGGAGTTACTGTCCATGACGAATGCCTGCTCTTGACTTGAATGGAAGATTTTCGGGGGATATCAAGATGGTAGGTTCTATCTAACGAGACAAAACACGAGGTGAATCAAAGGAGAGGAAAGTGGTTCTTGAAAGAAATATTGATGGCCCAAAGGACGTTCTCACGAGACTTGGAAAGCTGACTGAAACGAGGAAATGAGGATGATGAAGTCGAATGAAGAAACGAGTGTAGAGGAGGTTGGTGAAATCGAGGAGAGGAAGTCAAGGGTGAAGAAAGAGAGACGGAGGGGCATTTATAGAATTTCCTCACTGTTTCATTGGGGAATGATGAGATTACATCGTGTGCTTTTATGCGAATAAGTGAATTGCTTATTCGTCAGTGCAAGGAGATCGTTGAGGCTCAACAAGCTTGAGTTACGCGCAATTTCTTTTGATATTATGGCAGTAACAATAGCTATGGATGTGAATAAGGTCAATAGAAGATGCCGGAATAATATTTGAGTGTCAGTGATCAAATTCTATAATGGGACTTTTTACCAAAATAAAATTTTCTAGTGATTCAGTGCGAATAAACAACAGTTACTAGTCTTGAAAATCATGAGTCTATACAAAGCGGCAATTAGGCACAATACCTTGCTTTCTATATGATTCCGCCATTGAAAACCACACTAGGCCGAAATTTCATTCAGCAATTATACTTTGGTGATGTGGATAGGAACCCGATATCACGGTTAGTTACTTGACAGGTTGAGTAGGTACCAAAGTCTTAAGTGTATGCTAGACGTCTACCATACAGAGCAACATTGATGTGGTATTATTCTACGGTCTAGGACCAAGCAAATAGGTAATAAGTCCATAGTAAGTGCTTGCATATAGTTGCAAGCTTGATTGATGTTGAAGGACATGGCAGGCACTAGCACTCCAAGAAATCCAATACCCTGAACAATAAGTATTATTTTTGATTACGATAATCATCCTTGGCTATTACACATCAAGGCAAAGGCCATATGCGACAAACTGAATGTCTTTGCAGATGGAAAACATGAAACAGAAAGTGGTATCCAGACGTGAAAGAGGACAAAAGAGAAACACTACAAGCAATAGAACTACTTGAATTCGGCAATTGACTTGTCTGCAAATTCGACAAAGGCTGCAGCGACTCCGTTACCACCGTCTTCCTTGCTTTTCATGGTAGACAAGAGATCCTGTCTTGGATTTGGATGAACACGACCCCAGGGCACAACATATTTGCCATTATCTTCGATCTTCAGCTCAGGTGACAATCCTGCCCAAAGCTCGGTGTAGGTACCTTTCCTGGCGTGATGCAGCAAAGGGCTAGCAAGTATCGACACATAGGATGGAAGATGGCGGGTCAGATTACTCTTCAGATTGCCCGGATTTTGAGTCACGGTCAAGATTCCATCGCTGCCTGCCTGCTTAGCGAGCGCATCAGCCAAGTACCAATTACCCAATTTGGAAATAGTGTAGTTGTGTTGAGGATCGGGGTTAGGCTTTTCGAGTTCTGACAGCTCGATTCCATGTTTTGGTGCCTGTAATTGGTCGGCGATGGAACTGGTGAAAATAACACGTACGCTGCCTGGAGGAAGCGATTTAGATGTGTTTCGCAGGGTTGGCAGCAGCAGTTGGGTGAGCAAATGTGGTCCAAGAACGTTGGTCGCTAGTTGCAGCTCATGACCCTGTACAGAAACAGAGCCTTTGGGCGGGTTAGAAACACCTGCATTGTTGAACAGGACATCTAGTCTGGTCTCGGCTGAGGTGAACTTTTCCACAGCGGGCTTGATTGTAGTCAAGTCGTCTAGCAAGAGATGTAAAAAAACAATTTCTCCGACCTCCGATGCATCTTTTGTCGGTAAAGCCTTGATTTCGGCTATCGCAGCATTTGCTTTCTCTTCCGAGCGGCCAGCAAGGTACACTTTGCCTCCGGCTTGGTAAAGTATCGTGACGAGTTCATAGCCAACGCCAGAGTATCCGCCGGTGACTATGAAGACCTTGCCCTTTTGACTGGGAAGGTTGGCTTCTGTCAACGTTGGCTGGGGCGGGAAAAACTGAGACCACGTAGCGCCCATGATAATGATGAGATTGTGTTGAAATGACGTTAAGGTGGTATTGAGTGTATGGTGTGTCCGACTCGGCTCTCAAGTGGCCGTCGGGTGTTTTTGTTGTTGGTATCTGTAGCACCGAAACAAATGCAAAAATATCAGATTATCTGTTTATTGATGAGCTTGCGATGATTTGATAATTGTCACTGTTGTCGACTCTAATTCTCAAACACGTCGAAGGATAAATAAAGTTGTCGGCCAGGAGCTTTAGTTACCGAGACGAGATGCTTGTACAGCGTCCACCCACCCAGAATTCACGCTACTCTTTAGTCTGTCTTACCCTGTAATTGCTAATTCGTAGGCGATACGTCCACACGTAGCGGTATTTATTGTATCCAAATGGAGGCAATAGCGGTCAGATCACTTAAATAGTGCGTTGATTGTGCTCACATTCTCCACCGTGGCTGCTAATTAACAGAAGCCACTGTCAACAGGGGAACGCAGGCTAAGAAGTGAGGCGCGGAAAGCTGAAATGCATCAATACATCATACAAGCTTCGAGTCTGAAAGTCAAAACGCACCTCAAAAGTTGGTGGATCTACAGGGTGCATCCATCGCCCCCAAATTCGAGGCACCAGAAGAAAAAGGTGAGCTAATTCGAGTACTGTAATTAATATGGTGTACGGCCTTGTAATGATACGGCTATACTAGCTTAAACGTGATGATTTAGCGTCCGTTCACAGGCATCCTAACGTTTTAATGCTGTATCAGTAGCGTATGGTATTATTAATCCAGCCTTCTTTGTTAGTTGTCTCCACTCGGATGGCGATCTATCTCTCTCCATCACCATCATCGAGCAGTTTACCGAAGAGACTACGCACTCTATCTTTGCACTGCTTTAAACCATTGAGTGTTGTCTTGAGATGAGGCTCATGACTGTCCAGTACATATCGAAAATAATATCTTACTACGGTCAATAGCTGTGTCTTCCGACCATGGCTGTTACAGAATGGCTCGCCGTGCCCAATTTGTGGCTACTGGCAAAGTCTCTACTCATCGGCTTGATTCCTTTGGTAAAATTGTCTCGTAAACAAATATTTCGAGCGTTTCGCTGATAACCGGTTGTAGTACTTTGTCACCGTAATATTCAGCGCGCTGTATAATGTGTTTTTGCATCCTCTTAGAAAATATCCCGGTATGGCCCTTTACCATCCTGGGTCAATAGACCAGTGCTACGCTTCCATATTTTGTGTCAATAGGATGTGTGAGTTGCACCGTGCTAATATTGAACACCAAGGTCCGCTTGTAAGAGCCGCTTTTCAACTACCAGACATGATATCCTTACTACGAGGTACCGCATATAAGGACACCAAAGCATTACACGATAGATATGGCTCGGTAGTCAGACTAGCGCCAAATACGCTATCTTACAATTCTTCTCAAGCTTGGAAAGGTCTGCAACTGACTCTAAGTTCGGCATGTACCTGCTAAACGATCCATGTACTGCAGACATCTACGGTCTCAAGCCGGATCGGTCAGAGCTAGACAAGGACCCTGCTTACTACAAGAGAGCTTCTCGGAACCTTCTAGGTAAAATTTATCTCATTACCATGAAATGAAGATAATCACGACAGACATCTGACCCAGTTCATAGTGGTTGATCAAGCTGACCACACACGTATGCGCAAACTAATCGCTCATGCATTTTCCGACACAGCTCTCCTTGAGCAGAGTCCGATATTGACCAAGTACTTTGACCTTTTGGTAGAAAGACTGAAACAGCAAGTCGATGGGCCTGAGAAGGGTCGAGTGAACATAGTTGGCTGGTTCAATTTTACCACTTTTGACATCATCGGGTATGTTGTGATGGTCTGGTTCAAATCATATGGCTAACTTGACGATACGTTTTAAGAGATATGACTCTTGGTGAGCCATTTGGCGCTCTTGAAAAAGGCGACTACACTCCATGGATGAGGTTCGACTCTACTTCTTCTTAATTCAAAAGTCACCAACTTACAATCAATTCTAGCAATGTCTTCTCAGCAATCAGATTCCTCGGAGTTATCCGATTCGCTGAGACATACCCCCTTATTGGGCTACTTCTTTTCTTACTGCAAAAACTGATCCCCTCATTTGCTGCTAAAAGGGCCACTCATCTAGAGTACACAAAGAAGATGATTGATGCTCGTCTCGCTCGGGAAACTGATAGGAGTGACTTCATGACTCAGGCAAGTAATCTAGAGAGTGAAGTATCCGTGAGACTAACAACAATCTTTAGATCCTCCGCCATAATGATGACCGGGGCATGTCCTACCAAGAACTACTCGGTACTTGTAGAGTCTTCCTAGTCGCTGGCTCCGAGACAACAGCGACCTTGCTTTCGGGCGCAATTTTTTACCTACTGCAAAACCCCAGCTGCATGGATCGATTGAAGCATGAAGTCAGAGAAGCATTCCCAAACGCAGAAGACATTACAATGCGATCCGTCACATCGTCCGGCAAACTACCATACATGGAGGCAGTTTTGCAGGAATCGTTCCGCTGTTATCCACCGGTTCCATCTACTTTACCACGAATCACAGGGTCTGGTGGTGCTCTTATAGAGGGGAAATATGTTCCACCTGGGGTAAGGATCTGCCTCCTCTATGTTCCTTGTTCCTAGAAACTTTGGGTGAAAAGGAATATTAATCGAAATCCTTTTTCTCGCTACAGATCGCCGTTGGCGTGCACCAGTGGTCGGCATACCGCAGCAGCACCAATTTTGCTTCTCCAGACACGTTCGATCCAGATCGATGGCTTCCTGACAGTCCCGCAAAATACCGAGGGGATGACAAGGCTGTGCTCCAACCATTCACAACCGGGCCTCGTCAGTGTATAGGCAAGGGGTGAGCAAGTTCCCGTCACTCTTCAATTGAGCCCAATCACTGACCTGTCGTACTTTGCAAAGACTGGCGTATTTCGAGCTTCGGTCCATTCTAGCCCGTATGATGTGGCATTTTGAGATTGAATTGGATGCAGAGAGTAGAGGCTGGATGGAGGATCCTAAGGAGTTTGCGTTATGGCACAAGCCACCATTGTTTGTTAAGTTAAAGCATCGTGTTGATTGATACCTACTATATCCACTAGCTTAGGGATTTTCTCTTAATGGAAGTTTTGGTGGGTTGAAATTAGTATTTCAGCCTATATTATCTACGATTAAACATTTGAGCATAGGTTATAGGTGTGATGATCTTAGTAAGACAAAATAAAACGACTGCCAACCGAGTATCAAACAAAACGTAAAGGCTTGCTCACTATACCAAACCCAAAAACCAATCAACTTAATTCAAACACAATTCGCTACATACACCTCATGATTGGCACCGACATGCAAGCATAGAATTTAATTCACAGTGACACGAATACCCTTTGTATTCAACCTCGGTAACGGCACCACATAATCATGTACATGATTTGTGTCAGAAGTATCAGTTTCAAAGAGCTCTAGACGAGGACCGTCCGGTCTAAAGAACACGGCGAGAGCAAGACTGAGTTCTGCCATTGCAAGATTTTGACCGAGACATCTACGGGAACCTATAGAAAACCAATCAGTTGACTAAGCGTTTTTGTGGCATTGGATAGATTGAGACATACCTCTTGCGAATGGAACAAAGTTGCGCATCATGTTTTGGTTGAAGTTTTCGTCTAACCAGCGTTCGGGTATAAACTCGAAGGGCTTGGAGTATACTGATGTATCGGTGTGCATCAAGTACGGTGACATGGCAACAGCAACCTGTATATAATCAGTAATTGATCAATAATAACACTACTTTTATCGATATTCTTACGCCAGCAGGAATGGTCCATTGCTTGTATTCAATAGGAACGTCGGGTGAAACCCGTGGCAAAGGGTGCATCACAGCATAGCTATGTCTATTTGTTGGAAAGCTGTTTAGTGAACTTTCCTGAACATGGAAAAGCCGGAAAATGCTTACCGAAGACCCTCTTTGATACAAGCCTGCAAGTACGGCAATTCCTCGAGCTCAACCCAAGTAGGTACTTTCGCCGGCCAGTCCGCCATGACTGGGGCAAGCTCTTCACCGAGTCGCGCCCGAATATCCGGTCGAGACAAAATGTGACATGTGATATGGCTCAAAGTGCGAGCAGTGCTGGTACTACCGGCTGACATGATAACCTGGGCCTCGTTGGCGAGACGTTGGTCATCCAACTCAGACTCGGGCATGTCGCTGTTGACAATCCAGTGAAAGAGTGATGGGTACTTTCGTCTGAAGGGGTCGCGCTCAGACTTGTCCAGCTTGGCTTGTTTGGCAATTGATACGTTACGCAATGTCATCTGTTATTTGGTTTAGCCGAGTATGTTCACGGCAAAAAGGTAGAAAACTGTACCTTATCAAAATCGTCAAAGACTAAAGCCTGGGGCAGTAATCGAGCGAGGAGAAATTTGGGCAGACTGTTGGCAGCTTGCGCAATCCACGGGAACATTTGAAAGAGGTAGATAGACTTGATAATCGCATGAACAAGATTGTACCTATTTTGGAACCTCGGGTCAGCCGCGTTTAGATTTTTCTGGTGATTGAAACTTACCATCCAGGCGAAAAGTTAGGCTCATCCAAAAAGTCCTCCTTTTCGGCCCAGCACAATTTCCCAACCACATCACCAGACATGGCAAAGAAAGCATGATCTAGACGGATAACAGATCCGGTGCCTTTGGCCTGAATGAACCGCGAGTCAAGTTTCTCGATGGTCTCGGCCAAAAGGGGCTGGAGACGGAGAATACCCGAACGAGAAAAGAATGGCTCCAATGGCTTTCTCCTTCGACGATGCAAATCATGTTCTTCAGTCAAGAAATGAGATCCTGCATGATTGTCAGCGTTTCTTGAATGGCACGATTCGAATGGAAGCACTCACCATCGAAGCCCAAGCCCTGACTGAAGGGTTGGTAGTTATTTGTCTTACGTTTGGCTTCGGATACATAAATCTCGTCGTACGCATCAGGATCATTGATGCACAGTATGCCAGGATTGATTCGGACAATTGGTCCTACGCTCAGTGTCAGTATACCACTTGCCTCAAACAACAGAAGCTCGCTCGTTCGCTTGCTTGCTGACTATCGGTTCAGATTCATAGAATGCATGCACTTACCGTATTTCTGATGCATCTTCTCAATCTCATAAATATACTTCCCTTGCAACCAAAAGTTGTAGTAAAACTCATACCAATGCGTAGCGGCCGCGATCTTCGGGCCCGGGAAGCCTGCCAAAGGCGAGAAATACAGTCGGTAGATCACCAGCCCAATTCCATGTATTATGTATGATACAGCTCCTACAATTGCCAGGCTAGCGGCCGGGTGCGCCTGGACAAATGGTGGGAGATAGGTCGTGAGAGAATCCATGATGTGATCCTCACAAGACTATCTTCATGAATAATAGAACTTGGCAAATTACTACAGGGCTTTCAACTCGGGCAAACGTATGACGACGATAAAATCAGTAGAAGGGAAACGAAACAGTATAGAGCATGTACAACTAATCAGAAAATGGTGTTGCAGATCGAGTTCAACTGTATGGGACAGTCTAATCAGTTTCGTACCGTGAATTTTTATTTTTAGCAGAAGACCAGTAATCTATTTCCTTGTTTGTTTCATGCGAATTTTTTGCCAACAGTTACTTTATTATTTTATGGCGTCTAAATCACCGGCCATAAGCACAGCCATGTGCGCACGGCTAAAACTATTGTGGTCTCCCTGGCTAATCAAATGTAGGTGGCGCCTGAGAATCATTAGTAGCTTAATTAGTATTGCGCAAACGACTAAACGCCGCTACAATAGTACATACATGTACGGCGTGCTAGGTTACATGCCTACAAATTTGCGGCACAGTAGCCTATCTATTTCTCTTCCGTGGCTGACCTGTGTTTCATACGTACGGAATTCCTGTCTGAATACTAAATTTCAGTTGCATGCTTATCTGCAGTTCCAAAAGTTCATTCTCTCAGCCTTGTTCGGTTCCATGAACAGCACTGCAAGTTGTGATTGTCCGAAACTGTAGTGGAGCCCAGCTATCCAAGCAGCACAGTGGGATGTGGCGGATACTGGAGACCCAGAACCTGATGTTAGTGCAGAGCACGGGACAGCTACTAAACGAGGATTCGTATCTCAAGTACGGAGTACTCCGTACCTTAAATGAAAATGGAACATGGATGGGTGCAGTCCAGACGAGGTAAGTGGATTCGCAGACTCCGGAGTAGCGCGGAATAATGCCATTGAAATAAATTAACAGACTTACATCATGATCTCGGTCGTCACATCAGGCACAGGGACAAGGCGGCGATAGCTGATGCTGATCTTGAATCACCAATCACTCATATTCCGGCATATTACTGACACGTGTTTTGCGTGCAGGAACATGGTGATGCTTGTTGCTCCTGATTATGGATTCTTTCGATCCAGGTCGATTCTATACATCACATTTTAAGGGTTTAAGCTGCATCGTGCATCGGCGACACGGGAAGTCATGGCTCTGGGCTGAAAACTAACATGGGAGCCGCTCGTGATGGGTGAATTGTGTTCGTTTTTGTGGAGCTAGGCTTACTGTGACCCGTCTTAGTTGCTGATATGGGGTCTGTTGATACACTGGATTGGGTGGATAAGGACTTGGCTAAGCTTATAGGTGAGCCCTAAGTTTCCTTTTCCGTCCATTTTGGCCGTAGGGATAGACAGCTGAGTACTACGCTAGCTATGATCCACAATGGTAAGCCAGGTAAGGTAGGTGCTAGACTTACAATGAGCTTAGTTCTGTGTTTAGCTCTGCGGGTTGGTGGAGCAACATGTCGAATCTCAAATTGGGGGCCGAAATTTCATGATCTCTGAGCAGTGAGCGTGAGACTCTGAAATACGGCACAGACACCGCACGTATGCAACCTACGTAATTTGCAATCAAAAGCACTTAGAGGGATAATCACTGCCAATCATAAACGCGGAAAATCGCATACCGAGGCAATATTTCCTCCGTTTTATGACCATCGTCCACCTTAAGCACCGCCTTGGGAGGGGCATGCCATAAGCAAGAATTAGCTTTTGACTTGACGGTGACGTCGCGATAAGCCTCCAAATAATATTGATTAAAATACATCAAGAGCATTTTCAGAAGACTTTGTACTAGTCTCCGTCGCGATTTGCATAACATGGCTCTCTACGTAAGACACAACAATCAACGGGTTCAGATCAACCCACCAATGACCTTTCTTACAACCTTAAGATTATGTATACATCCTCGGCATGGATTCGCTGATGTTCTGAGTGAACTAGCAAAGACTCTGTGAGCCGGGCTCATTCTGATTTAGTTTATGTCTCAATTATCAAACTAAGGATTAGATTAGACTTTTCGGTGTTCGCTATGCTAAAACGATTTTGATTGCGAGGAGGCGTGGCGCCTGGAACACGCCGCAATGAGTATCCATAGCAATCAAAACGTATTAGCCTAATGAACAGCTCTTGATTTTCGGATTCTGAGCTCTAGAATCCGGATACTAGCCCACGCTATCCTGTGACTGTCTGGTCTAAGCGCCTGTCCCGCTTTCGATTCGTAGTAGAGGGAGGTTCCGAGAAAAGATGGCGTTGACCCAAGTTTACAGGGTACAGATAGATATCAAAGCTGAAAGACTTTTGGTATCTACCTAGGCAAACATTAGATCTGCCCGCTGATTGTCATTGATTTATATAATCATAGGAACTTAGAGCATCGGGCAACATTGGAAGAGAAGCGAAAGTTCAAACGGCAATCGTCCAGAACACACAGTGGAGACTATTCTAGTTTTGCCAAGATTAGCTTAATATTGGCATGATGGATTTTCGTTACTCAGAACATGTTGACCCTAAGACGTATGAGACTCATGGTCTCTGCGATGGCATTGAGCTGCGGATACATAAAGATCCTCATGGGGAGATCAGAGGTGCTTTGCGATGCCAACGGGATTGGGCCAAATTGGTAGCACCAGTTAATCAACCGTTCTGGGGCACACTGGGCGATCCTTACAGCTTTGTTCGAGTGACTATTCCGGAGACGCTCCCCGAAAGACTTGAAATTCTATCATATGCCAACGAATTTGCGTTCATATATGACGGTAATTCTCTCTGCCATCTATGACAGGATCATTGAGCTGACGCCTTTAACTCAGACGCAATCACGGAGGATATTGACCAGAAACTGGTAGGACTTCCAATTAATAGCGAACCTAGGCTACAAGATTGAGATTGAAGATTACTAAAGCTATACAAATATCAGGAATCGATTAATCGCCGTGAGATCCTGGATGAGTTTGGATCGAGTAGTTTTACGCTGCAACAGCAAAAGGACATAGCTGATCGCCACCAACAAGATGTTGCACTTCGGCGAGAGGGTGTCAAGCAAATTCAGGGGCAGATTTTGAAAGAAATGATTGCTATCGACAAGGAGCGAGCGATTACTACAATGAAACTTTGGCAGAAATTCATCCAAGTCCAGAGTAGTCGGAAGCGTTCAGAGCCGTTTTCCGGACTAGATGAATATTTACCATACCGGATAAGCGATGCAGGAGAGCTGTAAGTTAATCAATCCTTTGGACAGATTTGGAATGTATTACCTCAAGGAGAACTTCACACTGATTCCCCGGGCTTATAAGATTTTGGTTTGGTTTGATCACATTTGGGATGGGTTTGACAATCCCGGAGCATGAGATGAGTCTTTGCAAGAAGCTGGATCGACCTGCTTGGGAAGCTCTAGCACTGACCAACGATCTCTACTCTTGGGAAAAAGAGAGGGACGATGCGGCTAAGGCCGGAGAAACGCTTGTCGTAAATGCAATTTGGGTTTTGATGCAAGAATACTCAATCTCGGAACCCGAAGCTAAGGATCTCTGTCGACAAAAGATCAAAGAGTCCGTCTCTCGAGCAGTCAAGATTGCCGAAGAAACCAGGGCACGAACCGACTTGTCACTCGACTTGAGGCAATACACCGATGCCATCACTTACAGTGTCAGTGGAAACCTTGTCTGGAGTATTTACTGTCCACGCTATCATCCAGGAGAAGTGGAGCGAAACGAAACCTTCCTCTCAAAATATCTCCGCGACGAGAGTTTAGGCCAGGGAAATACGGTCACACAACAGTCGCAGCCGACTCAATCAGATTATACACCACAGACTGACAAACACGCAAAGCTTGAGAGCTACAGCGATAACGGCAATAAGTTTCCACAGATTGACTCAAGTCGTGCCTCTTCATTCCATGTGCAGCAGAACTCAGATTTGTTGAACGTCACAGTTGGAGGCGAACAGCTGCGTTAGATTCTAGGATTTTTTGATTTTCCGTTATGGGAGGCATGATTGAATAGCATAGATCCGTAGATCAGAGTTGTTTCACACCCTCTTGTATTTCGTACGTTGTACTTGCGATATAGACTGCGAATTTTAAGGACAAAGCGGCCGAGTTCACCTAAATAAATAGAGGATCCAAGCTAGAGCCGTCGTATTATTATATTTTACAACATCTAAAGGTTTGAATTTATCAATGTTCAATCCCAGTAAACATGTTACTTTTAGCCAATTATGCTAATGACCGATCTTTGAGAGGTAATACAGTACATACAATTGCAAATGTACGCGACATCGGTCTCCTACGTACTTATGTAATGTGTATAATCCTTACCAAGCAGTATGTACTTGAGGCACATAAGTCCTCTATAAGATTGCAGATGCACATATTCGTGGTTGAATTTTTAGATCTATCCTGCAGTAGCCATTTGACATCAGCCGAGTCAAATGCCAGACAAGGCTCGGCAAGCATACCTCCTACGAGCTCGTCTGACAAAGCACCCTGCACTTCTCCCGCTCTCATAATATTACGTTTGCTGTTATAGTACTACGTACTGTACTACGTAGGGTGCGATGGAGACGTCCTTATCTGGAGTGGCCCACTCAGGTATTCATGAATCCATGTTTCAAACGTGGAGAACAGGGATAATTCGAGTATTGGAACGCTACACCTGTCACCATCTCTTGAAACGCTGGCAGAATGTTATGCGTGGAAGCGTTGCGTTGCCATGCAGCCCCCCAAAGATCTTCGATAATTCTAATAATATCCACTAGTGTGATCGGCATGTGTTGTATCGCTCTCTTCGCCATGAAGTGTAGCAGAGTTGACAGGTATACGTACACACTGCACAGTATGAGCTCACGCTTCTTTCTGCTTTCCGGGCATACTCGGATGGTATGGCTGTATTTAACTGCGGCACGGGGAATGAACTACACACTACTGCACGAAGTGCATTTTTCAACTCAGCTACGTCTATGTATGTATGGTAATTATTGAAAAGCCAGCCTCACACGCTGCGACTAGGTTTAGTGGGTGTGATCACCAATCAGCGGCACGGCATAACGGCAGAGATAAGGGACTGGCTCTATTAGAGTAGGTCCGGACGAAAAAGCAGCGGTAGCGTTCTCGTAGGTTGAATCGTAAACCTGCTACTTCCCGTGCCTCTAAGCCCGGAAACGTAAGAAATCAAAGCTTTTTTGTCGAAATGAAGCGGCCGGGATCCAGAGCATTTCCTTAAATGACTAAATATACTTTAAGCTTCTTGGCCCCACACGGCCATTGATTAAGGTGGAGGAGAAGTGTAACCTCGTTGTGTGTGCTGCCAATCTCTCTCTGCACGACATGCCCGTTTGAGCAGGGATAGATTGTCCGGCGGAGGTAGCACATGTTGCAATTGGCTTAGTTCCATAAGCTGCAGATCTGCTCATGGCTTGGCCCCCATCCCTCCAATGCCACGATACACGCTCTGTACCTCGTACCGTAACTTTGGTAAGCACCGCCAGTGTCCCAGTTATTTGGGGGCCAAAATGTGGCATTCTGCGAGAGACACGGAAGCAGTCAAGCAAGTCTCCATAAGACAGGCCAGGTCCAATCCCCGACTAGGCTAGGATAGCTGCGTCTTTGCAGCACGGTCCATAAAGTACGGAGGACATATTTCTTCAGCCGAATGTGGCTAGATGTTCGAGGTATGTGCCTCGAATCAGATTTCTCATTCGTTTCTGACCGTCAAGCCAGCCAATGACCGAACGCATTGATCTTCTGGTGATCGAGGTACCTTGTTGAAGTCGCTGTATGCCATTAAACCACACGGCAGGACTTCGTTGATGTGGATACCAGAGATGACCACTGTCGGTACATGGCGTCCCTAGGGTGTGTTAGTGAGGACACTAATACTCACTCACAAACGTCACTGTCAATTTTTCAATGATCATCTGTTCTTCTCCTCTTCTTCGATTGCACGAAGTATATGGTGATATACTACCCCCCGCCCCAGCACGGAGTAGTTATAATTGACTACATGTGCGTCAGCTGTGGACCGGATGAGCTGAGATTTTCATAGTCGACGAGCTGTGTGAAGAAGTGGCACAACGAACTCCCATATCTTCACGACCAGCAGCCGTGCGCTAACCAAACCATCGGTACTCCGACTTTCGAGGTTCTGCATCGATCTATCATCCATAGAATAATTTCACTACATATCAGTACCCAGCACTCATTCTTTTACTATCTCCCCCATACCTTGGACTTACTCGAAATCTAATTTTGACCTTTCCATCCTCGACCATTTCCCCTCTGTCTTCTGCTATCATACTTTGATAGTATCTTTATGGGACGTCTGATATCGCTTTCGACGGCTTAATCATACCATAACCGAAATCATGTCGACACAAGTCGGCATGAAGCCTGCTCCGGCAGGTCAAACAGTCAACTTCGTTGACCCACCGACTCAGACTGCTGCAAATATCGCCATGTATACCGTCATGTTGGTCGCTTGCACTCTATGCTTAGCAGTCCGCATGTACACACGAAAAACGATTAACCGTTCGTTTGGATTTGATGATGGTAAGCCCCCCATATCACATACCCGGAAATTATGGAATTTCGCTAACTCTTGTCCGTGATCAACAGCATTTGCCATTGCTGGATTTGTAAGTTCTACGCCTGGTACAGTGGTGAAGCAGTAGGGAATGAAACTTGAAATTTTAACACTAATCAAATATAACTAGGCTTTCCTCGTCACATATTCAGGACTGATGCTGGATAGTATGTTGACCCCCATGTACAAAAAGCTTCAGCGTCGTGGCTGACACAGTATCTCAATACAGGCGGAAATTATTATGTAGGACACCATATTTGGGATGTCACTCTTCCTATGTTCATTCATGGCTCAAAGGTAATCCATTTCTGTTTCTCACAAAACCAGAACGCACATGGCTAACACATACTCAACAGCTCGAGGTATGGGCTGAATGGTGCTACCTCATAGTTTCCGGCACTGTGAAACTATCCTATCTACTCCTCTATATCCGGATCTTCGGTCCATTTCAGCGAGTCACGCCGGTCATGTGGACCGGCGTCGTGTTTGTCTCCCTGATCTATGTCGTCCTGCTGATGATGTCGATTCTCGATTGCCAACCTATTCATCGACACTGGGACCCAACTGTGCATGGACAATGCTTACCTTCAGGGGTCCTCGCATATTCATCTGGAGCTTTTAACGTTGCCACAGATTTGTTTGTGCTTGTTGTTCCAATGCCAACCGTTTGGTCGATGAACTTGAGCACGGCCAAGAAATTACGGGTGTCTGCTGTTTTTGGCTTGGGTATCATGTGAGTGATTATCCTCATTCATCAAAGCAGGTCGAAGTGGCGGTGCAGTCCAACTAACGACTATTTCAGTGTGGTTTCCCTGAGCATTACCCGTCTTGCTAAGACTCCACTTGTTTTCAAGTCCACCGATCCTACATGGGATTTGTCCAATTTTGCTATTTACTCGTAAGTTTTTATGGCAACTCCCGCCGGAAGTAGAAAATGAAAACAAAACAATATGTATTTATGGTACTAATACGGCATAACAGCTTCCTCGAACTCAGCTTCGGTTTTATCTGTTGCTGTCTTATTACTTTCCCAGCCTTCCTCGAGCACCATGGCACAACAGTGATGAGCTGGCTACGATCTCGCACCAATTCCTCAAGAGGATCAAATTCCAGAGGCACTGCGTCTCCTCCTCACTCCGAAAAGAGAAGGCAAAGCCCCAAGACCGATGAAAACGACAAACATTCGTTTAATTCTTTCAATAGTGCCGACGCCCGTCTTACCTTTGCCACAGCACCTGCAGGGCTTGTCCATAGTGCTGATCTAGAGACTGGCGAATTGCATGACCTCTCGGGTTCGAGTTCGAGATCTAGATTAGAGCACAATCTTTGAACTTTGCCACTATTTGATGTATTTTGATGTTGTCTCCCTACCAAGGTTCTCTCGGTAAACGGAATTGGTGTTTCTGGTTGACGAAATTTCGGCTATATTACGCGAAGACTTCCAAGGCTCTCGTGTATTTCTATGAGTGGGACTTGGTGCAGTCACTTGTATATACAATGATGAAACATGTACGAAACAATAATGATTCATGTCTAGTGACTGTGCATATTGGTCCGGCTACATCCCGGGTCACACAACATATGTAGAAATGTAATACGAAGCGAGCAATTTAGGTAGACAGCAAATAATGGGCCAAAACGATCATTGGGATCTCGCATTGACTGATAATAGCAAATTTCGAGAGGTCCCTGTGAAAGAAAAACATTGTTAGTACACGATTCTCCTTGCTATTACTTTCTAAGCCATCTACCCTTAAAACCAAGGACAGATTTATGTCACAGCTTCAGAAATCTGCAGTATACTATCTAGTTCTTTTATTTAGCATTCTACCCTTTCTATATTTTATAACAATACTATTATGGAAAAATTATTTACTAAATAAACTTAATTCGTTTTGGTATGCCTTCCTTGGTGTTAAGCGTGTATCAATCTAAGATATCATTTTATGCAGATAGAAATATTCACATTCTCTAGCGGGGCAAAGTACCTCAAATCGTCTCTATCCTTAGGCACCGACATGTAAATGCATGACACGGGGTGATCGACTTTTTCAATGATATTGTTTGCAATATCGACCAGAAATGTCATACCCTCCGGCTCGATGAAATCTTAATGATACAGATCACCATAGCAGAAGTGGAATCCCAAAAGGTAAACGCGCATGTTAGGTTCAGATGCGTCGAACTCACTCGAGTACCCCTTCTTCGATTCGGAAGAAACGAGGGAAAAGAGCGAAACTGTCCGGTGCCTCTTGTCGACCTCTAGCATAATCATCGCGAACCTGAGGTCCCATTTTAAAGAGAAATTCTCCGCGAGGATAACTTTAGTGATATCTTCGAGCAATTCAAATCGGCCGCCTCTGGTACAGTGCATCCGGTGGGCGATAGAGCTCGGGTTTTGCGTGGCTGTGCAACGAGTCGAGCGGGCAGCGAGACCTGGAAATTCACGCGATGTGTTATAATGCCCTACTCAAGTTGCGTGGGACTTTAATGCGGCATTATCATGAAAAACTCAATAGAATCGACTCGGGGGAAAAACCACTGTATGATTTGCTGTCAACTCGACTCCCCCAAGAAATTTGCGCAGAGTCTTATCGAAAATCGCGTAAGTTGCTAAACAATTCATTGTATCAATCTACAGTCTCATCATCAGGGATGGATTGCAAACGGCCTGTCAAAGCGGCCGCTGTTCTCTTGAAGACTTCTTCAGCAGAGGGGGGCGGAATGCCAACCACGAGGAGGATACCGCCATCAGCTATGCTAAATATTTGTTCTGTATGTATGTGTTTAGGCGGAAGCTGGGGTTACAATTCATGAATAGGAAAGCGAAAGAAAAGGGAGAGGAAAAAAAATATAGAAGGCTTTCTGGAAAGGACAACATAACGCAAAGGAAAGAAATCAGATTATTGTAAGGTGGTGTTTCACTTATACCATCTCCATGTCATAGCTTTTTTTTGTGAATTTCTTCAGGTATATCCCATTCTGGTTCGTAATATATTAGCCATAGCAATGTGGTGCATGTTTAGCTAAGTCTTTGTTTAGCCTACGGAGTATTTTGGAGTGGTTGATGCTAATTCGATCTCACGATAGTCCTCGATAGCACCCTGAGTTTGGTAATTGATCATGGCATCTAGCTACAAATATAGAGCCACTCATTTTGTGTGTACGATATACTTACTGATGGGACATAAGCCGTAATAGAAAAAGACCGAGCCGGAATCATGTACCTGAGAGAAGGGCGACCAATCGGACTCTTCCGCAGAAAGTTTACCGATTCAACCCCGCAGCTGTGTTGATACTGCTCTCTCTGTCCATTTTGAGTATCAGCTGAGCCATATTTGGAGATGGTAAAGAAATACAACAGCTTCAAACTCGGCGCCGATTTTGTCTCCGAACCATAGTATCTGCGGACAACCCTACGGAAGAGCGAGGATTTAAAACTGTTCATTACGAAGAGGGGCAGTAAAACATAAACATGCCCCGCCGAAAAGCACTTATTATCGGGATCAACTATTATGGCTCGGAACACGCATTGAAAGGTTGCATCAATGATGCGTACAATGTGCGCCAGTTTCTGGTCGAAGAGCGCGGGTTTTCACCCGACCAGCGTGACATGGTCATGCTGACAGACGAGCCCAAACATGAAGGAACTCCATTCTATCCCACCGGTCAAAATCTGATTTCTGCTTTCAAATGGCTGGTATCATACAACAACCCAGGAGATTCAGTGTGGTTGTCGTACTCGGGTCACGGTGGTAGGTACGGAGCCGAGGAACAATGCATTACATTGGGATTGACTGTTTGTCGTAAACAGGTCAGGTAGCGGACGAGGATGGTAACAGAGAGTCCGGGTATGAAAACACTTTTCAAGAGTCCAGTGAAATTGAATTCAAGCTTATCTATGAAGATTCAACGATACTATCTGTCCCGTCGACTTTGAGACAAACGGGCAAATCACCAGCAGTACAGTAAGTGACCCCCCAGCCGTGCGTGGCTTGTAGGAATGCAAAGCGACAGGCCGTGACCCTATATATCTACCCTGCTGAAAGTCAGATTATGCTCATCTGGTATACAGCTGCATCAACTCATCATCTCTCCAATGAACCCGTATGCACGACTGACAATTCTTTTTGATTGTTGCCACTCCGGCTCTGCCGTTGAGCTCCCATACACATATCGTCCGGATGCAGATGGTAACATCAATATGGTCAACAATCTCAAAGAGGGCGTAAATCTTGCTATGCAGGCGTCCAGTCTACTTCAAGGCGGCTTTAGCATGGACAGACTTGACGATGCGCGTTCCTTTGTAGCGGAAGCCGCGACATTCTTCCACAGTTTGCATCATCAGCCACAGGCAGATGAGCAGGGTCTTGTTGATGAAGGTTTTCATGAAGGTTGGCGCAATGAGGCTAAGGATGCTTGGATGTTCAGCGGTTGCGCGGACGATCAGACTTCTGCAGATACAAGTATCCGAGGACGTGCAACTGGCGCCATGTCTTGGGCTTTCATCAATGTGATGAGAGAAAATCCGCAACGATCCTATGTCGATGTAAGTCAACAACTTCGAATTAAAGCTAGCAGTCTCAGTAGAATAAACTCATATGTCTCAACTACTGTTGATCGTGATGCTTTTAATCACTTACTATTTTCAACAGGTTCTAGCAAACACGAGATATCTCATTCAACAACACTATTCTCAAATCCCGCAACTATCGGTTGGTGGCGAATACGACTTGAATCAGCCGGTTTCGGTGAGTGTAGATCTCAAAACCATAGTGGTCCAATAATAACTGACAGTTCTTAGTTTTGAGATCCTGGTCTTACGCTGCAGCGGCCACACAACAGATGACAAGACATCCATGGCCTTTTCCATTCATTTCATGCATGAATGTGGCCTAGAGGCTGGAGGCTTTTCTCGAGTATCCAACTATCTTGGAAGTACCCTCTAGCCATGCGTCAGCAAGGCGACGAGATACAGCTAATGGATACGCAGAATGTATTTAGTAGCTGCCTTAGGAGCGTAGCACGGTTCAGTTACTTTTTGCCAGCTTTTAAATGCCACACATACACCTGATTCAAATGGGAGATACACTAGTACGTCAGTAAATCTTATGCAATGAGGTTTATCATTTGAAAGCCAAGGAGACAAACATCCAGATAACTCACTAGGACACGTTACGACTAGCGATGAGCCGGATCGAAAATTAAGCCGGACTCCTTACTTCATATTAAATGCCAGCCTTGTGATATCTGATATTGATTTCCTACTGCAAGGAATCTAGCCATGCATTTTGAGGCTTTTCGGGCAACAGTTGACCGTCTGATTAAAAGATCTAATCAGCCATCCATATCGTCTTATCATTTTGATCGTAAATTGCGACACGCCCGCTGCATGATTCAGAGGTAGTTCTAACATGTAGCAACGCACACTTTAGAATGCGTAGTATGTAACATCGCGAACCTGTCAAGATTAATTCCGTGCCACAAACGAGTCAGTCAAGTCCGAAGAGTTAGGATTTTCCTACCCACGTGTATACAGGCGGGCCGAAAACGGAAGGGATGGACTTGGAAGATAGACACCTGTGTCAGTACAGGGTCAATAATTAATTAATTACTATTCAAATTAGTAAATAGATACATTCGCCTCCCTGACCCCTTTTAGTGACGTATAAGCAAATTCGAATGGGAAAGAACCCGAAGGATCGCTGACTTCTATTTCTATAACTTATCTTTTGACTCTAACTTAATTCGTAGCTTCCAAGCCCTATCCAGGGAAACCGGTTGCAAGATAGATACGGTAGGCCGATAAGGGGGTATCATCTTCACTACTCCTGGCTCGCCCAGACTTTCCGTGTGAATAATTTCAAATACTAGCTAGTTAAGGTACGAGAAGTCTCTAAGCTTTGACTGTACCCGGAGGATAGGATTAGCGGCCCCTTTTTGGCCCCTTTTGCTTTCGCAACTCTCCATTTGTTTCCTATCTAACGCTTGATACAAATAGAAATTAGACATCAAATAGTACGCGACTTTCGTACCTGAGAAGACTGAAAGTATGTATGTCGTTAAGAGCTGCTAGCTCATAACGGTTCGTATACTTTAACCACGTGGACAAATTTGACAGGCATCTGGAAAGCCACCAAATCTGACGAGATCACTTCAGCCACATTCTCCACCCCTATCTCCCTGTATAGGACGCGGGCTACCAGCTTGACCAGCTTTTAATGATTGGCTGCTTTATGACTCGAAAATATAAGTTTCGTTACGAAGTGGATGGTAAGTAAAATGTGCCTGATACCACGACCGCATACACGCAGTCCACACATGCAATGTACACGTCGTAAGTCCACTTGGCCGTGATGGTTGATTGTATCCTGTCATTGCTCCGCATTTTGTAGACTGATCATCTGCCAGGATCATCAAGCTAGATTACAAACTCAACTTTGCCCGCTTATTGTTTGGAGCAACCTGTGTTTAGATTGTAAGATCCCAATATTGGCTATCTCATTGGGGGGGGGGGGGGGGCGGCGATCATGTCCTATACTTCTCAACCTCCAAGAATAATACTGAGAGCACCAGGGCTCTTTGCATCATCGTATCTGCACCCAAAAGCACAAGCAAATACGTTTCATCTAGCCTCCAACGAACTTGCTTTTTCCACTTGCATTTCCTTAACTTACTCTACCGCTTACCGCTTAGATGGCATTTGGCTTTTTTTCCCGTTTCATATCCCTGCCACTTCACTTCACCTTCAGACTCTAGTGCATTGGCCTGCTACTAAACTAGGCAATATATGGTTAGTTCTTCTCTTAGGCGGAAAAATCCGCACCACTAATATCCACTAAACCTGCGCTATTGTTAGTATGTGCATAGATCTTCTCATGCCATTCTAGAAGACAGATCCAGCCCACATTGACAGATTCCCTTCTCTCTTAGTGCGACTAAAAGGGTTAATGGCGGCCTCTCTTGAGGTCTCAACGAAGGACGGAGTCAGTACGTCAAAGCTAGTTTCTGCACTAGGGGCCAATGAAGGAGTTAATATGACAGCCTCTCATACTGGATTGACTCAATCACGAAGTGTATCGACATTCGATTTGGGTTTTTGTCTTCTATTTTGCAAATGCCTATCGTGAATTTCCATGCTTGTTGAGAGAAAGGGGGAATAAAGAGATGATGTACCTCTCATTACCAGCCATCATCATGACTCTGGGTCTTTCGGGCTGCAATTTGGAGGCGTCTCATTCGAACATGGTCCCGCTTCCCCGTAGCAACAACGGAGTAGTGTGAAATGGTCCGTAGAGTTTAGAGCTAGATTAGCGAAAACCGGGTCTAAAAAAGTTTCTATTACCATCTAGAACTACCTCTGCGAGGCACAGGGCCATTCTTAGACTCTGTCCGTAACAGAAAATTGACACCAAAAAAGGTTATTTGTTAGAGATCAGCTTTCCTGGGGGACGTCACTGGCACTACTATTACTTGAATGTACAGCTTTGATCTGCTGTCATCGGAACAGGTTTCTGTTATCAGCGATAATATTCCCTCAAAGTGATAGATTGAAGACAAGACCGGAGATATCATGTCGACAGAAGCCCCTGTTGTACGGAGAGCCTGCGATCGCTGCCACAAGCGCAAGCAGCGTTGTTTGCGATCTTCAACAAGAAACGAAGAAGACTCATGTCGGAGATGTAAAGAAGCTGGTGAGAAGTGTGTGTTTAGCCCACCTTGCCGCCTTGGAAGGCCTACCAACAAATTGAAGCAACAAAAGCAAGACCAGGGCGACGGTCACTTTGTTCGGAAAACCGAAGTCCCAAGCAGCAGCCATGCTGCACAAGCGTCATCCCAGCTACATCTATTGAGAACCCAATCTCTGGAATACGGCAGCAGAAAAAGTCGCGCCGAATTTTTACACGCGAGATCCCCACGTCATAATAATAATCGACAACCTGAAAGATCTGGACGACCCCGCCGGAGCCAACCTGCACCAGCTACACCTCCGCTAGACTCGCCATTCTCCTCGACCTCTACTCCTAATATCATAGACGAGACTGTTTTATCTACGACTTCAGTCACATCTTCGGCTCCTTCATTGAATTTATTCACAGACTACTTGAGAGATACAACAACATCTCTTCAACAAGCTCAAACTACAACAACTCAGTCCCATTCTCAACAGGCGCATTATACTTATCCGACCAGTGCACTACAGGAATTACATTTTCCAGCTTCTGACCATCATCTCGAATCCGCACAAATGACAAAGTTGAGCTCGATTTACGGGTCGTGGAATGTTCCCCAAGGGATTCCTTATGGAGTATACGATGGGTACCATGTCAGAGACATGCTTCCGCATAACAATGATACTTTACTCCATATGCCAGATGCGCATTCTGGTATATCACCACAAACATGTGAAACTATCAGTTCAAGCCAACCAATTCACATAACCGACCAGGTTACACTTCCAAATAACGACACATCTCGGATCATGTCCGGCTTTCAGCAATTTGGACGAGAAAGCCCACCTCATCCTTTGACACCACCACAGTTCTCTCCGGCAGGTCACGTCGAGTATATCGAGCATCATACAAGCGATTCCATGCATCCTGATTTCATCTATTCTCAAGTCGAACCGTATCATGCAGGATATCCTTGGCTCAACGAAGCCACTGAGCAGTATCATGCTGTCTACGGCAAGCTGACAGAGAATGCATTAATCACACCTGCCACACTGGCACAGAACTACCAGTTACAGCTATAGTTGACATCAATCGGCAGTGTCGATGTCATGCTCCGGCGATTGGCCGAGGACACAAATTTATCATTAGTAATGGATATTATGAATAGGTCTTGTTTTCTAATTTTTCTTGATGCTACGAAAGTAATGATTCTAAGCGGACAGATACAACAACAGTGAAAAGGCTTTCGAGGCGCCTCTGATATGGATTTCTAGGGCAATCGAAAGAGGGGATTATGAGAATATCAGCATAGCTAAATTATAATTCACTTGGATCACTGCAAGTAATACGTTGTCGACATTTCACCAGTGTTTGTAGTTTACGATTTCTGAAACACAGGATGTGTACAGATACGATGTAGGTAATGGAATTTATACACCTCAATGCATCGTATAGAGGTTTGTAGCCTAGTCGCGTGATGCATCTTGGAGATTGCCTAATCCAGATCTGCTTTGGGGCTGACCGATGAAAACCCTGCTGTCAATGCTCATATCTCTGCCGATATATTTTGAAGATCATATAGATGTCTAACATGTATATGAGATTCAGGAGTGGAGCGATATGATGTCTGAACTGGGTCTGTGCAATCACGTTGAGACTAGCAGGGAAAGTCCCATAACATACTACGTGGGTTAGAAATCGATCGATGATCTGATAAAACCCTAGGTGGATTCAGGCGTGGTAACCTGGCTCGAAAGTCCCGCGCCATCATGGTAGCCTGACTACGTAGCATCCATGACCTGCTAGGTATGCACAATGTATGTTCAGCTAGTCTACGATGACGGTGTGGATGATAGGTGATAGGAGGAACCCCTGATTGACACTCGAAACTCCCAAGCCCGACTTTTTACTCCGCAAGATCTTTCTAATATCATTACGTAACTACACATGACTTGTTGCTGCACAGCACGTTCGCCCTTGATAAGGCGAAGGACGACGATCCTTATCACTGTTACCAGTTGCAGCCTACTGCGCCTCATTTGACATGTTCTACAATTGTATCCTTGCAACATTTCAGCTCTGCTCTCAGCATCGTAAAACTGAGTACACGCTTTACGGGTCTTCGTCGCTCCTTCGAATCCTTGAGTGGTACCATGGGCTAGGCAAAGCGCGACAAGCGCTAATTATATTAAGTCAGACAGAAATGCAGGATTTGAAGGTTATGCAGCCGATGTCTGCCTTGTCCAGTCACAAATGAGTATTCCTAGCCCCAAAGCTTGTAAGCTATGTGTCTCGAGGGCTCCGCATGCCCATAATTTTAACTTCAACTTACTAAAAGCAGTAATCTTACCCTAGTGAATCCAACAGAGCCGCTGGTTTTAACTTTCTAGCAAATAGTCAGAGTACCGTTTTGAAAATCCTTCCACTAGAGAGACTCTATGTACGGCAGCTAAGAGTGACACGAACCAATGTTTAATATCAGGAGAAAACCTGATGTGATTGGACTACTGGAATTAGTGAAAGAAATACAGTTAAATGGTTGCCAGACATGTGCTGTAGTCCACAGGTTCAGTGTAACAACTCATACTCTCTTCTGCTTTATCTGAAATACTGCTAAGATGCTCTAGTCGTGAACAAATATTGTAAGATTTATCCGAATCTAGGAATAAAACGGTTATTTCTTGATACAAAATCTTATCTAAGATACATGTAAGATAGAAGATTATAGAATCAACTCCTTCTCTGTACAGATGCCCACATGTGCATAAAGATCGGCTCATGCTAGCAGTAATTCAGCCTTGCGCTCTTGCTTGCCTAGAATTACTATATAACCAATGACAAAGATAGTGTATCAACCAAGCCAGTCGTTATAAATAGGCTTCGTTGTTGTCCAACACTGGAACGGCTTAGTCCACCAGAATTCCCGAATGTCATAGAAAAGTCAGGATATAAATACAGACAGCTAGATGTCCCAGCCACAGAGATCCAAGCAAACCTGCTGCACATTGACAGCGGCATGGTGGCTCTGATGTATGCCCCGTTTTGGGGCACACAACGACTGATCTCTCTCATTGTCACTAATAGGACTGCAGGGATAGTACGTAAGAGACATAGGTAGTTCAATAACATATTCGAATATATTTTCAGATTGGCATTACGTATGTTCCCACCCTCATGCAGTCGCGCATGAAACTCATTGCCAGAACTGCTAGAACTATGATTACTATTTACGTCTTACGGAAAAGATTCAGGATTGCATATTAAACCCAAAAAATACAGAAGGCCTATAATTGGACCCAGTCGACTTTGAAGAGTTAGGTAGGAACCACGTATCATTTCGATATTCAACGATGCCAAGATAATAACAATAAATATCTGAAAGAAATATATCAGGAATGATCTACATAGCAACGAGCAACAACCAGAATATAAGGATCACAAAAATACCGCAATATGCGCAATCAAGGCTAACTGTCAACTCTCTCACACACTATCAATAACGTCCTGAAACCAATCGAGGACAATCTGACTCTGAAAAACACCAGCTCCAGTGCTACAGTGTTCGCCAGCACCTTCTGCATTTGTGAACAGGTGATATGTAGCTAAGTCGCCGAGATGATCCGCAAGTTGCTTGGCCTGACCAGGGAAGAACAAATCATTCTGAGAGTCGCCGACAAAGACAGGCGTAGTGATGTTTTGAGTCAAACCTTCAAGAGTGTACGATTGAATAGCTGTTAGCCATTCGAAGGGAGTCTTGCAATTGAAAGACCAGAGTCCCTGCTGTATGCCCCAGCGAAGATTAGTCTTTGTGCTGGGGTCGTCAAGAACACCGTCAATAATAGAATTGAAAGCAGTCGCGTTTCCCGCATTGAAGAGAGCCTCAAGCTCGGGCCCGAATTGACTAAGAGTAAACGGGCCAAAGTCATAAAGTCCGTCGATGGCCATAGTCGCAGCAATCCTGTGCTCAAATGCTGCTGCACGCGGAGCGAGCCATCCCCCGAATGAGAGTCCCAACGACCCGATGGCAGAAGGGTTGACCTCCGGCCGCGTCAAGGCGTAATCGACGACTGGGGTGAGAATTCGTTCCCATTCAGGAATGAATCCGAGGTCTTGGTCGCGTCTTACAGTTGGCTGGCCAGGGCCCTCGTACGTGAGGACATTCCACCCACGATCGAGGACCGCTTTGCCTATGTAATGATACATCTCTTCTTGTGAACCATCGTAGCCATTGCACATGATGATCGTAGGACGGGGACCTGGTATTCCAGTACCATAGAAAACCGTCGGAATCTCTATCCCGGATTCATTTAAAACAACACGTTGGCCGGGAATAGGAAGGAGAGCAATGGCTGAATTGAAAGCCGCTAGTTGTTGATCCCATAGGGCATTGATGCGCGGGTCGCTCCAGTTTCCATGAAGGTAAAAGTCAGCCCAACGGAAATAGGTGGAGGCACGGAAAAAAGCATTTCTCGCAGATATGGGGTTCTTTGTAACGTCAATTGAGGTTGACTGGTTGTGGACCTGAGTGGCGATGGTGTAGAAAGCGTCGTGAAAGCTTTCAAAGTCCCCATGTTTTATCTTGTTGGCTGCAATAAGAACTTCTCCGATATCCGAACCTTGAAAAGGAGCAAATCCAAGGACCCGAAGAATCTCAAAGTGGAAATCGGGATCTGTACTGAGTTGGTACATGGGATCGGTTGCTGTTCCATTGTTCGGATTGCTAGATAGTCGTCCGGATGCAGAAGATGATGCTGAGCCCTTCAAACAGAATCATAAATGTTAGTAATTTCATATCGATTATCATTACTGCCATTTGATAACTTACCAATGAAGAGCAAACGTGGCCCAAGAGCGATACTAGACAAAGAAAGTGTGCCTTCATGATTTTCTTGACTATGACCTTGAAACTTCTAGACGTGATTCAAATTGAATATTTGTACATTTGAGATAAGCCCGGCCATTCCCAAGGTTATATAGCTGTATACCGGGGATGATTCATGGTGGCCTGACAGAAAGTCATTGTGGTCTAACATACAGTCAACCATTTTTTGGGGTCATTTCCAGTGGCAGGGCACGCCAGCTGAAAACCTGTCCCGTTGTTTGCGACCTCTCTTACGTACGTAGTGATTCTATCTGCTTTCATTGCGCAGCTGAATACTAAATAGAAATAGACTCTCTCAAGGCATTTCATCGAGAACTTCGTGTAATGTACTCAATTGGGACTAGCGGCTAATCTCCACAGGTTCGCGCAATTTTCTGCATTGAGAATAGCGTGGCCCCGTATAAAATGAGGCTGAGAAGCTTCTCCCATTATTCGTACTAAGTGGTAGAGATCGATACCGGTTGCTGGATATCGGAAATGTTACTTTGGAGTCAGCATGACACTTCGTGCAATGTTCTGTATTGAGACTAGCTATGTATACAACCTGGCACTTGGGCACCAGTTGAGTTATGATCGAGGATATAAATGATCATAACCTCCTTCGGAATATTCAGTTCAATAGATCATTTTTCCAAGCGAAGCAGTATCTTTCACAGACAATAGCCCAGTTGAAAAGTGTCCGCCCAACGAAGTATTTTCTTTCGTCCAATGCAAATACACATAACAGGACAATATCCATGACCTTTTCATACCAGAATAACATGTCTTATTATCATCAAGAATCGCAACCACCACCACCATATAGCGACTTGGACGGTGGGAGTCACGCACAACTCCAAGATCAGCATGATGAAAATAGGTTCATTCAACAGAGAACTGAATGGGTCCGCAAAAGTCCTCGCATGCGTACCGTGCCGAGAAGCACAAGACTAGAGGTATGGGCTCTTGGAAATGAAGCTGTGATTATATTTTGTGTCCTCAGATGGTAATGATATGATCGGTGCAATAGAAGCCAGTCGTCATCCCGAGACTTGCAGTGCACGGCATGATGTCGTCTCCCTTACCGTTCCTTAGAGCATACAGTCCGGCGTTGGCGCAGTTCAATGTGAACATTGAAGAGTTCATGGCGTTCATCGATCATCTCAATGTCGTACAGACTGAACCTGTACCGCTGAAAGCACTGAATTTAGTTGGAACAGGGATCGGATTCGTGTAAGTATGCTACAATGTTTTCCACCGGTTTGCAATGCTAACCCTATACCCCTACACTAGACCGTGGCATTGGGCATTGGCGGCTGGACTATCGATGAATGCGGCTGCTATTGCTGGTTCCAAGTTGACCATTAGGACTCGCACAAAGCGATACTTGGAGGCCGTTAATCGCGAGTATTTCGAACCAAGAGGACTGAAAGTGTCTTTGTATAAAAATGATGATGTATCAGTCCTCGTTGGATATCCTCTCGGTTGGCCTGAGCTTGCGTAAGTATTAACTTTGATTATTTCCACTGGATATGAGGGAGCTAACAACTTTCTAAACCAGTTTTGTGGACACACAAACGAATTTGGTTTCTATGCGGGATCGTCGTATGCAGACCTTGGCTCCGTACATCGCTCCCCTCACCCTCGATGTACCCCCTCCAGCGCCGCAAGAGAAAATGCTTGATAAACTGGGTGCAAAAGTTGTAGCACACACGATAGCAAGGGAGAAGAAAGACGCGTTGAAGCGGCAGAGAAGGTCTGCTCAGGGTGAAACGACTGGTGAAGAATTGAGAGAGGAGGAGCGAAAGGACGTCAAGAAAGTGAACAAAATGGATTATATTGTCATCGAAAGTCTGAGGTAATACGGGGTATAAAGATAGTCTCTCGGGTTTCATACAAACGTGAGCAAAATTTTTTGTGTCGTTTAGTATCAACCTCCGTATCGCTGATATTGCTGTGGAGCATGGTGTTTAGCTTCTTCCCATTCGCCAGTAGCCATAAAAATGACCATGAAAGATTTCTGAGGTCTATCTGGAGCACCTACAGAAGATCAATGGCACCAAGGGATCTATAAATGGCAAATTATATCCAATAGCATGATCTGAAAGGCCTTAATCAACGGATATTTTGGGTTGCCAAAGTCCACTTTGCTGCAAATCCATCTGAGAGGCGATCCAAAATGGTCTTCAACCAGTTCCCAATCATTGGGTAATGATACATAGAGGCCTTATAAGCCACTTTAATCGGATAAAACATGGCGTGGCTACTCGCTCCTTTGTTTGTTTCCTGAAACTGATAATCCAAGCTTCGGCATATAGTGATAATAGCATTGAATACTTGATTTGAATATTGTTGTGCCGATATGCTTGTGATATCTTCAGGTAGATCCCGGTAGATAAGTAGCGCCAATATGCGTACTGCACTGACCATCGTGGCTAGATCAGCGTGTCCTAGAGACTGATATCGCAAGAATGTCGTCCACATGGGGGCTTGATCTGTTTCTGAATAAGGTATTGGAGGAGTCAGGCCCGAAGCTTCTCCTACCCACACACAATCTGAATTAGCAGAAATCCAAGCCGCTTCTATTCTGTCTAGCCTGCTCAATACTGCCTCAGTCAGAATGGTTATTTCCTGACGCTTCTCGATATTCAAGTTTTCGAATGTATCTGATTCAAGGTCGGTTTTGGCAGCAAAAAGCTCGGCGCAATCAGCAAGGATATCCAGCAACATTTGCATATATTCTTTTCTCTCTGGGGAAAACGACCAAGGAACAGTTTTCCACATTGAGCTTGAAAGAATGCTCGGCTTGCGAAAGGTCAGTGCAGCAAAAAGTACAATCGGACGAGCTTGTTCCAGGAGGACCAAGTCTGAAGGTGACGTGAAGCTGTGAGGTCCTCGAAGTTCCATAAGACGCTCTAGTCCACTTGCATGATTGAGCCACCCACGGTCTCGTTCTGAAATATGGAACTGTTTCAATGTCAACTAGGGCCATTTCCAGGTAGATTTAGGATGCGCATATTTACTTCTAGTAGACACATTGTTAATATGGCGTTAAATAAGTCCGGCGAATGGAGATAAGTCGAGTCGCCAAGAGCTGTATTTATTTCTTCTATGGTCGAGTTGTACCGTTGCAGACCATTTTGGATCACCGCGCTATCGCTGTGCTCTGTGCCAAAAAATATCGTAGCGAGTGCCAAAAGGGACGCGTCACTGAGTTTGCAGCCGGTCTGCAAAGGCCCTAGGGTATCCGACTCAATGTTATGCAGTAAATTGGCGCGCGTGTAATTCACAAAGAGATCGTCGTGCGATATGCATACTGTGGCGCCTAAAAGTGACTGGGGGAGATATGCCAGTGTTCCAGAGATCGCCTCAGGGAGTTTCTGCAACGACGAGCTTGATTTCTGAGAAATGACATCTGTTGTGGATCGCTGAGCTCCATAGTGTACGAATGTAATATCACGGCTGCCGCCACACTTGATACCAGCCTTGCTACATCGGCGGCAGGCTGGTTGAGTGAGATCTACATGATTCGGGTTATTTCTCGGGGCTTGTCGGAAGTGAAAGATGCAGTCAATTCTTACCACATTTTATACGGCGTCGCCGACAGTTGTCGCAGCCCTTGGAACGACCTGCTATGTTGCCCATTGTAGGTTGGCGCGTATGTGCATGTAGAGTGAGGTTGGAGTTGCCTCAGCTGAATCCCTTTCGGAACGAATCCTTGGCAACTCCTAATGTGGTCCGGACCAGTTCCGAGCAATTTCCGGAGTGAATGATTTACACTTAGATCTATGATCTCTAGAAGAAATTCTTATTCCCAGCCATCATATCAGCTCTTATCCTTGTTCAGTAAGAGCTCAGTCAAAAAAGCAGTCGATCAGAAGTCCTTATCTAAATCATCAAACTTGATGCTATTTACTCGACCCTCAGCTCTGGTAGGCTACCAATGGAAATTCCTCTTTGAAGCTCTTTTACCACCAAAGTAATTTTCGATGCATCTATGGATAATGTAGTGCTCACTTCCTTCGATACGAACTTGAATTTGTCTAATCTTATGATACGTCTATAATAGGCACATATAATTACAAGTCGGCGCAGTGTACTCTGACACATTTTTAGTTGGCTTCAGGTGTTCGCTCTTAAGTCCTCATGTGCTTGGGACCTGTTTGAAAAATCAATATGTAGATATTCTCATAGCAATTTGTACATTTCTAGGTAATAGAAACTAAGACTCTATATATATCCTATGTAGAGATACAACCTCCACAACATAGAGTTTGACCGCCTGATATGCCGCTCAAGGCAGGACTTTTTAATTACAGGTGGTAAAGTCAACGAGTCCGGTATCAGGCACGGTCTCCTGAGGTAGGCAGAATGGAATGTTTTCTCCATGCAAATGCTTGAAGACACGCGAGTACTCAGCCTATTAAGACAGTTGTCAGTTTGTTGTCGCTGAGCAGCTAGTATCAAAATTCGGTTAATATCATACCGTGATTCTCTCAACAAATTCGTTGTAGATATTTTCAGCCTTCATTTTCTGACCGACCAGGTCGGAAACACCACCGAGGATAGCATTAACCGTGCTAATCTTGCTGTCCCAGGTAAGGAGAGCCGAAACTCCGGTTCCATCACGACGGGTAGATTCGGTGCTTCCGTAAATGTCTATTTAGTAGGATCAGCAAAGGCATGATTGAAATGAGATTTGTAGACCGATAATCAAGGCAACACTGACTTTGCATCTTCTTAGCAATGGCCATGTTTCTCCACCAAGCCATTCCGACACCCTTATCAAACAATACTGTGGGGAAGACGCTGTAAGGAGTAATCACGTCGAGTTCCTGAACCGTCTGATTTGCAATGGAAGGAATGCCGGCATTGGAAATGTATCCAACCACGTCGCCAGTTGCTGGATCAGTGACGTTGTTGATGGAAGCAAACATGCCTGGGACTTTAGTGACAACCGAGTTGCAAGTGCGAACACGCTCAGCGTTTTGGTAGACACGGCTTTGAATTTTCCTGTCAGTGCTTACTATGACTAAACCAGGGTAGTAGTGTAATCCTAACTCACCGAATGATGTCGATATCGTAATAGGGCATCTCCAACACTTTCCAGGTCTCATGACTGGAGAACCAATAGCCTGCATTGCACAGAGTCAAACTCAGTCCTGTAAATTTTTCAATAGGGGGAACAATAATTATTACCTTTCTGGACGGTGATCGGTCCAACATTGCCAATGTGATAGTCCACGCTCACCAACTGGGGTCTCTTAAATTCCCAAAGGGCTTCAACGTCGGCATCAGAAAGGCCGCCAAAAAATTGGAGCCACCAGGTAAAGAGCTCTCCCTCATAAGGATCATTAAGATAGCCGGTACCTTCGCAGACATAAGTCTGCTCAGGGTGGTAGACAGGAAGTGACTGATTCTTGATGTCCGTGACGGCGCAAACTTTACCATCCCCTCGGTAGAAAATCTATCAGTAACAGTCACTGGAATTAGCAAGGATACAAAGTTGAATGGATCTTTCAGAGAATTACACACGTGAGCCGCGGTGGTCTTGGTATAGTCCATCCAAGTCTGCCACTTCTTGGCAAGATCAATGTAGGACTTATTCGATGTGTTCTCGGCAGCTTGAATGAAAGCGTAGACAGCCCACAAAAGCTCACTGTGAAGTTTTATTTGCATCAGATGTGATTAATTGCGGGAAACAGGAGTATTCATGTATGACTTACCCGTTGTCAAGACCTGGTACACGGTTGTTCCAATCCCAGGTAGGAGTCAGATCCTGAGAGCTGGAGGTAAACCAAGGCAAAAATCCTCCGAAACCTGGATATGTTTCGTTGAATCTCAAGTAGGTCTGCAATTTAGTATCCATAATAGATGCTGCAATACTGGGAGCTGCAGACGGATTGTTTGGAGAGAGGAAACGAGCAGCATCTGCAGAGCCCGCTATAGCATGAGCATAAAGCATCACCTGAAGTGACTATTATGAAGAACCAGAATAAGCAAGCCGTTTGTAGCGCTTGAGGAGGACAAAAAAAAACCTTACTTCTTTGCTCGCAGCGCTGAATGGATGCTTGACGGTTCTCTCGCCAGTGACCCAGTCAATATTGGTACCGTCATAAGACATACCGTTGCCGGAGTTATAAGAGACGTTGTTTTGATGGAATTTACCCTCCCAAAATAACATGTTATTGATGAAGTTGGCAGGGTTTTCCAGAACCTCCTTCTGGGTATATTGCTGTGCAAATCGACAGGAGGGCTCTGAAGCCGCGGGCAAGGCCGTAGCTACAGTGACACAAGCCAGGCCCAATGATGCCTGAGCTAAACGCATGACTGGAAAAGATCGAGGATTCAAAAGAATGTATCGCGCAGATTCGGTTGACGTGTCCGGTATGGACTCAATGACTTTGAAATAGCCAGGGAAGCAGTCCAGATTTATACTCTAGCTGGTTATATAGCCGAATTCAATGATATTCATTTTGGGTAACCGCGTGGAATCAAAAACTCCATAAGGAATCATAAAAAGGAAAAAATGATATGGGGAGGTTGTCTTTTCCCCGCATGATCTTCATAATCCATGTAAGGAAAATCTCCGCTAGTTCTCATTTCTCGGGGTAATTGAGGGACAGCTTGAAATTTCGCCGCGCGGCAAATAAGGGCACAGACAAGCCCGTGCCCAAAATCGACGACAAGCGAACGGTGAAATAGCGAAATGCTACCATTGTGTGCTTCCGATCTTACTCCAAATACTCTAACTTTCCGAGGATGTAAAAGTTCCTTGTTTGAATAGAGATCATGTACGCTTAATCGCGGTGATGCACGGTTTTATCCACGGCGATTTATCGATATCATGTTACTATATTCATTTGATCTAAGATTATAGAGACCCGCGCAAGGTATCTGAAGCCTTTGAGTCTAGCCGTGTCAAGATATCAAGAAGCACCGACAGGTCAGATCGCGCACGTGCTGACAGAGGTGATATTTCATGTTGGTCGATAATCTCCAAAAGTCTGGCACCTATGAGACGGATTTTCTCAACCTGTTGCACGAAAAATTAGCAACAGCAGCCATAATTTAGGAAAACGCGTTCATGATTACCACTTACACAAGGCTCTCCATTGACCTGTAATGCCCAGAAAGGGGCTTCACGCACAATTCTCAGCATATTCCGAGCAATCTCTGTCTTCCTCAAAAGCAGCATTTCATTATCTCCCATAGGAAAATAGTTAATTTCCTCGAATTTTTGTGTTATGACCATTTTCAAACATTGCAATGATATATGGAGGTTGGCTGCTTGTATGATATACGTCCTCGATAGACTACTCATTTCATCCCTGTTAGCTTCTGTCTGGTTTCTCAGTTGATCGTCGTGAAGAAAAGGTGGAAGATCATCTAGCGAAGTCACGAAAAGAACGTAAAGATGATCCAACCGCAGTCTTTCCTCTGTTGTCAAGGAAGGGTTAGTACCCATTGGAGATATCGTACTCTTTCGACTGTTGATGAGACGCGTTTCTAATAGCAACTCTGACGCAGTCTGCCAGAGACGCAAATTTGCATTGAACCCCGTCAGAAAGCTATTGTGGGTGCGCATTTCATTTGCAGTCGTGTTTCCCGACGACGCAAGATGGTTCTCATCACTCTCAACTCCGGTAGGGTACCCTATGGTAATCCCAGCCTCGAAAGAGAATTTATGAATCGTAATTGGTCGGCTGTTCAATATGGCCGCAGACTTATCTCCGACATAGATAATCCAGAACACCCGCCTGCGGAATTCAGCTTCCAGGGGATCGAGTCTTTGAATGGAGTCTTCATCATGCATCTGCAGCGCCTGGGCCAGCCGAGTCGCTTCGCCGAATATATGCCACGAGAATCTCGGCTTCCCAGCCGCATGCATACAATTCGAGTGAAAGTAGCGAATAGCAACGGAATTTGCATTCGGATGCTCGAGATCGGCCTCTAGATAAGTAAAAAGACAGTTTCGTGAGGCCTCAAGAAAAAGTTCCGCGATCATCTCTCCTTCTGGGAAAATTTCTTTTGGAAGAAGGAATGCGGTCTCTGCGCACACGGCAGTAATGAGCGTAAAAGTGGCATCTGGCCATATTCCAGGATGACTTAATAGTTCATCATATCTGCTGTCTCGGCGCGCTTCTCTGACGTTCCTTGAATCGTCTCGAGTGACGAAAAACTCCAAGCCGTTTCGTAGACTCGGTTCATGGACAAGCGGGATAAGAGGGAAAAGATAATCAAAAAACAGTTTGAAACAATGGTTGATCAGATCCTCCAGAACCACTGTCGGTTGACGTACGTGCAGTTCTCGGGCAAAGGCCCCCCATCGCTGCAAGCTAGATATAGTACTTCCAGTCGATGCTGCATGGGAGAGCGGCGTTGCAATGGTTTGAACTGTCACTGGTGAGAGCGCGGAAGTCACAACTTCAGATGCCCATAAACCTAGGTTCTCTGATCTCGCATCATCTTGATACAATCCCGGCAATGACGGGCGGTTTCTCAAAGTTTCCTGCAGAGACGGTGTGCTGGGAACCAGACTTTGGGAATAGTCGCTTTGAATTTCTGAAGCCAACTGGCGTCGTTTTGTCTTTGGGCCGCGCCTGGAAACAGGCAGCTTGAAAGTGCATTGCTCACCAACTGAGCGGCAGTTGATACAAAATGGGGATAGATCTGAGCTATCACACTAGAGAAGCAAAAATGGGTTAGCACGTTGCGTCAGATCGCATTTCTGTCCGGTAGAACGGGATCGTGTACCTTTATTTTTCGCCGCCGGCATCGATCGCATGCCCGACTAGATGGACGTGGACTATTGTCATGCATAGCAGCCGCCATAGCTCATCATCACATTTTCGGCGTTTTGAGTCAGGGGAAAGCGGAGAATTTGTGTGGTTTGGGGAATCGTTGAATAAAAAGGCCTGGGGATTACGCGGGGTAAGTTTCCCCGACGGCGAAAAACTTCCAAGCTCCACCTTACTAGCAAGAATTGAAAAAATTGGGTAATCGAATCAATTGACCGACTGAAACAAAACTTGGAAAGCGGATCTTTAAAGTTAAATATAGTGCTATCTGCTCATCCAAGCTCCCCGCCTTTATGGAGTAGCTGGTGACATTTTGACACTTATCGCGCGTTTCAAAGATCTGGAAGGCTGGAGCTAGGTCCCGGTATACAGTATGCACTGGGTGTACTAAGTAGAGAAGCAGTGCTGGGGCGCCTCGTGGCATTTGGCTCTATAATATGGTTCCTAGGTACACGGACCCCTGTCTTTCTAGTTACAAGTCCTCCTCGGCTCCGTGTATTTCTCGAACATCCCTTTCAGTAACAATGCAGACTGTTTCGGGGTTCTTTGAAGGGTATCATAGTCAGTGAAAGTGGCACCAAACCGAACTCCGTACCCATCAGACCATTCTAAAAAGATGTCAGTCGTTGCTTAAGTTAGAACAGAGAGTCCTGGAAACATACCCAGATTGTCCATCAATGACCAGGCAAAGTAACCCTTGATGTCAGAGCCATCTTCGCTGCGCGCCAGCGCCACAGCCTCTATGTGGTCTTCAAAATACCGAACCCGATATGTATCGTTCACTGCCTCAGTTACAGTCATATTCTCTTCTCCTGGACAAGGACAACCATTTTCAGTGACGTAGATAGGTTTCCCATATTTGCGGTAAACTCGAGTCAAGTGCTTTCTAAACAGCTTTGGGGTCGATCGAAGCCAATAGACACCAGATGGTTCACCGACTGACACGCCCTCCTTGTTCTCTTGGAGTTCTTCTAAATTTCCCAAGTAGTCATTCTTAGAGGGTACATCGTCGCGATGGCGTGCGAACTGAGATGTATAATAATTCATTCCGTAGAAGTCCATATCGGCTTCGCGAAGCAGCGCAAACTCGGAGTCTGTGAACCTGGGTAGACGGTCACCCAACTGCTCTCTCATACACTTGGGGTAGTCCTGTGCGAGGCTTTGCTCGTGGACGCAATAATGATTAGCTTTTGAGGTCTTTATCAGATAGCTGAAAATAATACTCACCACACTGGATTGGCAAACCATCCAATATGAAACTCCATTCGTCTCTCAGCAGCTTCGCGATCACGCTCGTCTTGGGCATCCCAAGGCTCAAAAAAGTCGCCATTCAAAGATATCCCAATTCTCCCATTCTGTGTTGACCGGAATTCTTTGTTGTAAAGGGCGACTGCACGGGCATGGCTGAGGATGAGAGCCTTTCCGACGATCCAGGGCTCTGTTGCAGAATTGCCCTCAGAAGATTGAGGATTGACGCTGCTTCTTCCTGGGGCGTTTCCACCTGTTGAATATCCCTACAGAATGTCAGCCCCGACTTCTACTTCAATACGACAAAAAAGCAATTCTTACAAATATTGAAACGATCCAAGGCTCATTCAATGTAATCCAGTTCTTCACTCGATCTCCGAAGCGCTGATAGCAGATCCGGGCATATCGCTCAAAATCTAATTGTGACTCTTCCACGTCCAGCCAGCCGCCATATCTATCGTGAAGAGTTTGAGGCAGATCCCAGTGGTACAAAGTCACCCAAGGTACGATACCTCTGGAAAGTAGAGAGTCAATAAGCCGGTTATAGAACGCAATTCCCTGTTCATTCACAGCATCTCCTCTTCCACCGTCAGGGATAATCCGCGACCAAGAGATTGAGAAACGATATGCTTTGGCGCCGTATTTGGACAAAAGATCAAAATCTTCCTCGTAGCGATGATAATGGTCGCATGCAACATCACCGTTTGCGCCCTTTGTTCTTGTTGGCTTCAAGTGGCAGAACGTATCCCAGATTGACTTTCCGCGACCATCTTTATTGACAGCTCCTTCAATCTGGTAGGATGCTGTCGCAAATCCCCATTCGAAGTCGGGAGGTAATGAAGCTGGGGCAGGTGATATAGAGCCCATTCTTGCTGAAACTGATACTTTTTTTCACAGCAAGATTTTTTTGGGAAAAAAAAAAAAAACTCTTGTACCACATGCAACGAAGGCAGAAGCCCGAGCTCCCTTATAACGGTTGGATCTCTAGTGGCTTCGTGGCGTTGTATAAAAGTGGATAGTGAGAGGAACTTAAAAACTTACTTTCTATTCTGTACTTGACGGAGATTTATTCAACGTGTACCTATTTTACCGAAAATGTGTTTCGCCGTTTGAATTTCGCCGTCCCAATTTCCCCGTCCCCGCAAAATGTTTAAATTTTATTATTTCTGGAGAAATTCAATGAACTCTCTACCTTGACTGGTTTACTGGAAGGATCTCCCCACCCATCCAAGTCATGAAATTTCTCTCCGGTGTTTTACTCCACGCACTGCTAGTTCTAAGTCTTGACAACTTGATAGAGAACTTTTCTATATAAGGATCTAGATTACCCATGTTGGAGATGCCTCATGCAGTGAATTAACCCAGCTGCAGATCCTTTCAAGGTTTCATCTGTCAATCTCTCCTCAATAAAGACCTATTTGTCGAGACCACGCCGCAAGCATGGCTCCTGCTGCTGCTCATGCAGTCGAGGGTATCATATCACCCATCGATGTGGACTCTATTCCGCCCTTTTGGCGACGCAAGAATGGCATCTTGCTCTACTTCCTTCTCACTTCCTCTTTACTTGCTAGTGCTGCGCTCGGCATTGACGGAGTAAGTCAAATTCCTCACGCTTTGCTCCTCCCAATCAGCATGCATTTCATCTAACAACGATTTTTCCGACTAGTCTATGACGAATGGAATGCAGGTCTTGAACTCATGGCAAGATCGATTCGGGCACCCCGAAGGTAGCACGCTTGGATTCTTTGGAGCCTCCAACGCCATTGGAGGTGTAATTCCATTCATCTTCTTTAGCTGGATTGCCGATAAATGGGGTCGGCGTCTTCCGACTGCTCTGGGCTCAGTTGTTATCATTGCTGGAGTTCTAGTCGAATTCTTTGCTACTTCGTTGAACATGTACATTGGCGGCAAGATTGTGCTGGGCATTGGCTCATCTCTGATTCAGATGGGTGCCCCGGTCCTTGTCACTGAGCTGTCTCATCCAAAGGAGCGTGTGCAAGTCACGACCTTCTATAATACGTCTATCGTCTTGGGCTATGGCATCGGTGCCTGGGCAACCTTTGGCTGTTATCGTATCGACAGCCAGTGGTCCTGGAGACTTCCCACCCTCATTCAAATAGTTCCCTCGGCTTACCAGTTCTCTCTCATCTGGTTCTGTCCTGAATCACCACGTTGGTTGGTGTCCCAGGGCCGTGTTCAAGAAGCTCGAGACATCCTGGTCAAATATCACGGTGAATGCAATACCAACTCTGAGCTGGTAGAGGTCGAGTGCGCCGAGATTCAGCAGGCAATCAGCAAGGAAGCCGAGAACAACATGACATGGAAGGACTTTTTCTCGTCACGGACGAACTTGAAACGTATCTTCCTTTGCTTTGCCACTGCAGTCTTCAGTCAGAGTTCTGGTAACTTGCTAGTATCCAACTACCTGACACAAATTCTGAAAGACACTGGACTCAAGACCGAGTACGAAATCACACTCGTCAACGGCATGGTCACGCTTTGGCAGTACATTGTGGCAATCTTCGTCACACTCATCATCGATCGCTTCCGTCGTCGTTTCTTCTTCCTCACCGGATCTGGCGGCGTTCTAGTCACCTTCATCGTCTGGACGATCGCCGCTCAGCAGTACCTCGAGCACAATTCTCTCGCCGCAGGTAGATTAGTCATTGCATGCATCTTCATCTTCCAAGCGTTCTACACTTTTGCCTGGACAAACTTGATCGTTACCTACCCGCTCGAAGTCGTAACTCTACAGATGCGAGCCAAAACATGGGCTTTTGTCCTGCTCACGATCCAGGTCTCCTCCATCTTTGGCAGTTACGTTAACCCCATTGGATTGAAAAATATCGGATGGAAATTCTACATCTACTATGATATCTGGGTGTTGATTATCTTCCTCGTGGTGTACTTTTTCTACGTTGAGACGGCTGGTCCTACTTTGGAAGAGTTGACCTATCTCTTTGAAGGCGAGGATAGTAAGCTGCAGATGGTGCAAAAGATCCAAGAAAAAAAGGAACAGATTACGTATGATGAGCAGGTGGAATTGAAGACTGCATAAATCAATCAGAGATGGGTATATACATATCTACAAAGTTTTTAGGTAGTGATAGAAAGCTATCTCCGCTTCGCTTGACCAAAGGTGCAGGTATTACATTATAGCGAGTTGACCGAATGTCTCAACCGCCAGATTTCCGCTAGCCCTCGGAATAGCCTTCTGACAAACATTCCCTTTTTTCTGGTTCGGCCAATGCATTGCCGGTGACTTCGAGGTATCGCACGCTAATCTCCCACTGAGATCAGAAGCTGGAATTGTTTACATATTAAGCAGCAGCGGCTTTGGGATATAATCGCATACCAGTTTGAATGAAAAGATAAAAAACAGGGGAAAGAGCAATAATACTTTATTTTTATATTCAGTCTACCTGATGGTCGTGAGAAATACGAAAAGCTTTCTGTAAAAGTTCCACTCGACTGCCCGCCTTTTTCTTACGATGGACTTGTATAGGGACTTGTAGAGCACGCTGTGCGTAGAGTAGATTCTGGGGTGGTTGACTTGAGCCCTGGTGATTGCTGTTGCTTCCGTGACTGCAATACTGCTCCCCCTCATGTAATTACCGTTCCGTACCACGAAAAAGCCCATCGTCGTTGCAATCTGGACAGTGCTCAACTACCAAGTGCACGCTACCTGCTCGACCGGGTGGCTGATATAGGTGGATACGAGGGGGGGACAGTATGGGATGAGATAGTCCCGCTGGATCCTGTAGCATGACTTGTCACCATTGTCCTTCCAGATGCGGTGGGCTCGAAAATTGGTGTTGTCGACACAAATACTCTGCGGGCGGCCGCAGGAAGTGAAGTCGAAGCATCCATCGGCGTTGGTCGGGATATCTCCGCACTCGTTACAGTCATTCCAGCGGCCCCAATAAGTCCACCAGATAATAGACGAGCCATTAACGCCTTGCGCATATTGCCTCGCGAAAAAGTCGAATGCAGCATTAAAATCGGGGCAAGTGCCCTGGTTGCAGGGGCCGCTCCTCTTGGTCAAGGCGGTGCTATTTTGGAAAGCCTCAGTCAACTCGGTGGCCAATGTTGTGTTGGTGATGTCAACAGCGCCCTCGGGGATGTATGGCCAACCGGCCAAATAGTCCTCGAGCTCCTTTCCTCGAAGGGGCTTTGAAATCTCGGTCACAGCAGGCTTCGGAGCACCGATGAAAGTCGTCGCGGTGGCATCGGCGGACAGTGGACTAGCAAGGACACTGACCGCCGCAGCGACTGAGACGATAAGTACTTGCTTAAAGGTAGCCATAGTGAAGAGGAGGTTTGACTGATAAGTCAGAGGGTAATTGACAAGGTAGATAGCTAGCGAGGGAAAGACTTGGGCCGATGGAAGCGATGCTGAACCTCACACCAGAAAGGGTGACAGATGCTCTGGACTTTATACTTGAAGCGCTCATTTTCGCGTCTGGTCATCAGCCAAAAAAAAAAACAGTGGTAAGGAGTATTGGAAATGACCTAGCGCTGTTCCAGCGTGCCCTTCGAGGATATGAGGCTCGGGCTATCTGGACAAGACTAGCGGTAGCACCATTGCAAGTGTAGGTAAAGGCCCACGAGGCGCCTCAAGCTGACGCTTGGCGCGTCAAATAAGCGCACCGAGCCGTTATGCAAAGCTCATCACACCAACCGGGTCGCGCGCACCGCTTCCTTAATTTTGGGTTCGCAAGCCGACTATTGTTTACTCTACCTCCTTTGAGGCCCCTCAAGGGTTAAGGAAATAACACGGACCCACCCCTGGACTATATACTCCGTAGTTAAAGCCCAATCCAATCCCTGCAACTACCCCATAATAGATTGTAGGAGGGGTTTTACGAGAGCAGATGTCACTGACTTGCAGCAGGCGTGTTAGTCGCATGGACTTAGCCTAGAGTAAAAGGCATCAAATCGGACGCCCCTCGTAACCAACCCATATCGATAAGTAGGCCAGGGTTGGGTTCGCATTTCCACCAATCTCATGAGTGCTTACAGGCTTGTGGACCATTGTCGGCTCTATGTTGCCCATCGAGCCCAGTAACTAAATTAGAGGCTCTTCGCAGAGGAAGCGTCATGTGGCATGGTTACCAACATACTTTAATCCCACAATTACTCGCCGATGTAACCTCTGGATGTCCCTTTTACTTGGCCCAGCTAATACTTCCTGAAATGACTGCGAAGATGACCTTCGAAAACGCCGTTGTGGCCATTTTTGCCCAACTTCACTTTTTATGATATTGTTAGCACTTAGATTTTTATATTATGTATGATTACCAAGTCATAGCATAGAATACTAGTGGCATGGGGGCTTTCTTTTATACGGCATATTAAATTTTCTCTCATATAGATTGAATTTCTCTAATGTTAGGTAAAATATGATAGGTGCCTAAATTGTGAAGTGCCCAGGCCAATATAATGTATTGGATAGCGGTCAACGAGAAAACCACCATTGAAGCATGGAGGTTTCCTCCATCTTCGGACGTTACATTAATCCCACTGGATTGAAAATTATCGGTTGAAGTTCTATATCTAGTATGATACCTGGGTCATTTCCCTTATTATGTACTTCTTTTACATCAAGACAGCTGGTCCTACTCTAGAAAAATTAATATATCTCTCTAAAGACAAGAATAGAAAGCTAGAAGTAATATTTGAAAGAATTAGGAAAAGAAGGAATAGATTACATATTAGAAAGGGGTGGAATTAAAGAATATACAAATGAACTAGAGAGGTATATGTATGTATCTACAAAGTTTCTAGGCAGTGGATGTTATGGATATAGTTGAAACTTTGATTAAATAGATTTGAATGTCATTATATTTTTGACAACTTAAGTATTCAGCATATTTATGACCATGGATATCTTTGGTTTGGACATAGCTATAGCGTGTGATGACTTCACATCTACTCTGTAGAGCGTGCTAAGTAAGTTCAAAATAAATGATGCAACATCTGTATTTCTATAGAACCTTGTTGTTGAACAATAATATCAGTTTTTTTCGGTCAGAAAACTTTTTGGTGAAATGAGGATAGTGTAGTAGTCCTATTTATTGGTCCGTGTCGTCCACTTCGACACCGTTTATTTTACCCTCTACTCTAGCAGGCAACCAAACTAAACTTCCTCGGTAACCGATTGCCAAAATAACGAGAATAACCCATGCCAAGTAACCCTTGAAGATTTGTTCATCGACACCGACGGCAAAAAGACTGGAAAAAAGTGCTGGTGCGACCGATCGGAGGCCACTGTTTAGTGTTAAACTGATTGCGTTCACGGTACCCAGAGTTTCCGGAGAAGGTGAAATGTCATTTATCGCAAGTTGGCAGGCAGCTGTTGACATAGAAAGTCGCCAAAGTTAGATTTCTAACGTCTGATGACATAGCTTTGAGCTGAAAAATGGTTGATGGGAAAGACATACTGAAAGCCATGGCAACACCACTTCCTACCACCAGCAAAAATGGCGTAAAAGTCCAGAATGCCGTTTCCAAACCAAGTCGCAGCAGATAATTGGTGGCTGGCATTGCGACGAACCACACTGGCCACACTGAAGCACAAAGTCGTAGAACGCCGCCGGTCCCAATGTACCAGTGCAGTCGTGGGAAAACCAAAAGGAGCCATATCGATTGAGCAAGGCCACCAAGTCCGAGGAACATTGCAATCTGGGTGCTACTGAAGCCATACCCTCCCCATTCAACTCTGGTATAATAGAAAATCGGCACGACTTGTAGTAGAGACCGAATCAGTGGAGTTCTGTGGCCATATACGTAGGAGATGTTTTTGGGGGGCTCGAAGTTTCTGGACAGGGCAAACTTACTAGCTGTGTATGCCAAGGCGAGAAGCATGGTAAATGTGTATATAGACAAGACTCGCGAGACACCAGGTGCCTTCATAATATCGGTTGTAGTCATTGTCTTAGGTGCCGATCCGTCCGCGTTTCTTTGAGGTGTTTTTCTTAGTGTCTACAATAGAACCATGATTAGTTTTCCGCGACTGGCACAGTATGTAGTAAATAATAAAACATATCACTAACCTCTTTAACAAACAAGGCAGATACTATGCACGCGATTCCGCCGATAGCCCCGGTCGTAAAGGTTGCAAGGGCATAGGGATAATCTTTGAAAAACTGGACTTCGCCAAAAACAGAAGGATATTTATCTGCAGGTCGAGCAAGGATACCACCTAGGTTGATCAGTTGCTGACTCTCTATTGCCACTTTGATGACATACCCATAAAAGGACCTAGAAGGAGGCCTAGATTGTTCGAGAATGCAAAGTAGCTGAATGCTCGGGCTTGTGTTTTTGGTGTACTGTTCTCTGAAATCGATGCACGCACAGCACTATTTATATTAATTTTTGGTCAAGGAATAAATCGCCTCATGGAGAGTTGCGTGATGAGCGATGGGACTTACACAATAGTCCCCGAGAACATTCCCGCAATAGATCGATACATGATCATCTCCCAAATGGAGTGACTGGTTCCAAACAATGCACTTGCGACGGACAACCCAGCCATGGAAACCACAATGACTGGTTTTCTTCCAAATTTGTCAGCAGCTCGACCCCAAGGAATCATTAGAAGCATCTGAACAAAAGAGAATATAGACTCCTGTAATGTCTTCAGTCATCGGTATTGGTATATTGGGTACGAGGCACATACGATAAGACCACTGTAAAACCCAACTTCAGACTCAGCAACTCCAGCTGCATCTTCAATCATTTCAGCGATAAATGTAAAGATGGAGAAAAAAGCGATTGGCTCGGCAATGCGAGCAAAGCAGAGTAACATAATCTGAACGATAGGCAACTTCTCGGAATCCTTGGAATCAGGATGCTGTCCGTCAGCGTCCCCATTTTCGATTTGACCTGCTTCTAAGCTACTCTCGGAAGCAATGAGGGGGGTTGTCTCATCAACCGTCCCATTTTGGACGGCCGTGGTTCGATCTCTGATGGTCGCCATTGCCTGCGTCTCTGAAGAGATAAAATTTATGAAGATAGTTCTAAATGGTCTTGGTAGGGAGAGTTTCCGTTTTTACAGCATCGCGCAATCAAGGCAGGCTCATGACTATACCGCTCCTGGTTGTAGGTAATCAGGCGGAATTTGAATTTCAAAGAGTGGAGGAATGGTTCTCAACGTGTCTCTTCTTGGGTGACAAGCTTTTATATAATGAGCGGAATACCAATTGGAGAATTTTCGGAGACCAGAAATTGGAAAGACACACAGCGTCCACTTATAAAGATAATGTCGTTGAGAGTCGGGGTCGAAATTGGGAAATTAATGTTCTTGATATTGATCCACTGGACGCGACTCAGCCAGTCACAGTCCGTGCATCCATTAATAAGCAAAAGCACGAAATACCACGATTTAATTGGACGAAACCTTCGTATAGCCCCCGCCAATATAAAATGGGTAAGATATCGACCAACGTCTTTCAAACACCCAACTACTTAACTTTATTCATGTATGGAATCAAGTCAGGAAGCGCATTATCAAATCAGAAACTGCCTTGACTAAAACAACAATATACCCATGGTCGGAGTACCTGGGAAGTCGAAAGGATGCAAAACGTGTCGCAAGCGCAAGATAGCTGTACGTGAATGAAAGACGACCCTTCCTCATTCTCATCCATCTTACGTGCTGTCACTGACCTCCGAGGCTTCATTGTCCGCATGAAGTGCGACCTACAGCGACCAGTATGTGCAAATTGTATCAAATCAAAAAGGACGTGTCTGGGATATGATAAAGATGTACGGTTTATACCTGTTCGAGCAAGTGCAACAGGCGAGAAGCTTGTCGTCACGAGCTCGTTTAAGCCGGTGTGCCAAACTTCATCGGAAGCCCATACAAAGTCCCAAACTCTACAATACGGATCCAATTCGGCAAATGGAGCGACTGCTTCTTTGAGTACAAGGCGTAACAAATTTTTCGGGTTTCCAGCTTCCGATGTTCTTTGCGGATTAGCAAACCGTCAACAATTACTAAGTGTTTTTATTACTACATGCATTACTACCGGCGCAGGTGGTGTAACAGATCCTTCCAAAGGTCGAGGTGGGCCTTGGATGCTACAACTTCCCCAGCTTTCCATGCAAACACCTGCCTTACAAGCAGCTATATCAGCTATTGCCGCTTCTATTCTTGGTAGACAGCACGACGACCGGGATTTTGTTAATGAGAGCCTCAAATTCTACACCAGCGGGCTTCGGGAGCTTCAGAAATCGTTGTGGAATCCGGATGTCATGTACAATGACGAAATACTCGCTGTATGCCTATGTCTTGGCTTATACGAGGCTATGGAGTGTCCAGGAGATGCTCAGCAGGCATACTATAATCACTGCAGGGCTTGTATGAGGCTTGTTGAGGCTCGTGGTGCTGACCGGCATATGTCGGGTGTGGCGCATGAGCTATTTCTAGGCATTCGAGCTCAAGGGGTAAGTCCAAGTGTGGTGGGAAATTATCAGCCTATTAAACTAAGTAAATTATACAGGCTTTGCTTAGCATGGCGAATCATGTTCGAAGCTTCTTATCAAGCCATCTATGGATGACTACGCCGTGGATGCTGCGCCCAAAGCGCGCTATGGATCGACTAGTGGACTGCTTGTGTGAAGCGTCATCCATTTTCCAAGAAAATGACCGTATACTGCATTTAGGACCGGTTGAGAAGCTCGAATCCTGGCTCGAAAGTCTTGCAAAGTGCTGGGAATTGGATGCGGTGCTTCAAGATGTCTACAAAGAATACGAAACAGATTTCCCCCAGCCCATGTATTGGTCGGTCTTGTCGAAACAATCCAACTCAGCCGATGATCCTGTGCGTGGAAAAGTGTTTCCTGTCGCTTACAGGTTTAGCAACATGGTAGTGGCTCGCTCGCTTATGATGTATTGGGCAGTCTCACTTCTGACATGGAACGGCTTGTCTCTTCTCTATATGGGTATAGCCAGTCTGGAGTTCGATGCCAGAAATGCACATTGCTCCAACTTTCCGGACTGTGAAGCATTCCAAGACAACATGTGCCACTGCAGATACTTACGGCACCAGCCATCAGGTTCATACAGTTACGACATATCTCATTTTCCTTCGTTGGGCCATAGGACAAATTTCAAGAGTCTGATCGACGATGTCTGTCAGTCTATCGAATACTGCCTTGAATCTGAAATTGCTGTATGGGGGACGTGGTCAGCCGGGACACCTCTAACGCTTGTGTATGAGACGATCAAGTACTATCCAGGACTAGAAAGGGAGGTGCATTGGATGGAAGCAGCACTACGGAAGCTTCAAGGACGTGGATTACGAATTCTTAACTACTCCACAACCTTAAATCAGCCCAGAGTTGATTCTTGACCCAGTCATATATTGTCAGCAGATTTATCGTTTGTTTTTGGTGGCTCAGCCTTGTGGAAAATCCCGTGTTCGCATGTTGCATCTCAAAACGGTCTAGCGCAGACCGCCCAATTTTTTAGGGTTAAGCTCATGCTCCACTGTGACCCTCGCGCAATCACTAGGAGACGAGCTATCCCCAATTAGGACGCAACATGCGAAATTGAGGGTCTTGATGTTGAAAGGGCATAGTAGTGATTGGGCGATATGTTGTTCTTGAAGAACAAATGTACAAACTCGATGCTTGGAAAGCTTCTCGGCAATATTTTCTTACGGCTATATAAAGCCACACCTGTACCGCAGTGACCACATCTCCTCAATCATTTAATCTTGTCCATTATCAATCCAATCATCTCGGCTTACATCGAATCAAAATGCTTAACGAACACACAAAAGTCAGCATCGCGCAGATAGTATTCTACGTGCCAGCCGTGGTAGCTGCTGCTGGGTTACTATTCTTCCGGCGTCCAATTCGAGTGCTTCCTCGGTTTCCATGGTTTGTTCTGTTGATCTTCACTCTGGGTATGTTATCATATCCTCGCTATGATCATGGAATTTGAATAGATATATTAATGCATTGTCTCTCTTAATTAGTTCGTCTCGCTGGAGGCATAGTTGTCATCCTTTATGAAAATCAGCCTTCAAGCAGTGGACTTCTTGTTGCTGTACTGATCCTATTGAATGTCGGGGTGTTTCCTTGTATCGCCGCAACGATTGGTCTCATCAATATCATGTAAGTTCTTCTATTCAATTTAGTAAGGCTAATCCTCTGACTTTTGGGACAAATTGCAGCACATTCATAGATTTTCGCCAAAACAAAACCCTCGCAAAGACCGTTATTTGTTCTCGGTTACTCTTCCTTGCGGGTGTCGCTGTGCTCATTACTGGCGGTTGTCTCCAAGGCAGTGATAGTTCAAGTGACCTGAAAACTGGCACGAAACTTGTACGGATTGGTTACGGTCTTGTGGCGGTATTTGTCGCTTGCCTTCTTTCATTTCAGCTATTCTTCTGGTTAAGAAAGAGCAAGCTCAGCCATACAAGCTGTATGGTGAGAATTTTATTACCCTTGAGAGCCTCAGAAACAAATATTAATGCCGGTTTCATATCCAGATACTCCGCAACGCGTCCCTGGCCATGCCTTTTTTTATTGTGCGCCTGACCTACGCTTTTCTTTCGATATACCGCCAAGATCAGACATGGAACTCACTGACCGGCCCGGTTGCCCCGTTCATTGTGATGGCCTTGTTGATGGAGTACTGCGTCGTAGTTATCTACTTGGTCACTGGTTTCAGAATTGAATATTCGAAGGAACCCACTCATGTGCCATTGAGTTAACGTCGTGAAAGAGTCGACTTAATGAATTCGAGTGGTTCGAGACTTTATCTACCTTTCCGGCGTACTTAGTCGTTAATGGGTAATACAAGTGTTCTGCTATTATTCATAAATTGTTCATGATGCTTCGAATTTCCCAAAATTTTGGATTCTGACTGAAATAAGTATATTGGGTATATTCTGGTACTACAACTATCATCTATGAGCTACTCATGTCCACGAGAGCAATGTCGCAGAACTGACTAGAAAACTTCTCGGGCTCGATCCTAGAGATTGCGGCGCCATGTAGCGCTAGATAAATTCAATATGACCATATCAAATTAACACTTAGATTTCGAACTATACAGTTACTTTTCTGAAAAAATCTATTCATTTGTCAGGGCATGACACTCACCTCGACCAGAGTCGAAAGCCCTAACCCTACTTAAACTCAAATATGCCCACGGTGCTCCACCCGTCTACATCCTATACGTCATTTGGAATACCGCCTATAACCGTGTGGAATGGAATGCCTTGAGAAACAGGCTACCGCGTTACTTACAAATCAACAACTCAACAATCCTTCTCGTTGGAACTGCAGGGACATATTCCGTACTGCCTTTTCGTATCGCAATCTTGGCCTCACAACAGAACATCGCTACAGCTGATTTCTACACCATTCTGTGCAACAAACTTACCCCTCATTATAGCTTTGTTCTCCAGAAAGATGCCTTCAGTTAACAATATCGCCTTTACTGCCCCAATTAACCCTCCGGGGGAAGCTCCGGTGCTCACAAAGGAGCAAGTCTGGGCTGGGCTATTACTCAAAACCCGCTCTGCGGAGACCTTCATTCCAAACGCGATCGAGTCGACAACTGTCATATCTGAGAACACAGATGCATCAACAGGCAACATTGTCACTGTCCGCGAGGTCGTGTTCCGGGAAAACCAGAGAAGAGTCAAGGAGACAGTAACGGCATACAAAGACGCTAGAGTCGACTTTGTGCAACCGGATGGATCCTTTGTCGGAAATATTATTAGTGAGGGTGCTAGTGGAGAGTTGTATGTGACTTATGTCTTTGAGTGGCATCATCCGGGAGCATCGCAAGAGGAGCTTGATACTTTGTATGCTAAGGAGAAGGGTATCGCTCAGCATTCGGTCGAGGGGACGGTGGATGTTATTAGGAAGCTAGTTAAGGAGGGGAAATTGTAGGACATGCCATGCTGTGAATTTCTTCAAGAGAGAGGGCTTCTCGGAGTTTCTATGGTTGATTAAATGATAGCACACGTTGACATGGACACATTTATATTCTCAAATTCCCAACTGAGCCCCCATAGTAATCAACTAAAGATATTTGTCAAAAAAGTCCACCGCCAGTTTATATCCCCTTTCGACCTCAGCCTTGATACTCGGGTCGGAAAGGTCTCCTCTAATGATCGAATAAGATTCACTAACATTCAAATATTCGAATTGAAGAAAGAACAGCTTACCGTCCACTCATCCATCCATGTATCTGGCCTTCGAATCTCTCCATGAATTTATCCGACGTAGGAAGGTTGTCGTAGAACTTTTGCATCGTTGGTAAATGCTCATCTTGTGAAAGGAGCAATGCCATCGGCACCGAAATATTCGCTGCCTCTTCAGGATCTGCCTTTGAAGGAGATGTCTGAACAGCCACCGAAAAGATGCTATTCGAAGATCTCTGGCAGGCTAGAGATGCCAACTTGCCTCCCCAGCAAAATCCGAATATGCCAAAGCTCTGTAGGTTTGGAAGAACAGGTTGTTGTTGTTTCTTTAATGCCTCGGTGAACTTGAGCACCCGGGGAACAACAAGCTCAGGGGCGGCTTGTGTCTTGATGAAGTTTCCTAATTTCGCCGTCTGCTCGTCTGTGACAGGGGGTACCCAGGCTTTGTCAGCCACGATGCCATCAAACCAGTCCGGAATGAGGACTGCTACAGGCCCCTTTGATGAACTTGAAAGACTGGTAGCAACAATATCTGCGCCTCGTAGTGTTTGTGGTGAGTACCCAAAAATGTCGAAGACCCAGACAATGACCCGGGTAGCGGTCTTGTCACCGGCAACATCTGTTTCAATTAATTGAGCAATTCAGTGTATAATGGCCTCATAATAGAGTGAGCAAAACTTACAAACTTTCTCCCCAAGTATGTCAAGGTGTTCTCCTTGAGCTTGGTAAAGGACAACGTTGGCTGGGACCGGAGTCTCACAGCATGCCTTGGAGTGTGCCGAAGCTATCATAGTGTAAATAATTACAATTTGTAGAAAAGAAAAGAGACTGTTGATAATATTTAGGAAATTCAAGTGACTTGATTGTACCAGGAAGTGAAGCACGATTTAGTCCACAGGACCGAACTCTCTCTCTCTCTCGGTTTTATATACCTTAACTCTCTGCGGTAGTTCGGAGTTTGTGATATCTCCACAATATCCGTTTGAGCATCCGGATATACGATAGACAAATGTGTACTGAGAAATAAGAGACCTGAGGGCCTCGATATACTTCAAACGTTTCAAGCGCGCTGATTGGATAAATAAATCTAAGCTTCGATTCGGACCCGCACCGCGATACTTTCCCGATATGGTCAAGCGTGCTGATATTGACCAATCCAACGCCTAATTACTACCAACTTATCTCTTCGACGTCTTCCTCGACCTCATCTTCGCACCGCTGAGCTTACTGTCTAGAAAAGTGCAAAGTCTGAAAGCAAGCGGAAATAATAAGATGGCCAGGCAGGGCGGACGAAGCAAAGCATGCGCGTCTTGTCGACGAGCCAAAAAGAAGGTCAGTGGACTCAACGACATGCCATTATTCAGGTCAAATCACGCATGCGGGCGATTGACAGGAATCAACTAACATGCTACACATACTGATACCCTCATCTGATCACAGTGCGATGAGGTTTATCCACAATGTGGCCTCTGTGTGGCCGCCAATAGGCCATGCCCTGGTCCCGTTCAAGGGAATGTCTTTCTCAATACGAACGCTTCTAACATACATAATGGCGCCGCAAAATACGCGGCGAATAATAGTGCTCAGACTCAATTAGGCTCTCATAGTAGAACGAGTCCTGCGTGTCATAGGCCTAGGCATCAGCGCGAAAAGGGTTCCACCGAATTATGTACACTGTGCGTAAACTTTCCTTTCTTTGCTAATACATACAATCTTATTATCTAATTCTCGGGGTTTAGACCTGGGCTCTGGAAAGAGTTTCATAGTGTTCCGTTGAACGACATACAGATCATATCCAACCTAGTACAATACTACTCGCTTTCAGGACGAAGACCAATATCCAGCGGTCGAGATAAGCAATCATGGCTTATGCGGTTGCCTAGCTTGTTACGGCAAAATCTATCAATCAGGATGCGTGCACCCTTACTTGCTCCTTCGCTGATTCTGATAGCTCTTCAGTCCAAACAGCACGGCCTGATGAAAGAGGCCTTGAAGTGGTACGATCGAGGGCTTAGCTACATACGAACAAGATTAAGGCATCTCAACGACAATGTGCCGGATGAAGTGGAAGATAGTTTCTTGATCTGTGCGGCGCTGTTCATGTCCATCTATGAGACACTTCACACTACTGTCGTTGGTGGATATGAGCAACATGTCATAGGTGCTGTAGCTCTACTGCAAGCCAAGGGGCCTGAGCTGTTTGCAAGACCGAAGTTCCATGATCTTTTTCTGGCAATCAGAGGGCACGCGGTACGTCAAACGCTAAAGGCTCAGGCTTAAAGATTCATGCAATTCACATATACCTAGGTGCTAACATCATACAGATTCACGTATCTCTGATGACGGGCAGATCAACATGCCTTGCTAACGAAGAATGGTTACTAAAACCATTTCTCCAACAAACGAGAACAAAGTTTGAGTTAATCAATGATACCCTACTTTTGATACCCAAATACCTGTCCGAATTTCAACATGATCTATCCCACGCTATCGATATGTCTGAAGGAGACAGCGCGAGGCAAAAGTTAAAGCAGAAAATTTACATCATGAAGAAAGACCTAGACGAATTGGAGAACCATGTTTTGCAGTTCTTGCAACCTATACCTTTTAGGGATCCGTCCTCAACAAACGAGAACAGTTCACATCACTATTACTCATATAATTTTAACGATCCAATATACGCCAACATAGTTGCAATGCACGCATGCGCCCAAATCATTATCCTTGGTATTCTATCTTCGACAACCTCATCTCCTCCTCGCTGGCCATGTTTCTTTCCGATCGAGGACTGGCACGACGGAGGTCTTACCGCTGAAATGAAGGAGGCTTGCAAACGAATCATTTCGGCGTCACAGTACCTTTCTCGATTCATGATAGGCTGCGCCTATTCACGGATGGTACTGCCCCTGCAGCTGGTCGGTCAGATGAGCCCAAGTCAAGCCCAACGGGCGGAAGCAAGGACTATTTTGAAATCTTGGTACAATGATACACCTGTCAGGGGGTTGACATTACTGGCATTGCAAGCTATTGATACAACGTCTAATTTGCCTATTTCCGAGGCTTCTGATGATTTTCTATCACATGGGGAATAATGAAGCAAATATATGAAAGATTTCATACCAGCAATTGAAACTACGTGGTGATTTTGTATATAAGCTCTTTTCATTGCTTTCTATTCCGGAACTATGGTATTTATGGGATGCTAATCTGTCCTCCCAAAGGTCCAGATGATCGTGAAGCGAAGAATAAATATCTACCTGAAATATTTGATCTCGCTTTTAGTCTAGCAAGGCGTGTCCGGCTGGCTATTTGACTTGACTTACTATATTTTGGAAGAGCTTAGATACCCATATACGTTAGGTCTCTTTCTCTGTAACTTCTAGGTGTCTCATCACATGTGACTGCAGGCAAGACAATAATCTAATCAAAAACGGATATTCTATCTCAAATGGATGTTTCAGGATGTTCCGTACGCAGCCGTGATAAATAGACGAAGATTCGGTGTGACATAAGCGGCCTAATTGCCAAATGGATACTTGTATAGAGTACATAAAACAATTTCGTATTCCGCGAAGATAAGAAAATCGCCATACAGTATTGAATGGTATCGGAGGTCACCACAGAACAGCCTCAAAAGTTAGAGATGGAAGTGTGGGTCAGTTTTCTCTGATAATGCAACATTAATCAGAATAAATATGAAGACATTGCAGGCGGCTCCAATCGTAGGCATTCTAGTTTATGTACACGGGTCATGCATCTGTTCTTCTCATGTTGATGGACCAATGACGCTCAAATAGGCTTATTAAAAAGCCACTACCTTATCTATAATCAAGGCAGATCCCCGCGTGAAGTCACCTTATCCTCCAAAATAACCTTAATGTCTCAGCGAAGATTGATTTACACATTTACGCTATGCTTCTATACCTCAAATGAAGGACTCATGCCTGACACTTGTTATGCCGGAAACAAGTCCGAACAATATTGCCGAAATCTGACATTTCTCTTCCTAACCATTTCGAGCGCCAAATCGATATCGAGCCATATTGTGTAATCCCGATGGATCTGAGCAGGCAAATCCCTGGTACAGGACCGCCCAAAATTAAAAGTAAACAGCAGAAAAAGCACCCACGGCAAAGGTCTGAAAACTTTCACATGCGTTGATTGGTAAAAATCTGTCGTAACCACTGTCCGTAATTTTGTGGTGAGCGAATAACGAAACAGCATCGTGGTCTGCGTGTTTGGGACAAAATGACACGGGGTTTCCTAATTGGGCAATCTGTGCTATATTGTGGAGACTGAAACGGACGGTAACCCTAAATCCCGATGATCCTTCTTTTTTCAGGTTGCAATATGCGATGCTCCGTGCCACGTCGCCGCAAACTTGAAACTTTGCTGGAATTAAGAGAGATGTTGCTCACTGTATAGCCTCTTAGCAATGTTCTCTATAGCAGTTATTATTAGATACTCATATAGGAAATAGCACTGAGCTGAGGCTGATTCCTTCATCGTCTTCCTTCCGCACGCGCCAGATGCAAGCCCTCATCAGTGGCGTGCAAGAGGCTCCTGTCAGCATTTCTCCACAATTAATCCCCTCATTTATGGGCCCCAAGGCTTAGCAACTTGCCGAGGATCCACAAGAATGAACAAAAAATGGGCACGTTCAGATAACGATACGAGCATGGCTCGCTGTAGTGTCGTATCGTGGCTGATTGCCGGGCAGGGCTAAGACTCGATGATCGTCGGCACTACGAAAGGGGACGATGGGGGCAGCTTCAGTGCCATTGGATGTCCTCGAGTTGCTCTGGTTAGTCCTCAGCCCCATCCGGAAGTCGGGAGTTGGGGATTCCAGACCTGATTCCCATGGATTCCCCTGAGTTCTAGAATAGAGAAATACCACCTGAGACTGGTCTTGCTGAGTACGTGTACTTGATGATATTCTCAAAGAGGCATTGCTTCGTGGCTGCCAATGACACGCGGAGCCGCGTAATTTGGGCTACGAATCATTCCATAAATCCACGTAAACGGGTAGACCGCGTACCAAGATACAAATGAGGCGTCGTACACTACCCCAGAGCACTAGTATTCCGATGCACTGTAACTATCCTTGATAATGCATGACCATTTCGACATGCACTGCGCCATTAGTGACTAAAATAGATTAACAGATGCCGAATACCAAGTCAGATGAAACTAAACAATCTTCTCCGTATTTCTACCTACCGGATACAGTAAGTATCGTCAAGATAATATTATTTCTTTACACGGCCCTGAGCCTTGACCCGGAGTGGAAAGTTGTCCGTGGATATACATGATTCAAGATTGACATTCAAGTATAAGTAGAACCTCCACACCCCCCTTATTGTCCAGACTCTCCCTTCCAGGCATCCAGTCCACAACAGAAAATCATACATCCTCTATTGCTTTCTCCTCTTTCATTCTAGATAATCATCCAAAATGAAGTTTGCTACCACTGCCGCTGCCCTTCTCCTTGCCGGCTCTGCCGTTGCATCCCCTCTTTCCCAGCGCGTTGCTCGCCGCAACAGACATGGTATCAGCCGTCCTAATGCCCGTGTGACTGGCACTCGTCTGGCCCAGAAGAATGACGACCAGAGCACTAACTGGTCCGGTGCCGTCTTGGTTAGCAGCGGGTTCACCAAGGTCTCCGGCAGCGTCGTTGCTCCCACTCCTTCCATCCCCAGCGGTGGAGATGACAGCACCCAATACTGCGCCAGTGCCTGGGTCGGTATTGACGGTGACACCTGCCAAAGCGCTCTCTTGCAAACCGGTTTCGACTTCTGTATCCAGGGCGGCTCCATCTCCTACGACGCCTGGTACGAGTGGATTCCCGACAACGCCTACGACTTCTCCGGCATCGACATCTCTGCCGGCGACACTATCGAGATGAGCGTCGAGGCCACCAGCACCACCAGCGGTGTCGCTACCATCACCAATCAGTCCAACGGTCAATCCGTTTCTCACACTTTCACCTCCAGCGAGGTTCAGAGCTCCCTCTGCCAGACCAACGCTGAGTGGATCGTTGAGGACTTTACCATCATCAGCGGCGGATCCCAGTCTCTTGCTCCTTTCCCTGCCTTTAGCTCTGTCACTTTCGCTGGTGCCAGTGCCACCAGCGGTTCTGGTGACGTCGACACCTCTGGTGCTGATCTGATTGACTTGATCGATTCTAACGGCAACGTTGTCACCACTGCCAGCGCCTCTGGTAACCAGGTTGTTGTGACTTACCAGTAGATATTTTCGGAACCAGTACGTGAACTGGGCACATAAATCAATGAATATATTATATAGGAACTGGATGGTGATCTAGGATGAAAGTGTCTCAAGGAGAAAAGTTGTATTTATTCTTGAAAGTACATATTGCACAATCTATTAAGTACATACAGTATAACGGGCCCATTCTATTACTCATATATTCTTTTGCACGCTTGCAAAATTCCCATCCCTTCCTATCTCGTATTCGGTAATGACTGTTGGTTTGAATCTCGATCCTGTATCAAGTTAATAATCTTGAAATGAAAACTTGATGAGGAACCAACTGACATTTGTGTACTGCAGAATTGATCGATGAGCTTAGATGCAAGCACCCTGGTTGGTGGGAACTTCCTTAGGCTCCCATCCGCTCGTGGGAGGGATGAAGCACGTCAAGCCTTCACAGCAGGCAAGGGCGCCTTCGACACAGTCGCCGCCTTTAGGGCTACAGGTAGCGCTGTCGACTGTCTTATCGAGAGTGAGATCACTGCCGCCGGTACGGGTGTCCATGACAGCGCCGAGGGCCATGGTGGCGAGGAAGAGGGTAGTGAGGCTGGTGAAGAACTGCATTTTGGTTGATAGTGAGAAATATCGAGATGACTATGAAGAACTGTTAGCAAATCACCTTTAAGGGCATGGATGTGGAAATATGTACTTTGACGGTGATTTAGGAAGAAAGTTGTGGAAAGAAGGTTGTTCTGAATGTTGTCTGCTGGATGATGATAATGGAATAATAAGGTAAGTACGAGAGGGCTTGACTGATTTTATACTTCTTCATCTGGCCCAAGCTCGATCTCTTTTGGATTAGATCTCAAGCTCAAGTTCGATCGATTTCCATAATGAGGCAAAGCAAGGGATATCTTGATATCGCCGCAATCTCAATCAAGAAGATGCAGCAAACACGTCTAAAGGCTCTGACACCATAGATAAGTCACAAACACCTAGATTACTTGGAAAATCTCTACTCCGTAGTGAGTGATTAACTTCTGTATGTAGATGATCCACTACACTTCTTGCATCAGTGTAGGGCTATCACTGTGATTATACTGTTACACGAATATCAGCAACGACCTGAAAGAAGAACATTTGTAGATGAGCGTCACTGGATAATGCGTCCTCCTAGCTTAATACCGGGGTAAATTGCATATATACTAGGGAGCAAGCATGACATGCAGAATATAGTATTATCGAGTAGACTGATGAACATGACGTTGTCGTATATCCATCATTGTGGCTAGGTTTGCAATATATCTTGTCAGAAAAAGCGCCACGGAAGTATATTGCGACTCTTGTCTGATTGTCAAAGCCTTCTACCGAATGTTTTTCGGGTATATGGGCGCCAGCATCAATATGATATAGGGGTTCAGATGAGTACTTCCTTAAAATGAAGACCGAACACTACTCTATAGGTAACCCGACTACAATTACAAAATATTATGAATTACACGCGCTATAGGCCGCTTTAGGGCTTAACGAACCGGAGGATTTACCGATGCAAGGGGGGCTCCGTTATCAAAATCCATGTAGGAACTACGCCTCAGCCAGATCAATAACGTTGTTCCTTGCAGGCTTGGCAGGGGTAATCTCATGAAAATTCATATGACGCTTTGTATCTCATTACATTATGCCCTGATGTCTTGGTGCGTAGGTCTTTGTGTTACCCGATGGGTGAGGGGTCCTGATACAAGTTTCCCCTTATCACTTGTGTCAGACGAATTCATCAAATCAACTGCAAGGTTTTTTTGCATTCAAATTTCTCACAAGATACTCGCCACACAACGCTACCTTCCACCCCAGTAAGTGGCGTACTTGCTCTGGCCTTTGACGACCTCAACAAATCGCTGTGCAATGATAGAATCGGTCTTCCAGGAAGGATGAAGATTATTAAACCACAGGTATGACTCTTGATTTGCTGCAAGAGAGCACACCCCATTTGCATCGCACTGCTCAATGTATCCTGTGACATTGGCTGGTGAAGCAAGATACTGGTCCGGGTTGTAGTATATGTCGGCAATCTGTTGGTTCGCAATCAGCATCTGTCCTGTTACATATCCAACTTGGTCGTATTGGAGCAGTCTTACAATGCTATACATATCCATAAGAGCGAATTGAGCGCCAGGATATCTGTTCTGAATCAACAACTCGTACGGGAGCTGATACTTGTAGATATCATTGACGGTCTTGACACTCTCCCACATCCTATATGAGACTTCTGTGACATTGGTAGTCCCATTAGGATTAGGATATACTCCGCCATTTTCCGGCGTCGCATAAAGGGGAACAAGCTGCAACGGAATGACATTCTGGAGGACAAAGAATCGGGCACCATTTGCATAAATTTTGTCTAGGGCTGAGAATACACACTCTGTATAGTCCGGAAGAGTCTTCCCGGGTACTTGAGAGTCTGTTAGGAACGCATCCACGCCCAGGTCGTTCGTACCGATCCACATCGAATAGACCGTTTCCGAAGGGGGGATATCCAAAAACGAAGTTCCGTTTGTGGTAAATTTACTATCACCGATAAAGGCTGGTACCTCATACTCGAGGACTGATGGAAAGTCGCCATTGATTTCAGAGATATAACGAGGTGTGATGTTGTTGGAACAGACGGCACCACTGACAGCGTAGTCGTATAGGTTGACTTTGGTATCAAAGGCGACGTATCGAGCCCATATGTAGCCACCGGATGAAGTATCGTTACTCTTACAGCAATTAGACTTTGACTCTCATAGAATATACACTGGAAAAACCTACCACCGGATCGACCCAGCCAACCGGTGGTGCAGAACCGTTGTGACTGTAAAAATAGCCAAACCGGCTTTCATCAGTGTAGCTATCTCCAAAGGTAACCAAGCTCTTGAAATTTTTGAGCTTCCATTTGGAGCTTGGTGACGCAGCGATTGTGAGCTGACTCAACAACACTGATATGTAGACGTATTTCATCAAGGAGAACATTTTGTGCCTGAAACTTACAACCACCAATACTGATAGAAAAGAAACAAAACATTGACTTGAATCCCTTCTTAAGTTGTCGATCAATGCGGGGTGATGAGGACATCTTCTGAAATCCCGCTGCCCGCAATAAGCATCATGTACACATGCAAGTCAGGATCACCCTACAAGATTGGTGCTTTGTGCAATATACGATTGTATAGACAGTTGCTCTGCAGCTCTAAATCCATGGATAGTCCTGATGTTACTGATTGGACTGGGTAAAAGTCATGTCTAGTGATCTGCAGCACGTCAGACAGGGATAAAACTAGGGTAGCTTGCTCTGCGATAGACACATTCACATCAGTTGGCGGAAAATAATAAGCTTGCACGCAACGTACAGGCTAATGTAAACAGACCTTTCCCGATGTTCCGAAGGCACATCTTACTACAAAGGTTTTTGGTATGAGTAACCTCCAAATACAGTAAAGATACCACCGGCCGAGCCGTACAATTATCCGGCAGGTTGCACGACATGCCTGCTTCTTCGCTGCGGGGTCAAGCTGCCTGGGATAATGAGTTTGATGGCCTCAAAGTCTTGATCCGTAGAAGGATTAGTGATGCCATGTAACCTCACTACGTCCCTTTTGTACTAACTCTTAGCTGAGTCTGTACGAAGAACAGGACTTCTCTCTAAAATATATGAAGATTGCGGGCGAACGGATAGACTAGTAGTGGCATTGGGGATCGGAGAAATGGAGGTTTGCTGATTTAGAGTATCATTTTGAGATCTTGAACAGACTGGACACGATCAGTGCTTGGTAAGGCATAACGATGAGCTTCTCTCATGTCCGGAGTCTCGGACAAGCTGATGTTCTGGTAGATCATAATCTAGTTGAAGGTATTTGTCGTTCCCAGAATCCGAGTGCTTGAGCGGTGATCATTACAAAGTTATGAGAACCTGAATTCGACTATGTGCATCTGGAAATAACTGGGGGAGTATCAAAGTACAGCCATCAGATACAGCAGGTGCTCAACGTGAAGAATGGCAACACTGGGAGCCTCCAGAAGTCGGATGTATATATCCAGCCGCATGCTTCTAATATAGCCCCTCAAAGAAGCTCATAGCGCTACGACCAGGGGAGTGATACAGGGTTCCTACAAAAAATCGAGCCTGAAACGTCAGAAGAAAGATCCTCGCCGTGAATTGTAATCGTTGAGCATATGAACTTAGGGCGAAGTTGTTGAAAGAGACGACCGAGATGGAATGTGGTGGGGCACTCCGACATGTTTAGCGGCTCGTGACTTCCGGGGTTCATGACATGTTTGGTAACTCACGACAATATATCCTACCCCATGTGACTCGTCTTATCATCAAATACGATTGTGTGAGCGCTGGCCTGCTCATCGCCGACTCAGTCTAACATGCATTACACCTGAGCCAGTCGCCAAGTCTGCTACAATCTACATCCACGAAGCTGCTGGACTGCACGAAGACGACCGTCATCGAGTTCGCAATTGAAGTGAGCTGCAGAACAAGCTTCAGCCACAAAGGCGCACAAGCTTGCTATCTTGCGGCGTTGCAGATTACTGAAACTCTTGCTATCATCCAATATCTCAATTGAAAATTCCGAAAGGAAGAGGAAGTGAGCTGGCAAGATGTTCGCCTCCAAGCGGTTAGGAAAGGTGAGGAATGCGAGCTCCCTCCATTCACGAAAATTTCAGTTCAGCTGCTAATTGACTTTTGCAATATAGGAGCTTGCGAAGGTTAGTACGCGAAATAACCGTTGTCTGCCCCTCGTCACAGTCCCGTACTGTCAAGAGCTTCCCCGCATCAAATAACCCACTACCACATGTCCGATTCATGGCTCACTCAGAATAATTCCACAGATGCAAACCCATCTACCACCTGGTATCGAGATAGTGCAGGCCGAAAATTTCGAGCAATGGCTCATGGATATTCGCGTCCTCGACTCGAATCCCCTCTACCAAGACCAGATCTTCCGACTCAAGCTAATGTTCAGCTCGAAATACCCTATTGGTATAGTCGAATCACTTCAAAGCACTGATCTGGAAGGCGAATTAACATACGCATCGCAGAACCACCGGAAGTCGTGTTCGTCAAAATCTCCCAACCTACAGACACACCCCGCGCCATCCCGATCCATCCACACATCTACTCTAACGGTTTCATCTGTCTGGACCTGCTCTCCTCAGCGGGCTGGTCACCCGTCCAAACCGTTGAAAGCGTCTGCATGAGTTTACAGAGCATGTTGACCGCCAACACCAAGAACGAACGCCCGCCCGATGACACCGAGTTCGTGAAAGGGAACAAGAGGAGACCGCGGGACGTCAATTTCTACTATCATGATGATAATGTTTGATACATCGGAATCGATGTTCTTTATGAAACTATTGATATTTTGACGATATAGAATGGCTCATGAAACGCCCGTGGCTTGTCGTAATATACTCTACCAATGGAAAGATACAAGACCTATGTACATTGTTACGGAATAATTGACCATCCATATCTTTCTATTGACACTAGCTGTACATACAAATACGAAAGAGGACTAGCAGGGCAGCCGTCACAAAGGAAATTGAGGTTCAGAAAAAGTAAAACATGTCAAATCTCGGATGATTTGATGAACAAGCCGATCGATGAATAAACGCCAGTAGTACAGTGCTACTTCTTAGGGTAGCTGTATGATTTCTTTTGCTCGAGGTTCTTATTGTAACATGAAAAAGGTCTATCGGTCAACTTCACCAAACACCAAATCCATAGTACCAATGATGGCGACGGCGTCGGCGAGCAAGTGACCGCGAGAGACTTGATCGAAACCACCGAGATGGGCAAAGCCAGGAGCACGGATCTTGCAGCGGTACGGGCGTTCGCTACCGTCACTGACGACGAAGACACCCATCTCGCCCTTGGGGGCCTCGATGGCGGAGTAGGTCTCACCAGGAGGAACGGCGTAACCCTTAGTGAAGAGCAAGAAGTGGTGAATCAGAGCCTCCATGTTCTCCTTCATGGCGGCACGAGGAGGAGGGCTGATCTTGTAATCCTCAACCTTGACGGGACCAGCGGGCATCTTGTTCAAGCACTGGTGAATAATGCGGAGGGACTGACGGAACTCCTCCATACGGCAGAGGTACCGATCATAGCAGTCACCGTTCATACCAACAGGGACATCGAAATCGACCTGGCCGTAGGCATCGTATGGCTGCGACTTGCGAACATCCCAAGGTACACCGGAACCACGAAGCATGACACCAGTGAAACTCATGTTGAGGGCATCTGCGGCGCTGACGACACCGACACCCTGTGTTCTGGCCTTCCAGATACGGTTGTCGGTCAAAAGTTCTTCAGTTTCGTCAATGCGGTCACCGAATTGAGTGGCCCATTGGTAGATATCGTCGAGCAAGCCGAGAGGAAGATCCTGGGATACACCACCGGGTCGGACGTAGGCGGCGTGCAATCGAGCACCAGAGACACGCTCATAAAATTCCTAATCATCCAGAATTAGTATGGACTAACTATTGACAGAGACTCTACTAACCATAAGCTTTTCACGTTCTTCGAAACCCCACAAGAAAGGTGTAAGAGCACCAACATCCATAGCGTGGGACAAGACAGACATGAGATGATTCAAGATACGAGTGATCTCTCCGAACAAGGTTCGAATCCATTTGGCGCGCTCGGGGATGTCAATGTTGAGTAGCTTCTCAACGGCCAACGAGAAACATTGCTCGTTGGTCATCATCGACACGTAATCTAAACGGTCAAAATACGGCAGAGCTTGCATATATGTCTTGTATTCAATCAACTTCTCCGTTCCACGGTGCAAAAGACCAACGTGAGGGTCAGCGCGAACAATCTCTTCGCCATTGAGCTCGAGAATCAAACGCAACACACCGTGCGCAGCTGGATGTTGGGGACCGAAGTTGACAGTATAGTGTCGGATCTTGCGATTGCCGGTGTCGGTGGTCGACTCTAACGCAGCGCCTTCTCCAATGGGCTCAGGACCTGCCTTGTTTGCAAGGTGAGCGAACGAGGGATCTGTTGGAATGAGTCTTGTGGCTTGGTAGGGTTGAGGCTCGGCAGCTCGTCGAGAGGGGGTTGTGCTCATATGCCGCGAGCACGAGGCAGAAGCTTTGAATAGCGATTGATGACGACCTAGCGTCATTGGCACGCGGCCAACGACGCGAGAAAGAGAAGAAGCCATCGGGGGGATGTGGCGGGCGACGCTGGGATGGCTGCGAGTAGAAGTGTGGACGTCGGGAATCTGAGGTTGCTCGGTGTGGTCCTTCCGCCTTCAAGTTCCGGCAGGAATTGTTCGCAGCCTGAGGTGTCGATGATGCATATCACGTGATTGAATTGCAAATCAGCTCAAACTCCCAACCTACGAGTCTATTACACGACGAAAAAGGACCCTGACATTGCTGCAATACCCATTATGACAATGAATAAATATATGACTGGGAAAACAGCTCTATCAAGTTGACTATAAGCAAAAATCGACGAACTTTTCTTCAGTAATCAAGAGTCAATGATGCATGATTGGCTCAAATTAGATAAGCATCCTTCACCTTACCAGAAAAAGCCTAGTGTCAGCGGAGCAGAAAAGAATCCCAAGAACCCAAAGAAAAAAAAGTTCGTACAGCTTCGTCACAGTCTCAAACACAGCGAATGCGCATATTCAGCAGCAATGGCACCGGCCGCAGCTACTACTGAGGAGCCTTCGCGGCGAAGAGTAAGCGCTCAAAGTGTCTTGATTTCTTTCGGCCTATCTAACGTGTCAGATTATCAATATCAATGCCGAAACTATCACCAACATACCCTCCACAGACTTCCCTGGACATTGGCCTGGAGAATCACATGAGTGGTCCATAGAGAAATTTCAAAATGTACGTCGTTGAATCGTTACTCGTCTGTCCATTTTGAAATTAACACAGTCAGAATTTCCGAGTCGACTTTCACAAAAACGAGACATATGATGCCTCCTTCTCCCTCGTCGGCCTCGACGCCTCCGTCGCAAACGCTTTTCGCCGTATCCTAATCGCCGAAGTGCCCACTCTCGCCATTGAATTTGTCTACATCCTGAATAATACATCCGTCATTCAAGACGAAGTGCTCGCTTCTCGTCTCGGTCTCATCCCGCTCAAAGGTTCGATTGAAGGTCTCAACTGGATGCAATGGTTCAAAAAGGCCACCGAGGAAGATCCCGAGAGTAGCGATCCTAGTGACTTCAATACCGTCGTTTTGAATCTCCACGTTGAATGCAGTGTCAACGAAAAAGCTCTACCGGGCGAAGAAGACCCCCGCCTTCGCTACCATAACGCCCACGTCTATGCAAGCGATATCACATTCGATCCAAAGGGTCGTCAAGTGAACTATTTCAGCGGCGAAGGAGAAATCAGACCGGTCAACCCCGACATTCTCATCGCTAAGCTGAGACCAGGACAGGTTATCGAGCTCGAGATGCATTGTATCAAGGGTATTGGTGCCGACCACGCCAAGTTCTCTCCCGTCGCAACGGCAACATACCGTCTCCTCCCCGAAATCCGAATCATGCGCCCCATCATTGGCGAAGACGCAAAGAAGTTCGCCAAGTGTTTCCCCAAGGGTGTTATCGGATTTGAGAAAATCACATCTGCCGAAGCTGCACAGAAGGGTAGTGGATACGAAGGTCATGCGGGCGAGGACAAAGCTGTGGTGGTGGACCCCTTCAAAGATACCGTCAGCAGGGAGTGTCTACGACACGATGAGTTCAAGGATAAAGTCAAACTGGGTCGTGTGCGGGATCACTTCATTTTCAATATTGAGAGTACCGGCCAGTTTCCTAGTGACACTCTTTTCCTGGAAAGTGTCAAGGTCTTGAAGCTCAAATGTGTTCGGCTGAAACGAGACTTGAACAAGCTGGTGCAATAATGTCTCTCACTTTCTCGCTTTGCCATTTGGCCAACTTTTTTGTTGGATCTTGTTTGCCTCTTTGCGGTTGCATTTGCCGGCGTTTTGTGTTGTCTATTGGTGTGAATATAGATGTCAATCATTCTACGGGTCAAAAAAGTCCTCTTTGATGTGTCTAAAGGTGTTTCATGATATTGTTGCGTCAACTCGTCTACGTACAGCTTTCAAGCAATGCGCTTCCTCGTGATCAAGATTTCACGAAAAAACGAGCTTGTAGCGGAAATCAATGGTGAACGCTGGGTCACTGACTGCGATTTCCTGCCCGTCAGACACCAGGTCCTTCAGCTTCAACCGTAGATTAGCCCGCGTCTGTTCTTCCAACTGAGGCGGGAACCGTTGGTACAGTGTTTTCTCCTCGGATCGCAAACTAGGCTTCTTGAGTTGTGCTTCTGCTCGGTCTCCCAAACTTTCTATAAATTCTTCCAGAGTGATTTCAGGGTTGACATGGATCGTGCGTGCGAGGTTACCGCAAACGGGACAGTCTGGTTTCTGCTCCGCAGTAAATGTATAGGTGTATACACCTTCCTCGCCAGCGTACATCATGTAGTTGTCTAAGTACGGGTTACATGAAGTAGCAATCTTCAAAGCTTCGGAGGTTGTGGAAGCAGCAACAACAGCATTAGTCGAGGCGATAGCGGGGATGATGTTCTTTACGACACCCTGTGTCAGTTGGAAGGTAACTCCGGTAATTGAAAATTGCTTCGCGCGCTCCAAGGCGTGTTGATAGACCCAGGAGATGTGGTCAAGGTCGTCGCTGTCGAATGGTTCGTCTTTCCGCTTTTCCTGCCATGCAATTTGATGGGCCCATTCGATACAGTGCTGCGGTTGTCGCGGAATGGTGGCGATTGTGCATAGTGGAACAGCTGCTCTTGGGGCGTGCATATCGAGTTGGCATTCAATGCATGATGTAAGTGATGGAAGGATGACACGAGCTTGTCCTTTGAAACCTGTTCGTCGTCAGTAGAGGGCAGCAACTGACTTATGCGCACCATGAACATACCTTCTGTACCTCCATCGATCAAAGGCTTCAAACTCTCTGGATTCTCGGGATCTACCATGCCAACAAGGGTCGAGTTAATCCATCGGCGTGCTTCGATACTATCCAATCCGCAGACAACGATCTTGAACTGCATGTAGTAATCCTCGTCTTTGTCCTGGATCTTTCCGACATATGGCGTGATCTTGACTCCCTTGACACGTTGCTGGACAAATGCTGCTGCAACCTCGGCTTTAGGCTTTCCTACATCTGATTGACGGAATAGAAATTGGCGGTTGAGGTTGGAAATATCGATTGTATCTAAAGAATGTTTAGCTGAAGATTAGTTAATTTTCACTTTAACGTACCCATGTCAATAACATGAATATCTTTGAAGCCAGAAAGCGCAAGATTCTTCAGTATCTCACATCCTAGCCCTCCGGCTCCGCTGAGCACTATTAGATGGGGCGTAGATAGCGTTAATCCAGGAAAAGACTTACATAACACTATGATAATCAGTTATTGTTCATTCACGGTCATTAGGATTGCTTACAGAACTTTAGACGTTTCGAGTGCATCGATGGTCTCCGATCCGGGTACCCAATCTTCATCACTGAAGGGGCCTGGTTTGCTCAAGGCCTTGTACAAATGTTTCCTACAAAGCAAACGTTTAGTCATCTCTTTTCCTCAAACGGTAAGGTATACTACCATCGTGCACTCGAAGGGTCTGTGGTTGCTTCAAGGGAAGGCATGGTGAGAGATGAGTCGATATAAGGTATGTAAGGTTGATGTTTGCCTGCCTGGCGAGTTTGCGGGGCAATGATCCTTTTTCAGATTATGGTGTGAATCATTAATGAAACAGCTCGAATAGAGTACATTATATGAAAATATGGCTCTCTAGCGGACTGTATAGTCTCTTGTGTTTCTCTTTAATATCTGTCGGATTTGGAGATGTTGCTTCAACCTGATAGTTATTGTTGAGTGGAGCATGAGATTATTGGCGGGGCGGCGTTATAATAACCCGCGGCTCCAGCCTTGAGGAAAGAGCTACCTGACTCTTTGCATCTACCAAGAAGGGGCTTCTTTTCTCAAAATTCATGATGAGACTTTTGAAATTACAACAGAAATGACAATGGATGGCTTGTTGACTGCTGTTCAGACCAAGCGCATCGAAGTGTTATCAGAAACGGCGGTGCGAAGTAGTGATGCTTTAGGCCCAGAAGCTTCCTCCACCAAAACTTTCACCAACGAGACTAACGCACCAGAGACTCTATTGCAGCGTCTTCAGGAGCAACCAAACGAGCAGGAGCTTTATCACATCTTGAAGGCGTTAGATCCGGCCCGAGCTGGAAACGGTAGCGCACCTTTTGACATACGACTTCCTGGTCCACTCCATGGACAAATTCTGCATATTCTAGTCAACAAAACTATCCCCGATCATTGGAGCAATGTCGAAAAGAGCAATCTGAAACTCCGAGGGGCACTTTTGCGATGTTTCTCTAGCGTCGTAGGGCTACGGGCTCTGGTGGGATATATTCAGATATCCAATAACACCCTACGGTCCAAATCAGCAAAGGACAGGGAGTCAGGGAAGGCTCTAGCTCTAAGAGATGTCATGTCTTTCACTTCCACGTTACTGAAACCTAAGGACCTTGTTTCGCGAGTCTATCATGACAACACGATTATATATGATACAGACACCAAACGACGTGTGGCTTGGTCAGAGCTTTGCTCCCTTCTATCGGGAGGAAAGATTCTGTCCACAGCTGCTGAGGCCTTAACTATTATCAAGGATAGCGACGAAGGCCAGATAAAATCATGGATCGGTGAAGGCCATGCCTTTGCTGAGTGGCTTGGTAAAAATGTGAGCTACATGATCGTGCAAGATGCTCATGACGACGATGATCTCTGGAAATTTGCAGCCCTCATGTTCGGTCGATCGACAGGGCTGGGCTATACCGATAAAATTGTTCACGAAGTATATAGCGGTATAATTGTGGACTGTAGGAACTCTCGTTCGTGGGGTCTTTGTTTCCGACAGCTTCGGCATCACGAACGAAGTGCAATCCTGCAAAGCATTCTGAAAGATGTTCAAAAACTGTACTTTGCTATAGACGAGAAGAGCATTCCAACAGCCGGCTCAACTGTGGGCGGAGTCGCTGCCCTTCTCAACGAGATTCTCAGGGACACCGCCAGTCCTCAAGAGACCCTTCGATCCTGGCTGTCAAATGCAGGTACCAATGTGGTCACCACTTTCGGCTTACGTCGTGCTCTTGTACTACTAGTGGCCAAAGATCCAGGTAAGTCTATTCCCATCTTGTAAGATCTAATTTTGACGCCTTATAGACTCTCTACGGCAATTACTGGAGCAGGCTTTCCGCGACTTTGGGGATAGCTTCAGTATCAAGCATAGCTTAATGCCTACTCAAGAAGGTACTTCAGTCATTTCCCAAACCCAACTTTTTACGGTTACTAAAATTTCTATAGCAAATGCACAAATACTCCTGTTGACTGCTGGGTATCTGCAAAGACTTCAACCTGCAGAGTTACATGCTATCGGACGGTCGTCACTCTATCTTAATGCAGTGTCGAACCGATTGGCCGCCTCGTCGACGAAATCTCGCTTTCTAGGTATGATTGTGGGGATGGCCATCTCCGAACTAGTCGAACCAGCAGGCAAGACGATGAAATTTGATCTCGAAGGATTTGACAGCAGAGATGTTGAATGGTACCTTGGTTTGACCAGGGTTGACGATAAGATGAGCTCTATACAGGACTTATACAGACTAGACATTGGAAGAGAAGAAATTAGCAACCTCAAAAAGACATCCAAAGCTAAGGTTGTCTTGACACCGTCCTCTGTTCAGAGGGAGAGTTCGAAAATAGTCTCCATCCAAGAAATCGTTGATGACGATGATGCTGAGGAAGAAGAAGAGGAGTTTATGCCTTATTCCAAACCAGACAGCGACGCCTCTGACTCGGAAGATGACCCAACTCTCGTGCAGAGAGGTAAACCTACGGCCCCTGTGTAAGTTCGAGATTTTGTCTGTGATGATTGATATCAGCTGATGTGTTATAGCTATATACGAGATCTGGTTGCGTACTTGAAAGACTCTGAGAATGTGGATCGGTATCACCTGGGCATAAGTAATGCCGCCTCGTTAATTCGCCGTAAAGCTGGATTTGGCACTGAGCTAGTTGAGAATATTGATGGACTTGCGTTAGTAGTTATCAGCCTTCAAGATAACTATTCCATGCCAAACTTCCACGAGCACCGTCTGAAAGCTATGATCGCTTTACTTGCCGCACAGCCAATCCGCATGGGTCGTTACTTCACAGCGACGTTCTTCGACGGAGACTTATCACAAGCTCAAAGATCAGCTATTCTGACAGCCATGGGTCTAGGTGCTAGAGAAATTTCTGGTCATGGAGAAGAGGATGCCAAGGTTCTGGGACTACCCTCGACTTCTGCGCAGGCCGATTTTCCGTCTAAGAAACTACCTAGTCATGTTCAGCAATTCTATGACACACAGAAAGAGGTCTCGCCCATTGCTACGCTTACGGAGCGATTGTCTCGAACATCACTCCAACCACTGGCACTTGATGCAGCGGATGCAGCGTCAGGGCCTAATGCATTGAAAGTTAGAACGTTTTCATCGCGCATGGAAGTCGAGCGTCAGCGTCAGCTACGCGAAGCTCAGAGGAAGAAGAAAACAGTTTCGAAGGATTTGCACAAAGACTTGACCGAGGGATTCTTCTATCCCTTGGTTGGTAGATTTGCAGTCATGTTGCAATCACGATCGTAAGTTTCCTGCTCTAGGTAAGAACTGAGGTACTGACTTTTCCACCAAGCGTATCTTCATCAAGCTACAACCCCTTTTACTCGGCGAACATTCTGCGATTATTCCTTCAGACAGTCACTCTCATAATATCGACGCTAGGCCCTAACACACCAGCACTCCCAACGATCAGCCAAGAAACGCTCTCTCTCATCTTCGCCCTTCACGGCAGCGCCGTATCAACAGAACCAGTCGTTCTACCAGCCTTACTCTCTCTCTTCCTTGCAGTCATCGATCTGAACGTCGCGGCCGGCTCAACAGCAGAAGAACGACTCGTTACCGACCATGGGGTCCAAGTAATTGAACTGCGCGATTGGTGCAATGATGTTTTCGAGAAAACGCCGGCTACTTCTACAAAGAGTGCACAATCTGCGGAAAACATGGATGAGACAGAGCAGACGCGAATGCTTGCAGCTGGTATTCTGGTCAAGTTGGGTGAAGTTATTGAGAGATATCAGGGTCGGTTGATGGGGATTAATGTTGGGTTTAAATACTAATAATCAGTGCAATATATGAATTCATGAAGTTGTAACTCGTGTAATACACTAGAAGTGAAATGATAGCTCAATATTCTTTGGGATATCGCACTTGTATTCTGACAGGAGTTTGATGGTACTTTTCTTTTAACCTTTTACCATTCACCTGGGCATTTCCAAGTCTATGTGCTGTTATTCACACGCCTGGGTCTTTCTGACGCTGTTACGTCCTGACTGCCCTGTTTCTTTTTTTTTTCCTTCTTCTTTTTTCTTCTCATCACATTGTTTCTCTCTCACTCCCTCTGGTTCAAGACAGCAGGGTTACACTCTGTCTGATAGTTCGTTGCGCCCAGGCAACTCATCGCCAGTCTCTCAAGATGAGGTTCTATCAACAAAATGCAACAGACCTCTCTTCCCCGGCGTCATCTACGTCTTCAACCCCACTGTACCGAGCCTTTCGTGGCCTCAAATCCACACAGGTCATCTCCGTTCCGTCTACGAACGCGGCATGGCGTACAACTCTCAAAGACCTCAAGATGAGATACCTTGAGGGAAGATGGAAGGAATGTGAGAGTAAATGTCGTCGGTTGATTGGGGATTGCAAGGTGCGTGTTCCATCATAAACTTCTGATATGGGGTGAGAGCATATGCTGATGAGCTATTGATTCATAGGATTCGCCCGTCGTTTACGCATACTTGCTGTTTCTGATCGGTTGCTGCGTTGAGATGCATGCGAGGAATATGCATCAGTACTCAGCAGCAAAAACAAAAAAGATTGACGATGCTGCGAGGTGGTTCGAGAGGTGTGAGACTGTCTTGACAAATGCGATCGAATCGCCCAGTGACAGCGGTATCGAGGATGTCGTCTCAACACCACAAGTTCCCCTTTTAGAAACGAGATCTCCATTTTATGGCCCTGATAACTCGCCCCTGGTTCAAAAAAAAGGTACTTCAGTTGCCCTTGTCTGTAACTTCGTCAAAATTTTCAGACTAATCCCTTATTCTACAGAGAGAATCGAGCGCTTGACAAGAACAATCAGCCAACTGATTGACGGCGACCCAAACAGTCCGTATTGCGACGAAACCGACCCGTTCACGTCAAACAATCCCGCCCTTCAGAGAAAGTATTTGTCGTACATTCAGGCTCGACTGACACCCCCTCCACTACGTATTCGCAAGGGTATTCCGTTGCATGTCGATATACCGTCACCATCCCCCAAATCTCTGATCTTTATCTCTGCAGAGACGGGTCATTGGGATGAGAGTATGATGAGTACACCGGTTCAACGATATGGAGGTGGGCTTCGGTCGCTAGCGAGTATCATGGAGGATATGAGTGACTGTGACTGGACGCTTGAGGCGTGGAACAACAGTACGATGAGCAGGGGTCACGATGTCAGCCTCCAACAATACCCAGCAACATCAGCAAGTTTATTCCCAGTCGATGACCGGAATGGTTTTACTTCTCAGGCAATCTACGAAGCAAGAATTGAAGCGAAAAAGGAAGTATTGAGGGCCGAGATCGACAGACGAGTCGCAGAGAGAATGCCTCAGATAGATGAGCCGATCCTTGTCAACTCATCGAGTTTTGCTTCCTTTCCGGAAACAAGAGGAGGACTACCTCGCTCAGTCAGCGACATGATCCGCGATTATTTGGGGAAGGAAGGAGCCGAGAATATGACGCCTTCCTGCCTGAGGCCCATCCCACGTTCGTCCAGCGCCAAGCCGATGCCGTTATGTCTCAAGCCAAAGCAGACTATGAGAGTTTCGGACTCAGACAAGGCTTCACTGGCTCGTCTGCAGCGTGCTTGGGAAATGGCGTCTTTTGGCGGGTGGTACATGGCAGACTCTGACTGCCACTCCCTGTCCCTTGTTGAGCAGACAGGGCCACAACTCTGTGAATCATATCACCTCGATAAGTTAGCCAGCCATGACGATATCGAAGCACGCATCTCCCGATTCGATCACCTGCTCACTTCTCTAGTCTACTCTTTACATCGCAACATCTTTGATCTACACCAACTAGCCACCGAAATCAACCATAATCGTACGCTACACCTCCAGACTCGAAAAATACCACCCTCCAAATCATACTGGAGCTTTTCGGCCCTGTCTAAAGACGCCCCCGACGAGAATAGCAGAGACGATCCCGACAATAATCAGCATTCCAACGGTGGTACAAGTAATATGAGATTCAATTCAGGGTGGGCTGCGCCAGGAACCGTTCTCAACGAGAGCAAAGCCGCGAGAATTGAGAGATTGAGGAAGTATGGGTTCAATACCGTGGGTTTACGGAATGGGCAGCGTGGGCACAAGGGGACCGAGTGGTATTCTTATCTATGTGAGGAGGCATTGAAAGATGTTACATGTTTGTAAGCATGGACATTTGTTGAGCTTGTAGACTGTTGGTGCTATATTGGTGATATGAAAACGTGGGGGGCATCGGACAACGTTGCGAGTCTGTCAGTCCATGAATACTATTACTCCACAGATGTGCAGGGCAGGGATCACGTCAGACAAAGTTATTGGCCTAGAAATACCCTAACAACGTAGTCATTCCCCATATATAGCCTGACAGCGCAAAACTGACAACTCCATACATCTCCTCCTTCCCCTCATTCAGTCCCATTTTATCTCACCCCCGCGCACCCACTCAACGTGCTGCGATACGCTTGTATCGGTCTTTGGGACAGGTCAATGAACAAATCGGAATCTGTCTTTGTGCCTTGCTACTTCCTATTTCGCATTCCGCCGGTTGCTCGACTCCGGTGCCAATACTCCAAGTGGTGTTGTTATCGCGTTGTGTTTATAAAATGACAGCTTACCGTTCATATGTCTACCAACTGCAAGAGCAACAAATTTGTTAAAATTCATCATGTAAGTCTGAGATTCCAGCTAAACGAATTGCTGTTGATAAAGACTAGGGGATACACAACTGCATTTGCCTTTTTTGAAGCTCTTTGGGAGGTACGTTCCATCTATCTGCCGCATGAACATCGTCCTAACTGCCCAGGCCGGTGTTCAATATGTCTTCGTCAACCTGGGAACCGACCACCCGGCTATCATTGAAGCACTAGTCAAAGGCCAAAGAGAGCGCAGAGATCAATGGCCCAAGGCAATCACCTGTCCCAACGAGGTATGTCGGCAGTATGCAGGTGGCTTCGGCTCAAATACAAAGAATACGAAGATACTAAATCGAACATAGATGGTCGCCCTCTCAATGGCCGATGGATATGCTCGTCTCACGGGAAAGCCACAATGTGTCATTGTCCACGTCGACGTCGGCACGCAAGGTCTCGCTGCTGCCGTCCACAATGCCTCATGCGGACGAGCACCTGTGCTCATCTTCGCCGGTCTATCGCCATTCACGCTTGAAGGAGAATTACGCGGTTCAAGAACGGAGTATATCCACTGGATACAGGATGTTCCCGACCAGAAACAGATCATATCGCAATATTGCCGGTATACAGGCGAGATCAAGACGGGTAAAAACGTCAAACAGATCGTGAATCGCGCATTACAATGGGCTACTAGTGATCCTCAGGGCCCGGCGTATCTGGTCTGTGCCAGAGAGATTATGGAAGAGGAAATTGAGCCATATACTTTGAATCAGGAACAGTGGGTGCCTGTTACGGGATCTGCGCTGCCATCAAGTGCAGTCGAAATGATTACGACTGAGCTGGTGAACGCAAAAGAGCCTCTAGCTATTGTTGGGTACAGCGGTCGCAAGGCTAGCTCTGTAGAGGAATTGGTCAAGCTAGCCAACTCGATCAAGGGACTTCGCGTGGTCGACTGCGCTGGATCCGATATGAGCTTCCCAGCAGACCATCCTGGTTGGCTGAGTTTACATTTCGGGCGACATGACGCGGTCAAGACGGCAGATTTTATCTTGGTTGTTGATAGCGACACGCCCTGGATTCCTACTGTTTGCAAACCCAAGGACTCGGCAAAAGTGGTTCATCTAGATGTCGATCCGTTGAAACAGCAGATTCCAATGTTTTACTTGCCGTCTATCGCTACCTTCAAGGTCGACTCTACCACCGCATTCAAACAGATTAATGAGTACATTGCTTCGAATTCGTCACTAACTCAAACATTAAATAGCCAAGAAGTGACTGAGCGACAGAAACGAGTTGAAGAATCATACCGAAAACGGCTTCAAGAGATTGCAGATTCCGCAGCAG